>JAJHZJ010000063.1:555228-1155228 GCA_023548195.1 Bettongia penicillata ogilbyi
TTTCATCAACCAATATAAAAATATTTCCTATGAAACGTAATTCCAGTTTACCAAGGACTTTAACCCACTTGAAGGCTTTGATTGATAGAGACATATTCTCAAATCATTGATGTATCACTTACCTAAAATGGAGTACTGTGATTTGATTTACTCAATCACACTCCACCACCCTTACATATCTAAACACTTTCTTAATAGTAACTCACATTTCTATAGTGCTTAAAGGTTTATGATAGCCCTGTGAGGAAGGCAATCCTGGGATTTTTATGCCCATTTTACACATTAATCAAATGTCACAGACATTTTGTGTGCCACAAACTTTTGTGGGAAGTGTTTTATACCAACTATACTGCTGCAATAAAAATCCATTTCTAATAGCTGATTAAGTCTGACTAATTGATATGATAATTATGAAAAAAAAAACACACTGGTGTGGTTCATGAACTGTAGCATTATTGAAAATCAGCCTCAATTCCTTCAGGCTACTTATAAAATACTGAGGACATGTAGTAGCTGAACTCTAGAGACCTAACCAGTTCAGTTCAAGTGGAGGCTGGGAGAGTGAGTCCCAGAGCATGTATTATGTAAACAATGCCACCTCTTGGTTTAAAATAAATGTTTTTGATCATTTTAAATAAAGAATTTTTCTATGCTTATGCTTTTAAAAATTTTTTAACAAAAATGAGTGTCATATTTTATCAACTACTTTTTGTACATCTTTTGAAATGATCATTTAGCCTTTATTTTCATACAATTAGTTACAATAATATTTCCCAAATATTGAAACATTCTTGTGTCCCACTATGAATCCAATTTCAGGATAGTGAATTATTTTCTGTATGTATTGTTAATAGTCTCCTTTTAAATTTTATTTAAAATTTTTACACAAAATTCATTAGTGAGATTGGCTTAGAGTTCTTCCTCTGCTTTGTCTCTTCCTGGTTTAGATACCAGATTTGCCTCTCACTAATGTAATCTAATACATTACATTACATTAAGACAGTTTTCTTATTTCAGTGTTCCCAATGGTAGAAGAGGGACTGTGTTGACACAGTCTATAACGTCCCCACCTGAAACTCTGGATCTGACTACACCAATCACTCAGTTACCTTGGGCTCCTCTGAAGCTCCTTTTCTTCTTCTGTAAAATAAGGCTGCAGAGTATATTGGAAAACCACTGTAAGGAGAATCAAAAGACTTGAACTTTAGCTCAGTCTTTAACATAATGTTATTATGTAACGTTAAGCGAATCCCTTCACTTTTCCTTAGGTTTCAGTTTCTTCCTCTTAAGGAAAAGGGAGTTGGTCAAGATAGCCTCTAAGTTCTTCCAGCTCTGGCATTCTATTTTCTATGGTGCCTGACACCTCTAATATTTAATTTACCTTCCAGCTCTGAAATTTATTGTTGTATGGATCAAATAAGATAATCATTGTAAAGCACTTACCACAGTATCTGGCACATAGTAAGCTATATAATGGAATTTTAATATATAAATAATAATATATAAACATGTAGTGGTTGTGTGACCCTGGGCAAGTCACATCATAATAACTGACATTTCTATGGAGCTTTCAAGTTTGAAAAGCATTTCACAAGTGTAATAGGAACCCCAGATCAATTGAGTCCCTGAATCCATTTGATTAAATTACAGCGGACTTACAGGGGCTCCTTTTGCCAGAAACAGGCTAAGGTACAAGAGATGAAAGAATACCCTCCTTTCAGAGGCTAAATGGTGAAATTTGCTTGGCATGAAGAGCTTGAGACTTGAATGTCCATTTGCATATGAAAGGGCAAGGAAATTCATTTAAGACTTGAGAGAGACAATAAGCCAGTACCCGGGATAGCCCCAGTGAGAATTTTTAGATGGAGTTCTTGACCTCTTCCCTTGTGCAAAGCAAGGTTGAGGAGAGAATTTCTCTCTCCTCCTTCTCTATCCCACTCCCCTCCCTCCCTCAGCAACAGCATCTTGCTGCAGAAATTCAGGTCAGCATCCTATAAAGGGAGGATCAGTTTTGAATTCTGAGTGGTCCATTTGCACCCTATAAGAGGAACAGACTTTGAGTCTGCACATCTGCATGTGAGATGGTCAGAGAATTGACAGGGGCAACTGATGTGCCCTTTGGCAGAAGTCATTTTAAAACCAGAGATTGGTCTCTGATGGAACAAGTCAAGATGATCAATCAGCTCCTAGAGTGGTTTTAGGAATGGGAAATCAATGGGAGAAGATATTTCTCTTCCCTCCATCTTCTATCTAGCACAGTGCCTGGAACTTAATAGGCGCTTAATAAATGTTTGCAACGAGGTGGCACAGTGGATAGAGTACCAGGCCTGGAGTCAAGAAGATTCCTCACACACGTGACCCCTAGGCAAGTCACTTAACCCCGTTTGCCTCAGTTTTTTCATCTGTAAAATAAGCTTGAACAGGAAATGACAAACCACTCCAGTATTTGTCAAGAAAACCCCAAATGGGGTCACTAAGAGTCAGGCATGACTGAATGACTTTACAACAAGGACATTATTGATTGATTAATCTATTGACAATAACAACTTGGAGTAAAAGAAGACAATAAAATAAAATTTTATTATATAAATTTATATAAAAGGACAATACAAAGACATTGCTTCCTGAGTAGAGAGAAGTTTGAGAAAAGAAAGCTTGGAATCTGGAGTAGAATCCAGCAATTGCAGTTAGCAAGAAGGGTGGAGAATGATTTGATGGGTAGGTGGCAGGCTTAAAACCGGTATTCTAGCTGGTCCTAGATTCCTGTTCTTTCCAAAAGAGCATAGCAAGTGTAACAGGCATCTGGCCACTGTGCCCAGTCCTTACGAGCATGCATGAAGAGCCACAGATTCAATTCCCCATGTGGAAGACACTGGTGAGCCTGCTTCCAGGAGATTTATGATGGCATGTAATGGAAAGGCCTTCAAAACACTTTGGAGTATGTCTAGATGTTCTATAACTGTTCTGATAGCCACATGGCAACTAGGAATCCCTTTGATCAGTTGTGGTTAAGTAGCTGGAAATGGGAAACATTGGAAAGTCACTCATCGGCCTCCTTCCCTCTCTGGGTTTTGACTTCATCTCATTGGCTGATTTCTTCCTGGCAGATGGCACACAGTAAGAGATAAGGCTGCCCCCTCCACATCTGCAGCCCAGTGATTACAGGCCTTATCCATCCTTCCATTTTAGGTGAAGGAGGCTACAACTTCATGTGCGTTAAAACTTCAGAAGATAGAGACACCAGAGATCCCAAGAGTCATAATCCATGCTGGGTTTTTATAGCCAGCCTGCCATTGATGCCCTAAAGATGGATAAGTGACCTTCTGGGATTCAGCTCACCAGTAGCTAAGGACCCACTGGACATCAGTGCTAAATCTAGACATGAAGTTAGTGGGCCCATGGTCTGTAGAGACTGGGTCAAGTCTGAATGCAGTCTCCCCCCAGCTGAAGTGGAACAGGGGAGAGTGTGCCCCAAAGGTATTGAGGAGAAATATTTGTACCTCTGTTCTTGCTGTATCTTTTAAGTAAACATGTCTTTATAAAAGCTGTTTGTTGTTATTCAGTTGTAGCTATCTCTTTATGACCATTTGAGATTTCCTTGGCAGAGATACTGGAGTGGTTGACCATTTCCTTCTCTAGCTCATTTTACAGATGAGGAAACTGAGGCAAACAGAGTAAAGTGACTTCCCAGGGCTACACAGCTAGGAAGTGTCTGAGGCTGGATTTGAACTCATAAAGATGTGACTGCCTGATTCTAGGTTCAATACCACCTAGTTGCCTCCTATAAAAGCTAACTGATGCTAATTGGCTAACTTGAACTGGACCATTAGTCACCAGTGGCTAACAGTGGGGAGTCCATAGCAGAATGGAATAAAGGTTCAAGCTTGAAGGCTATAAAGATACTTCAACTTCTCAGGAGTACTCCTAGAACCCTAAGGTATATGAGATAGTGAGACCAGGGAGTTTTCATGCTACGTCCAAGGCTAGGATGGCAGCTAAGAATACAGCCATGCATTGGAGCTGTGAACCCAGTTCAGGCAAAAGCCAAGGTGGGGTCAGCAGGGTGACCAGCCCACTCTGTTAAGAGCAGAAAAGAGACCTTGTAAGAATGTGGGGTGGGAGATGGGGATGGGGAGCAACAGTGTCAGAAATGTAACTTGCCTTGACTATATATCCCTCATAAATGTTCCTCTCCACTTGTAAACTCAGCTCTCCTCTTTTTCCCTCCACTAAAAAGTCTCCTATTTGCCTCTTAAATGACATATAATTACCCCATTCCATTTCACCCTCTTTCCTCCCACTACATTTCTCTCTCACCATTTACCTTAATTTCTTTTCAGCTATGGTCCAATCCTATTCAATTCACTCTGTGCTCTCTGTCTCTATATGTGTGTGCATGTGTGTATGTGTGTGTGCGTGCATGCGTGTACGTGTGTGTGTGGTCCCACCAACTACCCAGATACTGAAAAGTTTTAAGAGTTACAAATATTGTCTTTCCATGTAGGAATGTAAACAGCTCACTTCTGGTAAGTCCCTTAAGACTTCTCTTTGCTGTTTACTTTTTCATGCTTCTTCTCATTCTTGTGTTTGAAAGTCAAATTTTCTTTTCAGCTCTGGTCTTTTCATCAAGAATGATTGAAAGTCCTCTGTTTCACTGAAAGACCATATTTTCCCCTGAAGTATTATACTCAGTTTAGCTGGGTAGGTGATTCTTGGTTTGAGTCCTAGTTCCTTTGACTTCTGGAATATCCTATTCCACGCCCTTCGATCCCTTAATGTAGAAGCTGCTAGATCTTGAGTTATCCTGATTGTATTTCCACAGTACTGGAATTGTTTCTTTCTAGCTGCTTGCAAGATTTTCTCCTTGAGCTGGGAGTTCTGGAATTTGGCCACAATGTTCCTAGGAGTTTCTCTTTTTGGATCTCTTTCAGGTGGTGATCGATGGATTCTTTCAATACTTATTTTGCCCTCTGGTTCTAGAATGTCAGGGCAGTTTTCCTTGATAATTTCATGGAAGATGATGTCTAGGCTCTTTTTTTGATCATGACTTTCAGGTAGTCCCATAATTTTTAAATAGTCTCTCCTGGATCTATTTTCCAGTTCAGTTGTTTTTCCCATGAGATATTTCACATTCTCTTCCATTTTTTCATTCTTTTGGTTTTGTTTGGTGATTTCTTGGTTTCTCGTAAAGTCATTAGACTCCATCTGTTCCATTCTAATTTTGAGAGAACTATTCTCTTCAGTGAGCTTTTGAACCTCTTTTTCCATTTGGCTAATTCTGCTTTTGAAAGCATTCTTCTCCTCATTGGCTTTTTGAACCTCTTTTGCCAATTGAGTGAGCCTATTCTTCAAGGTGTTATTTTCTTCAGCATTTTTTGGGGTCTCCTTAACCAAGGTATTGACCCGTTTTTCATACTTTTCTTGCATCTCTCTCATTTCTCTTCCCAGTTTTTCCTCCACCTGTCTAACTTGCTTTTCAAAATCCTTTTTGAGCTCTTCCAAGGCCTGAGCCCACCCAACATCCCCCTGGAATGTCTGGGGTACTGAGGCCCCACCTTCCACGTCTTTCCCTGATGGCAAGAATATTTCCTCATCGTCATTGTCAGATCCAAAAGTCGGGATCATTTGCATTTGTTGGAAAAAACTCTCTATAGTCTTATTTTTCTTCCCTTTTCTAGGCATTTTCCCAGCCAGTTACTTGACTTCTGAGATTCCTGTCCACCCCCGCCTAGATCCACCCAGCTAGTGCTTGGGGTCTGAGATTCAAATGTGCTTTCCACGCCGCCCGCCCAGCTGCTAATCAATGCGAGCTTTAGTTCTGGTGCTGGGGTGGGGGCAGGGCCGCCTCCCAGGCTCAGCTCCCTCAGGGGCTTTATGCAGAGGCCTTCAGTAATGGAGTGGGGTGGGGCAGGGCCATCTCCCAGGCTCAGCTCCCTCAGGTTGATTATGCAGAGACTTTCAGTAATGAAGATCCTGCCTGCTGCTGGGGGAGTCCCGGGCCGCCGTGGCCGCGCCGCTGCTGCCTCTGCCGCCGCCCCTGCCTCTGCCACCGCCGCTTCCTCCCGAGGGGGCCTGAGTCACGAAGACACCCCGTTCCCCTTTCAGCCAGCCAGCTGTCTCTCTCACTGACCTGTAGCTTCTGTGGGCGGAGGGACTTTCCCGGCTGCCGGAGCTTCCGTCCCTGAAGCCTGCTCAGGTCAGCTTCTCTGGGGCCGCGGCCAGGGCAACGCTGGGGTGGGGTCCGCTTTCTGGGGTGCAACGGACCCTGGGGACAGCTCTCCAGGGCTCTCTGGAACGGAAATCTCTTCCACTCTGTTTCTGTACACCTTCAGTGGTCCAGAAGTTATGGGGGTCTCTTTTTACATTAAATCTATGGGCTGTGGTTTCAGAGCTCGTAAATGTGCGTCCTTCTACTCCGCCATCTTGGCTCCGCCCCCTCCACTTGTAAACTCTACGGGTGTCCATTCTTAGCACCCTTTTTATGTTTATCGGGGAGAGGCTATGCCTTGGGTTGAAGGGGAAAGATTTTGTAAAATTTTGTACAATGCTGCCATTGTAATTACATAATTCCTGTAAATGTCTATGCTCTGAGCTAATTGTGCTCTCTGGCTAATCACTGAGAGGAGAACATGTCAGTGGGAACTCCTGAGTTATAATCTTAGGAGTATTGACTCAGAATACCTTGAACCTGAGACAGGCATCCCATAGGATACCCATCCTGGTGGGTACAAGTTGGGAGGGTAGCCCAAGGAGACAAAACATAAGTTATCTCTTACAACAACCCTGCAAGGTAGGTTCTATTATCTGCATTTTACAGATGCGGAAACTGAGGCCCAGAAAGTTGAGGTGACTTATTCATGCAGTTATGAGGCAGCTAGGTGATGCAGTGGATAGATTTCTGGATCCAGAGTCAGGAAGACCTGAATTCAGATCCTGCTTCAAACACTTAGCAGATGTTTGACCCTGGACAAGTCACTTAACCTCTACCTGTCTCAGTCTCTTCAACTGAAGAATGGGGATAATAACAACACCCACTTCATAGGGTTGTTATGTAGGTCAAATGAGATTTTATTTGTAAAGTGACTGGCACATAGTAATGCTATATAAATGCTCATTCCCCTCCCCCACTTCAGTACATTTCCGAGGGAGGATATGAACCTGTGTCTTTCCAGTTCCAAATCCAGCATTCTATTCACAACAAAATCACCTCTCAATGCTTCAGTTTCCTCTTTTGTATGACCCTGGCCAAATCACTTTGCCTTGTCTGCCTCAGTTTCCTCATCTGTAAAATGAGCTGGAGAAGGAAATGTCAAACCACTCCAGTATCTTTACTAAGAAAACCCCAAATGGGGTCAAGGAGAGTTGGACACAACTGAACCATGATTCAACAACCACAGCGGAAGTAGAGTTAATCATTTCTACCTACATCCCAGAGTGACTTTGAGGTTTAACTGAGATACAAAGGCTGTGTAAATATTGGTGATTATTAAGGGACTCCTGTCCCTGCCTCCAAAAACAAAAAACCTCTAACCTTGCTGTTGCTGGAAGAGGAAATTTTTTGGTTTGGTTTGGTTTGGTTTTTTGTCATAAGGCAGATACATTTATCACCCCATGCAAGTCCCAAAGAGGAAGAAACAGGGATTTTTGGGAAAAATCCAGAAAGAGAGAAAGAAAACTGGAGAGAGCAGAAATCCCTCATGGTTTCACTGCCAAGATGATTTCTCTCTGGAGAGAGAGAGAGAGAGAGAGAGAGAGAGAGAGAGAGAGAGAGATAGAGAGAGAAAGAGAGAGAGAGCTGGTCTCAATGCCACCCAAAGCCCCTAAAACCTCTCTCTGATTATAACTTCCTAATGGAAGGCAATGTGGCAGAATGGTTATAGTCCTGGACTAGGAACCAGGAAGATATAGGTTTAAATCCTTCCTCAAACATTTACTGTGTGACAGTGAGAAAGTGACTTAACTGCTGTTTGCCTCAGTTTCTTCATCTGTAAAATAGGTCATTATGCCCTCAGCCCCTATGTCATAGAGTTAAACAAGATAATGTGTGTTGCATGGGGGGAAGGGAGAGATGGGGAGAAAACTTGGAACTCAAAATCTTTGTGGAAGCAAATGTTGAAAACTAAAAATAAATCTAGTTTTTTATTTAAAATTTTAAAAAATTAAATTAAAATATTTAAATAAATTTTCAAAAATAAAAAATAATATGTTATTCCTTCTTCATGCTAATGCTTTCCCTCTATCGATTTTCTCTTTTTTTCCCACCTTTAGCTTATTTTTACATAGTTGTCTGCCTGCTGTCTCCCAGTTACACTCCTTGAGGACAAGGGTTGTATTTTGCTTCTTTTGTAACAGCAGCGTTTAGCACAGTGCCTGGCACAAAGCAGGGACTGATAATTCTTATTGACTGACTTGTAAACATTAAAGCTCTCTATAAATGTCGATTGTTATTGGGTTTTGTTTTTGTTTTAAGTATTACCTGAATATCCGAGACACAGCCTCTGATGTCTGTCCAAAGCCTCTTGGGGATTTTGCCTGTTTAAATAAAGCGATGGTTATGGAGAGCTCTGTTCTCCCTGCTACTCAGCACTCATGTTCCTTTCCATCTCTGTGTTACCATGGTGACAGAGCACTTCGACTAACACGTTTTTAAGGCTATAAATGCATTTTAAAATCTGGCCTCAACTCTGATCTCCACCTCCACCCACCTTTTTTCCATTCCCAGCAGCCTCTCTGGCCCTAGACCAGAAGCTGAGCTGCCTGACCCACAGGTGTGGTCCAGACAAGAGCCAGGATGGCCACTGGTTAATATACTGATCCAAGGTGACCATATCAAGACCCCTTTTCTCAGCTTCCCCTTGGAAGAGAGTGGGGAGAGACAGTATAAATCACATCTTTCTGGGCCTTTATAATAATCTTTCAGTATTATTAGGTTACAGACTCAGAGCCACTCCTTTAATATCCATCCTCCCTGGTTACAAGTTCCAGCCAAATTGGAAACTGGATGTGCCCTCTCCTGCCTCCAAGCATTGCCACAAGCTGTCCCCCCTGCTTACTGCACAGTGCTATACATGGCTCCTCATTCCTGCCTCTCAGAATTCTTATTTTTCTTCCAGGCACAGAGAGTGCCGCTATTACTTTTTCCATAAAACGTTATCTCATCAACCCAGTGGTTAACACTCTCTCCCACTCTAAATTAGCTTCTTTTACTGCCCTCTCTGTTTTTTACCATCCTCCACTATCTCTACCCCCACCCCCCTGCACAGAACCTAAGCTCCTTAAGGAAATTCATAGGATCTTAGATTTATGACCAAAAAGAGCTTTAAAGCTCATCAATTCCAACCCTGTCCCTCATTTTACAGATTAGGAAACTGAGGCACAGATTGACCAAGTGACTTGTCCAGGGTCATAAAGCTACTAAGTGTCAAGGGCAATCTTCAAACCCAGGTCTTTCTGAGCCCAAGACCATCACTCTATTCATTATGCCAGGCAGCTTCAGGCATCTACTTTGTGCCCAGGACTAAGGATACTAAAATCCCTTACCAGAGGGAACTTACATGCTTCCAAGATGAAACACCCTGTATGTCTCTAAGTAAATGTGGGAACATCAACAGAAAGCAATTTCAAAGGGGAGGAGACAGAGAGAGCCAACATCTGGGGTACCAGGAAAGTCTCCCCAGAGGGGCAGTTCTCAGGCTGAGCCTTGGAGATCACTAGAGAGATTGTAAAAGATGAAGACAGAGAAAGAATCCCAGAAATGGAGCCAGCCATAGGGAAAGGGAAGAGGGAGAGCACTTATTAAGCACTAATTGTGTGCCGGGTGCTACACCAACCACTTTACAGGTCTTGTCTCATTTCATCCTCATAACCATCCTGGAAGGTGCCCATTTCACAGATGAAGAAACTGAGGCAGAGAGTGGCTAAGAGACTTGCCAGGGTCACATAGCCAGGAAGTATCTGATGGTGGATTTGAAGGAGTGGGTCTTCCTGGCTCCAGGACCAGCACTCTGTGTACTGTACCCTAACTACTACCGCTAACAATAATGATAATAACTAATATTTAAATATGTGCCAGACACTGTGCTAAACACTATACAAATATCTCATCTGGTCCTCACAACAACACTGCAAAGTAGGTTCTATTATTATCACCATTTTATAATTGAGGAAACTGAGGCAGAAAGGTTAAGTGACTTGCCCAGGGTCACACAGCTGGGAAATGTCTGAGAGTGGATTTGAACTCATTTCTTGCTGACTCCAGGCTCAGTACTCTAGCCACAGGAAGCTACTTAGCTTCCTCTAAGCAGACAGAATGGCATGCCCAGCAGACAGCAGGTAAGCCCACTTGACTGAACAGCACAGTGCATGTGAAATCAGTCTAGATAGTTATGCTGGAGCTGGGTTGCAAGAGGCTTTGAATGCCAGAGTTTATATTTTATCTTAGACCAAAGGGAGCCACTGAAGATTTTTTTTTTTTTAAGAGGAAAGACCTGGCCACTCTAGGAACATGATTTTGGCAGCTGAGCAGTAGATGGATTAGAAAGGAAATGGGAAGCTGAAAACAGGGGATAGGTGGTTGTTGCAATAATCTAAGCAAGAAGCTAGTAGAGCTGAATGAGTGAGGGAAGAAGATGAAAGAAAGGCACAACATGCTCAAGAAAAAGAATGGTTGGGACTTAGCAATGAATTGGATGTGGGTGATGAGGAAGAGGAGAGAGTCAAAAATGAAAAACAATGTACAAACTCGGGTGAGTGGAAGAGGGGGGCAGATATCCTGGGCAAAAGGAGGGAAGTTTGCAGCAGTTGGGGCTGGGGAGTCAAGATAATGACTTCTGTTTTCAATATCTGAGTTTGTAAGATCAATGGGACTTCCAGGTGGAAATATACAGCAGAACTAGAGAACAGGAAAGAAATCATGGGGTTAGAGGTCTACACCTGGAAGAGACCTTGAAGATTGCTTTGTCCAACCCTCTAGGATTATAGATGGATAAACTGAGGCCAGAGGAGGTTATATGACTTGCCCAAGGTAATGGAGGTGGTAAGTGGCAAAGCCAGGATTTGAACCCAAGTTCTCTGACTTCAAATCTGGTGTTTTCTTTCCTCTGCATCTTGAGATGATGGCTGGATGGGAATATTGGGGAGTCTTCTGCATTGAGAATAACTGAACTCATGGGAGTTGATGTAATGAGAGAGACAGAGAAAGACACAACAAACAGAGAGAGAAAGAGAGAGAGTGACATAAAGGCAGACCAACAGGGACAGAGAAACCAAGAAAGAGAGAAACATGGAGAGAGACATAGAGACAGAAAGAAACAAAGAAAGAGAAATAGAGAGAAACAAAGAATTATAATGACATGGACAGACAGAGAAAGAGAGAGATGGAGAGAACTGACAGAGAGAGAAACAGAGACATAGAAAGAGAGAGATGGAGAAAAACAGAGACATAGAGAAAGAAAGTGAGCATAGAGAGATCGCTGAGAGAGAAGAGAGTCCAGGGCAGAGATCCCCAGAGATGGGATTCAGCAAAGGAGATGGAGAGGTCAGACAGGTAAGGGGAGAATCAGGAGAGAGTTGCCCCAAAAACCCAGGAAAGAGAGAATTCAGGACAAGAGAAAATCAACAGAATCCAAGGCTGCATGCAGAGAGATCAAGCAGGTGAAGATGGAGGAAATCCTGTTACATTTATGTGTCAAGAGATGGTGGTAGGTTCTAGATTTGTGGAACTTTGCCTTTACTGTGTCAATAGGTTGATTGGGCTTTTCTCTAATTCTTTGTTATAGAGAATTGTACAGTGTTTGAGGGGTGGATAGAGAATTGAATTGTGGATGGCAGTGTATGAGTCTATATATACATACATATATTGTGGAAATGAACGTGATATCAAAACAAGATAAGTGATTTTTTTAAAGAACATTGGTAACTTTGGAGAGAGTAGATTGAGGCAAGAGGGGATGTCAGAGGCAAGAAGTTAAGAATGAGGGGGATGTGCAGAATGAAGGCAATGGGTGTAGACAACTCTTCCAAGGCTGTGGAAGGGAAGATATCGCTTGGGGGATACCAGGCTTAAGTGAGGAGGTCATTTTCTAAGGATGAAGACCTGGGGGAGTTTGTAGGCATCAGGGAGGGACCCAATGGGTAAGAAGGGATGGAAGATTAGGATGAAGAAGGGGTGGTCCAGAGAGGTCTTTCTAGAGGAAATGGGGAGAAGATACAGGGCCCAACTGCCCAAGGCTTGGCCTTGGCTAAGGAGAAGATACAACCTTCCTCCCAGACTAGAGTGAAGGAGGAAGTCTCCAGGGATGAAGCTGAGAGGAACCCAGGAAGGATCTGCCGGCTCAGTGTTCTCACCGGGTCACTTTTTTTCTCTTTATATCACCAGTGCCTAGCATAGTGTTTGATATATAGTAGGCACTTAAGAATTGCTTGTTGATTAGCTGCTGGGTTGCCATTCTTGCAAGCTCCTTTGGGATGCCCATTCTCATTTTTGACTTTGTCCTCATACCTGGTTCCCCCCTACACAGGAAGTCTCTAGGGAGGGCCACTCCTGGTTCTTTCTCATCTATGGATTCTGGTAGATCATCCAGGAAGTGCGGTTATTTGGAGGACATCTTTGTAGGGGCTGGAACTAAGTTAGGATTTAATAAAATTGGGTTGGGTTCAATTGATTTGAACAAAAAGCAGAGAAGGGAAGTTAACCCCATCCCAGTTGTGGTGCCTTTTGACTCTGTGACCTTGGCTAAATGTCTAAATCTTTCTTGTTCTGTTTCCCCATCTGTAAAGTATTTATATGGCCCCTCCCAGCCCTGACATCCCCTGTTCAAAGTCCTCTCCGCACACACACCCAAGCTCTAACCTGCTATATTCCTTCGGGATCTAAATTCTATACTCCTGGAATCTCTCTCTGGACCTCAGGGGCTTCTTCTATAAAATGAGACAATTACCCTTAAAGATACATAAGGTTCCCATCAGCTCCATGATTCTCTGAGTCTCTGAATCCTCATTGTTTAGTCATCTTAGGATCAATCATCCCAGATCAAACACATGGCCAATCACATCAGCAGTACAGCAAGGGAGACAGCCAATGAAAAGGTGGGGGCAGGAGAGGGGCTGCAGAGACAGGAAACCCCATCTCTGTCAAAGTCAGCAAGAAGAAGGCAGGGTTGGTCAAGCTGCCAGTGATGGTAGGACTTCAGGCTACGGTGCCCAAGATGCAAGTCGCTGCATCCCCTCAACCAAGGTGAAGGCAGACGTTCTACTGACTCTCAGATAAAAGTAGATCCAGTTCTGGGGATAGTCTAATACTAGACAGGGAAATTCTAGAGGGAAAGATTCAGAACTAGAAACCAGCATTTCTCTGAAAAAAAAAAAAGGAGAAAGAAAGAGGCTATTCCTTCATCCCAAAGAGTGTTCACATAAAGGAACACAGATGTGGAGATCTGGTTATTAGTCCTAGCTCTGCCACAAACTTGCCTTTTGTCTTAAGCTGCCTAAGCCTCAGTTTCCTCATCTATAAAATGAGGGCTTAAGTCTAGAAATCAATCAACAAGAATTCATTAAGGTCTTATCGTGTACCAGGCTGTCTACTAGGCACTGGGAATAGAATGAGAAAAATGCTATCATACCTGTCCTCAAGAAGTTTGTAGTCTATAGGAGGCAAAAGAGCCACATATGACATATATGAATAGATAGATAGATAAACAGATAGATAGGTGGACAGGTGGACGGGTAGATGGGTGGGAGGGTGGACAGATGGGTAAGTAGATGGATGGGTGGGTGGATGGATAGATAGATAGATAGATAGATAGATAGATAGATAGATAGATAGATAGATAGATAGATAGATGATAGCTGGATAGAGAGATGGATGGATAGATGGACGGGTGGATGGGTGGACAGATGGACGGATGGACAGATAGGTAGATAGATAGACCGACAGAGAGAGAGATATGATAGGTAGGTAGGTAGACAGACAGATGGACGGATGGATGGACGGATGGATAGATAGATCAATATATACATATGTGTGTGTGCAATTTGAAGGAGTAGTAGCAACTAGGGAGGAAGGGCCACTCAAGAAAGGTTTCATGGAAAAGGAGGCATTTGAATTATGCCCTGAAGGAAAAAAGGAATTCTAAAAGGCAGAAGCAATGGGAGAGTTCCTTACTAACATAGGAGACTGCCTAGGCAAAGATGTGGAGATGAGAAATGGGTTAAGGAAAATCAAGAAAGCCAGTTTGGCTGAACTATAATATGAGTGAATGATTAATGTATAATCACCCTAGAAAGATAAACTGGATTCAGAAAGGTTATAAATGACAAACAAAAACATCTCTATTTAGTCCTCAAGGTAGTAGGGACTCATGAGCATTTATTGAGTGAGGGTGTGACATGATCTATCAATCAATAAACATTTATTAAGTGCCTACTGTGTACCAGGCACTGTGCTAAACACTGGATCACAATCAGGCTCTAAGGAATGTGCCCTGAGAGAGCAGATAGGGGTGAAGAACATTCTAAAAAACTAACACCCCTCCCCACAGAGCTCAATCTCAGCACTTTCAGTTTTAACCAAGACTGGAGGTCCCCAGCTGGACCCATTAGCCAGCTTCTCCAGAAGTGATTCTAAACAAGTTGTGACTGATTTTCTAAAATCCCATTCAGCAAAGATGAGAAAGGACATCCACCTTCTGATGGAGAAGTGACAGATCCAATGCATAGAATGAGATATGACCAACGTAAGGATTTGTTTTACTTAACTGGGCATTTTTGTTAAAAGGGTTTTTTCTTTCTCATGGTGAGGGGACTTGGTGGTAGAAGAAAAAATTGACCAAAAAATTTTAATTTAAAAGAAAAAATTTTACATTCCCCTTGAAGATAATGTAGTTTCTTCTTCTGGGTTCTGTGTAGAGGCTTGAAACTATGTTCAGTCTACGGTACAGTCGATAGAGTGTTGGGTCAAGAAGACCTGAGTTCAAATCCTGCATTAGACACTAACTGTGTGACCCTGGACAACATTCCTAACCTCTGTCTGCCTCAGTTTTCCTATCTGAAAAATGGGATGATAACAATAGCACCTCTCTCCCAGGTGAGGATAGAATGAGATAATATTTGTAAAGCACGTTGCAACCTTAAAGCCTAATATAAAAACTTGTTTTGAGATGCCAATCTCAAAACCATTCACCATCACAAGGATCTAGGGAATTAAAGCAGGGGTAGGAGGGATTCATTGACCAATGTATTTTTCTTCCTTCTGGTGCTTGCTACTTGTGTGATCTTAGGCAAATCCCTTCTCAATCTGTACCTCAGTTTTCTTATCTGTAAAATAAGAGAATTTAACTAAAGAGCCTCTGAAGTGCAGCTAGATGGAGCAGAGGATACAGTTCAAATCCAGCCTCAGATACTTCCTAGCTGTGTGACCCTGGGCAAGTCACTTCACCCTCAGTTTCCTCATCTGCTAAAGGAAATGGAGAAGGAAATGGCAAACCACTCCAGGATCTCTGCCAAGAAAACCTCAAACAAAGTCACAAGTGACCAACCATGAATCACCATGAGTGACCAACCAAAGACATGCTAGCTCTTTGTCCATGCTTCTATGATCTGTGGTGGCATCCATGCCCCACCTTTTTCCACTCCCATTTAGGGGTGTCACCTCTGGTCTGCCCTGTGAGAGACTCATCTTCTGCAAGAAATCTTTCCCAGTCCTAGCCAATCATAGAGTTTTCTCTCTGGCATTATCTCCACTTTTTCCTGCCTGAATTTTATTTGTACGCAGTTTTACATGTATTTACATGTAGTTTCTCCCATTAGACTGTGAGTTCCCTGAGGGCAGGGGCTGTCTCTGGCCTTTCTTTATCTCCCCAGGACTTGGCACAGAGCCTGGCACACAGAGGTACCTAATAAATAACTCACTAGTGGACTTCCCTCATTTGGGATAATTGTCCTTATCCCACTGAAAGGGAATGATTGTGTCACCCTATGACCCTTCTTTTGGGTGTTTCCAGGCAAGTCACATGACCTTTCCTTAAAGACCAGAAAGGGCCAGTTGCTTTAAGCCCTGAACAGGGTGATTCTGATTCATCTGCAAAACCTCTTAGTCCCATCAGTAGATGACAAGAATGAATGGGGAGAGGGGAAGTCTCCAGGATCACAGACTTCAAGTTGGAAAGCAGAAATGATTGACTCCAATTCCACCATTTTAGAGTTGAGGAAAATGATACCCAGTGGGACCAAGTAACTTGCCAGATGGTTTTACGTACCAGGGCTAGGATTACAGCTCAGGTCGTAAGAAGAGAAGAGGAACTCAAAGTCCATTCAGCCCAAGTCCCTCATTTTACAGAAGGTGAAACTGAGGCCTAGGGAAAATAATAGACTTGCCCAAAGTAACAGCTAATAAATAGCAGAACTGAGGTTCGAATTCTGGTCAGTGGACTCCAGGGCCAGCTCTCTTTCTGTTGCTCCACAAAACTCCTTTTTATGAATCACATGTAAGTATAACACACTTACTCCACCTCAGCTGAGCCTTGTATCAGATCTGTGGCTAGGGTATATGGGCATTGTCATCCTCCTTATACAGATGAGGAAGCTGAGGCCGGAGCAACTTGGCCAATGTCACTTGAGCAATTATCAAGCAACCAACATTTCTTCTTAAAAATTTATTTATTTTTGTATTTTAATAGTATTTTATTTTTCCTAATTACATGTAAAGACAATTTTTAACATTCATATTTATAAAATTTTGAGTTCCCAATTTTCTCCCTCCCTCCTCCTCCCTCCCAAGATGATAAGCAACTTGACATAGGATAATCATGTAAAACCTGTTTTCTTATTACTCGTGTTTTGAAGAAACAGAACAAAAGGGAAAAAATAATGAAAAAAATAAAGTGAAAATAGCATGCTTTAATCTGCATCTCTGAATCCATCAAATCTTTCTCTGAACGTGGATAGAATTTTCCATCATGACTCTTTTGGAACTGTCTTAGATGCTTGTATAGCTGAGAAGAGCTAAGTCTATTAAAGTTAGTTATCACACGATGTTTCTGTTACTGTGTACAATGTTCTCCTGGTTCCGCTCATTTCACTCAGCATCAGTTCATATAAGTCTTTCCAGGTTTTTCTGAAGTCTACCTACTCATCATTTCTTATAGTACAATAGTATTCTATTACATTCATAGACCACAATTTGTTCAACCATTTCCCAATGGATGGGCATCCCCTGGATTTCCAGTTCTTGGCCACCACAAAAAAAGATGCTGCGAACATTTTTGTGCGTGTGGGTCCTTTTCCCTTTATTATGATCTCTTTGTGATACAGACCTAGAAGTGCAACAAGCCTTTCTTAAGCTTCTAAATGCTGCAATAGGCAATAGAGATAAAAGGGCAAAAGGAAGCCTGCCCTCAAGGTGCTTATGTTCTATTGGGAGAACAACAGGTACATATGTCAATATACAACATTAAAGTCATTTGGAGGAAGGCACCAAAAGGAGGATGGGAAAAGGCTTTCTGTCAGAGAGGGTATCTGAGGCGAACTTTGAAGGAAAGGATTGATTCCATCTAAGAAGTGAAGGGGAGGAAGGAGAGCATTCCAGGCATGGGACACAATCTATGCAAAGGCATGGAGATGGGAAATGGGAGTGGAAACATGGAGGACTGTGTGTGAAAAACATCAGGACCACCAATTTTCCTGTATTGGGGATGGACAACAATGCTGCAGCCCTAATTGCCTTTGCCTCATTTTCCTTCCTGACTCCTGAATCAGAGGATTAAGTGCATCTGACCTGAGGTTCAAATTCAAATCCTCCTGACACCCACTGTACCTTGTCACCTTCCTCCAAGAAGAGGCAGCACGAGATAAAAAAAATGGAGCTGGATTTGGGGGAAGGGAGCAGGGAGGGAAGAAGCCTGGAATTTGAATCCCAGCTTTGCCACTCAGTCTGTAGCTCAGTTTCCTGCATCTTTAAAAATGAGAGAGTCAGACTGACTGATCTCTGAGGTTTCCCATGAATTCCAGAGAGCACAAGGAAAGGATTTAGTTTATTTTAAAAATGGATTTTCACCAAGAGATTTGATGAAGCAGTGGGGACAAGTCAGGCTCTTATATGTAGGGTAAGAAAAGTAAGTCAGCTGTCTTTGGGAAGAGGCTAGGGGTGGGAGAGATGCTTAAAGATGCTCCAAGTGTGCCCAGTAATGTGATATTTCTCAGTGACATCAAAGGAAACTTTGGGAAATCCCTCCTCCAAAGACTCTAGGGAGGCAATTTCTTGCCAATCTAGGGAGTCTGGGAGGTAAAAGGCAGCTTTTCAACGTTGCTCCCAGGCCTTCTCTCCCACTTTCCACACCTAAGGATGCAGATAAAGTCAGGGAGGAAAATAAGGAGATTGATTTGTGCAGAGTGCAGGGAGGTGGAGAGGGAGCAAAACCTAGGCAAAGGCTGCCCTCTGGTGTCTTCAGCCTGCAAGTGTCCATCTGGGCCACCCCGGGCGCTCGGTAGTTTTCAGTTGTACGGGACTCTTCATGACCCCATTTGGAGTTCTCTTGGCAAAGATGCTACAGTAGTTTGCTATTTCCTACTCCAACTCGTTTTATAGATGGAGAAACTGAGGTAAACTTGGCTAAGTGATTTGTCCAAGGTTACCTAGTTGGTAAGTGTCTGAGGCCAGATTTGAATTCAAGGAGATGAGTCTTGTTGAATGCAGGCCAGGTGCTCTGTGCAATATGGCACCCCGTGAGTGCCCTTCAGAATAGATGATAGCCTTTTTCTGGTGTTACATTTTAATTTCCAAACTGTCTTCCACCCCACACTAGAAAAGACTACCATTTCACACATACACACTATAGATAGAGTGTATATATATGTATATATGTATGTGTATATATGTATATATAATGTGTGTATAGGTATATATGTATATGTATGTGTATATATGTATATATAATATGTATGTGTATATGTATGTGTATATGTGTGTATGTATATACACATATATACATGCACACTGCATGTATACATGCAAATACTATAATAAACACATGTGTGTATATGAATATTATATTATATACGTATAAAACCATACTATGCATACTTCTATTTATTACTTCTTTCTCTAGAGGTGGATAACATCTTCCTTCATAGGTCCTTGGTAGTTGATTCGAGTATTCATAATACTCAGAATAACTTAGTCGTTCACATTCTTCAAACCATGTTGCTGTCATTTGTATACAGCATTCTCTTGGTTCTTCTCATTACACTTTATAATTTCATGCAAGTCTTTCCATGTGTTTTTTTTCCTAAAATCAGAAAGCTCATCATTTCATATAGCACAGTACTATTCCATCACAATCATTTATTACAACTTGTCCAGTCATTCCCCAATTGATGGGCATCCCCTCAATCTCCAGGTCTTTGCCACCACAAAGAGAGCTTCTATTAATATTTTAGAACAACTAAGTTGTTCTCTGATCACCTTGTGAATCAGACCTAAAAGTGGTATTACTGGGTCAAAAGGTATGTACTGTTTTATAAGTCTTTGGGCATAATTTCAGATTGCTCAACAAAATGGTTCACAGTTCACAGTTCCACCAACAGTATATTAGTGTCCCACAATGCTCTTCTTTAAAGTTGGTTGATCCTGTCTGTGGACAGCAGGAACATAGCCCATCACCAGCCTGCGCTCCGAGCCCTTCCTATATAGCTGGATCTTGTGCTTGATGATATAGCTTTGAAAAACCCAGGATCACCTCTGCTATAAAGGTTAAAAAGAGAGATGGTGTACCACTCCCATCTGAATTAATGCAATGGCAGAAAGCCCAGGAGCAAAAAAATGAATCAGTTGATCAACCAATAGAGTAGTAAATGTTAAGAAATTTCCCTACAACCCCAAAGTGTATGAATGAGTCCTTAAACAACTCCAGAGGATTACAATGCTTTTGTCACTGGATAAAAGACACAGGAAACATTTTGTGATTTCCTGAATCAGAAATGCTTTCAGGCATACACACACACACACACACACACACACACACACACACACATGTATATATGTGTATATGTATGTGTGTATATATATACATATATATGTGTGTGTGTGTGTGTGTGTGTGTGTGTGTGTGTATATGGCATCCTCTCCATGGCGCTCTCACAACTCCCATTCCCACTGATAATTTAAATATTCAGAGAGCTACTGACTAGTATCAGAGTAGAAGGGGAATCTTGTTATACTTCTAACACTATAGCTTCTGAGCCCCCACAAACATGCTTCCCACTAACAATCGAGTAGCCAGTCATTTTAGCAAAGGCATTTACCAAAGTAGTCTAGTAAAAAACAGTTAGTATAAAATATTAATTACCCCTAAATAAAAGAATGCATCTCCTAGAAATAAACAAAGTGAAGAGTAGAATGAAATTTAGAGGGCAGTGGTAGTGAGGAACACATATAGAGAAGTACTAGTTTGGGAGTTGGAACCAGAAGTGAAAGAGAAAAAAAGAGGCCCCTTAAAGGGACTTCTTCTCCTCTATTGACTATACCATCAGAGAGACTAGGCCTGTAGATGACAATACAACAGGCTGATGACCATGGCAGGAAAAATGTCTGCATCAAGGATAGAGACAAAGACAGACAGATGTGGATAGAATCAGTCACCCACTTTGCTTGGAGGAGAGAAACTGCCAGCTAGATTTATGGAATCATCTGGTCCTTGGAGCTCATTTGAGTGGTCTGCCTAGCAGAGAGCTACACCTAAGGGTATTTATGTTGGTTGGTTGTTGCCTTTCGTCTTTGAAAAGGACCAAAATGACATCACCATTGTAAAGTGAAATTTCAGTGTGTCGGACTGCGGCTGATCAGACCCATACGAGCTCAGAATAATCTGCCACAGGCTGGGACAGATAATCCGTGTGAACATTTGGGATATCCCAAATTTGCACATCCTGCATTTACTTTGTGCTGTCTCAATTCTGCTTTGCTCAAAGAGCATAGCATATTTTCTTATGTGGGCATGCCATGCTGAGCAGTCCTGTGCCAGTGTCTCCCATGTTGCACAGTCAAACCCAAAGTTCTTGAGAGAGACTTTGAGAGTATCCTTGTATCGTTTCTTCTAGCCACCATGTGATCACCTGCCCCATACAAGTTCTCCATAAAACAGTCTTTTTGGCAAATGTACATTTTGCATTCAAACAACAGGTATTTGCATGAGGGCTCTATGAAGGGAGAAAGTACTATGGCAATACTACTGCCACAACAGTTTTATACTGTTTTTTACTATACTACTTTGGCAATTCACACTACGTGTATTCCTCATTACCACTCTTTGAACCCACTCTTCCCATTAATCTTTGTTTATTTCTGGAAGATGCATCCTAGATTTGGGGAAAATATTTTATACCAATTGCTCTTGTCATACTATCTTTGTAAATGCCTTTACTGAACTAAACTGGCTGATTGTTAATGGGAAGCACATTGGTGGGGGCTCAGAAGCTACAGTGTTAGAATTATAACAAGATTACCCCGAGAACTGAGAGTAGGTAGTTGTCCTTTGAATATTCAAACTATTAATTTGAGGGGGAATTGGAGGAGCACCCCAAAAAGGATGCTATATTTCCATGGAAGAGATTAAGAATTCAATCACAAACTCTGAATTCACACAAAACTTTCCAAAAACACAGCTGTTGCATGAAACAAGGGACACTGCACTCTAAGCAGGAAGCCAAGAACAAGCTGGAGGAGAGCCACTGGCAGATGTGTTGGGAATAAGCCTCAATAGTAGATTAACAAATTCTGGTCGAGAGACCTGACATTCTGTCATGATAATCCCAATAAAAGAGTGGTGCTTGTTGGCATTGCTGGTTCACAAAGCAGAATTATTCCAAGAACATTTGCAAAGATAATAAGAAGAGGAAAGAAACAAGTTTCTTTCAGTTAGCCTCAAAGTTAATTCAATTTTTATCTTATCCACTGGAGTAAATCTGCAAAACATTTTACAGAATTTGGTAGTTCTCATTCTTAGTCGTAACTGACTCGTCAAGATTCCAGTTGAGATTTTCTTGGTGAAGATCCTGTAATTGTTTGCCATTTCCTTTTTCAGATGAGGAAACTGAGGTAAACAGAATTAAGCATGCACAGCTAGTAGGCTAGATTTGAGCTCAGGTCTTCCTGACTGCAAGACCAGTGTTCTATTCACAATGCCACTTAGCTGTGTGTGGTATTCACATCATTCTATTCAAACTAGACTACCAGCTCCCCACCATATTTGTCTACTGAAGTCCCTTCCTTCCTTCAAGATCTGGCTCACTTGAGTGTTATGGCATTATCTCTCTGATGTCATGGTCTTCTTCGAGAATGAAGGCTCAAATGTCAAGCCAACAAGCATTTATTAAACACTTACCATGGGCTGAAGAGCCAAAGAAGGCAAAACCAGTCCCTGTTCTCAAGGACCTCAGTGAATTCTTGAAGTCTTTCCAGATACCCCAATTCACACATGAATGTGATCCCTCCCTGCTCTAAATGTCATTCATGTTTCGCATTCCCACCCTTTGTCATGTACTCATTCCATTTTCCCTTGGATTATCATATAACTCCACATTCTGGCCTTACCTGGACCCCAAAATGTCACCGTCCATTAATTTCACTTTGCCCCCAGTCAAAGTCATCTCTGTGCATGAATCATAGCTTTTGCTCTCGGTCCATAGAATTTTTCTTGAAAAGAGTTTTCCTACAGATTTTGCCTCCTATATATTTCTGAAAATGAGTGACTTTGTATAGTAAACCAAGATCCTAAGATCTTAGATTTGGAACTAGAAGGGACTTCAGAGGCTGCTCAACCCAACCCTCTCATTATACAAATGAGGAAACTGAGTTTAAGAAAGGTGAAGGGTCACACAGATGGTAGGTATGTGAGGTGAGATTTACTAAACTAAGACTTACTGATTCTGAACACAGAACACCATCCATTCTACCACCCTATCTTTCAGTCTTACTAGGGAGATGAAACCACCATAATGAATTTTAGCTCAGGATACCTCAACTAAGTGTGAAGTCTCAGTCAATTCATCAAAAGCCTTTAGACTAAGCAGAAAGGGACTTTTCTAAGAAGAGGTGAGTAAGAAACTTGGCCACACCCTAGTAATCTTCCATAAATTTCCAAGTGAGTTGGAAAGTGGGGGGGTGGGGGACGACTCCAGAAATTGGAATCATGTGGAGTTGAGCTGGAATACCTGGGTTTGGGAGGAAGGAGAGGCCTTGTCCTTACTCTTGTCCAGATCTCCCCAGCTCCTCTTTAACCAGAGAAGGACTTTGCCAGCTAGGAAGGATCCAGAAGATGTCAAACCTCTCCATCTTCCCGTCAACTGTGTTCACCTGGCATTCCCTGCATCATCAGGAGTTAAAGACTGGATTCATGACTCAACAACCTATAACCATTACAGTCAAGAGACCACACCATGCCTGAGGGCATGCACTTCACACCCCACCCCATGCTCTCAGACCCCAGTGTTATCATTGTTAATTTAAAAAAAAACAAAACAGTAATAATGGCTAGCACTCACATGGCATGAGGTTTGCAAAGACTTTGACAATTGTGATCTCATTTTATCCTCACAACAAACCTGAGAGGCGGGTGCTACGTTACCTCCATCTTACAAATCAAGAGACTGAGGCAGAGGTTAAATGACTTGCCCAGGGTCACACAGCTAACAAAGATCCAAGGTCATATTTGAACCCTTCCTGACTCCCCCATGCAGGGCTCCATCCACTGTACCTCTTAGGTGCCCCTCATAATTTGTTTTGATAAATTATTTTTTATCTCTTAAAATGTTGAGGTTTTTCCTTATGTGCATGGGCTTTTTGGTGTCTGACTTTGTACCCCAACACAGAGCATAGTGACATGTACATAGTAGGCACTTAATGTTTCCTTACACTCAGGAAGAGACACAGTAAAGTAAATACATAGATAGACAGACAGCTAGATAGATTATAGATGGTTATGGACCAAAATGATACACAGATAGATTATAGATAAGATGATAGATAGATAGATAGATAGATAGATAGATAGATAGATAGATAGATAGATAGATAGATAGATAGATAGATAGATAGATGATATAGATGGATGGATGGATGGATGGATGGATGGATGGATGGATGGATGGATGGATGGATGGATGGATGAATGGATGGATGGATGGATAGTGAGAGGAAAGAGGTGGAGAGAAAGGGAGGGAAGGACAGGGAGGAAAAGACAGAGAGAAATGAGCGCCCATGCACATTCATTAAGCGCCTTCTGCGTGCCCGGCGAGGAGCCCCACGAACGCCTGCGGTTTACCCAAGACAACAACGTGAGCATTTCCCGGACCTCAAACAGCGCGGGGTACACAGTAGGCGCTTACTAGATTCCGGTTTATTGAATGATGGATTGCTTGGTAGGCAGGTGGGAGGGCCGGATGGATGGATGGGAGGTCTTCGGCCTGCAGGAGCCCGCCTCTGGGCTCTGCGTCCAAGAGAAGGAGCGCAGGGCAGGAGGTGAGGGAAGCGAGCGTTTATCTCTAGGGACCAGAAGCGCAAAGAAACATCCTCGCCTGAACACCTGGCGGGGCGTGGTCGGCTATGGCCTTAGCCCAGCCCCTGACGCCTCAAGTCCCCTCTTTGACCAATGGGAGGGTGCGAAAAACACACACACCCCCTTCGAGGCCCCGCCTTTCTCCCCCCGACAGTCTTAGGGCCCCAACAGAGTCCCCGCCTCCGCTGTGACTATTGGCTGCCGCTGACGGAAGATGGACTGAGGAAACAGCCAATAGAAGCGCCCCACGGAGAGTTTTTCCCGGGGAAGCCCAGCCTGGAGAATGAAACCGGAAATGGAAGCGACGGAGAGGAGACGACGGCCAATCAGAAACGGGAATGGAGCTCGCGGGGCGGGACCAGGACGGGGCGGACTGGACTGCGGGGCCACAACCGGTAGAGGCTGGAGGCGGCTTGAGAGGCAGAGAAGCCTGAGAGCCGGCGGAAGCCACAGGTGAGGGGGGAGGTCGGGAGGGGCTGGGGGGAGGGCGACGGCGCCCCGGGGGCCGGGCTGTCACACTCGGGGCTCGGGGACCCCAGTGCTCCGGGCTGGTGCCGGGCCCACATCCGGCCGCCAGCTGCTCTCCCAGGTCCCTGCACCGTCCGCGGAGCTGGCCCCCTTTGGGCAGCTCACGTGTGCGCTGGACACTGCTAGGAGCTGGGGCTCCCTGCCATGGGGATGCCCATTTTACAGAAAAGGACACTGCTAGGAGCCGGGGCTCCGTGCCATGGGGATGCCCCTTTTACAGATAAGGACACTGCTAGGAGCTGGGGCTCCGTGCCATAGGGATGCCCATTTCACAGATAAGGACACTGCTAGGAGCTGGGGCTCCGTGCCATGGGGATGCCCCTTTTACAGATAAGGACACTGCTAGGAGCTGGGGCTCCCTGCCATGGGGATGCCCATTTCACAGATAAGGACACTGCTAGGAGCTGGGGCTCCGTGCCATGGGGATGCCCATTTTACAGATAAGGACACTGCTAGGAGCTGGGGCCCCATGCCATGGGGATGCCCATTTTACAGATAAGGACACTGCTAGGAGCTGGGGCTCCCTGCCATGGGGATGCCCATTTTACAGATAAGGACACTGCTAGGAGCCGGGGCTCCGTGCCATGGGGATGCCCCTTTTACAGATAAGGACACTGCTAGGAGCTGGGGCTCCGTGCCATGGGGATGCCCATTTCACAGATAAGGACACTGCTAGGAGCTGGGGCTCCGTGCCATGGGGATGCCCATTTTACAGATAAGGACACTGCTAGGAGCTGGGGCTCCCTGCCATGGGGATGCCCATTTTACAGATAAGGACACTGCTAGGAGCTGGGGCTCCCTGCCATGGGGATGCCCATTTTACAGATAAGGACACTGCTAGGAGCTGGGGCTCCCTGCCATGGGGATGCCCATTTCACAGATAAGGACACTGCTAGGAGCTGGGGCTCCCTGCCATGGGGATGCCCATTTTACAGATAAGGACACTGCTAGGAGCTGGGGCTCCCTGCCATGGGGATGCCCATTTTACAGATAAGGACACTGCTAGGAGCTGGGGCTCCCTGCCATGGGGATGCCCATTTTACAGATAAGGACACTGCTAGGAGCTGGGGCTCCCTGCCATGGGGATGCCCATTTTACAGATAAGGACACTGCTAGGAGCTGGGGCTCTGTGCCATAGGGATGCCCATTTTACAGATAAGGACGCTGAGGCAGGCCTCCGCAGTGAAGTGACCGGAAGGGCCCGGGGCTGGATTCGAACTTGGGCCTTGCCCTTGAGGAGAGGGGGGGTGCGGACGGGAGATGCCCCCGGGGCCCCTTGCCCACGCGTGCTTTGTAACCACTCTCGGGGTCCCTTGCAGATGCTGAATGCCCCCGCCAGCAGTGGCCATGCTCGCAGGGTGAGCCCGAGCCCAGATGACCTTCACGTCCATGGCCGCGGTGGTGGCGGTGGCGGAGCCGAAATGGGTGTCCCCGGCGTGGGCCCGCTGGCTGTGGGCGCTGGCCCTGCTGGGGCTGCTGCTGGGGGCCCTGCTGGCGCTGCTGCTGCCCTTGGCGGCCGTGGAGGAGCAGTGTTCCCCGCTATGGAGGGGCCTCTGCCTGCTGAGGGGCAAGCTGGAGCGGGGACCTCGGGCCAGTAACAGGCCGAGCACTCCCAGCACGGGGCTCAGCGTCGCAGCCGGAGGGATCGACGTGCTGGTGCTCAAGCCCCGAGCCTCCACAGGTGAGGTGCACCGTGCAGGTGGCGGCTGCAGGACCCGTCTGCCCCAGCCATGCCCACCTGGGGTACCAGCTGCCCTCAGAGTGATGGCAGCGGGCCGGCCTGTGTGCTGACCAGCTGGTCCAGCCATGACTTTCCAAACACTTTTCCTGCAGAAACTACTGGCGGTGTTTGCCCTCAGGGGTGGGACAACGTGGGCATTCACAAGGCTTTGAGGAAGGCACACAGGGCACCAGCCACATGCCAGGCATGGAGAGAGGGCGGTCGTCCTGCCTGGCCCCAGAGGGCATTAGTCAAGACGGACCAGGGTTCAGAGGCCAACTTGGGCTTGATGTGATGACAGCTATTGCAGAGTGGTATGGCTGCTTTGGAGAACAGTGGATCTCTGTGACTAGAGGTCTTTCAGCGAGGGCCAGGGGGTCACTTGTTGGGCTGTAGTTTGGAAAAGGTGACCTCAGAGATTCTCACTGTCCCCCCACGTCCATTCTCCACTAAAGCTCTGTTCTCAGGGAATGTCTGTGTCCTTCCTTGACAATCCTGTTTTGGGTGTCTTCTAGATGTTAAGCTTGAAGCCCGAGCAGCCTTGAAGCAGGCCCTGGAAATGAAGCGGCAGGGTAAGCGGGAGAAGGCCCACAGACTCTTCGTGCATGCCCTCAAGATGGATCCTCATTACGTAGATGCACTCAACGAGTTGGGCATCTTTTCTGAAGAGGAGAAAGACATTCTGCAGGCTGATTACTTATATACCAAAGCACTAACCATCTCTCCCTACAATGAAAAAGCTCTGATCAATAGGGACCGGACGTTGCCTCTGGTGGAAGAGATTGACCAGAGGTACTTCAGCATCATTGACAGCAAAGTTAAAAAGGTGATGTCCATTCCCAAGGGGAGCTCAGCCCTGCGGCGGGTCATGGAGGAGTCTTACTACCATCACATTTACCACACTGTCGCCATTGAAGGCAACACCCTCACCCTCTCTGAAATAAGGCACATCATCGAGACCCGCTACGCCGTGCCAGGGAAAAGCCTGGAGGAACAGAACGAGGTCATCGGCATGCACGCGGCCATGAAATACATCAACGCCACACTCGTCTCCAGGATTGGGTCTGTCACCATTAGCGACATGCTGGAGATTCACCGGCGGGTGCTGGGCTATGTGGATCCTGTGGAAGCCGGGAGGTTTAGGACTACACAGGTATTTGTGGGTCATCACATTCCTCCCCATCCTCAAGATGTGGAGAAACAGATGGAAGAGTTCATACAGTGGCTGAACTCAGAGGATGCCATGAATCTACATCCTGTGGAATTTGCTGCACTAGCCCATTACAAACTGGTCTACATCCACCCCTTTATCGATGGTAATGGCAGGACGTCCCGCCTGCTGATGAATCTTATTTTGATGCAGGCAGGCTATCCTCCCATTACAATTCGCAAGGAGCAGAGGTCAGAGTATTACCACGTGTTGGAAGTTGCCAACGAAGGGGACGTGAGACCCTTCATCCGTTTCATTGCCAAGTGTACCGAGACCACCTTAGACATGCTGCTAATTGCAACCACAGACCATGCTGTGGGTTTGCCAGAAGCAAATCCCAACCATTCTGGATGCAAACAGACTATTCCTGTAAAAACCTAAATGTTTGTCATGAGAAGGGCAGAAGGGATTATTTCAGAGAAATCACACAGCAGCTCTGAGCATTTCTCCTGGGAAGTGAGTCTTCTCACAAAGAAGGCTAGAGAGCTAAATGTTCTTGACCTCAGAATGTTTCTGGGTTTTTTTTCTTTAAGAAAATAGGTTAAATTAAGCTTTGTCTCTAGGATAATAATTTATAAGCTAAGCCAAATTATTTATTTTGGGTTTGTTTTAAAGCAGGCTAAAAAATGCAACATGGTGTAGCCAAACTAAAGGCTAGGCATTAAGAGCCTCTAGGCTTTTTCCAGAATATACAGGTAAGTTGCATTGTGGGCATGTGTCCTACAGGTCCCTGTAAATTTCCTCTGCATTAAGCAACTAAAAAGCTCTTAGACAAAATGTGTACCAAATGTGACTGGGAGGAAAGGGGGCCATTCTGCCAAGTCAGGTTGGGCTGCAGGGAAGCTAAAAGTTTGGCGACTTCTAAGAGGGCTGCTCTGGGGGTTATTTTTGCAGATGACAAGCAGCTTTCTTTTGGAAGGCACAGGTTATGTCTGCCTAGACTGACTTGGTAATCAACTTCTGCCTAGGAAGCAAACTACTGAGATACTAAATTAGGGTCAATTTTAACAGTAGAACCTTGGATGCCTCATCTGGCTTTTTTTCAGGAAGCCCCTCTGAGCTGTACTTCCTTCCCTTCTCAATTTTGGTGCCAGAGATCATGTTTTTCTATGGTGGGTTATTTTTTTAATTAAGACTATCAGAACGATCAGCCTGGCTCCCTCTGTTCCTCCCAGTACCCCCTCCTGGGAAGAAAACATCTCTGATTAGGGCAGAAGCTGTTTTGATACCAGACCATTCCATCATCTCTCCATCAAGCTGTGAATCCAGGACCATCAGTCTCAAGAATGTCTTCCCTAACAGATCACTCCTAAACACATTCTCTGGAAACAGATTTTCCATAGACATGATGCTGAGAAAGTATCTGGATATCTGACACAAGAGATGGATCACTGCCCTTCATGGAAACTTTCACACCTCTGGGGCATCTGTTTGGAACCTTCCTCGCTTTGGCCAGTATATTTGCTTTTCTGTGCAATATCTTCTCCCAAGCCTTTTTCTTCATGACGATTCATGACCATGTCACCCCATAAATGCCTCGTTCATTTGCAGAGATACCTCATGCTCAGCGTAGGCAGTGGGCCCACAAGATTTGAGCTGAGGCCTTCCAAGCCACTAGGAAGGAGACTGACTTTGTTCTAGGTCCCAACACCACATCGAAGGGGGTCCTGCAGTGGTAGCAGAGCCTTTCTTGGCCAGAATATAACCAGGGTCCTTTCAGCCTGTTACATCCCTCCCCTCTGTGACCCATCTGCTTTTTCATCGTGACCATCTTAGCAGTGTTGGTGCCCAAGTCAAGCTTCTGCCTTTTGAACATTGAATAAGCATTGGCAGCGACAGATGCTGGAAGCCAGTGCTTCCAGCTTTCTTAAAGGCTAGCTTGGCCCCAGCACACAAAATCCAGAGGTTCACAACCCTAGAAATTTTTTAAAGACCACTGCCATGAATTGTTCAGTTTCTTAAACCCTAACTATACAGTGGATTTGGTTCTTGTGAACAGACCCCAATGTTAGCTGAACCACTAGACAAAAGCACTTGTTTTATACTACAAAATAAATGAATTTGCACTTTAGCTCTGTGTGAAGGATGTTATAGTAACAAACTACTTATTCTAATAAAGTATTTTTATTAAATACACAGGTGGCCTCATCATGTGAAAAGGTGCTATTGCACCATTGACCTAATAAGCAGACTAGCTGGAACATGATGACCCCTTATTTCAAAGCCCAGAGAGGCAGCCTCGGAGAAGGTCTAGGAAGCTATGGCATGCCTTGGATTAGACTGCCTTCTGTCTCCTCTCTCCACCACATGATGCTTATGCTTCCCTTGTGGGGAAGTTCAGCCACTCATTTTACAGGTGAGAAAACCAAGGCCTAAAGAGGTGGGACTTTCTCTCATCAGGCCCTTGCTGGCTCACATCCCCATTAGAGTTGCCTATTTTAACCTTCTGTCACTTTTCCAAACCCATCCTCTGATTAAGATTACCTCCCCATGGCCCTAAGTTCATTTACAACCTGCAATCTTCTTTCAGATTTCAGTGAAAGCACTTCTGTTTTAAGATGCAATACAGGCCTGCAACATGCTTAACTGCTAACAAGTTTTTTAATAGTGGAATGCATGATTTAAAATTGAGTGCAGGCTATAAGCACTTTTTAATCATCAATAACTGATCCAACCTTCAATTAGATCCCAACAGAAAGTGAGCTACTTGGGAAAAGGAAGTGTTCAATTTCTTTTGCTGTTGCATCCCCCAGGGCATAGAACCATGTTCAATATTACAGGAAGCATGACACCTGGTAGCAGGTGCATAGTGGTAGCACCTACCCACCTCCTGGTTCGTGATGCTAATGAAGGAGAGAGAATATGTTGAAGCCTGGAGTGGCAAAGCCAAAGTACGCTCACATCGTTATGTTCCAATCTGGGACGTGTTCAATAACCCCCTAAACAGACCAGCCATATGAATGAAGAAGTGCTACAGGCTGGGGCCCAAAGTGAACTATGAGACTCTCAGGTAGCCTCCAACAAGCAAAGCAGGGCAACATGAAACAGCCCAAAACACAAACTGCTGCTAACCCACCTAGTCTTCAGATAAACACATCTCCAAAAAAATAAATGATCCTTTAAGGACCTACAATAGTAATTTCACAATTTTATAGCAAAGTAAGATAAACAAGTCTGTGACATCAGATAATAAGATTGTGTTAGAGTCATGACTCCCATTTTACAGATGAAAACACTAAGGCCCCAGCCTTGATTCTGGTCCAGCGTCTCCCACTGCATAGCCTGCGGACAAAATGCCAGACTGGACACAGCCAGCCCTTGGACTCCAGTCCAGCCTCTGAGACCCAGGCTTAGTCTGAGCCTTCACCTGCCTCTGTGGCTTCATAAGAGGGAGATCATAAAACCTGCCTGCTCACCTCACAAGGAGCAAAGTATCTTGTGTGTCCTTATGTAATGTATGCATTACAAGTTACCCTCTTTATGAGATGTCTAAGTGACAGCCACTGATTTAATTCAGAAACACAGGTGTACCACAACTCCTAACTATATTTTTAAAAATTCCAACTTAAAAAAAATAAATTAGGGGGTGATTCTGACATTCTGTTTTGTTGGAGAATTCTATGAACTAAATTTTATGCAATGAACTGAAGAAGTGACTTAAGATCAGCCAAAGTCGAAGGAGGGGAAATCCTCAAAGCACAAGAGCCAACCAAAGATCAGTTTTCAAAGAGACTTTTTTTAAAATTACCCAAGTTGGGGAAAATGGGATTGGAGGCCAAGCACTCTCTCCAGGCCAGGGCTAGGACACAGATGAAGCAAGGTGCACCGTCTGTGTTAGATTGAAGAAGCGAAGAGAGGAGATTGTGCAAAAAACCTTGTAAAGATAACTTCGGTTTAATAAGTGAAGTTAAATGGAGAACGTGAGTTTGCATTGACATCATATAAACAAAACCAAGGAGCTGAGGGTCTCAACAAGGGGGAGCACAATTCCTTGGGCAAACAGAGTGGACGTGACCCACAGTGGCAGCACACACAATTCTGAATACAAAACCAACATCTCCAGTCTCCCATCCTCAGGAAACTTAAAAATAAGGGTTTGACGGGTCATTTACAAATACACAATATAAAAACAGAGACCACTCTGAACAGAACATCAATCCGATCCACTTTGCTCTAACTTCCCTTCCCCTCCCCCTACTAAAATAGGCCATTGTGGTGAATTCCGAGCATCTGCCATTCTGTCTTTGCCAAGAATGATAGGCTGTCTTGCTCCATCAGGTGCCAAAGGAGCCTCTTGTCAATGGCAGAAGACTGTTCAAGCAGCTTCCCAGGGGAGTGGAACTCTGCAGGACGGTGCTCCACTTGCACTCCACCTGGGGCCCACACGCCCCCCAGGACCTGCCTCTACACTGAACATTTCCCTCATGCTGCCTACCCTCAATATGAGGGATCATTTAAAGCCATTTAAACCCACATCAGCATTCTCTGTCTCAGTCAGAACAAAAGAACCCTCTGGCTTGGGACAGCCCCAACCTGTACTGTGATGGACCTTACAGGACAAAGGACTATTTACAGAGAGGATGATGGGGGTTCCCCTTGCCAGCAGAAATAAGGACACAAAATGGCTTCCTAAAAGGCATTTTCACATTTCCCACAGAGTTCGCTTCACTTTTTCAGGAGCATCTTGGCAAAGTCAGCATTAGACATCTTGGGTGCCTCTGGGGGTGTTGAAGAGGGTCCAGGTGGAGTCTGGAGTGTCCCATTCTCAGTCTTAGGGCCAGAAATGGTGGGGCGTTGTAGTGCTCGAGGCAAGAGCGAGAGCTGGGTCCTCCCCTTACCCCGCCTAAAAAGGAAACATCTTTATGTACAGACTAAAAACACTGTAACTCAGCCCTTTTTATTGTCAAACTGGACAGAAAGAGCTTCAGAGTCTTAAATTATATAAATGACGAATGCACCAAAGAAAACTGGGAACAGGAGTGAGCCTAACCTCATAGACACATTTGTGTTGTGGCAGGTGAATTCAGCAAGGTCAGATGACTTGTCCAGAAGGGCTAAGGGGCAGCAGCAGAGCTCGGCAGCCCAAGGCTTCTTCCCCTACACTTGCCAGCCCAGTTTAGTTTGTCCTGACTCTTCCCTCTAAGGAGATGTCCCCTCAGGGACTGACCCCTCCATCCCCTACTGCAGAAACCCACACTCCCCTCAGAGATGAGCACTTACGCGCCATACACCTGCCGAGGCACAAGAGCCCCTGCCGCTCTCCCTGTCTCAGGCCTGTCGGGAAGCTTCCTTTGAGGAGGGTTGCTGATGGCCACTTTAATGACGTTTTCTTTAATCGTCATACCATCCATTTTCAATACAGCCTGGGAAGCCTGAGCCTCATTCTCATACTCTACATAGGCAAGGCCCTAAAGAGAGAACAATCACAATGTCATAAAAATGACAATTCAACCTCAATTAACTGACTCACATGGCGCCACACCAAACTACCAAAGGATTACTTTATCAGACTAGAAAAAATAACAAAATTCATCTGGAAGAGTAATGTGTAAAAGAATCTCAAGGGAAATAATTGAAAAAAGTGGGAAAGAAGAGGTTACCAAGCAGCACCAGCCCTTAATCTCTACTACAAAACAGTATCACCAAAATAATTTTTTACTGGTTAGAAAAAACAGAGATCTGTGGAATAAATGAAGCACGTAACACACCTAAAAACTGAAACCTGCAGCCTCACTCACCAGGCTGAGACCTCTCTCTATCCCAGCCCACCCCAAGAGAAGCTCCCAATGGGCACATGGTTTACATGTCAGACACAACATCATAAACATAAGAAGAAGCCACAAGATCTACAGACAGGGAAGCATTTACAGCCAAGAAAAAGACCAAGGAAAATAAAATGGGTAATTCTGATCATCTAAAATTAGAAATTTTGCTACGAACAGCCCAGGACAGCTAAGATTGAAAGAGAAATGAGTAACTGAGGGAGACAGCTCTGCAGCAAGCAAGCACCTCCAATAAAGGTCTTATTTCCATGAAACAGTAGAAACTGATTCAAACATAATACGAAGAAGCAGATCCATTCCCCAATGGTCAGTCAGAGAGTATGAGTGGGCAGTGCTCACATCCACGCTGCCAAAAGCCATAAGAAAGAACGCTCCAAATCACCAGGACAGAAATCTCCATTAAAGCAGTACAGAGGGCCCATTTCACATTCGTCAGATTCATACTGGCACAAGGGGACAAAGGAGAAGAACGAGTGGCCCTGTCCATCAGACACCTGTCTGCTGCACTAGCCTCAGTCCGGACACAATCAAAGATCACTCAGGAGCCATGCCCCTAGAGTGACTAGGCTGGGCAAACCTTCTAAGCCCCATCAGACCTCGAAGAAAAAGATATACAAAAATAGAGACAGCGCCACTAAAACTCCAACAACTGGGAAATGGAATGGAATCCAACTGTGCTGAGACAAGATGAAGGAGACAATCTCAAAGAAACATGGCAAAACTCTCTGAACTGGCAAAAGGCCCAAACAGACCTCTCTGAAAGATTGTTAATGAAGATCTCCTCCACAGAAACATCTCTGTGGGCTTTTGTTTATTCCCTCCCTCCTTCTTTTAACTATGCTTTCTGTCTCCCTATTCTGCTCTTTTTCCTGCTGCAAACACTAATTTCACAGGGTTACACAAGGTTGGCAGTGAAAGAGGACTGAGAAATCACCAAGTCCAACACCCTTATCTCACAAAGGAATAAACTGAGGTCCAGAAGGAGGATGTGACCATGGCAGGCCAGGGATTCAGACCCCATCCTCCTAAGGCACGTCCAAAGCTCTTGCTCTCTCTTGCTGGCTTCAAGGACAGGTGAGCCTCAGTCATGGTGCCCTCTGAGGAGCCCACGTGCTGCAGACCACACAGCACAAGGTCCAACCCCGGAAGAGCAACAAGGCTCTTCACATCACAGCCTGGCTCGGGCTCTCACCCACTAGAGAGTCTCTTCCTAGTTTACCTTGGGTTTCCCAGCACGGTTGGTAACCAGCCGGAGGTCTTTCACACTCCCATGCACTCTACAGATGTCTTCCAGTTCTTCCTTTGTGCAGGAGAATGGCAAACCAGAGATGAACAATTTGTGCTTTTCCAGGGCCGTGCTATACCTGAACACCTGGGGAGCAAGAGACAAGAGACAGGATAAGGCGGGCCTCACACTCTCATCCTAGTCCGGGGGCACAGGAGGGGGGCCTCTCACGGGTCAAAGCCACCAAAACAACTTCCTGACTTCCAAACTAACCTCCCAAGGGAGGACAGGGGCTAGTGCTTCCATCACCCCGCCACGTACTCTTCTCCAAACACATACCTTAAAGTCTGGATTCTTGTTCTTGTCCACACAAGGTGAGACAAACATGGGCCTTCCCTCCACTGTCTTACGGTCCAAGCTGAGGGCCTGCAGGGCTGCCTTCTCTTCCTTAAACTCGACGTAGCAGTAGCCCCGGAAGTCCCCACGGTTGCTGAATATGGGACGGATCTCAGTGACCTCCCCACAGGTCTCAAAGAGGGGCCTGAGCTTCACGTCAGGTTCCGCCAGGCTGTAGGGCAAGTTGCTGACAAACACAGTGATGCTGTCTTTATTACTGTCGTGAAACACTTTGGGCATCTCCTTCTTGATTGCAGCTGCTTTCTCTTTCTGTTTGGAAGGGGGGTCTTCTGTCGGGGGGGTCCTCCCAAAGAGCCCCAACTCCATGCCCATGTACTCCTCCTCTCCAGTCAAAGGAAGGCTGCTCCCAACTCTTGGCCGCTTGCTGGGCTGCTCTAGAAATTTCCAAAACAAGAAGGTGGCAGCTGGGAAGCCCTCCTCCGTGAGGAGCCAGCCCCACCCCTGCCAACACAACTGCATCAGCTACAGGACCTGGGGCAGTACCCGCATGTCCCCTGGCCCTGCGTGTCCCCTGGCCCTGGGTGTCCCCTGGCCCTGGGCGTGTCCCACTACAGAAGATCCTGATGAAGGCAGTCCTGAGCCACAGCCTGTGTCCTCCTAGTCTGCGCTCCTGCATCTCTCAAAACATCCTTCCAGAGCCTACTTTACATCTGCCATGTAAATACCCATTATGACTGACTCACTGGTTAAAAGAACACTGTACTGATTAGCAGTTCCCTCCTGCTTTCTTTCTGCTGACAAATCTGCACTGAAAAATGCCGTGGGATGAAGGCGGTACCTTTGCTCCCTGCCCTCACTAACACAAGTGATCAACTCTACCTTCTTCTTCATCCCCCCACTCATCATCATCATCTTCATCTGCCTTGCGCTTGTCGCCCGCCCTGGTTTTCTTCATCTTCTTCAAGGCTCTCTTCTCAGCTCGGGCCCTCTTCCGCTGCTCAGTCTTTTCTTCTTCTTGCTGGGCAAGGGCGGCTTCCTTCTCAGCAGCCTGCAAAAGTGAAGGAGTCAGTGGGAAGGCTATCCTGATCTGGCTTTTAGCTAGAGAGGAGAAAAGGGGCGGAGGCTCAATTATCCACATTTAAGAACAGCATGCTCTCTTAGCACTACTACCTAAAGGGGAAAAATGAGGAAAGAAGGGGCTGATAAAACCTGCTTCACAACTGCTGGCATGAATCCAAGCCCACTTGAAGGCACCCTAAGACCGGTGGTCTGAGTGGTTTATCCCCACCCCCACGAGGCCCTGAGGCTCTTGATGTGGGTGCTCCAAGTGCAGCAGCAGCAAGGTCTGTCCCAGTGAGCGTTACTACCCAAAACACCCACTAAAGACACTCGTTTATTTTTACAATTCCTCACAGGCAGACCTGTTCCAAGAACATCTGTCAGAATGCTGCAAAAGTGTTGCCTCAATTTTTTAGCATCAAAATTATCCAATTTTTCCTCTCTGAGAAGTACATTTTAAAATAGATTCTTACAAACATTCAAGTAAAACACCCTGCTTAGATAAGGGCCATCATCATCAATTCCTCAGCAATTCCCAGAATATCACTACCTTGACTCTCTGCTCATTAACTCGAGCTAGTCGAGTTTCAGTCTTCTGAACTGCTGAATCCCAGTCTTCCAGAGTGCCTAAGTAAGAAAAGCAATAAGCAAGTTTGAATTTCCTGGGATTTCTGAAAACGTAATAAATTAAATCTCAGCCACCTCTCCACACTCCCTTAAAGGGAACCAGCCATACTGCATCATCATCAGAGACACTCTACTCTAGTCTAAGCTAACACCTACCCCCGCAACCGTCAACCCAGCCAACAGTCCAAAACGCGAAACTTGTGCCCCTCACACACACTGAGGAAGGCACTTTTTGGTACCTTGGAGTACTAAGAAATGTTTCCTGAAACAAAGCTCCCCCATTGTTTAAGAAAAGAAAAAAGGTGGGGGGAGGGAGAAGGAATGAGTCAAGTTTGCAGGCTTATTTATTACAGCCTATACGGCTACAGACAAGTCTCTTAACCAATCGGAGTCTAAGTACTTTCAGCTACAAAAGAAGGGGTTGGGACCAGATAAGTCCTAAAGGATCTCTCATCTCTTCTATATTTAAATACTTCAAAAAATACTCAACTAGTTTAAGTTTTAAGTTGGAACCATGAATAGTAGTTAAAAATCTCCCCATTGGAAAACTGGCACAACCAACGCCTGAAATGCCAAAACACAAACCATCCCGATTCAGTGCCCAAGACAGGCAAAAAGTAAATGCTACTAACAGCAAGTCACACAGGATAGCTGTAATTAATTTAGTTAGTAATCAAGTGTTTCTTGAGAAGAGAAAAAGGTTTCTCACTCCAAGTGACAGTCTTTTCCACTGCATGTAAAGGAGTTCTTTGCAAAGGAAGGAGACCATGGTTTGAAATGCTGCATGCATCATCAGACTTAGCTGTTATATTCATTGGTAGTGCCAATGTGTTTAATTCATTTTTTCTTTTCTTTCAAGGGATGGATTATATATTTTGTCTCAATAATTTATCTTGAAAAACAGAGCTAGATTTTTCTGGGGGGAGAAGGGAATATTACAGGTTACAAGGTTTTGTCTAAGAGGTGACTACCTTTTTTAAAAAATGAAAATTCAAAAAGGATGGCACACTAGGAAGGGCAAAGATAAATCTGGAAACAAAGGTAATATAAAAAGGAAAGATAGAAATAAACTTTTTTGAAAGGTATTAGAGTTGGCACCACAATTCAAAGTATAGAAAATGTCTCTAATCAAGTCACACTATCATAATTTATTATTTTTAAAAATCATGTTATCAACATTTAAAAAAAATTCCTAAAGAGCTCAATAACCAGAGCTCTTTAATTAGATAAAGATAAAGATAAAGATAAAGATAAAGGCTAAATGAAATTTTCACTGCCTGTATGAAGTTACTATGGCCAAGTCACAAGCTTTAAGAACCTCAATTCCCTATCTATAAAATATGGAAAATATTTTCGGTAGCAAGAAAACACCCTTCATTGCAGTTTTTACTGTAGCTTGGTAAAAGATTTTCTTTCTTCCCTACATTTGAAATGAGTCTACACAGGAGAGGCAGCAGTAAGTACAAAGAAGTGGCATGCCCGTGGTCAGAGAGGCCCTTTCCCACAAGGCCCAGAGAATCCAGAAATCAGTCACACAAGGTTCACAGCTGGTTAACCATTGGCCCCCATGACAATCTGCTGGATTTCTAGGGAGAAGAGACAAAGAGCTCCTACTGAGAGACTGTCCCTTCACAGGCCAAACAAGCTAAGATACAGATTAGAGAAAGATCAAACACAGGACTTAGCCAAGACCACCCATGACACCTAAGAAAAGACTTTTTCTACAACAGCCTTTCTCTTACTTTGTGAAAGGAATCCCTCCCTCCTCCCTCCCCAAGACTTTCATTACTTCTACAAATGACAAACATTTTGGAAAGGGCAAAGTTCTAGAGAAACGCTGCTGCCTTAGCACAGTTATAAAATAATGTTTGATCTTCCATATTCTTCCTATTGTTATGCAGTTACAGTGGGTTACTACTGAACAGTAACAATGTAACCCAGCTGGGCGGAAGGATCCCTCTGAGACTAGCTACTCAAGTCTCCTCAGACACTTTAGTTTCTTCACCGACAACATGGGCAAGATTCTAATAGGTGGACAAGACATGAGAATGACTCACAACTTCCGAAGTCAGACTTGAAAGAGGTTACAGAAGAACATAAAAATACAAAAACAGAAAATCCAGCATTTGGAGCTGCAGCCTTGTTCTGTCTCACAAAGACCAGAACAGATGAGCAGGTCAGCATGCAGGTGAGAGCGCACACGTCCTCACCTTCGATCCTCTCCAGCGTGAGCAGCACCTCGCAGACGTGCTCCGGGTAGTCGCTGGTGCACTGCACCGCCCGATGCAGAGCCTTCCGACAGTGCTGGGTGTCCCCGTGTGCCCTGGACAACAACAACCAAGAACTAGAGCCTCCAGGACACGAAGCAGAAAACGTGCAAGAGCAGACACCACCCTGGTGGGCATCTGCTCAAGTACTGACGAATCAGCTGCCTTTGCTTTCATCTATGCAAACCTAAACCAGGTGCATGGATAGGGGGCATGCTCATTAAGCCTGCAGGTCAGTAGGAGAAAGGAGACTGCATGAACTGATGGTCAAGCCTGGACAACCTCCTTGGTTCGCTTGGTGTTTGGCATCCACTGGCCAGAGCACTCTCAAGCCAACACCTGGCAGGAGAGGAGGGTGCCCAGGGCTGGGCTGCAGGCAGGTCAGACAGCTAACATTCATATAAGCACTTACTCTGTACTGGGCCCTGTCCCGGAAGCTACACCAGCACAATCTAATCCGGTCTTTACAATAGCCCTGGGAGCTGTTATTGCTCCCACTTTACAGATAAGGAAGATATGGCACACACAAGCTAGGTGACTTGTCCAGGGTCACACGGGGACCACATTTGAACTCGGGTCTCCTTGACTCCAGCCCTGGCGCTCTATCTACTATGCCACCTACCTTTTCCTGACTTTAGCTGGTCTAGACTGAATTCAGAAAGACTCAGTTGCTAATAATCCTTTTTGTTCACTAGAGCATCTCCCACAGACAGCTCCACTGAGGAAGACCATCCACACCAGAAAATAGGAGCTACAGTAGAAATGACTCTAATTTGCTGAAAAGAATCAGGTGTCACCATTCTACTGCCCTCTTACTCCTGTGATACTTTGTGGAAGCAAAAACAGACTTTCCAAAGCAAGTCTCACCCCCAGAGTTATCAGGTGGGCCATGCCTTCCTGAGGAAAGGTCCAGGCACATGCCTTCTCTTTGCATCTCTTTGCACACAATGCCCAAGAGTTATAAAGGAGATCCAGATGGCAGAGCACCCTGGCCTCGAGATGCCCACACTACAATGAAGGAGCCAATCAAGGGGAGCAGCCCTAGTTCTTGTCCTCCAATCAGCAGCCAAAACATACATCTGATCATGTCACTCCTGTGTCCAATAAACTCCCTATTCCTCCTCAGATCAACCATCGAATCCTTCCCTTGGTAGCAAAGGTCCTTTCCACACGGCTCCACTCTACTCCCCTCTACCCCACGACTGCCCCCGACCCTGCACACTCTCACTCCCAGCCTCCAACTCTCACAATACCTGGTGCTTTTTTAAACCTCAACTCAAGCACCACCTGCTCCAGGAGGCCTTGTCTGGTCCTGCCAGCTGTGAGCACCGTCCCCATAAGATAACTTTCTGGACAGTCTTGTACTTATCTTGTATATTCTGACGCACAAACATTGCCTCCCCCATTAGAATGCCAGCTCCTTTATGGCTGGGGCAGGTTCATTTGGTTTTTGCCTTGTGACCACAACATGTGGCACAGTGCCTGGCAACGAAGGACAAACAACAGCCCGGCACATGTTAAGTCAGTTGATTAACTGATTTTGTCTAACAACTGCATAGTTGTACCACGTCTATATGCAAATTTTAGAAAACACCTTCCTGCCTTCCATAGCCCTGGTAGCACTGTCTGAGGCTCCCACCCACACTAAGCTTTAATTCTCCTACCTCAGTTACTTCAGAAGCCCAATGATTCCCACGGCCCACACAGTTACCGTTCCAGGTTGTAGTATTCCAGCCACATGTTGGCATATTTGGCATTTCCTTTTGTCATAATGCTATCCCAGAGCTCTCGAGCTTTCTGCATGTTGTTACAAAGGCGTGCCTACAAGATACAGAGCAGAACGATTACAATGTCAGAGTACTCTGGTTCGAAGGTGCTCAGTGAGTAATCACACGAAAGGTGGAGAAGTCCACAAACAGCTCTGGTCCAACCAATGAGACCCCATAGGTGTTAGCTGGCCAACACGCCAACAACATGAGAGAGCCAGCATTGGTGCAAAGTCTACAGAAGCACAGGAAATCTGAATATTTTTAATCCAAGAACCTCAAAGATTTTATCATCAGTGACTGAATTTTGCTTTTCATTTTCACTATATACTTCATAAGAGCAATCTTTTAACCATGAAGGTTCATTCATGTCTGTAGCTCACATTTCATTTTTTACAAATGAAAATACTAATGCACGATCATCATATGATACAATTCAACTACTCAGAAGAATATGGATCTTGAGACTCAATCATTCCAAGGTGCTCCTAACCAGACCAAAATCCTAAAACTGGATAAAATCACAAAACTTTAAACAAAAACATACCTCCACTCTCGCCCAATTCTGCATTATGGTACAGGATGGGTCCCCACTTTCACTGAAACCTTAAAAGGAAATAATTGAAGAAATGAGCAAAATGCCTCCAAAAAAAAAAGTGCCAACCCCAAATGACCCAAGGCCAAGGCAGGAAACGTCTTACGCTCCTCCACTTCTTGTTTCAAATACTCCAGTGCCCGAGCAAAGGCAGCTCTCAGCTCCTCCAACTCTTTGCTTGAATCTGGAAGACAAGAGGAAAAAATGAAAAGACATCTTAGAATGAGGAGAATTTCAAATGTCTCTCTCCTCTTCAACTATCTTTCACACCTGGTCAATCATCCAATGCCCAGAGAACTCAGCCCCGGGATGTTCTGCCATGGAGTAGTATACAGGGTAAAGAGGAGGACAAGGAACTTCAAAGGAATGTCCAAGTTATTTTGTGAAACTAGAATTTACTTTTCTTAGACTGTGATGCAAAGGAAGCTTTGAAATATTCTCCCTACAGAAATACTTATTTTAAACAGTGTGGAAAACTCCCACTGTGCCAACTCCATGTGTACAACTCAAGAGTCTTTGGACTCGCCACAGAGGTGAAGTGATTTGCCCCAGGTCACACAGCCACGATGGCTCCAAGGCAAGACTTCCTGGGCCCAAGGCTAGTCGACCTCTTGCCCTCCAGCCATGCCACTGCCTTCCTTCACTCATCTTTGCTTGGCCTCCCCTCCTGTCATGATCTCATCAATTCTCAGGGGCTTGGTCACCTCTCATCTCTAGGCAGATCAATATATCAAGCCCTAACACCTCTCTCCTGAGCGCTAGGCCCACATGTCACCAACTGCCTTCTGAACATGAAGTCCCAATGTCCAAAATAGGCATGAAGAGATAAGGCAGATGAAAACCTAACAAACCTTGGATTGCAGGGTGGACAGGATAAGATGCAGCACTACAGATATCTGAAGGACTGATATACAGAAGAGGGAACAGACTGGCTTGGCCCCCAAAAGCAGAACTAGGGCAAAGCAATAGGTGGAAAATGCCAAGAAACTACTTTAGTCTTGCTAAAGGGAAAAACTTCCTAAAAGTTAAGAGATGTGCAAAAGGCATCTGAGAGTCTTTAGGAGTTTAGTTCCCCCTCTTTATAGGTCTCCAAACAAAAGATGAATGAGCAATCACTTGTCTAGGATGCTGTTCACAAAGAAGTCTTATAGAATATGGACTAGATGACACTGGCTACAGAGAGAAAGATGGGGGGAGGGGTAGAGTTAGAGAAAAGGGGGAATGGAAGTGACAAGAGACAGGGGAGAGAAAAGGGGAGGGAGGGGGTACTTAAGGACTCAGCAAAACATTTTTCACACACTCTCTAAGTCCTTGGCATCTCCATGGGAAGCCTAGGGTTCACCCATGCATTCAGCCACAACTTCCCTCTCACTCCAAGCTTGACTTTTAAACATACCAACACTGATATAAACTGAGTCCTCTTGAGGTAGGTCAAGTCTGCCATCAGATAAGAAAACCAGCTGAGAGCACCAACTAGTCTATTAGTGCTTACAGACAAACCAGACTATGATTCTTGGTGATTCCTGCCACTTTCAGCCTCTCTTCCCCTATCTCTCTGGACCACCAAATAGGATCTCAGTTTAGAGGGCACTGGGGGATACCATCGGAGTGATGGAGACCCAAGAGCAGTGCCAGCCTCGGACACCTCCTAGTTAGCTGTGTGACTCTGAAATCCTCTCACCCCTCGGGACCAAAAAGAAGAGCTCTGATTTCCCGGGGCTTTTGTGAAGATCCCCACGATATGACAGATGTAAAGCACCTGGCAAACCCTTAATTAAAGGGCTTGATAAACTCCACTTAGAGCTCTTCTCATTATGAGAAGAGTTATCACAGCTCTACAGCTCATCACATCTCAGTCAGAAGGGTCCTGGGACACACGCACACCCACACACACACAAAGACACCTAAGCAGAGATTGATGTAACAAAGATACCTGAGCTACCCCCATCATTCTACCCAATGGTCACTTCCTTGAGTGCAGAGACCATTTTACTATCTTAGCTCTGTCCAAGTGACCAACCCATGTTTTGTATATCACAGGCGTTTGGTAAATGTCTAGTGAGTTGAATATATGTGAAGTAATACAATACCTTGTTTAAAATCCACTCTTCTCCTCAGGTAATCAAGGTATGCCTGCCAGATCTCCACATAATCTGTGGCCTGAATAAAGCCAGCATTCAACGCTTTCTCAAAGTTGTCTGTGGTCAGAATTAAAAAGCAAAGTAAGTGTTCACTTTGAAATAATTAAATAACTGACTGCAATGTCTATAACCTCCCCTACATATAAACTGCTTAGAAAACAAATGTTCTGTACCACTCAAATAAGGAGAAACAGTCCCTGGGAGTGCAACCACAAACTGACTTGCCACTCTGCTAAACCTCAGCTAAGCAGGGATGACAACACCCATGCCCTGTGCCCAAGGGACCCATGGCCCGGCCCACTCTCTGAGGAAACCAAAGGCAAGAGCAAAGCATTGCCATACACATGTTCACACCAACACATCAAAAGCAGCCTCTTCAGAGGTAGCAAAGACCTGGAAAGGAGGCAGAGGCCCAAGACTGAAGACAGCTGAACAACTAGCAGCCTTACAACAGGAAGATGTGTGTAACTCACACAAAGGGAAGTGAGCAGAAACAGAAAAATCATTGGATGATAACAAGGTAGCTCCAGAGAACCATCCCTCCCAAAAAATCATAACCGAATGCTGTGAAATGATAAATGACAAGTTCGGACTTGGGGAAAAAATAGGAGAACACAGCTCCCATCAAGGAATGAGGGTGTGGACATGCCACATCTAGTTTTGCTCAATCGTTTCCCCCTTTTTATCCTTAGAAGGAGCATTCTGAGAGAGGGAAGGATCTTTTGGGAAATGAAGATGGTGTAAAAAAAAGCACATCAATGAAAACATTTTTTTCATGAACTCACTGAAATGACCATCTTCAGTATTTACCCTTAAAGCAATCAAAGGCTAGCTGGAGGTCACAACCGTGAAAGTATCAATCATACAAGCAGAGAGTTCCCACAAAAATATCATTACCAGAAACTATCTGATGTTCAACTCCATGTCTTTCCATGGCTAAGAGGTACCGATTCCACAGTCCAACCGTCCAGGGACAGTTTCTAACAGCACGATCATGGGCCGACAGCACCAGATCCTTCATTTTCAGCTGCCGATCCTAAAGCAAATAATTGCACGATGGAATGGGATAGTGTCCAATTGGGTATTAGTTATAAGGTGTGTGTGTGTGTGTGTGTGTGTGTGTGTGTGTGTGTGTGTGTGTGTGTCTGTGTGTGTGTGTGTGTGTGTGTCTGTGTGTGTGTGTGTGTCTGTGTGTGTGTGTGTGTCTGTGTGTGTGTATGAAAATATGTAAATGCTGCCCGTGCTTAACATCAAATAATTTCTTGCAAGGATGACCAACTGCTTCATTAAGTTTTTTTATAAGTGTCTAGTACTACTAAAGCATTTTGAAATCATCACTCATATTGATGCATTTAAGCAGGTGAATAAAGGTTTTACTTCCAAAATCAGTCAAGGAAAAAACTGACCAATTTCATACTTTCAGAAACATTTTTAGAAATGAGGACCTAGGCTAGAAAAAGGGAAGAAAAGAAAAGGAAAGGATGAGCAGAAGAAAAAAGAATTCAGCAACTTCTCAGTATTCTCTGCAGTATTTTCTTTCAATAAAACTTTTATAATTAAAAAGTAAAAGGACGACTGATGCCATATTATTGCGCTTACCAGATACTGATTATAACGGGCCCATAAGTCTGGAACGAGGCAGTTCTCAGCCAGCGCACGTTCAAAGATTAACTGAATGCGAGCAGGATCTCCAGCTTTCAATTCAAAATCAATATATGCTTGATACTCGGCAAGTTTTGGTGTCTCTGCTACCAACTAATACAGAAACATTTAGAACAAAACAGGTTTCTTGATATGGTTAAGAAAAACAACCCATTCTGACATCAAACCAGAACTTTAAACACTAACAGTGACCTGATAATCAGACACACACTAACATGTCTAAAGCTGGCTGACACAGACCTACAAGGAACAGTCAGCAAGGCTTGTGCCAAGCCTGATGCAAATTTATTATAAAGTGTTGCCATCTGGGAATACAAACAGCACCCAGCTGTGTGCTTAACAGATAGAAATATTAAATCTGACACTATCATGGGCCTTATTGACAAAAATGATTCAAGAACAGGCTCTGGATTGTTGAATCAAAACGAACAGCCCTCGGTAGCCAGTGATCACCTTTACTGGAGAAAATCAAACTCAAGGACATTTAGCTAAACTGTTACTAAGTGGAAGAAGTACACAAGCCAATGAAAGAAATCTACTGAAACGAAAAATGTGAAATAAAAGAATTCAAGGAAATGCATGCTACTGTGATTTGTCAGCGTGTCCCTGCTCTCCCTTGGCCCTGCTTTCTCCTCCTACAGGGCAGGGGCAGGTGAAGCTGGGCTCTCATCCTGGATCTCTTCTAGCTCAAAACTTCTAGAATTTTAGGACTTGTCTCAGATGATTTTGTCAATCTAACAATATCAAAGTAAGAGAGACGAAAAAGGGAATGAGACTCAACAAAAAGTTTTTGTTTTATTTTGTTAAAGGTAAAATACAGATTTTTAAAACTCGGAGTATAAACAAGCTTCCTTTGGGTCCCTTTTTCTACACTAGCAGGGACAAATGCACCGTTTTTGATCATCCAGAGTTTTCAAATGCTCCAGGGCCCATTTTCCATCTGCCTTTCCTTTCCATTTTCCAGTACTTCTCATTCTCTGTCTAAATATGCCACAATCTGTTTGTGGCCCAACACCATTCTATCCATCGAAGTACGGACAAGCCCCTTGACCTCTGACCCTCAATCTCACCCTCTGTAAAAACAGGATTGTATTTACAGCACCAACTTCCTCAAGTAGTTATAGGGAGAGAGGACAAAACTTCCAAGATCGTCTGAGGCAAAGAGGGGGTGAGCACTCACCAGGGCCTCCTCGTAGGGTTTACATTTCTCCATCTGCTGTAATGCTTTCTTATAGCTCTGCGTGACAGCCTCTGGCACTGGGTCCTCTGACCACTCCTCATATTCAGCGTAGGTGGCTTCCATATCTAGGACAGATAAATTCAGTTCCATGACTCTGGCTGCAAGTTTCCAACCTGATCAAAACTCCACTTATGCTCTCAACTTTAACTGAAAACTGAACTCATCATGCTTAACTGCATATCTCAAACTGGAAAGTGAGTCATGAGGATCAGAGTATTGGGGCTAGAAGAACTGGAAGGTCATCCAGACCGACTCCCTCATTTTACAGATGAGGAAACTGAGGCATCAGAGAGATAAGGTCACTTATCTAAAGTTACAAGAAAAAGCATCCCATCTCTCAAATTCCAATTCCTTCCACTGTACCTCACTGCCTCTGTATGGCACTGAAATCAAGACAGGACAAGAAGTTGAGTTTAAGAATTCAGGTAGAGGGTGGCCAGGAAGGAAGGCACAGGGGGCCTGGAGCCTGGGCCTCTCAGTCCCTCAGTGACCTCTCTACCACATGGCAAGGCCTCTCCTACATCTTGTTCTCAACATCCCTGGGCACTCTCCACCTTCAACTGTGGGCACGACCCCTAGAGAGTCCCTGCAAAGGCCAGGCACAAGAACTGGAGGCAAAGAGGGACAACGGGAGGCTAGATCCAAGGAACAAACCTCAAGTTTTCAAGCCTCGGTTTCCCCAGTTACAAAATATGGAGGTTGACTACATGATCTCTAGGGTCTTTCTAGCTCTAATCTCTAATTCTATGAAAAAAAGCAGACAGAAGAGAATCAAAATTCCCAACTAAGTATTCCTTTAAGAATTCCCTTCACCACAACTGCTTTTGTCCTTCATTAAAAACAGCCACAAAGTCACAGTATTATCTATTACTTGCTAAAATTTTGCAAATTGAAAAAAAAACCCCAAGTCTAGAGTATTAATACTCTCAAATGGAAACACCTTCAATTAAAAATTGCTCAATCTTTCTCCTCGTTCCCCTAGTGAAAGCACAAATAAGTTTTCTAGTTAGTTATGACATAGAAGTGCCTGCCTTTCACCTCCTCCCCCACTCTGGGTGAGCATGCCCCCTTCTGTGAACCAGGCAGTCAGAAACCCTAAGGATAATTCTACACTCAGCTTTTACACTCACTAGCCACGTGACCTTGAGTGGGGGAAGGTATCTCATCTCCAAAATGGGAATAAAAATGCCTTTTCTACTGGGAACACAGGGCACATAGGAACTCTGAAAAGCCAGAGGGCACTATGTTAATCCCAGATGCCTCACCTAGAAGCGGGACCCCCAGCTGGCGGCGGAAGAGCGTGTGGATTCTCTCGAGCTGCAGAGCCAAGGCCTGCTGCTGCTCAGGGGTCGGGACGCTGCCAGGAGCAGGCTGCAAGAGCACAGCAGGACCAACAGATTATTTCAGCCCACCACAGAATCCATCTTAACCTAACTCCTCCCCATCCTCCCCATCCCCAAGAAAAGAGACATTGAAAACCAAGCTCCAACCCAACCCCATGGTTAGAAGAATGGACAAGGCTTTGTATTTCTAGTCAGAAACCCAAGGATGCGGAGCAGGGCAACCTCAAACCTCAGCTCCCCCAAGGCCTCAATTTTATGAGTTGCAAAATGGGGGAAAAGACTACTGTAAAGTTCAAATGAGACAGTGGATGAAAACGCTTTATAAATCTTAACCATTACTGCTAGCTGTAACTTCAGTCCATCCACTTGTTGTAAAAGCCACAAGTCGTATACTCTTTAACAGCAAGGATGATATGGACTATAATATAATAACACTACATAATGTAAAGAATATGTAAAGATACAAAGACATGGTGATGAATTTACTTCCTTCTCAAAGGCCTACTATGACACATATAATTTGGAAGGAAAACCCTCCCAAAATAGCACTGCCCTCAAGCTTCAGAAACTGTTAAAGGAACCTAGAGAAGATGGTGTCGAGGCCTAGAGTCGAGCACCTTTCCTAGGCTGGCAAAGAGGCTGGATGACAGGATCACACGCTGGAAGCTGAAGTGACCTAGTTCACACTACTCATCCAAAGTGAGGAAAGCAAGGCTCCCAACAGTTTAGTGACTGTGGGGCCCATGGTCGCCTCCCCAGAGAATACCAGGAGGCTCAAGATCCAAACCAAGGTTGTCTAACTCCGAGGTCTTCACCATGACCCTGTATCTCCTCATGCTGCATATGGGCAAAAGACGAAGTTAATGTCACTTGTCCTAAAGAAAAACCAAAAGACCACCAAGCCCGAGGGCAGCCAGGGAAGGCCAGGGGACACCAGTGCTCACCTGGGCTGTTTTCAGAATTGCATTTTCAAACTCCCGATATGCCTCCCACATGGCCGCACCTTTGGTCACATGTAAGCCAACAGCGGTAAGGGCTCTTTCAAATATGGAACGAACCTTCTCCATGCCACCTTCCTGACCAATCCCACCAATTGAATACTGAGCATACTCCAGCCAAATTTCAGGACCTAAAATAAAGAAAATTGTACTCAGTTCTAGACAAAAGGTACTCAAAGTAAAGAAGTTAAAGATGATGTTAATTCCTGGTCAAAAAACAATTCATTTCTTCCATCCCCCTACAAAGCACCTAACTCACAAACAGGTAACAAGTAAAGCAGCACCAGTAAGACCGTGTTCACAACACCAGATGTACCCACCCACCCCTAACACTCAAATCCAATCATTCCCTAATAGCTCAGCCTACAAAGTGCATCTTTTAAAGGAATGTTACAAAATCTCCATCACTTCATATTCTTGGGGCATTAAGACATTTCATTAGAACTACAGAACAAAAGAACAGACTGATACTGTTGAAAAGGACTCTAAAAGGTCCTTTAGTTCAGCAAGTGACAAGCGCTCACATATTTATCCAAAGGAGCAAGGTAAAGTGCTACAGAAATAGAGCTATTATGATCAGGTCACCCTGACAGGAAGATTTCTGACCAAAGCCACACAAATGATTGTAATGGTGGATACCGTCACCTCATTCAAGTGCTACCTGATTATCATAAATGCAACAATTATAGTTTTCAAAACAATTTCATTTGCACTATCTCATTTGGGACTAAAGATCATTGGGTCTGAAGAATTTCAAAGTCAATATATAAGATTCTGAAGTTTAACTTTTTAAAAAATATTGAATGACTGCCTAAATGACAGAAGTCTGGTGATTTTCATCCTTTGGAAAAGTCCTAATTCAAGATTTCTGCTGATCCTTTGGTTAATTTAAAGATACGCTAGAACAAGAGAATCCAATGAGAAATAAAGGGAAGGGAAAGAACCTAACAATTCTTTTGATGGTCATAAGGGGCTTTTAAAAGCAAGAGTTTTCTGATTTAATGACTTACCAGAGAGATGCTTGAGTCTCTTTACTATTATTCTATAATAATTTAACCTTCAATGTACCCTACCTTCCACTCACAGAAACAAAGTGAAATATGGAATAAGCTGGTTAATGAACATTATAGGATATTTTAAGAGAGATTGGTTATTTTTAGGAATCTGAGTCTCACAATGAATGGCTAAGTTAGGGGATGGGGACTGATGATATAAATGTCATCCCATGGAAGTAGAGAAATAATCCTTTTTTGGAAATTATTTATTTTAGAAAGTCACTTCAAACATTTACATACATAATTATAGATTATTTAATAGAATGATTATGTATTTATATAAAAGGTTCCCCCCATTTATTCTCACTTGATCGTTTTTCACCTCAGCTCTCAGTTTCCCAAGTAAAGCAGAAATGCTTTTGCTGGTGTTTGTTTCCTCTTTTTCCAAGGGGGCAGTGAGGCCTTTCAGTCCAGATTTAACTGCACTTGCCACTTCTGTATCAGGGCTTTTCCATTTTCTCTCATTTCTTTTCATCTTGTTCTAATAACCATTTCAAATTAGATGTGACACCCGGTGCTCTCCATCCCTGCCACTAGAAATCACTTCAGGAGCAGCATCCCCCACAGACATCTAAGTGAACTTGCCTGTCACCAGTCTCTGGACACGCTCCTGCACATCGCTTACCAGACTCCCAAGAGCTTCTTGTATGCATTTCATCTTCACCCTCCCAAGTAACTTCAAGGAGTTCAGTTACAAGATGTGCAGAATTTCTAGGACTTAGTAAATACAAGAACTCTACTTTCATACTTAACATTCACTACATTGCGCAGTGGATTAATGATCTTCAACTTCAACATTAAGTATTTGCTTCACAATCAACACAGTGGACTGTGACGACTCTGGAACAGAGAGCGAGCCTGACGACTTTGTGTAAGTCTGCCTTACCTAAATCCCACTCATCCACGAGGCAAGGCATCACCCCGTGAAATCACTGGTCCTCTTCAGAAAGAAAGAGGAACAGCAATCGTCAATACAATAAATGAGAATATTAGCCACTGGCAACTTTTTTATTGTTTTAATAACATCTCTGTCCTTCAGTATGCTATCTCCCATGTGTATTGCAAGGTACATTACAGTATCTATGATTGCTTCAATCACTTCTGAACTTAGTTCTGGGGGTACATAGGTGAGAAAGTCCAAGAATATTTCCTATACCAGTGAAGGCTTAATTACAGTTTCTTTCTGAGCCACTGGTATAAGAATCAGTTTCATTTCATCCCTAATTGCCTCTAACACTTTTTCCAGACCTGGGTGACTTGCAGGCTTGTAAAGCAGGAATGTATTCCCAATTCCCATAGAGCAACTTCTACCAACATGTTCTATAAATTCCATCACAGTCAATACTTCCACATAGCACATCTTCCACATCTGACTTTTACAACTTTGTATTATTTCTGCAATTTGTGTTTTATTTGCTGTATTGTTGTACTTGAGAAATTTCTTAACATTTCTGGAATATTTGGCTTCACTCAATTCATCAATCCATTTCTCCTTTAATTCTTTAAATGCCTCTTTCCTGTGTTCCTCATTCCCACACTGAATAGAACACTGGGTAATACGGATTGAATCCTGTGCAATCGCAGTATTTATCTTGAACCACCTTCTGTACTTCACTAACCCACTTTGTTCTTTTTTGGTCACTTTTTTTCTGGATAAGCAATCTCAAATTTATTTTTGCCCGGAGAACATGTCGTAATTGCTTTTATCACTGAGCTGTCGGAGCTACCTTAGCTCTCTCTTTCTTTTTCAAATCATTCCTTTTGGGCTTCTCAGCAGCTGGCACTTCCAATTTGCCTTCAGGCTGGAGCTTTCTTCATCTCCAACAGGTTCTCTCTTCTTCTTCCTTGTTCTTGATCTGTTTCAGGCCAGTTTTCACAGGCTTTGTGACTTTTCTCAGCCTTCCTGGAGCTGAATTTAGGGCCACTTCCTTCCTCTCCCTTACTCAGAACTTTCTTTGGAATCTAGAATCACTGTCCTTCTGGAATCTCTTTTCCCTTGTGATGTCTTTCTCCACACCTTTCCGATGAAATATATTTTACCTTTGCTTCCACAACAGTCATTTTAAGAGACGCAAGTCCTGACAAAACATTATTCCTTTCCTTCCCAGCCTAAGCACTCACCACTACCTCAGAATGGTCGACAAGGCCATTTCTGCTGCTGCTCTCTTGGGCCTGCCCTCCCCCTTTGCTCTGCCTACAGTCACAGAAAATAATTTCTAAAACTTTAGAAACTAAACCTTTGAAAACTAAAGACTATGGGGCAGCTGGGTGGCAAAGTGAATAGAGCACTGGCCCTGGAATCAAGAGGACCTGAGTTCAAATTTGACCTCAGCCACTGGACACTTACCAGCTGTGTGACCTTGGGCAAGTCACAACTCCAACTGCCTTGCCCTCCCAAAAAGAAAAAGGTAATATTTGATTTTTTAAAAAGGAAGAAAAAAAGACAAAAAACATTTTAAGAAACAAAGTTTTAATTGGGAAACATATTTCAGGGCACCTCATCCAAATCGAAATTCCATCAACAAATCAACAGCTGCCACCTGGTCTACTTGGCAAGGGTGGCAAAGAGGATGGCTGTCCCCAAGTGAGAAGTCCTAAAATGAAAGGCACACAAGCCCATCCTTGGAACTTTTCCAGCTTACTGGACCTGCTAAAGCTTCAATTCCCCTGGAACAGACCCTCTTCACTGAACTTGGCTTTTTAAAGCAATTTAAATAACTAGTTCAATAAAGTAAGTTCCCTTGTAATCCTATGTATTGTCTTTAGGTATTCAAAAGCATTATTCTAAGCAGGGGTCTTCATAGGTTACACTAGATTGACAGAGTCCATGACACCATAAAGGTAAAGAAGTTCTGGAACTGCCTCCAAGGGTCAGGACTGCTTCCACTCCACAATCAGACACTGGAAAAGGATTTAGTAGAGGAGCAGTCAGAAGCAACAGGCCACACAAGACAGGCCCTCATCTAAACATGCTTACTTACCAGATTATTTCCCTACTCTCCCAGCAAACAGCACAACAGACACAAATTTAAAAAAAAATGCACAATGACAAAAAAAAGTGCCAATCAACAATCTGAGCGAAAAGGCGCATCAGTCTGGAGACTGAACACAGGGGGCAGAGAACCTCCTTCCACACACCTCACAGCCCCAACAGTCCCAGTCAGGGCAAGCTCAGTGATTAAGTAATTCCATCCATCACTGTCCATTCTTCACGGCTGCTCTCTGCCTTAGCTCTTCCTGAGTCAAAATAATCAAAAAAAAAAAAAAAAGTTGTCTCACCAACCAGACCCATCTTGGAAGTCTACCTAGCTCAGCAAGCACAGGCCACCACAGGGCAGAGCAAAGATCATGAGGGGCAGCCTGATACTCAACAAGATGAGACAGAATCATTAAAAAAAAAAAAAAAATTACTGATCAATTCAGTACACTCTAAGAAAACAGAAAAGCACATTTTAGAAACTTTTTCATCTAAACCAACTTTTTAAAAATGCTGGCATTTATGCAACAATTACCTGGAAAATTCACTCCTTAAGAAATGACTTGTAGATCAATACACAAAATTTTAAATCATACTATATTAGTTTCCTCTCTACAAAAACTGCTTCTCTTTTTATTTTAAAATTTCTTCTTTAATCAAAGCCACAAAACCAACAGTGTAAACCCAAACAATGAATTCAAATCTAACACTGTTGATTTGGCATCACAATGGCAGTAGCTGTTTCAGCAGATTAAAAGGGTAAAACCCTAGAATGAAGACAGTGTTTTACTGTACTGTCTTACAAGGATTTTTAGATGTATACAGAAAGGTTTAGAGACTTACAAATATAATCTTTTACAGCTCGCTCAAAGAGTTCATACACTTTCTCCCGATCTGAGCCATCTGATGCAATCTTGATCTCATCCTTCAACCAATCCAGCCAGATTTCTGAAAAAAAAAGTTCCTCTTTGGATTATCTTCAATCACAAATATTTATTAAGTACCTACTATATACCATGCACTGTGCTAAGCCCTGTGGATAACAAAAAAGAAAAAAGACAATCCCTGCCTTCAAGGACCTCACAGTCTAATGGGAGAGACAAAAATAAATATATGTAAACAAGCTCTATACAGGAAGAACAGAAAAGAATTAAAAGAGGAAAGGCATTAGACACTAGAATGAAGAGGGGCTGCAGAAGGTTTCATGTACAGAATAGGATTTCAACTGGGACTAAAAGGAAGCCAGGAAAGCCAGGAGACATAAGGAAGTTCATTCCAGGTGTGGGGGACTGCCAGAGAGAACATCTAGAGTGAGAAGACGCAGTGTCTTGTTTGTGGAACAGCCAGGAGGCCAGTGTCACTGTCACTCTATGGAAGAGTATGTGGTGAGGACTGAGGTATGAAAAGACTGGAAAGGTAGAAGGGAACTAGGTTATGAAGGGCTTTGAACACCAAACAGATAACTGTGAATTTGATCCTGGAGGCAATGGGGATGGGGGGAGGTATACCATGATCAGAGCTGTGCTTTGAGAAATTCACCTTAGTGGCTGAATAAAGGATGGACCAGAGTGGGGAGAGACCTAAAGCAGGCAGCCCCATCAGTAGCTGTTGCAACAGTCCATGTGAGAAGTGGTGAGGGCTGCACCAGGGTAGGGGCAGTGTTGGAGAAGAGGGGGAGTATTCAAAAGAGGCTGCAGAGATGGAGGTTGACAGGCCACGGCAAAAGGCTGGATATGAGTGGGCAAGACATAATGAGGAGTCCAGGATGACATCTAAGTTGTAAACATGAGAAAACTGAACAGCGGGGATGCCCTCAAATGGAATAGGGAAATTTAAAAAGGGAGAGGAGTTGGGGGAAAAGAATGAGGTTTTTTTTGGGATATGTTGAGTTTAATATGTCTACTAGACATCAAATTCAAGATTTCTGAACGACATGTGAAGGTGTAAGACCTCAAGTCAGCAAAGTGGTTAGAGCAGGATAAGCAGATTTGAGAATCATCCGCATGGAAGATGGTAATTAAATCCCTGGAAGCAGATGAGATCACTAAGTGAAGCAGTAGAGAAGAGGGCACAGGATACCCTGAGGGTTAAAGAGCATGATCTGGATAAGGGTCCAGCAAAGAAGACATGGAGAAGAAATGGTCAGATAGGGAAGAGGAAAACCGAGAGAGAGAGATAAAGAGAGAAAGAAAGCACAAAGACAGAAAGAAAGATAGAGGCAGAGAGACAGAAGTGTCATGGAAATACAGACAAGAGACTGTCAAGGAGGAGAAAGTGATCAACAGTGTCAAAGGACGCACAGAGGTAAAGAAGAATAAGGATTAAGAAAAGGCCACTGGATTTGGCAATTAAGAGATAACTGGTAACTCTGAGGGGAGCAGTTTGGGTGGAATAAGCTTAGAAGTCAGACTGTAAGGGATTAAGAGAGTGAGAAAACGGAGGCATCTACAGCAGACGGCCTCTTCAAAGAAACTAGCCATAAAGGGCAAAAGAGACATCTTGTTGTTGAGTTCTTCCAGCCATGACCCCATTTGGGGTTTTCTTGGCAGAGACACTGGAGTGGTTTGCCATTTCCGTCTCCAGCTCATTTTACAGATGAGGAAACAATGCAAACAGGATCACACAATTACTAAGTGTTTGAGGGTGGGTTTGAACTCATGAAGGCAAGTCTCCCAAGCCCAGTGCTCTATCCACTGCACCACCCAGCTACCCAGAATAGATATAGGAGGATAGTTAGCTAGGGTGGAAAGATCAAGTGAGGATTTTTTTCAGGATCAGAGAATTATTGCCAAAGATAAAATGTAAAGGTGCTGAACAAACACTCTAAGAGTAAAATTTTGCTATGGGACTTACATAAAATATCTCTAATCTGTAACAATCTGATAGGACTTAAAACAGTAAATTTTTAAATTACAAAGTTAAATTCATTGATAGCTTTATACATTTGAAAAGTAATTTTAAAAATAATGCTTCATACAGGTAAAGCATTTTTATATTTTAGAAGTACTTTAGTATCCATTTCTCTTAATCCTAACACAGACAACTAACCATCAGAATTCTCCATTTAATGACAAAGAATAAAGGCTTAGCTCCAATGTATCTCCAGAGGACCTATGATGAAGCACATCTGCACCCCTTCTCCAGAGAGCATCATGATGGGCACAAGGTGCAGAAAGATACATACAATGTTTTTAACAGTGTGGACATCTCAGACTATGCTTATTTGGTGGGGGGAAGGGGTTCTTTCTCTCAAATTTTTAATTGGAATTGAGGCTGTTAGCAAATAGTAATGCCCAAAAAGAGAACTACTGTAATATTTTTTTTTAATGCACAGAAAAAAAATATAGGAAATTCAGAAGGAAGCACAAACAAATCAAAGAGTTTTGAAACAAATACTTGGAATATTTTATGTCTATTTTTAAAGCTGACAGGAAATTTCATATATAATCAATCCTCTTTTTGTGTTTTACTCCCTATACAGAAATGTCCTTTCTTAGTGTTTAATTCAGAATTTTTGTGGGAAAAGTCTTTTAAAAATAAGGGATTAGAATTGGGCCTGCTTTATCCCAGGCCCCAAAGCTCAGGCACTAGAGTGAGAATGGGTGGGATCTAGTCCAGGTCTCTTGATAGCTAAAGCATTGCTCCCTCTCAAAGCATAAGGGGCATTCAAAACTAATGATCAAAAACAAACCAGCAACTTACTGTCATGTTACAGAGCCACAGGCTACCCCTGACAGTACTGTAATACTCTAAAAGGTTCAAATAAGAATATAATTCAGATATTTCAACCTACTATTCAGAAGAAGTTCGTTAAAATGGCAAAGCAGTTTAACAAGCAGTAAACAGAACAGGAAGCAAGGAATGCAAAGACAGGTGGGGAGGTGGGGGGGATTAAAGAGGAAAACAGATAAAAATGACCAAGATGCTTAAAATAATTAAATAGAAAATTTAAGAGAAAACTTATACAAATTGATGTAAAATTCAAAGAGAAAGAAAAAAAGATGACTTGGGGCTAATGACAGGACAAGGACGAGAACAATCTGAAAAGGAGAACCTCCCCAACCTAGTCCCTGCAGCCTCAGAGGGATCGCTGAAATCCACAGGATAATCCCTCACACAGATGGGAAATTTAATTAAATCTACTCCAGGGAATTACTTTTATTTTTACTGAATTACACATTAGAATACTGCCAGACAATTCAGAAGCTCACAGACCAGCATCTGAACCATTACACAATTTCTGATGGCTGGCAAAAAGCTTCAGTTTCCAAGAAGAAGGTATGCTAATGTTGACGTCTTTTTTATAGAACAATGATGCTGGTAGTGATCACTGCTTGCAGCGTACATAGATATGCACAGACATTAAGAGGTTCTTGGTATTTTCCAATGGAATTAGTGTTTTAAATGTGTGTCTTACTAGCGAGGCATCATCATTAATACCACAACTACTACCGTCAGTCAACTAGCACTAAGGGCCTACAATGTGCAAGTCCTGAGGATGTAAAGAAAAGCAAAGACAGTCCCTGCTCTAAGACACTCCAGGTCTAATGAGGGAGAGGAGCAAACCAAGTACAGCCTATAGACAATCAGCAGAAGGAAGGTCTCTCTGTAATGGGACATCTGTTCTCACAAGATCAGCCCAAAAGCTCAGAGATCTGACCATTAAACTGTCATGCCAGACAAATTCTTACTGGAATAAAGTACTTAGCTGATCACTTACAGCAAATGTTCCCTTGGATCAAGAACTGAGAGCTTCCTCACTTTCTGGCTGATCTTCCCTGAAAAGTAAGAAGGACTCTGGACGTCTAAACACATTCACAGTTTAAATTTAAGCAGGCCCAGTTTTACCTTCAGTGAGAGGAAAAAGTTCACTCATTTTCTGGCGAGCCCGTCTCAGTTTGGTAAGTTCCCCTTCTTGCCGAAGCAGCTTTATCAGATCCACATGGCAATTGTAGTCAAAGGCATTGATGGACAGCTTTAACAGAAAGATATTTTAAAAGTGAATTTAAATGTAAAGTGAAAAAAAAAGTCAGAAACCAAGTGGTGACCTTCACCACTACATTTTAAAGAGTTCCTCTTTATGTACAAGCAAAATAAATCATATTTTCATAACCTGACACAGAACCAAGAGAACAATGTCTAGAAGTACAATAATGCAAAAGAAAGCAACCCTAAGAAGCCTCCACCCTCTGACTACTGTGGTGAGCTCTCCTGACTCCTGAAGACTCATACTGCCCGTGTGGCCAGGATGATGAGGCTTTACTGAACTGCACCTATTTGTTATGAAGGATAGTTCCACTGGATAGCAGGTGTACTGGAAAATAACAGTGACGTTAAAAATAAAAAGCATCAACAGAATATTTTAAATGGGGAAAAAATATGAAATAATAATCCAACATTTTTCAACACTGTCTCACAGGGAAAGGGCAAGTGCATGATGAAAAGGAACCTAGGGGAAGTACCTTATATAAACATGAAGTGTTAATACCTGTTCAAATCACCTTCTGCTCCCCCTTCCCTAAGACAAGCAGACAAGAAGACTGGCCATTCCTGTCTCACAATTTTCACTGACCCACACCTAAGTTATCAATGTCTCTACCATCTGCCAATCCTTTTGAACAACCAATTTCCATCCACAAGTGACAGTACAAATTCTATTAATAAAACTAAAAAATAAAACACACAGGAGTTTAAAAAAAAAAACAATTGCCCTGGAACTAACCAGAGTTCCTTTACAAAGGATAAAAGTAAAAGTTTTCAGAGTGATAAGCATCATCAACAACAGCTAGGGGAGACCTTTTAACTTCAAATTAAAATCATATTGTTAACATTATAATTAAAAAAGCACATTGCAGCCGGGGGGGGAGGGGGAAATCAACGTATCATGGTATTCATTATAATGACCATATGATAACATTTGTGAAAAATGAGCCCTACCCAGCCTGACCTTGTTTGTTGAACCTAAAAGAGCAGCCCGGCTGTCAGGGAGGCCACAGCAGGGAAGGTTAGGAAAGACCAGCTCAGTCTGACTTTTTGGTCAGATTATGGGACCTCTCAGTGTTAAAGGCTCCTCAATTCTAGAGGGAATATGACAGGGTTTTAAAAGGTACTATGCAAACATAAACTGATGTTTCTCACTCTGAAAAATGGCTCATAAGGAAAAAATTAAAAGTGTTTTTATAAAGCAATAATTTTTTTTAATCAAACCTCTACTTAATTTTCTCCTGATGGGATACACAAAAACTTAGAAAATAAAACTTAAAATAGTAACATTTCAGAGCCAGTTACAATCACAGTCCTCTGGAGGTCATTTAGTGCCATCTTCTTGCTTTGCAGAGAGCTGTGGCCCACAGTCGTTAAGTGCCTTAGCCCAGGCTGCCCAGATACTCAGAGCAGAGCTGCAATCGAAACCCAGATGTTCAGGGCTCAAAAGTCCAGAGCTTCTTCAGGGCCCACTAGAGAGGAGACTCACCAGCTCAGTGTTGTGACAGAATTCAATCTCAGTCTTCTAGTCCACAATCATTTTCATTTCACTATATAATGGGGTGGAGAGATGGTGTATGAGGTGCACTCCTGTATGACTGGGGAGGTCCTTGGATCTACCACCACCTTGTTAGTATGTAGGCAGATATATACATATGGCCTTAGGAAAATCACCAATCTTGACTCAATTTTTCTCATCCCTAAAATTTCAGGTCTCTTTAAATTACAACATCTGCGATTATTTTAGAGTAAGAAAGGTCTCTGTGTAGATGGACATGACAAGTGACGGTGTGGTTCAATGATCACATCCTGGCTCTGCTCCTTCCCTGGGACCCCTCCTCCCCTGTAAAATAACAAGGTTGACTGGACCACATTCCCTTGGAGATCCCTCCAGTTCTGCATCTAGGATGCTGTGTTGATGTGTGTGGATGAAAGATGCCCATCTTGAGATTCATTAAAATGAGGTACTATTATCACACCACACACATCGACATCTAACTGGTAAGCACATGTACATTCTCCTCATGCCATGTCAACAGCCAAACTAATGCCATAGGAAGGTAAGAATTAGCCAGTGGGTGAGAGAATTCTGAGCAAGCTAGTTTCTGCTCAAACCCAAAACCATGGTACAATTACCTGGAGAAGACCATGTCAAGCCTGAGAGGAGAGGGACGGTATTCTGGAACTCTAGGAAGGAAACATTTCATGGGCCCAACCAACTCATCAAAAGGGCAGGGAGGTCAGATGGCCAAAGAAAATAAGGATGCTGACTGACCTGGGCTGGATTCTCATGTCTCTGGAATACTGTAAAGTTCTCTGGGATGCTACTTTAATTACTATCCACAAATACCAATGTGTTCAAGTATAACATCATCTTTTCTTCGATAACATGTAACAAATGAGAACAGAGATGAATTATGAGGTCTCATCATGTACGCTCTGCAATGAGAACTGGAACTTGAAAATCTAGCTCCATCAGTCTGTCAGAAAGTCTGATTGAAAGTTTCTGATCATTGTCTACTGTTTACAAAGAACACAGCTAGTCTTTAGGAGACTGGAAGAACCAGAGGAGTTAAGAGCTATAAAGGAATGCTTTCCCCTGAGGCAAAGCCCCATTCACATAGACAGAAACTAGAGGCCCAAGGCTACCTGGATAAACAAAAAGCAGGTAAGGTCAGACCTGGGACTCTGGGAGACCTCTCCATGGGTCAATGACTTCTGATGGGACATAATTCCCCTTCAGGGTCAGTTACTGATCAACTTAACTCACTTCATTTCAAACCCATAAATTTGTAACGTAAATCTGTTGGTCCAAGACCAGTAATCCAATGGTTATAAGTGATTATAATGACCAGGTTTCACCTTGGAAAAGAGTTGAGAAAATGCATCTCCCCTCCCTTCAAGGGGTGCAAGCTGGAATACCCCAGCGTTTACAGCTGATTTCACTGAACTGCTTTCTTCCCTCCTCACTTTGCAGTCTGCATGATGAGGGGCAGCTCACTGAGGTGAGAAGGACATGTTCAGAAACAAATAGGATGTAAAAGTCAAAAAGCAAGCAAAAATGTTTAAAAGACCCAGTGCCATGCAGGGGATACGCAGCGCCAGCCTTCCAGCGGGGTGGGTGGAAGCTGCAAGCGCTCTAAAAGCTCCGATGTCTTCACTTCCTCAATCAAAACGCTTCAAAACCTGGGCCAAAGACGAACAACCTGGCCCTAAAGCTCCCACGGTCGGACTCCCACCCTCCCTTAGCCCCTGCCAGCTTTCTCATGTTTCTTCCCCTTCCATCCCCAGCCCACGTCCCACTGCTTCCCAGCAGCCTTCTGCCCCCTCAGGCTTGGCACGGGCAATGCCAGCCACCTCAGCCCTCCTCTGGTGCCACCTCCGACAAGGAGCCCTCCCTGACTCTCCCAATGTAAGTTAGCTCCTGCTCCTCAGCCCTCTCAGACCTCTGCTCCAAGCGCTCCTTCATACCGCTTCTACTTTAACCTGCATTCAGCATTTTACGCCTGCTTTTTAGCGTATATACTGGCATGTTGTTGTGTTTGTCCTTCGGTCTCGAAGAGGAGCATGAACGCACAGCGTGTATGTATGTGTGTGTGTGTATGTGTATATATGCATATATATGCAGCATATACGTACACACGTGCTGCCTGGGGGCAGAGGCCAAGCCTTTTAAATATTTTTACAGCATGAACCCTAACCACGATGTTGGTCACAACGACCTGCCCAGGAGCTTAGCCCTCCTCAGACGTCTCACCAACAGGCCCCTGGCCGCCTGGCCTCTGCCCCACATCCCGCTCTGGAGGAGATGCCCAGGGCGGGTGAAGTGCCCCGACCCCGGCTCCGCCCGGCTCCCGCCTGCTAAAGAGACGCTTCACACCTTCCGATAGGAGCCGCGGGGGTGTGAGGCTGCCAGGACTACAACTTCGAACACCACCGACCCCTAGGCTGGTAAACCTGGCCCCTTCCCGCCTTTCCAGTTTTCTTACGCTCAACCGTTCCATCATCACCCAAGACCCTCCTCCCGACTCCAGGCATGATCTCCGGCCGTGCCCCCTACCAGGCCTGCCCTCCCTTTTTTCCACCTCATCTCCTATACAATTCCTCCCCAGCGCCGTTCTCGTCCCGTCGATCCCACGGGTGTCGGGTCTGGGCCCCCCACCGCAGGAGGAGCTCCTCGAGGGCGGGGACCCCCTTTCCGCCCGCCCCTCCCCACGTCCTTCGCCTAGCGGGTCTGTCGCACGTGGGTCTGGAGCGCGGGACCCACTGCGCGTGCGCGAGCCTCCGGGGCTAGAGTCCCAGCAACGACCCCCGCCCCTCCCCCGCGGCGCACCTGCTCCTCCAGCCGCTGGATCTCCGCCTCGTTCTCCTTCTCCTCGTCGTCGTCGTCGTCTTCCTCCGCCGAGGAGCAGCCCAGGTCCTCGTCCTCATCCTCGTCGCCGCCGTCGCCGCCCCCGCCCGAGTCCTCCGACTGCGCCTCGTGCTCGGGGCGCCCGCGCGCCGCCGCCACGGCCAAGGCCGCCGCCGTCTCCTCGTCCTCCGTCTCCTCCGCCGCCACGGCCCCCGCCCCCGCCGCCGGGGCCTTCGCCCGGGGCCCAGAAGCGGCCGCCGCTGCTGCTGCCGCCGCCATCTTGCGCCGCCCGCGTCTCTTCCCCGCGAGCCCGACGCCGACGCCGCTGTGACGTCAGCGCCGACGCCGAGGCTGCCCGCGCCGCGCCGGGTTAGCGTCGGGCACAGCTGCTGGGACGCCGGGCGGCCTCAGGGGGGCGCTTCACTCAGCCGGCCTCCTCTCGGCCTACGAGGGACCCCTGCTTTCAGCGTCCGTCACGGCGCGACGAGGGGCAGGCCTCCGGGGTCCTTTGGACAGGAAGTGGGGGCCTCAGAGGAGGTCGGGACGGAGGAGGGGGCGGGCCGTACAGTGGAGGGCGCCATCTTGGGAAGGACAAGAACGGTTTACCTCCTGGTCCCTAGGCCTGCGCAGGGCGCGTGCTGCCGCAGGTGCGCCCTGGCGCCCGAGCCCGCGCTGCCCCTCTGACGCGCGTGCGCGCCCCGGCTCGGCTGCAGCCGCTCCTCCCCCCCCCCCGGCTCCGGCCTGGGCTCCGCGCCGCCGGCTGGTCCTAGTGCCGACCCGGGGCTTGGTGCGGGAGAAACTGCCCAGCCGGAGCCCCGAGACCGGGTGCAAGTCACGTCCCCCCCGCCCTCGTTAATTAAAATGACTCGTCCTTAGAAACTCAATACGGCCGCTTCCGGAACCGTGGGGCTGCTTGCTGGAAGGCGCCTGGTGGCTGTCCTTCGAGGTGGAGCACAGCGTCTCCCATCTCCGCGCCTTTGCACCAACCTTCCTCCGAGCCTGCCGTTCCCTTTTAATTTGGGAAGTGGTGCCTTTGTCCTTTTTGATGCCTGGTGTCACCTGCCAGGGCAGGGAACGAAGGGACCGTGACTAAAGGCCAGGCTGACACAGCCAGGCACAGGGCCCTTCCTCTTACAAAAAAAGGCCAAGGCCATGCAGGGGACCAAATACACCTTCTCAGTTTATCCCCGGCCTCCGGAAAGCTTTTGAGTTTTCTTGGAAGCAACCAGGGTTAAGTGACTTGCCCAGGGTCACACAGCTGGTGTCAAGTGTCCGAGGTCAAATTTGAACTCAGGTCCTGATTTCAGGGCTGGTGCTCTATCCATTGCCCCACCTAGCTCTTGATGTGCACACACATACACACTACTTTCTCTCCCACTCTATACATATATACGTACACATATACAAATACACATACATGTGTAAGGAGGATTGGTCAGGACATTTCATGACAGTTTCCCTTCCCTAAACTCAGGTCATGTTTAGTCAAAGAAAGTAAAGGGCAGATAACTGAGGTAGTGAGGTGTTAATGTTAATTTAAACTAAATGGAAAAAAAAAGCCTATCTACTGCTCTGTTGTTTCACACTTACGAAGTGTGAAAAAGTTTCCCTAGTTGAATTGGAAAGGAAGTTTGTCACTGACTACAGAAAGCTAGGCCAAGCCCCTGGCAGCCCTAAAAAGAAAGAATCCACCAGGCCTCTCTATCAATAGAAGGGGAACACCAGTTCCATGAGAGCTGTAGGAAGCTACAAAATACAAGAGTATTTAGGCGTCACTTTTCTAAAGCACACAAAAGACTTGGTATAAATAGCTTCAATTACAAAGTGCTTCTTAAAGAAAGAAAAATTTAACTAGAGAAATATTCAATGCTCATGGCTGGACCATGCCAATATGATAAAAATGACAGTAATATAAAAATTAATTTACACTTTTAATGTTAATCAAATTATCAAAAGAACACTTTACAGAACCTAAAAAAATAACAATATATCAAGGGAAATAATTCAAAGAGTTAAGGATGAAGAGCCAATCTATTTTATAAAGCAGCAGTCATCAAAAACATCTGGTACTGATGAAAAAATAGACACAGGAGAATAAGAAACAATATAACCCAGGGTTCAACAAACTGGAAAATATAAATTAGTTCAGAAAAAACTCCCTCATCGACAAAAACTGCAAACTGTCAGGCATAAACTGAAAGTGTCAAGATCATATTGGAAAGAACTTAGAAGAAAACAGATCATATACCTTTCCCAGCTAAAGATAGATGTCTTCTCAATCAAGTGACAGAAGGAATCAAAAACGTTAATGTTATATAAAATTGAAAACCTGCACCAAAAAAACACATCTAAGTTAAGAGAAGTGGTAACACAGGAAAATATGTAGCATCTAAGATACTTAGACAACACACACATACATATACGCTATTCCACAAGCCCTGGTAGTATTCATAAACTGGTAACACTTCTAGCTCTAAACGTAACGCAGAGATGCTAAAGCTTAAAACTGCAGTAAGATTTGTGGGGCAGCCCTCCCCAAGAAAAAAGTGATTAAATGATAGGAAGAGTTATCAAAAGAAAAACAAACCATTACTAACGACATGAAAGAATGCTCTGGATCACTAGGAATAAGAAAGGCAAATCAAGACAACTGAAGTTTTGCTTCCCACTCGACAAACTGGCAGAGGACCAAAGCTGGGAAGGGTCAATGCTGGAGGGGTTTCAGGACAACCGGTATATTAGTGCATTATTGAAGCTGCGAATCCAGCTACCAATCTGGAATTATGCAAATAAAGTTACTGAAATGCCCAGAGATTCTTCCATAAAGGCATCTACCCCACAGGGAAAGTCTCCACACACCCCAAAATATTGACATCAGCATTTTGGGGTTAGCACAAAGCTGCAAAGTAGATGTTCATCATTTGGACAATAGCTCAACAAATTGTGGTACGTGAAGGTAAATGAAAGGACTGGGCCATAATAAATGATTCCCTGGGGATGCCCATAGCTCATCCCTCTGCACACGAGGGCTGTTTCCAGGAAGTCACATAGACTCATGTCTGATGGAGCTCAGTCTAATGGAGGAGAAAACATACGGATGACCAAGTATCTCCCACAACGCAGGCTAAGCAGGGGAAGGGTCTCAGAGGGATTCTTAAAGCATTAAAGTGCTAAACACAGGCACTGTTCATGTGAGTATATTTATTGGGAATGCAGTTGGGAGGAGGAGAACATTCCTGGATTAGAGAGTTTTAAAAACTGGTGTTTGGAAAAGCATTGTACCTTGATAGGGGCTTGGAGGGGTGAAGGGAAGGGAGAAAGAAAGGAGGAAGAGGAGAAAAGAAATGGAGAGAGATAGAAATAGAGAGGGAAAGAGGGACAGAGACTGAATTAGAGATTCATTTGTTACACCTCACCAGAATATAAAGAAAAGGTTTATACCAATCTAGGCAATGAGTCAGGAGATTCAGAGTGGCAGCAGAGGGCAGTGGATAATGATGGACTTAGGGTGACCCGGGTTTAAATCTTGCCTCAGACACTTACTGTTTGACCCTGAGTAGCTCAGTTAACCTCTCTGAGCCTGTTTCTTCATCTATAAAATTAGGGGGCTAGACGACCTCTAAAGGCCCACCCTAACCCTGCTCACTGCTCCCCACCACCACCACTACTGCTACATACATACTACAGAGTTTCCCCCCAACATTAGTTTCTTGAGGACAGGAACTGTTTGGTTTGACTTTGCATCCCCAGTGTCTAGCACCGTGCCCGGCACACAGTAAGTATGTAATATAATGGCTCACCTTAGAAATCAAACAGTCTATGAGGTTCCTGAACTTGTATATATGTATTATGTATATATGTATTCATATGTATGTATGTATGTGTGTATATACATATATACACATATATATATTTCAATATAATTGACTTACTTTGTAATCATGAATATGATGTTATGCACTGAAAAACATTCTGAGAAGGGGGCCATAGTTTTTACCAGACTCATTGCCAGGGTCCATGCCACAAAGAAAGTTAAGATCCCCTGGCATAGTCCATGGACATCTTATATTTTACAGAGAAAGAAACTGAGACACAGAGAGAGGAAGTGGTCTGCTTGAGTGAAGTCAGACTCGGAATCTGACCCAAGTCCTCGGACTCCAAATCAAGTTTTCTTTTTCCAGGAGAAAAGATCTAGAGCTGCAAGGGCCCTTGGAGGCTGCCTGCTCCAACTCCCTTTTTTTTTGCAGATGGAGAAACAGAGACCCAGAGACTGAGTGACTCTCCACCCTGTTGGGTCGCTGCAGCCTGGCACAACAGAAAGTTGCTGGGATTTGAGCCTGAAACCCAGTCCTCACATCTCCTGTGTGGTGACCTGGGACAAACCATTCCCACTGATGGCCCTACATTCCCCCTCTGTAAAACATGAGGGTTGGGCTACAGGAGCTGGGAGGTCCCTTCTTGTTCTGAATGTGTTTGCTCCATCAGTCACATGCCAGAGCGAAGGACTGGGGACAGAAACACAGAGCAAAATACCAGACAAGATAAGGACTAATAGATTTCAGACAAGAAAGAACGTGCAAATGTAAAATATTTGGGGATCTACCTGCCAAGACAAACCCAGGAACACAACTGAATACAATTACAAAACACTGTTCACAAAAAGTGAGATTTAAACAATTGGAAAAATATCACTTGCTCATGAGTAGGCTGAGCTAATATAATAAAGATGACAATTCTGTCTAAATGAACAATTTTTCAGTGCTATGCCAATCAAACCACAAAAAAATTATTTTACAGAGCAAGAAAAAATAATAAAATTAATCTGGAAGAACAAAAGGTTCAGAATATCAAGAGAATTAATGGGGTGAGAATGCAAAGGAAGGTAGCCTTGCTGCACCAGATCTAAAACTGTATTATAAAGCAGTAATCATCCAGACTATCTGATAGTAACTAAGAAATAGAGTGGGGGATCAGTGGGATAAGTTAGGTACACACGACATAGTAGTAAATGATGACAGTAACCTGCTGATGATAAACCTACAACTGCAGCTTCCAGAATAAGAACTCACTATTTGATAAAAAGTGCTGAGAAAACTGGAAAACAGTATGGCAGAAGTTAGGCAAAAACCAACACCTCACACCCTATACCAAGATAAGGTTGAAATGTGTACATGATGTAGATATAAAGGATGATACCATAAGCAAACTAGGAGAACAAGGAATAGTTTACTTGTTAGATCTATGGAGAAGGGAATAATTTATGACCAAACAAGAGATAGAAAACATTATGAAATGCAAAATGGATAATTTTGATTAAGTTAAAAAGGTTGTGCACAAAGCACAAACAAGATTAGAAGGGAAGCAGAAAGCTGGGAAACAATGTTTACAGCCAGTATCTCTAATAAAGGCTTCATTTTTAAAATATACAGAGAAGTGAGTCAAATTTATAAGAATGCAAGTCATTCTCCAATTGATAAATGGAAAAATGAGTTAATGGGGAGGGGGGAGAGGAGGAAAAATAAATAAGAGAGAGCCCATTCCGGTTTTATTAAAGAACCTTTTGTGACAGTTACATTGTTATCTGCCTCAGAGAGTGGTTTTGAGGAAAGGCTCATCCAACCTTCTGTTGTTCGGAGAAACAAGTTAAATGCAATTGTTACGGTGTCACTACTTCGAGGATCTGTGATTTCAGAGTGGACAGGTGACCCCACAATAATGATGGAGTGCTTGGGTGCCTGTGCTTGGACCCCAATCCAAAAATCACATTTCTCCCTAGCCTCCAAATGCAGGCAGTTTCTCCCCAGTCCAAGGTCAGCCTGCCCTAGATCTTTCTTCCTGATACAGTAGCCAGCTTTACAATAGAATTTATTAGTTTGAACCAACTGTGTACTGGGAACTGGCTGTGTACTGGGTTACAACGACATTTACTACTCATTGGTCAATCATATGTATCCTAGATTTAGATATATGTATATATTTATCTTGTCTAACGACATTAATGGGAACAGCCTGGGTATTTCTCAGTTAGCTCTGGCAGTTAGTGGACTTAATGTCATTTCAGAGCTTCTCAGCCATCACCATCTTGAGTGCAGGCAGGAGTGCCCTTTCTTGAGAAAGCTGAATAAATACCTTCCTTTTGAAATCCTTTGGTTAAGACTCTAATTTTATTAAGAGGGTCATCCCACACACTACCAAGATGTGACCTTGGGCAGGCTGCTTGCCACCCTCAGCCTCAGACCCATCTATAAAAAGAGAGGTTGAATGGTGGACGCTCAAGTCCTTTACATCTCTAGCTCTGTGACAAAAGAAAATAGTCATTTTCTGAAGTCTTATGGTAAGCAAATGTAGAAATGAGACAACAGATCTGATACAACTGCCATTCCCTTCAACATCTGCAGCACCAGGTGGCTCCCATGTCTCTTTCCAACTTTATTTCCTATGATTCTCCTCCTCTGCATGCTCTGTTCCACTTAAATGGAAATACCAGCCCTTCTCTCAGCATTAAGTTCAATGGCAAGGCAGCATGGTACAGTGAAGTGATGAACTCAGAATAACAGGTCCTGAAATTAAATCCCAACTTTGCCATTTATTACTCTTGACAATTGTTCAGAAAACTGACACTGACTGTAATATGGACCGCTACAACCTCCTAGTCAGCCTGACAATGTCAAAACTCCAGTAATGTCCTTACATTCCTACTCTTAAGACAGAGATTCGGTTGCACTGAATCAAGACTTTTAAGTCCTGTCCTGAGATCTTGCCTTGTAGGGATCAAGGTGGATCTAGGCCTTTGATGTCCTAGTCCCCTTCCATTGGAATTCATGTCATGAAAGGCAAAACAGTCAGAATGAAGTGATTCTCCTTGCCCAGAAGGCCAGGGGCAGCTGGGATCTCATGACCAGGCTTTGCTACCTCATGCTGCTTCCTCCCCCTTATGTCCTAACATAAGGCCTCTAGTTTGAGAAATCCACTGGACATCACCCAGGGTGGCAGGTTTGCTACCCTGTTATCTCAATTAAAGAAGCTTTACTCCTCAATGCATGGCTTTTGAGTTATTTCAGGACCTGACACTGAACAAGCCATTTCATCTCTTGGATCCTCAGTTTCCTTGACTATAAAATGGTGCAATGTTAATGAAATAAGAAGATCTTCCCCACCCATTAATAGGCCTAAGTGCCCAGCTGGGATCCTGAATCACATAGAGCCCATCAGAGGAAGAATTTGCTTAAAGAAAAGCTTGCTTGTAACAAGGCTTTCTCACCAATTGATACTAACCTAATTAGGCACTGAGTCACAAGGGTTGCGATGCCTTCTGACTCTGAGAAGTGTATAAATATTCTGAGTTGGTATTTTGCTTTTTGGGGTTTGCTTATGGGGACCGTTTGATTCCCTGGTCGAGAGTAGTCACATGTTCAGACCCCCAACTGTTCAGAAGTAAAGGCTCTCGATCCAGTGGTCTAAGTGTATAGCAATATTGCTTTAATTCAAGCAATCAGAGTCCTGTCTGTTGGTCTTTGTGCTAATTTCTCTGCCTGCATTTTCTCTGATGTTCAGGCTGCTGACTTTTCCCCTGAACTAGTGAATATAATTAAAGAAGATTGTTGACCCCTTAAAAATTGCTTTCCTTTCAGAAAAGCAGACTCAAGAACCTGTGCTAGCAAACCTCCTGGGGGTTCCAGGGTGCTTGTTGCTACAAATGGGGGTGGGGGCTGACCTAGATGAGTTTCTAAGGTCTCTTCCAGCTCCTGATGGAAGACTCTGATCTCCCACCTCCATGCCTTACATAGAGATGCCTAGAAGGCACTCCCTCCTCACTGCCTCTTAGAATTCTTAGCTTCCTTTCAAACCCAGCTAGAGAGGCACCTCAGCCCCCAGCCTTTCTTAATCACTCCAGTTGTTACTAAACTTTCTTTGAAATTACTGTATTCATGTGTGCATATGTTTTATCTTCCAACAGAATAGAATTCCCTTGAGAGCAGGGATTCTGTATCCCCAATGCCTACCCCTGTCCAGCTCAAATGGTTATTGAATTGAATTGACCAGTGGGAAGATTGGACCAAAGGCTCCTAAAAGTTCCATTGTGCACAAATTGCAGAACAGTCCCAAGAGTAAGGCTGGCTTCCCCATTTTCCTTTTCTTTGGGTGGCTCAGTACAAGGCAAGAGTGTCCCTATTATTCTCCTTACTTTAATGACACCTGCTGTGCTCCCAACAAAAGAAAAAAATACCATTAGGGACCTGTTCCTTAAGACCTGCTCCCTGGAGGTAAAGATGCTCTTATCTGTCAACATTCCATTTCTTACCACTGAGGGTCACAGAGGCCACAGGTCACATTTTCCAGAAGGGAAGGGTCCTCCAATTCAATTCAACAGATAAGTATGTTAAGCAACTCTTATGTACAAAGCGCTGTGCTGGGGCTAAGCCCAAAATCATCTCCGAGCTCCAGAGTTCACATTCTGCCTGCACAGAAAAAGCAGCACAGGGTAATTCAAGGAAAAGGAGAAATGGAGTCAATCAGGGGAGGCTTCTTTGAAGAGGTGACATAGTGCTGAGCCTTGAAGGAAAAAAACTTGTTTAAGAGGCAAAAGGAACATTCCGGACATGGAGAACAGCTTGTGTGAAAGGACAATGTCCTAGACTCCTAGGCCTGACCATAGGTACTTTGGAATGAAGCTGGAAAAGTGGGGGAGGGGGGTTCTTGTGCAGGCATTGGATGCCAGGCTAAGGAATACATCACTGACCCTCCAGGCAAAGGGGACCATTGAAGGTGTGGAAGAACCACCGTCAGAGAAGGTGCCGGGCGAGCTGATGATAGGCTCTTTTACCCGAGAAAGCTGGTCTGGGGCGTGAGGCAGGACTAGGGATCACAGCAGAAAGGACAGAGATGGAAAAACAAAAGACATTAGTAAATTCCATCGTTAAACCTGGTCAGAATTCTGCAATAATAAAAGCTCCTTTGGGTGGTGCTTAATATGCATGAGCTCATGTGTTCTCAACAGTCCTGGGATGGAAATGCCACAGCTATTGTCACTTCACTGTACTAATGACACCACGGAGGATGACATACAAAAAGACGTGCTCCAGAGTCACAGGATGCCACCGCAGGATTGAATCCCAGGACTTCTGGCCACAAGCCCTCCTGAGGTGCCACTCTAGCTGCTGTCACAATCGTCATCGAGGCAGAAGATGGTCACAGCCTCAAGCAAGGTGGTGGCCATGCAAAGGAAGAGAAAGGGACGGATGGATGCATGGATGGAGAGAGAGAGAGAGAGATGGATACATGAGATACTGAGAAAGAGCAGAGAAAAGAGGGAGAGAAAGAGATGAAACAGAATGAGAGATAGACAGTGAGAGATGGAGAGAATGGGAAGGACAGAAAGACAGAAAGATGGGGAGAAAGACAGAGGCAGACAGAAAGAGATGGATAGAGATGATAGATATAGATGATAGATAAGACAGATAGACAGAAGCATGAGATCATTATACAGATGAAACAGACAGGTAGATAGATACATGGCAGGATGAGGTGGATCATTTAAAGGGTTTTACCATGTGCCAGGCTTTGTGCTAAAGAATGTAATTACAAGCCACCTTGCACTCAAAGCTCCAAGCTGACGGGGGAGCCTCTTATCTGCAGCCACTCACTCCCAGCCAAGCCGGCCTCTCCACCCTCCATCACAGGCTCTTCCTGCACAAAGGGACAACAGACAATTAATTAAGAGCAAATCAGTAAAATCCATCCGTGATTATTCACTGCAAGGGGAATTTAAAATCAGGTCATTTGAATAAGTGAAAAAGCTTTATGAAGCACATCTTGTGTGCCAAGCACTGTGCTAATCAGAGACAGCAGCTCTCATTCTAAGCAAGGAGCTCACACGCAAGAGAGTTCAATGCAGGGCAAGAACTAAGGGCCCTTGGGTTGCAAATATTTTTCACTCACACACACCTTTTTGCTTCTCAGTGATAATATTTAATATCATTTTTGGACTTTAATAAGGGCCAGAGCTTGAATTAATGAATCAGAAGAAGAGCCTGGACCTAACAGTCTCTTTGTTCTCAAGTAAATTCAGAGAACACCTCTTCTTTTGTCAACAAGGACAGATGAGGCTGACTTTGCATACTTTATGAGACCCTTAATTTAACACACTATCTTGAATAATGAGACTTTTTCCATATCTTAATATTTTGTGGACATATATTATGTTATGGCATGTTAATGGTCAAGAAAACACAGATATCCTGGGACATAATTTCAATTGAAATTTTGTCAACTCTGTTATCTTATTGTATTTATAACCTATTCAGTTAAGAAAATTCCTTTCTCATGGAATAGTTAAACACATATAGAGGCCATAAATCTGAGGGACACAGACACCCTTGGATTGTCCTAAAACAGACTTAAGCCTGGTCATTCTTGTATTGGTCAGTCAGAGATTTCCTTCTGTCTTCACGGCCATGTAACTACTATCTTTAAGGGAATAAACAGTATACATTTAGCCTGTTTGCCTTTTTTAACCAAACTTTCAGGTCATCAGTCACAGTTTTGTTCCTAATGAAAGGAATGTAAAATCCAGAAAGAGAAGTCCTATTACAAAAGGGGTTACAATCCTGATTTTTGAGGCTACCATCTTGGGCCTCCACAGAGACCCATCGTGGCCTGGGCTGTAGCAGGAGAACACAAGTTCTGAAAAGGCCAAGTAAGGGATCTGTTGCTGTAGGGCAGAACCGGAGAGTCTTCCTCATGGTAGACACAAGGTGATAAGTAACCAGCCCCCAGAGTCATGGCAGAGATAAGCTCTCTGCAACCCTTGGAGTCCGCTAGAAATCTGAGTGATTGCCATTATTATGGTCCACAATCCCTCTACATTTAACAGATTTTCTTTGTAATTTGCTGCAGTCAAAAAAAAAATGCTTTGCTTAGTGGGAGGCTTGTGACAGCACAAAGACAGGCTGGTTAAAGCCTCGGGCCTGGTCACCACCCCACTCTTAGAAGAATTGGGCTTCGCTGGGCCTAGAGTCAGTGTTTGGTGTAAACGACTGAAGACCACAGGCTTTGAGGACCCAGGTGGGAATCCATAAAATAAGACTGTTGGTGTTATTGCTAGCTTATATCCCTTGGTTTTTCCCCAGATAAAAAGCACGTTGTCTTTTCCCGTGGTGCCTAATGAGCACAGCGCCTGCACAGCACAGGCATAAAATGTTTACAGATTTGTTAACAGGCACAAATCAGAGGCCCTTACTTAACCTTGTGCAGACACCTCTGACATCTGGCACAGCCCGCAGACTGTTCTGAGAAGAGAACAATGCCACCTGCTTTCTCAACTCAAAACAACACCACATTTGTTGGAGATTAGAAACGATAAAATAGACTTGTTTCTCCACCCAGATTCATGGACCTTAGCATAAAACATTATAATAACCTACAGTGCTTGCAGCACCTCTCAGTTTGCAAAGCACTTCTTACATGCTAGCACATTGCATGCTCATAATCGCCCCCACCCCATTTCACAGATGAGGAAAAGGAAGAGGTGGGTGACCTGCCCGGGTGACACACCAGGTGTCTGGGGCAGGATTCCACTGTTAAAAGCACCAGACCAGCCCATACTTTGTGAGTGCTTTTAGCGCTAAGGATGATGGTTACTGCATATATTAATGATACATGACATAATGACTCCTATGGTCATGTGACCAGCCACCAAAAGTCGTCAGTTTCCCCATCCGCAGAATGGGTCATCGCGCACATCAGCTCCCTTCTCTCCCCGCTGGCAACCCAAGCACCCTTGCCCCGCCCCGCCCCCACAGGACTTTCCCCGCGGAGTTGCTGGGAGACAAAGGGGTGTGGCCAGGAGGACAAAACCCGGCCGGGCGGCGGCGAGGGCAGTCACGTGAGGAGCGCTGGTCGGGGCGGGGCCACAAGTGCTCACCTCCCAATTTCCCCGCTCCTCCCCTTCCATTTCCCCTCCCCACAACTCTACCCCCTCGCCGAGGCCCCGCCCTCCCTTCCTCCCTCTCCTCTCCGCCCCGCGTTCCCTCCCCTTCCTCTCAGCCTCGCTCCGCCCCATATAGGCTCCGCCCCCTCCAGCTCAGCTCCGCCCCCTCGCTCTCTCCAGAGACCTGCCGACCTGGGTCCTGCCCCCTCCATCTCCCCACCCCCTCATCTTCAGCCCCACCCGCCCGGTCTGGGCCCCGCCCCCTCGGTCTCGCCCCCTCGGCCTGAGCTCCTCCCCCCAGATCGTCGGCCGCGACCCCGCCTCCTCAGCGGTTCCGCCTTCCGACACAACATGGCAGCGGCGGCGGCGAAGGCTGGCCTGGCAGGCTTGAGGCGGGCGGCCTCGGTGATGTGCCTGGGCGCTCGGCGGCCTCCCCTCCGGGAGCTCTCGGCTCCGGCCCGGCTGTATCACAAGAAGGTAGGGCCGCGGAGCGCCTGGGCCGGGGAGGCGGGAACGTCGGAGACCCGGGGTGACGCCGTTAGAGAGAAGCGGCCGCCCCTCCTGCGCCTGCGCGTGCGCCCCTCCCCCTGCGTGCGCGTGCGCGTGCGCGTTGGCCGCGTGTCCGCCGAGCAGGCCGAGTCCTAGGAGGGGCCATCTCCAAGGACGCCGCCGGGTCGGGTGGAGGAGACAGGCATTTAATAAGCGCCTGCTGTATGCCAGGCACTGGGCGAGGGGCAGATTTGGGCCTAACGTCGGGTCGGGGGGAACTCCCGGGTGAGGAAGCCCCTTCACCGTGAAAGCCCAGAGGTCTCCCGGCCGGGCTCAGCAGCCTTCCCCAAGGGGAGAAAAAGCGGGCCCCCTGCTGTGGCAGGTGAGGCCAGGGTCCTTCCCCCCATCGTTCTGACAGTTGAGGAAACTGAGGTTCAGAGAAAACCCCTCTTGTAGCTGGCAGAAATCGTAGAGATCAGACGTGGGCGCCTAATTTATGCTCTTAGAGCCACGGAGGAACCCAAAGAGCTTTTAAAAAAAAATGTGCGTGATATTATTATGTACCATATGACAAAACGCATAAGGTTTTAAAGTATTCATTTCTATAATAAACTCATTTCGTTTTAACATAACTTTTTAAAAAAGAAAATAACTTTCCCAAAACAAAAGAAATTAGGAAGAAAAGTGGCCTTGTTTTACACGTACTTGCCTGTCTCTTTAGTGCCCCGTTTAATCCAAGTCTGTTGCAAAGTGTTAAAATATATGAAGAAAACCTGACCTAATGGGCATAAGTGGTTGTAGTATTTTGGAGCACCTTGGTATCGTTACAGAACCCGTAAGAAGGGATTTTTAAGACCTCTACACTGGGGGAAACAGAGACCTAGAGAGCTAAAATCACTTGATTAGTGGGCACCATTGCCAGCTCCTTCAACTCCCAGCCAGTGAATGTCGGGAGTGGAATTTGAACTTGGGGTCTTTCCGACTGGGAATCTCCCTTTACGCCCACTGCCTGCCCTTGGCAGAACTGATATCCACACTAGAGGGCACTTCAGAGAACATCTAGCCCATCCCCTCATTTTACAAAAGAGGAAACTGGGGCCAGAGAGAAGACACAAGTTCTTCCATGAAGTAAATGTCAGAGCTGGACTTAATCCCTCCCCTCCGGTTAAATCAGAATGCTTTATTGTCTAACTTGAAGGTCCAGATTTATACACATTAAACAGAAAATACTTCAGATACCTTGGGGTTTCATCATATCACAAGTTCTCCTTTTCCCAGTGCCAGATGACAAGTCCTTTCATGCTTTAATAAACAGTCTTTGACAGGTAAAGGTCATGGTAACTTTTGTCCAAGCTAGTGGTGAGTTTCTGTGCCCAGTACATGGTACACAGTTGGCGCTTAATGACTTGCACTTAGGTTGACCCTCAGACAAGAGGCTCCTTCTCCAAGCCTTTCCCACTATGCAGGACCTGCTGGCATAACCAACAAGGGCCCAGGGTGAACCTGGGCCATGAAAAGGAGCTGCCAAAAGGAATTATCATAGTTCTGCTTTATAAAGTACTTTGCTGTGAGGTCAGCAGTACCAGAATTATTATCCCCATATTACAGATGAGAAACCTGGTATCTAGAAACATGAATTGGCTTGGGGTGGAAGTCGATGGAGGGCCCTGAGACCCAGCAGTCACAGTCTCCAGGATCAGAGTCAGGATTTGACCCAGGCTTCTCCATTCTGAATCCAGGGCTCCTTTGCGCTCTACCAGCAGGAAGGATTCCGAGCAGATCATCCCTAAGTACCCTTCTGGTCTAGATGAGCCAGCACTGCCTCCCAACAGGCCAGTTTGACCTTAAAGCAGAAAGCTCTGCTGCAAGCTGGTGATGAGTGCTGCTGAATCAATCTGTAGCCTCCAGGGAAGTCAGACTGTCAGGAAGCCGGAACTCAGATTGGGAAGGGGACTTGCTGTCAGCTTGGATCTCCTCACTTCCCACTTCATCCTTCCATTTCAGGCCCACCAGTCTCTGGTATGTTGGTGCTGGGGGGCTGGGGAAACCTCCAGGTGAGAAGCCAGGAAAACAGGGGACAGGTCACAACCCCCCCCCCCCCCCCCCCACTCAGTACTCACTGATCAGGGCAAGCCAATCACTTCCTCAGTGAAATCACATCCCCCTTTATAGGAGATTGTTGGGAAGGCCCAGCAATGTCTGCATAGAGGATGCTGTTCCCCATCAGGCCCTGCCTTAAGGTCATTTTGTTTTTTCTTAAGAAGACAAACTGTGTGCCTGTGAAACCATAGTGTCAGATATTAGGGTGGGCCCAGATGAGCCCTAAGGCCCCTTCTAGCTCTCAGGTTCCCATGAGTAGTATGGAGCATTGATGTAGCATGTTCAAGTTGGTGAAGCTTTTGATTGCTCTCATCTGCATTGACCCTCACAAGAACATCTGATCCAGTCCCCAGATGTGCTGGATATGTTGTGACCGAGTGCACATCTGACCCACTGGGTGTCCACTCCTCAGCCACGTGGTATATGTCATGACCTATTCCAAACAAGGCCTGGAAATCTGCTTAGCAGGTCCATTGGATTCTTTGCTGGCAGATGGTAAAGCAACCTCAAGCCTGCCTCTCCTGCCTCAGAAGAAGCAGGGTATCTGTGACTGGGTTTTCCTGTTTTTCCTGAACCTGAGGATTCATTCCCCTACCCCTAATGGTTTTTGTTGCCCTGGAGCTGGCTCAGCAGCCAGTCTGTGATAAGGGAATAAGTCCCTCTTGCTCTGGGCTGTGACACAGAAAATGGTAGGGAGTCTGACACTGCAAGTAACCTGTGCAGGGTAGGCCAGAGATATTAAAGCAGATTCCACCTTTAGTCTCACAATGCACCTCCTTGCTGGGGTCTTTGGAAGGAACCACCAGGACCAGACAGACATTTCCAGACAGCTCCATGACAAAGCTCTGTGTTCTCAAGGTAGTGGATTTGCCCTTGGGGAGCGGCCAGAAGTCATTCTGAGGTGTCTTGGGGCATGAAGATTCACCTGGCCAGAAGATGGGGTTGTGACAGACAACTGAGGAGGAAATAATTTTTTCCCCATGTGCTTCCTGACCTGGAGATTCCTAGAGCATCCTTGCCGGGCCCACCTTCCAAGCCCAGCTGTGCCTGTACTTAGCTGGGGGCCAAGCTACGGGGCTATGTACTTGTTTAGGGGGTTTCAGTATTCTGTGGTTGCACCTCATGGGCCTCTCTTGGGACCAGTGCAGGTAAGGGGGCTGGTACCCGTTCTGGGAGTCTCTGCATGTGCCCTCATCTCCCAGGTGCATTGGGGAAGACTGGCCAACTTCCTGCTTCTGATCGGAATCACCTGAGACGATAATTGCTCTTTGTACATCAGGGGACCCATGATGTCATCAGCGCCTCCTGATCCCTATGATTCACATCCCTTTATTTCCTTGGCTCTTCACGAGGTGGTTCTGTTCAGTGTGCCCACCAACGTCTCTGGCTTCTCGTGCAGGACATTCTGTACCATTGCCCCAAGCCCTGTATACAGGGCATCATGAGAGATGGCAGCCCTAGGGGTAGGCCTTGGGCCAGGGTGTCAGAGGACCCGCAGCACCCCATAGAAATACAGTTGGATAATATCCCACTTTATAATGAAGGCATTTTGTGGCCGAGACCATTCCTGTTTGAGTTGCACTCCACTGCTTTAGGCAGATCTCTAAGAGTAGCAATGAAGGTGCCAACCCACATTGGTAGAGGGAGTTTCCTAAACCAGTGAATCAGATAAAAGTGGTGGTGTTGCCTTTGGGTTGTGGGGGCATCAGAAGATCCTGAGAATCATATGGATCTTTGTGCCCCACGTAAGCCAGTAACCAGCTGAGGGACTGAAGCGCATCGATCTTAATGAAACCAGAGACTAAAAAGTTGCAGCTCAGTTTGGGTGGGGGAGGTAATCTCTCATGGAGAGTTGGCTTCATATTATGGTCCCAAGTTAACAAGCATGCATTTCACAGAGGCCTTGGATCCCTCTCCTCCCATATGGGAAGGAAATTCTTCTTTAGAGCTAGAAAATTTATTATTTTACGATTCTCTCATTTTAGGTGGTTGACCATTATGAGAATCCCAGAAATGTAGGATCCCTTGACAAGAAGTCCAAAAACGTTGGCACTGGATTGGTGGGGGCTCCAGCTTGTGGAGATGTTATGAAATTACAGGTAAGAGTGGGTTTCGTCTTTTTGAAAAAAAAGTCACAGTAACTTGACACCATTCCTCCTCTTTTTTTTTTTTTTTTTTTTTTTTACTTTTAATAAGTTTACTGTACTGGTAAACCAGAGAGATGCTATAGTTTCAGTACATCTGGATTTTAGCAAAGCATTTACCATGCTTTATTTTTTGGTTGAGAGAGATACCGTATTTGGACCAGGTAGTTCAGTTAGCAGAAGCACTCGAAAGATGGGACTTTGCTAGTCATAACTGACTAAGCAGTCAGTGGCTGCTTATGGAGAAGTGTCTTGAGTTTAATACTCCAGGATTCTCTCCTTGACCCTGTTACGTTCAAAATTTTTCTCAGTGTCGTAGTTGAAATTTTAGATGGTATGTTTATCAGATTTTTTTTCTTAAATATTCCTTCTCTCTCCTATCAAGTAGAATTCTGTTTCTACTTAATTCGCAGAGGGTGAAGTGTGACCTGCATTTGGGGAGGGTAGTGTTGGACAAGATGCCCCCAAAGGTAGGATCCTGTGACCCTGATATTATTATCAGATACATTAACGTAGCTGGTGTTGAACAGTAGTTCTGTTGGAATAAATCCTAATTCAGCCACGTTGGGTGAGGATGAACTCTTCAGAGCTGTGACACCCCCTGTGGCTGGTGACCTCAGCCTGGGCTCTTACTGACCTTGGAGAACGCTGTCTCACTCGGTTGTTTTTGAGTTCAGCTTGGTCAGCAATTGCCTCATCATGGAGGGGAGGGAGGCTGTTTGTCTGCCTGCCAGAGGTTTTCAGTCTTATCTTGGAATACAGAAATAAGTTGGCAGGATGCAAGAAAAAAGAAGGCATGTTGGCCGACGCCTTCTCATGTAGAACTTTGGAATGAAATTGAGTCTATCGTTAAGTTCCTAAAATGGGGTAGAAGGCAGATGAGCACACCCAGATGGGCCCTAGGGACCCCCAGTCACCCCAGGACACGGACCCTGACATGTGGTACAAGGAGCCCAGACCAGTTTTATTTTTCTAGATCCAAGTGGATGAAAAAGGGAAGATTGTAGATGCCCGATTCAAGACATTTGGCTGTGGCTCGGCCATCGCTTCGAGTTCCTTGGCCACAGAGTGGGTTAAAGGAAAAACGGTAAGGCCGGTGACAGACTCCCTATATTGAGCTCCCCTTCCCACAGGCTCTGCTCTCATTAGGAATTTTTGTCAGAAGTTTTAATTTGTTTTGGGGGGTGGGAGGTGGGGGGACTTGCATTTGGCCTTTGACATTTTTCTTGTTTCACATCTATTTAACATACTTGCCATACCAGCCAGCAGTCCGGCATCTCTTCTAAAGAAGTCAGCACCTGGTCCCAGGCCCTGGCACGTGCACCATAGCTTGCCACCAGTCTGGGGCAGAAGCCAGAATCTCTGCCTTCAGAAACTTTTGGATCCTCTCAGAGGCGAGGGAAGAATCAGAGATATCCCAGCCATTGTTGAGGCCGGGCTTGAACCCCAGGCATTACTTAGCTTGCAGACTCCCGACTTTTATCCGCTGCAGTACCTAACCAGCTTGGGTCTGATTTGGGACCCCACCCCCTGAGTTGTGTAATAGGAGACTGGCAGTCACTCTGCTTGGAGAATTTTGCAGTTCCTTTTGAAGAATTAGGAGGCACTGTATTTTACTAAAATTAAGTTGGAAATCTTGGTGACGATTCCTAACTTTGGGTTTCCTAAACTCACAAATTTGTGCATGTGTATGTATGTATGTACACAATACATTCTGACATCTGGTTTTGGCTAATGCTCACAGTGCCTGGTTCTTAATAAACGCTATTAGCTTGCCTTGTTCCATATGAGGATCAGCATGGTAGAGCGGGAAATTCATCTACCTGACCTTTGTTATCATTTCCTCTTTCTGGGTCTCAGTTTCCCTTATGTAAAATCTAAATTGGACGCTCATCTTTAAGAGTAGGTGGCTAGGTGGCACCATAGTGCACAGAGCTCTAGGCCTGGAGTCAGCATGAGTCATCTTCCTGAGTTCAAATCTGGCCTCAGACACTTCCTAGCTGTGTGCAAGTCACTTCACCCTGTTTGCCTCAGTTTCCTCATCTGTAAAATGAGTTGGAGAAGGAAATGGCAAACCCGTCCAGGATCTCTGCCAAGAAAACCCCACAGGGGAGCCACAGTTGAAATGACTGAACAAGCATAGATCTCAAAGAGTGCTCTCGGTTCTCATTTCTTTGGCTCTTTATATAAAATGCTGAATTTAAGAGATCCATAAGACGTTCCCACAGGTTTCCCAGCCATATTCATCTAATTTCCTTCCACTGTACTTGGAATTGCTGACCAAAAAGAGCTTTTGCTTATTTAAAAACCCTGGCAGAGAGTGTGAAAGAGACAGATTACGAACACTTAACATGGATTAATTGTACCTCGCCCTTCATAGTCCTTTGGGACTGTCCTGGTTTGTTTGTTTTTTTAGTACTAAGCAAACACATCACAACTTTGTTATAGAGAGTAATGATAGGGTTGGGAGGAGGGGGTAGAAATGAAGCTGATTTGGAAACAAATGGTATCCATTAAAAAATGAGGCCTGCAGGAGCTTTTTTTTCATTTTTCACATGGTCTGTAAGAGGAGTCCTTCCCCATGTCTGATGCTCATGTCCTTTCATTTACAACTCTCAGGTAGAAGAGGCCTTAACCATCAAAAATACCGATATTGCCAAGGAGTTGTGCCTCCCTCCGGTTAAGCTGCACTGCTCCAGTAAGTCATGGCTTGGCAGAAATGCCGCTGACCTTGTGTCTTGTGTGACATCTGATGACATGGCCTCCACATGTAGCCAGAAAGGAGAGGCCTTGGTTGGGAGTTTGAGTCACGGTATCTGACAGCTGTCAGGGTTGGGGAGAGGGGGTTGAGAGGTGGACCCAGCAGCTCCTACTGCCTGTCTCCATTGAAGGGGAAACTCGGAAGCTGTGAGCGGTCCCAGGTCCCCACAGCCTACTCGGCCTGGTGAGATCACATTCTTCCAGCAGTGTGTCCATCTCAGCTCTGTGGGCTGTTTTTTTAAACAAGATTTACAGGTCAGCTTTTGTGCTTTGATCCCATGTCCTGTTTCTCATCACTTTTTACCCAGATACCCTTTGGGTTGTTGTCCTCCATGTTTGGGAGTCCAGCCATGTTCGTGTCTCATTTCCATACACGGCTAGGAGACCCTTTTTTAGGCAGGTCTACATGACTTTCCAGTTCACCCCTGGTAGTAAATCATTGCTTCTTCCATCCTCCCTCCTCTCAAAGTTCTGGGAGTGAGTGAGGCCCGTGCTGCTGTTCAACTGGACACTGAGGTTGTAAATTTCCACCTTAGTAAGAGTGGAAAGGGCCCATGAGAAAGGAATGGTAATGTCTAGGCCTTGAAAAAGGAAGACCTTTTGTTGAGACCAGAGAGTGTTAAAGCTGCCAACCTCAGGGCAGTGTCCTTTCGTTTACCATTCTTTCTGTTAACTGTTCCCCTCTGGACTGATGCTGACCGTGCCTTTTGGGCGACTGACTTAGGATCCTTAACTCCCTTAGCCTTGAATGCTGTGTCACGGAGACCTTTCCAACACCCAGCCCAGGGCTTCTTGCCCCATCACAAAGGATTTCAGAAGGCACCTGATCCAGCTCAAAGGGGAGTGGGAGGCCTCTCTCTAGCCCCATCTTCTGGAGGCCCTTACATCCTGGGCCCCCTGCCTCCCTCTTGGGGCCATCCTGGGCCCTCGCTTCAAGTTCTGGGTTGAGGCGCGCAAAGGGCCTGCTCTTCATTTTGCACCTACATTTTAAGTACAGGGAGTGTTGAGCCATAGCAGGATACTCCACAAGGGTTTGAAGAGCCCGTGTGTGGAGCATGGCTGAGCTGGGCCTGCTTGGGCTCAGAGGAAGAGCAAGGAATCATAGATGAAGGGACGGAAGCAGATTCGAGGTCACTAGAAAGACATTGGGAACAGTTAGGGTCCTACAGGCGTGGAGCAGACTGACTCCATCATGAGGTGGGATGCTCTAATGGGCCATCAACAAGGACATAAATCAGACTAGACAGATCGGGAAGGGCTCCCAGGGGCCTCTGGAAGTGGGGCACCAGCAGTAGAGGAATCCAGAAAGGCTGCCTCGTGTAGGTGGTGGTTAAGCTGCATCCTGTAGTAAGAGAGGGACTCTGAGGGAGAGCATTCCAGGCTGGGGAGACACAGCTCAGGCCCAAGCCCTGTGGAAGGAGGAGATGGGATACAGTGATCTGCGCCAGGGGCAGAGAAGGCCAGTGTGGCTGTATTGTTTGGTGTAGAAGGAGGAGCAACCAGCTAGCAAAGGCTTTTAAAGCTAAATAGAGTTTGTATTTGATCCTGGCAGCAGTAGGGAGCCATGGAGTTAGGGATCTGCTCCTAGGGGAGATGACTTTGGCAACTGTGTGGAGGCCAGACTGATTGCTTTTGTGTCATCTGGCTGTGAAGTGGCAAGGACCTAGAAGAGAACACGGAAAGTTCCGAGGTCTCCCAACAGAAGCCAAATGGTCACTTCATGGGGAGGTCCCAGAGAGAGCTCTCCTCAGCTGCAGGTCTTTCTGGGCCAGATGTGAGAGTCTCCCGAGCCCTGACCTTCTTCCTTTGATATCCTGGCATCTTCCCTCTGAGGGCCTTCAGGTGCCACAAGCTCAGTGCCCTTCTTATAGGCCAGGAAGTGAGATCATCAGGTTAGAGGGCAGAGCGAGGACTCAAAGGACATCCAGCTCTCTGTTCCTTTCCATGCTTGAAAAAGCTGCATCCCCCCCCAAAGGCTTCTCTCCTGCAGACTGAACAGATATCTCCCTGGGCCTCTCCTTTCTAAATGCCCTCTATACCCTCTGCCCCATGGAGGATGAGGACTGAGCCCCAGGGCTACAGTAGTCCCTTGGAACTGGGTCCTCCTCTGGACCCTGCCTCGTAGGGCAATCTGAGATTAGGGTGGGGGACTGCCATGCCCCGGTGGCTCAGGCTGAGCCCTAACTCCCCAAGGGTGGGGAATCTGCAGCCTCGAGACCACGTGGCCCACTAGGTTCTCCAGTGCGGCCCTCTGACTGAATCCAAACTTCACAGAACAAATCCCTTTCATAAAAGGATTTGTTCTATAAGGCCACACCCAAGGACCTACAAGGCTTCCCCACCCCTGCAAGACCCTTAGATCTTCATTCAAGCTATCTGGCCACATGTGTTCCCAAGTGAGTTTGTGAAATGATTCCTTAACCAGAGTTTATGACTTGATGTCTTTGTCACATTTTATCCCAATTGGTTTCATCTTGTCAGTCTTTGGGGAACCTGACTTTTTGTCCAGTATATAAGCTTCCCCCCTTCCCCTCACTGTGTGTCTTCTGCAGATGTGATGGGCATGCTATCCAGAGTAAATGGGAAATAATCAAAATGGTAAATAAAAATAGTGAGCAGCATAGGGCCAAGGACAGATCAGTCCTGAGGATACTTCACTGCCAGTCTCCATTCAAAGTGACTATTGGTGAGCTCTCTTTGCCAGCTCTGATTGTCCATAACAGACCACGCTCCAGTAGCTCTTCCCTTTGTCCACCCCAAGGCAGGACAAGAAGCTTGGCTTAAGGCAGAGGTGCTAGCTTCATTCCCCAAGGAACCCTTCCTAAATGTTTATTGAGTGAATGAATGATTGAGGTGGATGCTCATCATCAGAGCAATGAGTGGAAGCCTCAGAGCTGGGCTTGTGGCCTGAGGGAGATTGTATGAAACTGACCCAGACTTTTGGAATTAGAAAGTCAAAAAAAGTGAGACCCCTAAATGAGACGGGGCCAGCTGGGCAGTAACGAAGTGGTTGGCATCTCTTGGCTGTTGATTCATCACATTTGCTACCCTCTGGTGTTTTTATAGGGTCCAGAGTCTTGTATTAAGACAGATTTGCCCAGGTTTCTGATAGTTTCAAAATGTCAGCCTTCATCTCTTTTCCCTCCATCCTTCCTTCTTTTCTTCCCTCCCTTCCTTCCTTCCTTTTTCCATCCCTTCTTTCCTTCCTTCCCTCCCCTCCTTTACTCCCTTCCCTCCCTCCCCTCCTTTTCTCCCTTCCCTCCTTTTCTCCCTTCCTTCCGTCCTCTCCTGCCTTCTTTCCTAGTGCTTGCCGAAGATGCCATCAAGGCTGCCCTGGCAGACTACAAACTGAAGCAGGACACTGCTAAAAAAGAGGAGGGCAAGCAAGAGGAGGAGGAGAAGTGACTTCGGCCGCCCCTTCCCCTTCCAGTGCAATCGATCGCACCTTAGAGGATAGGAAGCTCTTACTCCCCAATAAAAGAGCCATGTGATAATCACACACAATGTCCTGTTCTCGTAGAAGCTCGCAGCTCCTGTTCTCTGTTTTGGGGCTTATTTCTGCCTCCCATCATTCCCCTCGAGGCCTGATGTTGCTGGAGATTGTGAATTGTGTGACCTGCATTACCTCGTCTGTTCCCAAGGTGGAAACAAAAAGATGGAATCCCAGAATAGCTTTCATCTGGAAGGGTGACTTTCATTTAGCACTTAATTGCACCTGAGTTGGGTTTGGGGAAAAGATTGTTACAGATTGCCTTGGTATAAATATTGGAGAGAACTATTATTGTACATAAAGCAGATCTTCTATGTATATATACATGTACACACATCTGCACATATATGATATAATAAAACTCCTGTGAGAACTCATCTGTCCTCAGTCAGCTCTGTCTCTTGGGTCATTCACTCCTACCCCCAGCTCCCAAAGGTCCTGGCCACTTTGCTGCATTCATTGGTCAGGGACAACACCTTGTATTCCCCACTCTGGGTGGCAAGGTTGCTCACATGCAGATAGGAGGCACTTAATAGGTGTTTGGTTCATCCAACGAAGTGGAAGACACAATGGGATTGATTTTTTTTCTTAGTGTGTGTCATTTTGAAACGCACAAGACCCTTTCAGAATTCTGATACCTTACTCCGGATGCTCCTGAACGTGACCCAAACAGTCTCATAAGGGCATGGTGGTCTGTCTTCCCCTTCAAAAATTCCCCAGATATTTTCCTGAGTTTTCAGTCCAGGATCTCAGGAAGAAGGTTCACATATCCCCCTTAAAGACTTCAAGACTCCCTGGAGAAATCCTTGGGTTTACTTTCGCTTTTACTGATGGGTAGAGAAGTATATTTAACGCAATATCCTGCCCCAGGGCCTTCTTTGGTGTCGCTGGTGAGGAAGGAGACATCATTACTTGCTCTGGAAAAAATGAAATCTCACTCTGGTGCTTTCTTGGCTCTGCTGGTTTCTGCCCAGAGAATTCTGAAGGTCCCCAAGTCAGATCCTTGTTTTAAACAGATCCGTCTCTGACTCTTAGAGAAAAACTGAGCAAATGTACTTTATGTTGTTGAATTCTTAGGGGTTTTGGAAGTGCTTTATCTCAAGAGCGTATACCAAGAGATGGGACATTCAGGCTGCAGGCTGCAGTCCCGAGTTTCTCAGAGACCATGCTCAGCACCATTCTGTTTGGCCACTTGGGGGCATCTATCTATCAATCAGGAGATGGGCTTCTGGGCCAAGGATGTTTATTTCCAGACAACCTTGAAATTGAGGTTCCTTTCTCCAAGGGAGAGGTCGGTTTAAAGATAAACTCTCTGATATAAGGTGATAGGTGAAAGGCTGGAACTTGGTGCCCTTGAAAGAACACGATTTGGAATCAAAGGATTGGAGATTCAAGGACCAACTCTGCTAATATTATTAATATTAATGATAACTGATCTTTATATGGAACTTCACAGTTTAGATAGGAATTGATGTCCGGGATCTCCTTTGAGTCTCACAACAACTCTAAGAAAGGTTCTCCAGGCATTCTCTGCATCTTGTACCAATACAAATGGCAGCCTCACTGTGGTGCTGGAGAGTTTGGGGTTAGCCCTGTCTACACAGCCAGCAGGCCTCAAGTCTCCCAAGTCCAACAAATACTATTTTCTATCCATGCTGCCTTGCACATAGTGAATGCTTGATAAATAATTTTTTAAATTAGTCATTACAGAAATTCAACTGAATATAAAGTTAGGTATTAACATATGGAAAACTTTGCTAACAATTAGAGCTGTCCAGAAGCCATATAGACTCTGTAGGTGACATGTTCCCCACAACCGGTCTTCAAGCAGAGGCCGAATGTCCATTTTCGGGGTCTGTTTTAGCGAAGAGTCCTTTCAGGTATGGGTTGGGTTGGATGACCAATATCCTTCCAACTCTGAAATTCTATGATGCTGTGGAATTTTGAAGGGTTCTCTGTTGAGTTCACTCCATGTTTCAGCTGTGAAATCAAACTAGACAAGATTTTTCCTTGGCCAAGAAATCTCTGTGGACCATGAACTGTTTAGATTTCCAACACTTTTGAGATGATGTCAGATATCCCATGAGGGAGAGTGCTTGTTCTCAGTGAAAAATAAGGCCTACGAAACCATTGTCCCCCCACTCCATCTGGGGACCCAGGGATTGCCCATTTTGGATACTGGGGGTGCAGGTCCAGGCACAGTGCCTGGCACATTTAATAAATGCCATCCCATTGGGTTCTTACTACAAAGTAGCCAAGCTCTAGGGAAGGAGGGGAGACTCTTGCTTTGCTATATCCATTTGAAAAGACTTTCGGTGCTATGCCCATTTCCGGCTTCTGGGTCAAAGCCTCTTCTTTTGCTGCCCCAATCACTGCCCTCCCATGGTGTGACAAGCCAGTCTCCCCCCACCCCTGGGCCTCCGCTCCTCTTAGAGACACCCACACTCCATTTCAATAACCCTTCAGCTCCAGCATCATGTCTGTGCTCACACTGATCTGGTTCTGAGTCGATGACTAGTCTCTCCCTGACCCAGCCAGGGCTCCCAAGGGACCCCCCTGCTGTTCAGTACAAACTCTGAGATACCTCCTGACCCTGTTGATGGAAGGCTGGGAAGTTGGGGAGAGGAGGGGGGTGCAAATGGGTTGTGCTTCCCTTTTCTAGGCAAGGAGAGAAGGGAAAAGGAGCCAGACACCATAAGTCAGCCAAGTTCAGTACATCAGAATAAGCTAAGAGCTCAGAAGCCATCTGAATCAACCCCCTGCTTTTACAGAGGAGGAAACAAAGCCTCAGATCTAGCCTCAGTCCCTGAGCTCCCAGAGTAGCAGCTAGAGTTAGCAACTTGGAAGGATGAAAACTTGGATTCAAATCCTGAAGCTTGCTAGCTGGGTGACCCTGGGCAAGTCATTGCATATCCTTGAGAGCTTGGTTTCCTTGGCTATATTTCATCCTGGGTCTCTTAGCCATCTGGACCCTGCCTGAGATGCATGGCTGTATTGAAGTGATCCGGGGCATCATTTGGGTCCTAGACCTGGGCCTGGAAGGGACTTATAGGTCACCTTGCCTAACCTGCTCATTTGTACCAAGGATTCTGAGGCCAGAGGAACCAAGCGATTCACCAAGGACACAGGTAGTCAGAGTCAAGATTTGAACCCAGATCCTCTGACTCTAAATCCAAGGCTTTTTCCTCAACCTAAAGCTGCTTAGAGGAAAATATTGACCAACAAAGAAAGGTCCTCCCTAGCTTTGTAGGGGAAAAAGGGCAACATCATTACACATCAGTATTGTGACCATCCTATATATGGTGATTGGAAGGAAGGGGAGGAAAGAGAAGATGCATTTATTAAGGGCCTACTGTATTCCAGGCCCTGTCTATGACCTTACAAATACTGTCGCTTTGACAGTCTCTCTCCCCTAAGATCATCCTGGCTGCCTCTCACAGGGCCTGAAATTCCACTCATCAAGATTCATTCCTTTGGACAGTCAAGGCCTTTCAGTGTGCAAGATTTCTTAGGAAAAGATAAGTCCCCTCAGGGGGGTTAGAAACTTCAGCTAGAACTGCTGAGGATTTATTTCACTGAGCTGGCCCAGAGCAGGGCCTATTGGGAATGAGACCAAGCAGAATGTGGCGCAGTGGAAAGGACATCAGGCTGGAGTTAGGAGAACTGGGTTAGGGTTCCACCTCTCTTCTCCGTTGGCCTTCCAGGTTTAGGCAAGCCAATTCCCTTCTCATGGCCATGACTTTCTGCGATGTAAAGGGAAGAGGTTAAATGACAAAATTATTTATACACTAATTGTATTATTATATAATTATATTAACAAAATTAATGTAGTCAATTGTATTATATTAACCGATGTAATTAATTGTACCAATGCAATCAATTCTGTTGTTTATATGAATGTAATTGATTGTATTAATGTGATCAATTGTATTAGTGTAATCAATTATATTAATGTAATTGTATTGGTCAGTACAATAAATTAATATGATTAGTACTATTAAGACGAATTTAGGATTAGAACTGGAAGATATCTTAGATCAACTGGTCCAGAGAGAGGAAGTGACCTGTTGCCAGTCACATGGGTAGACACAGGATTTGAATCCTGGATCCCTGGCATCTGCTCATATTTTTGGTAGTGTGTGGTCTGCCAACTGTGATTGTGTGAGTTTTGTACTTTACAAAATAATTTCTCCTATGTTCTCTCCTTGATTCTGCAGTATGGCTAATACACACATTATAATCTGTATTTTACAGAGAAGGAAACTGAGGCCCTGAATCAAAAAATTTTTTTTAAGTCCAAAAAACAAATCATAGGAGTCAGAAATGAAAAGGGCCTTAGTGATTAAATGGGCCAACACCCTCATTTTACAGAGATGGAAACAGGCCCAAAAGAAGTGGTATCGTGAACAGAACACACATCCTGGAATCAGGAGGCCTGGGTTTGAATCCTGACTCAGTCACCCTGGATTACTTGTTTCTTTCTGGGCTTCATTTTCCTCATCCATACAATGAGGGTGCTGGACTCTATGTCCTACAAGGTCCCTGGTTCCAATTCTATGATCCTATCACTTGCCCAAGGTCATATGGCTTAATAAGTAAGGAGCCAGACCCAGACCCCAAAGCTTCTTAGGCCTTTGAATCCCAGGAGACAATGGGGTTCTTAACCTTTCTGTGTCCTGGACCCTTTGGGCAATCAGTCTGGTGAAGCCTGTGGAACCCTTTTCAGAATCATGTTTTTAAAGGACTGAATGAAATGTTAAATTTCAGTTAGAGGTTAATGATCTGTTCTCATATCTAAGTTCATGGACCCTTGCAATCTCCCCATGGAACCTCTGTCAGTCCCTGGTCCCTGGTTAAGGACTCCTGTGCCATAGCATGGTAGATGGGCATCAGGGCTGGGGAGGGGGGAGTTAGTGCAGCAAGACCAGGAAGCAGGGTATGGGGTAGGGAGAGAGGATGCCAAAGCTGCACTCTGCTGATGTCACCACTTTGCACAGGGCCAGCCCTGCTATGGGTCCCTGAGCCAACAAATGAGTCACAATTGTTTGTTCAACCTAGCAACCAGCCTTCAACCCCCCACCTCAAATAACAATCCCATCTCCAGTCCCCCAGCCCCCACTGGCTCCCCCAGCCCTTGGAACTTCCCCTTGCCTGCTTGCGGCCACATCCTTAACCCAGTCAGGTTGTCTTAGCGCTGAGAGGCGACTGGAACAAAAATAAGATACAACTGGCCGTTTCCAATATGTCTCTCCCGGGATTAAAACAGGAAATAGTCAGCATAGCTCCAGCAGTCACAGGGAACTCTGCTGACAGAGCAGAGCTGAGATCCGGCTCGCTCGCATGGTGTTTTTCTCTCTTCTCGGCTGATTTAGGGAGGCAGATGCTCCAGTGTGGGAGGAGGAGGGCCCAAAAGGTGAAAAAATCAGGGTCTAGAACAAAGGATGGATGGAGGCTCTGGGATCTTGGCCAAGTCCCCTGTCTGGGACTCAGTTTCCCCCTCTGTCAAATAAAGGAGGTGGGATAGAACATGCATTCTTTAGCCTCTCTGTGTCATGGAATACGTGGGATTACAAAAGAAACCAATTAAAAACTATTATCAAAATATTTTTAAAAAAACACAATTTTTTAGAAGGCATTGAATATCAGCCTTTCAGAAACAAACAGGAAGACACCATTGGAATCATTGGTGCTGGCTGTGGGCGAAAACCACTTCCCTCAGTCTTGTAACTATCAGATATAGAGGGAGATTCAGCGAATCTGACTTGTAAACAGGTCACTGACCTACAAGGCCTTCCCTTGAACCTATCACTAGTTCTGCCCTTCAGAATTATAACCAGGAATTTTTGCACTTGGGGAAAGTATTCCAAATTGTTCCCAGAGAAAATTCAGCTGGGGTGGAAGAGATGAAGGACACAGCCCACAATTTGATAGCTTCCTGTTTTGACTAATTATTGGTACTAACTCTAGCCCAGCCCTGTAGTTTCTTTGTTCCTAAAGGATTGTAACTGCTATCAGCACCTTTTAAATTTATTACCCCGGGACAAAGCCCCAGTTGTCCCACCCTAGTTACATTATCTGTTGTCCTGCTTATTATGTCCAGCTTTCCATTTTATCCCAAATTTCTTATATCTTAAATCTCTGTCTCAGGAAGTAGGTCAAACTCCAGGTATTTCATTAAGAATCCTTTTATAATCATAAGATTATGGGATTTAGAGCTGAAAAGAACCTTTGAGATCATTCCAAAGAAAAGGTCAAGGCAGCCAAAGTAGAGCTCATTTTCTTTCTATCCAAATCTATCCCTCTTCCAAACTTCTATTACTGTCTAGGGCACCATTATCCTTCCAGTTCATAACCTGAGCATTATTCAGCCTCAAAGATAAAATATAAAATCTTTGCTTTGGTATTGAAAACTCTTCCCAATCTGGCATCTTCCTAGTTCTCCAACTTCATCGAACCTTATTCTCTTTCCTGCACTTGATAATTCAGCCAAAATGGCATTGTCACTGTTCTTCACATACAGCCCTCCTTCTACTGTCTCCATGCCTATGCTGCAGTCATCCCTCATGCCTAGAATGCCATCCTTCCTCGTCCTCTCCTTATAGATTCCCTAGTTTTCCTCAACTCTGCTCAGGCACTGAATTCTATATCAAGGCCTTTGCTGAGCACCCCCCACCCCCGCCTCTCTGGTGCCCTCCCTCCCCAGCTATGCTGTATTACTTAGGAGCATATATATATATATATATACCTACACACATACAACATGCTATGTTTATATTAAATATACATCATAGAATACTTGTATACCTATACTTATACATATATTGTTATATTTATATATCACAACTCATCATTTGCATGTATATATAAGCTCACATATACATATATATGTGTAATATATGTATGTGATATATAGTATATGTATATAATGTATTACATTTATATAAATCAATTATAATACATCATAGAATACTGAATACATATATGTATTGTTATATTTCTATATATCACAACTCATCATTTAATAAATGTATACATATGCTTACATATATGTGTAATGTGTGTGATATACCATGTGTATGCACACATATAAGACACATTACTTTGTATATGCATGTATGCAGACCTCTAGAAGCTCATACATCTAAATGACATCTCAAAGTCTTTCCTAGTCATGAACAAGGTTGGTGGGTATCACAACACTGCTGTCAGTTAGGCTAGAACAGTCACCTCCATTTGGTGAGTAAGAGAAACTGTAACCAGGGTAGGTAGAAGAACTAACTTGTCTAGCCATCCCCTCAAGAGATCAGCGGTCTAATACATACCAAAATTGTCGTTCCAATACTTGCTTTCTATAGTAGCAAGATATGGCAACAGAGCGAGTACCCACTGACTGGGGAAAGGCCTGGAATAATTCCGATGTATAAATATAATGGAATATAACTGTACTGTAAGAAATGAGGATACAACAGAATTTCAGAGAACCTGGGTGCACATATATGAACAGATTCAGGGTAAAATAATCAGAAACCAAAGAATGAAATACACAACGACTACAACTATGTATATGAAAAAATCCCTAAAGGAAGCCAAACTCTAAGTAATTTTTTAAAATAGTATTCCCAGAGAACACATAATAATTAAAACAAAGCATTTATATAGGGAGCACCTTAATATTCACACAATACTTTACAATTACTACCTCATTTGAGCCTCACAACAACCCTGGGAAGTATGATAATTATCCCCTTTTCAGAGATGACTCAACTGAGGCATACAGAGATTAAATGACTTGCCTAGGTTCGCATAGCTATTAGGTGTCTGAAGTTGGATTTGAACTCAGGTCTTCTAGCCTTCAAGCTAAGATAATGCACCATCCTTTCACCTTAGAAACTGGGGTCTTTCACAGCAGAATGTCATGCGCCCTACCAACTGTGGTCACTTTGTCAGGTACTTTTCCTTAAATACTTAATTTTGTTCTAAAGGAGAGTTCAGTTTCAAGTTAGGTGTGTGAGTGCGTGCGTGCATGCATGCATGCGTGTGTATGTGCATGTTGCAGGACTGGTATTTCTAAAAATGACTATGATATAAAAGTAAAAGTCATCAACAAAACATTTTTTTAAATAATAAAAATAAAATCACTTGGCCAAGATCATACCATGGCAGAAGGGGGGGGAGGGGTGGTGGCAAGGCTTAGGGTCCACTACAATCCTGTCCTTTATCCAAGCAAAGGACACAGGTTTGGTTCATGGGATTAAAAGCAGAAGGAACCTCTGAAATCTTCTAATCAGAGTTCTAGATGTAGCCCTGGAACACATCTGAGAGGCTATCCATTTCAACCCCTCTTGTTTTATAGATGAGGATACTGAGACACACCCAGGTTAAGTGACTTGCCCAAATTCACACAGCTTATATGTAGTGGAGTTGGGATCGGAGTTTAGAGCTTCCTGAATCCTATGCTGCCTCATAGTTTACCCCCCTCTCCCTTTGTGGTTTGTCCTCAAAAAGGACCATGGCATCAGGAGGGTGATGCCATGACTTGCAAGTGAATTGGGTTTAAGTGAGGCAGGGATGAGCAAAGTCACCAGCCTCACTTTATCCTCCAGAACCATCTGGATCCAGTGGCCAGATGTAGATCAGGTTGACTGGAGATGGCCCAGACCCCTCTCCCTTATTTGTTAAAGGAAAAACTGAGGAAAGGACAGCAACTCAGCCACAGCCACCCAGGAATTTAGTGGCAGAACGGAGAGTCAGACCTATATCTTCTGACTCCAAATGTTTTTTCTTAGTATTTTGTCATAGTTCCTCAGTGTTTTGTCATAGAAAGGAAGGAAACTGGCCGAGTGTTTGGGTTTCCACACCTGTGGTTTTCTTAGCGTTGCCTGGCTCTGGTCCACACCCCCTCTACATTCTCCCCTCCAAAATAAAGGACGATGCTACAGGACCACCCAGGAGGGCCTGAGCTCTCACCCCAACTCAGCAGCCATTCGGCACCCCCACCTACCCCCGGCCCAACAACCAGACAGCATTGGGTCTCATAGCTGATGTCACAGGGACAGGGAACAGCTGTGGCTCACTCCCTTTCCCTACCCACCTCCCAAAGACAACAAATCCCTCCAGAGGGAAGACTGGGTCATGGCCGGTTTGGGTCTCTCTTTTCAGCCCTGATATAGGATGCTATGTTTGAACCTGACTCAGACACTTAATAGCTGTGGGTCCCTGGGAAAGTCACTTAATTTTGTCTACCTCAGTTTCCTCATTTGCAAAATGAGCTCCAGTCTCCATTAGAGTTCCAACCCTTGACCAAAGCTAGACTCTCAGGTATAAGAGGGCAAGGCTGTGACTATTGGTATAACCTTGTCTCCAGAGCAGACCAGTGCTGCTGCCATCCCCTTATCCCTCCCCATCCTCTCATAGGATATAGATGTGAAATGGACCTTAGAACTCAGCTAGTTTAGCTCCTTCATTTTACAGAAAAGGAAACAGAGGTAGGGACTTGCCCAAGTTCACAGAGGTTGCTAACAGCATCTCAGCTGTAGAGCTGGAAAAGACAGACAACATCTAGTCCAACACCCTCATTTTACAAATGAAAAAACTGAGACCTAGGGAGTTGAGTTGCCTTTCCCAAGGTCACCCAGCTAGTAAAAGTCTGAGGCAGGATTTTAATCCAGTACCTCATCAACTTACAGATATAGGGCTAGAAGGTTATCTAGTTCAACTCCATTTTACAGATGAGAAAACTGAGACCCAGAGAGGTAAAAGGACTTGCAAGGTGCCACAGGTGACACACATTAGAGGTGGGCAAAGCCAAGATTCATACTCTGGTCTTTGACTGCAAAACTGATGCTTTCCCACATTCCACATACACCTCTTTCTCTGTGTCCCCACTATGCTATATCGTCCAGGGATGGTCCATCCACTGAGAGGCATCCGCACTGACCTGTCCTCCCAGAGTCCTCCCCAAGAAGGGATCCTGGCTGAGATGAGCCATTCTGAGCCCAGCCCAGCCCCTGGTCCCCACTACCATCTCCAGAACTGTGTCTGGAAGGACACTCTGACCCTGGTCATTGAAGCTGGTATCCGGTGGCAGCAGCAACTGCAGCTAATAGCAGGAACCAATTTACTAGAGACTATTTTATTTTATACAGTGCAGCTGCTGCTATAAAGCCTCCCCTGCCCAGGAGGACAGAGCTAGCAGCTGCAGGGGAATTTGTGAAGGCAACCTGAGCTGGGCCAAATCCCACCCCCCAAACCCCCAGCAGCAACAGCAAGGAAAGAGAAGAGAAGAAAGGAGATGCTAATTTATGGTGGGGAGTGGCTGAGAGAGGCCCCTCAGACCCAGGGCTTCCATGCTACCACAGCTGCTGACTTCTGTTCACAGAGCTCCACCTAAGGGAAGGCAACTGGGGCATTGTCCTAGGGCTCTGAGATTTAGACAGTGTTCCTCTTCCTCTAAGGCGGAAACAATGAGTATGATAGAATGATGAGTCAAACTAGGGAGCTGTTATATTGACTTCCTCCCCTTGACCTGCTACATATACATATACACATACATATATATATAGCATATTGCTATACTTCAGTCCATGGCACTGCCATGTACCACTGTATTCCCTCCTTTGGCAGTAATTTAAAGACAGGGGTATCTTAGTAAATGTTTAACAACCAGCTCTCTGGATGCAGGGAAGGGGAACTTGTACCTATGACACTCTTTTAAGTTAAATCTGCATTCTCAACATTTTCACTATAGCTTTATTGAATCTAGAAAATTAAAAAAAAAATAGATCAAGCCCTGATTTTATATAGCATCTGCTATTTTCCTAGATGTAAATGCAGGAAATTTAACAATTGGCTCTCACAAGCTGTCGGAGCTAGCTCTAGCACTCCCCATAGAAGGCATCCTAGGGTCTTAGTGGCTCTCCTCACAGGGTTGTTTTGCCATACCCACAGAGTCCAACATCTCTCCCCCAACTACTCCTAAATTTGTCTTTAAAAGTTGATTTGAGGGCCCCTTTCCTGCCGCTCAGCCCAGGCATCATAATTACTAGTTCTTTGCCCTTTAAAACACTCTCTGGTAACCAGGGTGGAACTTCTTCCAAGCAGCCAGGGCAAATGCCCGGATGGTTGGATGAGACCCTATCCCCAGCTCCTTAGAAAAGCACAGACAGGGCTGATTTTCCCTCTCCTAGGGGACTTGTAACCTAAGTGACAAGTGACTTCCAGGGGAAGTGTGTCCAGAGAGGGGGCAACATGGTTGGTGAAGGGGCCTGAGAAAGGTGTCACATGAGGATGGATGAAAGGATCTGGGGGTGTTCATCCAGGAGAAGAAGACTCATGAGGATGCCCTCCTCCTTTACTTCCCTTCTAGTCTGGATCTTCCAATTCTTTGACATTCATTCATTCACTCAGAATTTTTTTTCCTTTTTTTGCAATAAGACATGTAATATACTTTATTTTTTTCATATTCCACTTGTTTTTTTAATTTATTTATTTTTAGTTTTCAACATGCACTTCCATAAGTTTAAATTTTTTCCCCTTCCCTCCCCTGCTTCCCCAAGATGGCATACAACATGATATGGGTTCTATACATACATTCCTATTAAACATATTTTCACATTAATCATGTTGCATAGAAGAATTATAACAAATGTCACCACCATTTTCTAAGCACTTAACATGAGAGGTGATGCCCGGATTGGGTGACCCTGGGTAAGCCATTTAATTTCTCAGTTCCTTGAGGTTCACTGAGAGCTTAAGGTACAGAGAAGGCCCTGATATACATGGGCTGAATGAAAAATGCATCTCAAGTTCCTCAAAGAGCCTAATTCTATTGGGAAGGGAAATGGGTAGGTAGGGGCATTTGAAGGGTTATTATAGGAAAGAAAGAACAGATTTTTGCCTGGCCCCAGAGAACAGAACTAGGACCAGTGGGGTAAGTTACTTATTTTGGCTCATAAAAAAAGGAAGAATGTCCTATGAATGGCTGTTGTTCAGCCATTTCAACTTTTCATGACCCCATTTGGGATTTTCTTGGCAAAGATACTGGAACAGTTTGCCTTTTCCTTCTGCAGTTCATTCTCAGATAAGGAAACTGAGGCAAACAGGATGAAGTAACTTGCCCAGGGCCACACAGCTAGTAAACGTCTGAGGGTGCATTTGAACTCAGGTTTTCCTGACTCCAGGCCCAGCACCCTATTCATTGTGTCACCTAGCTTCTCTATTCATTGTGTCACCTAGCTTCTCTATTAATTAGCACTGTCCAAAAATGAAATAGCTGTTTCCAAAGGTAGTAAAGTCCACGAGTATTCAAGAGAGCATTCAAACAGAGGCTGAATGAGCAGGTGTTGGGAATTGCTGTAGAGCAGAGGTGTCAAATGTGGGATGCTCATGCCTCTTACAACATTCCCTAGTAGGGCCAGAATCAGATTAAAATATAACTGGGAAATATTCAATAAAAGAAGTAAAAATATGATAAAATATAGATGATGTTAATGTGTGGTTTTCTAACTTGATATGTATCTGCAAGGATCCTTCTGAACAGTTTCTATTTCAGTTTGAGGACATCCTTGCATGGGAAGGTAGGACCAGATGATTCCCAGCATGGCCTTTAAACTGTTGGGTAGAGCCAGGAAAGGTCTGAGGGTGGAGGGGAGTAGGAACGGGAAGAGGAGGAGGAGAAGGAAGAGCAGAAAGAGGAGAGGGAGGGGGAGGAGGGGAAGGGGGAAGAAGATCACCTTTCTGGCTGGTAGCCCTTGGCCCTTGATTCCCACATCCCTACGTTTCTCACTTCCGCAGCCTGAGTTTTATTGGATGCTGAGGGCTTTTCTTCCCCACCATTAGGACAGAGGAAAAAGTTGGCAGGGAAACAGCCTCCATCCCAGCCCTCAGCCCTCAAGCCGCCTCCCCATCTCCTGGGGGCAGATGTGAGTTTTATTTGGCACAACTCAGGACATTTTTACAAGCAGGGGACAGTAGAAGAACTGTTCAGCCATTGGCAGGGACCCCAGTGATCCTAACAATGGTCTCCTAGGTCCACCTCTCTTCCTCCTCCAAGTTCCAGCTGGATAGGGAGGCTTCCAAGTGATTTCTCCTACCAGTTCTTAGGGGGAGCAAAGGTGGTGACCCATAGAGAATAGAGCCGCGTTCTCAGCAAAGCTCAACTTAACAAGCTGGTTGACTTTGGACAACTTGCTTAAACTGATCTGGGTCTCAGTTTCCCTATTTGTAAAATGAAGGTCCTGGACTAGATATTCAATTCAACAGACATTTATTAACCCTTGGGGACAAAGAAGCATAAATCAAGCAGTCTCTGGAGGGGCAGGAGGAAGGATAAATGGAGGATAGAAGATACATTTGCACAGGACAGTGAATAAAAAGTACTGACCTTTGGGAGGAATGGGAAAGGCTTTCTGAGCTGAGTTTTGAAAGAAGCCAAGGGGGCTGAGTTCCCAAATCCCTTCTGAATCCTCACCTCCTAGCACATTGCTTCCTCTAATGCCATCTCCCTGCCTTCAAATCACACCTTTAGGTTGGGTCTCCTATGGTCACAAAGGAAAATCACTTCACTTTTTTGAGACTCAGTTACCTCATCTGGAAAAGGAGAGGGTTGGCTCTGAAGGTCCTGGACTTGGTGTCAGGATGACCTGAGTTCAAATCCTACCTCACTTATTTACTAGCTATGTGACCCCTGGGCAAGTCACCTCATGTCGATTTCATCTATAAAATGAAGACACTGGACTAGCTGCCCCCAAACAGTACCTTTCACTTCTAAATCTCTGGTGCTGCAGTACATGTGAAAGCTGGGTTTCTTCTCCCCAAACCACTATCAGTTTAGATCCCCAGAGTGGGGTCACTGTTTCTGCTCTCCTTGGGGTTCCCCCTAGAACCTTAAGAAGTTTTCTAGAACTAGGACCCCCATTTAGTGTATTTATTGCCCAGTTAACACCTCCTTAATATTCTTTTGACCAGTTGACTTTTCTTCAGTATCAACGAACTGATTAACATCATTTAGTTTTTACAAAGGGCGATGAACTGAGAAGGTGTATCAAGATCCAAACTACCTCAGAGAGGTCCCAAACTTAAAAGTGGTGACCACTCAACAGTCCCCAGAGAAATTCACTTCTGAGTGGGGCACCCAACTGACAGATCATTCCTTTGCTTGTAGGACATCTCAGCAGCACTGGATCCAGCAGTATCCCGCTTAGGGCTGGCTTCTTACTGGCTTGGGGACTGCCTGTTGCTGCTGGCAGATCCTGCTATGGATTCTAGCTGCACTACCCATAGATGGCTTCTTTAACCCTTTTAAGGCTCACAGGGTCATCTCCTGATTTGTTCTGTCTCTAATACTCAATCACCTAAGATCAGCACAGAGTGCCCTGCAGTTGTGGCCATATGGCAGCTAGTGAGAAAGTAGACCCCTGCCTTCTCCCCTGCAGGAAATCCCATAGTAGTCCTTTCTCCACCTCCAAAAGCAAATAAGGAAGAGATACATTTTATCTGTTTGTGCCTTTTGTTGCACACTTAGGAACCAATTAACACATTTTTGGTTACTATGTAACAAATCAATGGGAAACATTCATAGAAGGCCTGCTAGACATGCCCCAGCCCAGGGAGGGAAAAAGCCTCGGTCTCTCCATCACACATATCAAAAGCAGGTTCACTGAGCCTCTATCTGGCAGACAGAAAACTGTGTAAGTCTACAGTCTGAGCCCCTGTTGGCCAGGATGGACCCCCATTATGCTGTATTTCTATGTTCCTATGATCTTAGAAGTCCTTCCAGATACAAATCTAGATTGCTATGATTCCCAGTGTGCCCAAAGGTCCTCATGGGAGTAATGTTTTTGTTTATTAATACACCTTTCTAGGTCCACACCCCAGCTTTGTTACTGACTAGATGAGTGATCTCAGGCCAATCTGTAAAAGGAGGGTGCTGGGTTATCACAGGATGCTCCTGCTATTCCAGATGTCTGCCAGAACCAAACCAGATGGGAGGGAATCCAGTCATCAGCTGCCATCCCATCATCCTCCAATTTCCCTCCAAGGGGCCAGCCGGAGACTCCTCCAGGAATTTCAAATCTCCCTCTCTGCAGCCTCCATCTTTGCCTCTTGCTCTGGCCTGTGGGGCCAAGCAGACAAAAGACTGACTGCCTCCTCCAAAAGAAGAGAGAGATGAAGAAGACTTTGTTTTCCTGGCCCCCTCTCTTCCTCCCCAGGGGTCTTTGGTCCTGCCATACTTCATGCAAGTAACATAAAACCCCCATGAGGGCCCAGGGCCAGGCAGAGCTCACAGCTGCCTCCCTCCCCTCTGCTGCATGTTGATGGGGAAACCAACAGTAGGGAGATTTAGATGAGAAAAGTCATGTCCTCTGGTAAAGAGAGAGAGTTTTCCCCACAACAACCAGGGACTGGCTTCTGGACACCATCCCAGGCTAGAAAACTACTCAGCTTAGAATGCTTGAGACCTAGTCTGTCTGTCCAGCTTCTCCAGAAAGCTGAGCAGGAGCAGGAGGCTGCCTTGATTTCCTGCAGAGTAAAGGCAGGGGAGGGGAAGCCCACTGTGCCAGACAGAGGACACTGTGTCATGTTGGCCAGACCCAAGGTCCAAGGGAGTCATGTGACCTCAGCGAGAGCTGCTGTCCCCTCCCTTCCCTCCCATGTCCCAAACTGGATTGCCACAGGCTCCTTACACATTCTCTTTGACATGCCCGATACATCTGGGTCTCATCTGTGGCTTTTCAAGGATCCCCAAAGGAAGGGAGAAGATGGAGGCAGAGAATCATTCAGAGGACAGCAGGCCTGCTTGGGAGTCTGTAAGCTCCTAAGCAGGGCCCCAGAGAGGGTGTGGGAGTGGGCTCTCCCTCAGCTGGGTATCATGGGAAAAAACACTGGATTTGGAGATGAAGGATCTGGGTGTATCCCTTATTACTTAGAGACCCTAGCCAAGTCACCTAACTGCTCTGAGCATGTTTGCTCATCTGTAAAGTAGAGAAGTTGATTTCTGAGGCTCCTTCTAGCTCTCAATCAATGATTCTATCTCCCAAAACAGCCAAATCTACTCGGATAATTCTAAATCTTAGGACATTTTTCCATCAGCCAACTTTAAATATTCCTCTTAGGACCCACCTTTTCTCCCTTTGGCTCCATTCCCCAAACTCTATGCAGTCTATGGCTGGGTCTGCCAATCAAACACCACTATAGACTGAGAAGGTCTCCTTGCTTTCTCCCTTCTTCCCTCCCTTCTTTCCAGGCTTCACACCCTACCCTTCCCCACCACCCCTCCTAGGCTTTTGATAACTAAGAATCCAAAGAAAGCCAGCCTCACAAGGTGGATCACACCAGACCAAAGTTTTATTAGAATTTATCATTATTGTCATTGCTAGGTGGAGTAGCATACTCCATCTTGTCCTTCCCAGTAGGGTACCAGAGATGGGGACCTAGGGGTTGCTGGTATAGATGGGTTCCTGCTCCCCATTCCCGAAGCAGGCCATCTCACTATCTGGCCCTAATCCAAGAATCATCAAGGACATTGGCAGTGAAGCTCTAATTGTTGGGTATGGGGAATTCAGTGCCCCATCCTGCCCCTGATTCTCAAAAGCCACAGGACAAAATGAGATTGGCTGGAAAAGGAAAAGACCCTTCACTCTGCCTTCTCTAGTTTAAACGGAGGAGATGTTCCCCGTCAGGTCATACTTTAATCTTTAACTAGCCAAACTAGTCATATCTTTGGGGAGGAGGGAAGAGGGGAAGGTCACTAAAACCTATTCTGAGGCTTGAGTCTGGGTACCCACTTTTGGCTGTCCCCAGACCCTCCCTCAGGTGGTTTCCTGAGCCAGAGACCCATATCTCTCTTCTCTCTATAACTGTCCTCCAAGTTCCGGGTCTGGTCCTGCTTCCTCCAGACTGGAAGACTAAGGGGAAATTAAGGAATCCCTGATCCAATAGGGCTGGTATCCCCTTGTCCTCCCCCTCCATTCAAGGGAAGCATCAGAAAGGCCCTGGGTTCATAACAGAACAAAGTTTCTAGCCCCTTATGGCAGTGCCAAGGGCTACTTCCTATATGGAGGAAGAATGAAGAAAGGGGCTAGCAGAAGATCATTCCACTCTCTATTTCTCATGCACTGTCCCCCACAGGAAAATAGAACCCTTAAGGGATCAAAGCTGGTGGCGAGCTACCAATGGGTTTAGCTAAAGTAGGAAGAGTCTTTAGAAAAGAGGCTGGACCTTTATATCATCAGAGGACTCTGACTCAGCACAGTCTGGCTCTGGGCAGGGGGTGTCTGGGGAAGCCAGAGGAGAAAAAAGTCCTGAGATTTCTGGGGGCTACTTGGTTGGAAGCAGAGTGGAGAGAGAGCTGGGCCCCCAGTCAGTCAGGCCTGGACAGTTTGGGTTTGGATGTTCAAGGCTCTAAGGGAACAGTCCAATGGAACCAGGTCAGCTGAGAGCACAGGCAACATGTCCATGTCCCGTGAGCCCTAGACAGACTCGGTGAGTCAACCCTTCTGCCTGGGTCTCTCTGGCCAGGGGAGAATGAGTGAGTCTCTGGAGGCCAGCTGGTTAACAGAGCTGTGCTTCAGTCTGGAAGAGTGAGTGGCCTTGGTTCATTGAAGGCAATCAGCTTGTTCCACCACTTGAGAGAGACCACTGCATGCACAAGGACCCTCGGGGATGGGGACACTGGCAGACTCTCTAGCTTCTTGCAGCAATGAGGGAGAGCCCTCCTGCCCACCATGTTCTGTCCCAATTACTGGTGGCTCCTCTGCTCTGGCCTCAGCCCCTGATGGACTGCTCAACTCTGAAGCCCCCCCTGAGGGGGCCTCGGGTATGTCTTTAAGGTTACCCTGACCTCCAGATTCTTCCTCAACCTTGTCAGCCTCCTCATCCTTCTTCCTTTCCTCCTTCTCCTCCATTTTGACTCCATCTCCATTGACTAGGGGCCCCTTGGTTGGAGACTTGAGATTCTGAGTAGCGGCTAGTATGTCAGCCTGGAGCTGGCGGGAGGAGTCCACGGCTGTGTCTTCTGGGTGGGCATCCGGAGCCTTGTCAGGAACCTCACTGAAGGCCCGGGTGCCTCCGGTCCTGTCATTCTGGTCGACATATTTCTTCTTGGGGAAGGAAGATGGGTAGTAAGCTGAGGCCTTGTGCTTCTGTTGGACAATGACTGCTGCGCAGACGATGAAGAGAAGAAGGAAAACCAGGGACCCCACCACGGCGATGAGCAGCATGTACTCCCGGAAGAAATCCACAATCCCATCCAGGAAGTTGGTTGGGGGTGAGGGACCTGCGAGAGGGGTGGGTTGAGGCCCCGCCAAGGTGGGACTGAGGGCTGGGGTCCGGGACGGGGAGAGGCTGGGGGAAGAAGCTGAAGAACCTTCCATCTCTCCACTGCCTCCATTGTCCTCCAGGAGGGAAGCCTGGATCAGCACAGAGTGGGCTGTGATGGGCGGGGCCCTCATGAGGACCAGGAGCAATAGAAGGACATTGGCCACCAGCAGGGCCATTTTTCACCAGGCCTGGTGAGGAGATCTGTAGGAAATAAGAGAGGTGTTGAACCAGGCACATCTAGAATACATTCAATTCACTTAATTCAAGATGTATCATGGCCCTGGGAAAAGGGTTCTGGATTCAGAGCCAGGGACCTGAGTTCAAATCCCGTATCTGCTACTTACTAGCTCAGCAAGTCATTTTCCCTACCTAGACTTTACCTTAATAGACATGTGGCTTGAGTTCAAATCCAACCTTAGACATTTACTAAACGTGTGACCCTAGACCTCTCTCTGCTTCATCAATAGAATGCAGAACAATAGTACCTCCCTCTCAGGACTGTGGTAAAGATCAAATGAGATATTTATAAAGCACTTTGTAAACCTTCAAAAGCTTTATAAATTCTAACTATAATTACTATTATTATAATTCAGATCTCCTGACTGCAAATCCAGTTTTCTCTCTGGGAAGAGTAGGAAAGAACAGATGGATTCCTTGTAGATGAGTGGAGTCTTCTGTATCAACCCCTGAGAGGAAGCATTTGGTCAGAGGTAGAGCAATGGCTGGAGTGGTGGGCCTATACTCATCATCCTGAGTTCCAATTAAGCCTCAGACACTTTCTAGCTGTGTGAACTTGGGCAAGTTGCTTAACCCTCTGCCTCGGTTTCCTCCTCTGTAGAATGAGCTAGAGAAGAAAATGGCAAACCACTCCAGTATCTTTGCCAAGAAAATGCCAAAAGGGGACACAACTGAAAATGATTAAAAAAGAAATCACCAGGCTCAGAGGCAAGAAGACCTGGGTTTAAAACCTGCCTCAGGTTTTAAACACCAGCTATGTGACTCTGAGCCTCAGTTTCCTCATGTGTAAAATAGCTTGGCTTGGAAATCTCCATATACCCTGAGCTTTGACCTTCACATTGTGTGATATAAAGACAGAGACTGATACTTAGGAGGAGCCCAGTAAATCCATGTGGGTTGACTGATGGATGGCTTATGCGGACACACATGGAATCATTGTGTGTAAAGATGACTTACAAATCCAGTTGTATTTGAAATGCTCTGGGCTAGGGCTAGGTAGGTGGTGAGTGCTGTATATGAGAGAAACCTGTCATGAAATCCTGCTGAGAATAATCAGTCCATAGTTTATCAGTATTTCAGGAAGCAGATAGGGCAGGAAAATGAAAAATTGAGAGGCCCCTGGGGCCTGGATTCTTGTCCCAGCTCTGCCCCTAATTCACCGGGTGACAGTGGGCAAGTCATTGCCTCCAGCTGGGCCTCAGTTTTCTTATCTGTGAAACAGCTATACATAACACCTCCAGTCATTCAGATGACATTAAGTAAATATGTTTTAACACAGAGAGAAAAGTCCCTCCTTGTCCCCTGTGCTCTGGAGAGGGACACTGGTGGGCAAGCAAGGAGGTGGCCCAAAGGGGCAGTCTTTTCTGGCTCCGGTCAGCCCACCCACCAGGGAAAGAGAACTGCCCATTTAGCAGGCCTGGCTCCAAGGGGTTGCCAGCTAGAACTATACCCTGGAATTTGACCACAACCCAAAGCTTTAAAAGGCACAGTCAGCCCTTTTGAAGGAGATAGCTCTTCAGTTGTGGAGTGCCGCCTCCCCCACCCTGGGCTCTCTGGATCCTCACCCCACCTACCATAGGCTGACTAGGTGGGTACTGAGGCTGTTCAGAAAACTGGGCCTCAACATGAGGGAGCTAGCGGGACAGACAGGCTTTCGAGTTAGGGACAGACCTCGATGTCAAGAACGACAGGAATCTTAGAATAGACATTGTCAGAGCTGGGAAGAGCCTTAGCACAGAGAATGTCAGAGCTGGGAGGGGCCTTAGAACAGGGGATATCAGGGCTGGGAGGGGCCTTAGAACAGGGAACACGTCCATTCTGGGACATCGTCCCTTGTAAATGCCCCAACTAGCCCAGCCCTCCATCATCACCCTCCTCTGAACTTCCACTGCCCTTCCTATATGGACCACTCAATTCAACCCTTGTTCATTCTCTGTCTTGTTCCATTTACTAATGACTCCCTGCGAATATACCTTGTTTCCTCAACTAGACCATAAGCTCCAAGACACTTTTTCTGCTTGTCCATTCACCCCCAGCAATGGGCACATAATATCTGGTCAGGGGATACTTGTCAGATAATTTGACTGAAAGATAACTATGTCAGAGTTCTTCTGTTTTAATCTCTTGCAAAAGATTCAAAGCTAATTCTATTTTTAACCCCCTCCGCCTTTGGGCTCCACCTCCTTCCCTAGGAACTGAAACTTTGGCCAAGCCAGTCACACCCCCCCAAAACCCCGAAACCCTTCTGGAGTGAGATTCCTGTGTGTGGGCTGAGGACCCTGGGCCCTTTCTCTGTCCTTGCCCCACCCCCAGCCTCCAACCTCAGCCATCCCCATCAAGATCTGAAGTCCATGCTTTCCTCTCCCGAGTCTCCCTTCTGAAAATAATTTTGTTAGAGACAAAAAGAGCCAAAAGGCTCTTCTACTCCAGGGTGATTGGAGAACATTTCTCCTCCCCCACCCCAAAAAAATGACGTAGCCTCGGAGAAGATGAGAACCAGATGACCTGGCTGCTAGCTCCCGCCCACGCAGCCATCCAGATAGGCTGCTCTCGGCATGAACCCCCAGATGCCAAGACCCCATCTGGCGCAGATTGGCGAGGCTGATTAATAAATTCCTGACAGCCCAGTTTGGGGATGGAAACTTTGACATGGATTTCCAAGAGCCTAGTCTGCCTGGGGCCCAAGGTGAGAGGGAAGACCCCAGATTCATAGAGGGGCCAGCCTATGCTGTAAGACAAGGATAGATGAGATGACTACTCTAGGGCTTCTGAGATCCTGGGATTCAAGAACTGCAGATTTCCAGGTTTCCATGATTCAGAGTCTGGGGCAGCTAAGTGCCACAGTGTAGAGAGTACCGAGTCTGGAATCAGAAACACGAGTTCAAATCTGGCCTCAAACCCTTTATTATCGGGCAAGTCACTTCATGCTGTTTGCCTCAGTTTCCTCATCTGTAAAATGAGCTGGAGAAGAAAATGGCAAATTGTTCCAGTATCTCTGCCAAGAAAACCCCAAATAGGGTCATGGAGATTTGGACATGACTATACAACAGCATTTTCTAATTTAGTGATTGTATCTAAGACTCCAGCTTTCATTGCAAGAATCTATAGTTCTAATTCAGAAAGTGTATGGTCTTGGTTCTTAAAAAAATATGATTCTAATATTTTCTAATTGTTCAATTGGAGGATCCTAAAATAACCAAGTCAGTGATGTTATTCCCTAATCCGAGGACTGTCTGATCTCCAAGATTCCAACATTCCATGTTTCTAAGACTCATGAATTCATTGACCGTGTGACTCTAAGATTCTCTGTTTCCAAGATCCTCTAACGTGATGTTTCTATGAGTCTCAGAATCTTGGGCTCTAAGAGTCTGTTCTTCGGTAATTTGATTGGACTCCATGATGCTACAGGAGGTCTCGTGTTGCAGTGGGCAGAGCTCTGGATTTGGCCTATGAACTTAAAACCCAGCTCTGTGATTATACAATCTGTGTAACCTGAAGCAAGCAACTCTGGGCATGGTTTCCTCTGTTGTAAAATGAGAAATTTAGGCTCAAGGATTTCCGAACTTTAATCCTGTGATCCCAGGACTCAAAGAGTGGTTTGAGGGTGGCCCTTCTTTGAGGCAGGGCCCCTGGCACAAGCTGCTCTTTCATCTGGGCAGAGAACTGTCTTGGTCAGGGCCCTCTCACTGTCCAACTCCTCCTCATCACTATCACTATGCCCCTATGTACATGTATGCACGCACACACTCATATATGAAGTCTACCATTAGCAGCCATCCAGGGAGATGAACCCTGGGAGATAACGACATTTTCATTAGTCACTGGAAAAATGCTCACTTCTGTATTAAAAGTAACTTGGTTCTCACCTGCTGCTGAAATATCCTGAGCAAAGAAAGAATATGGTTTGTTTTAAAAGCAAGGGAGCCCCTGGTCAAGGAGGCTGTGAGAGTGGTTGTGCTGAGGGCTTCTCTTGATGCAAGGAAGGGATCTGGATAGACCCAGGGTAGAGAGTGGAGAGGAAGCTCTGACATTCCTTGTTCCAAGACCATCTTAGCCCTGACATCCCCTGTTCTGAGGTCCCTCCCAGCTCTAACATCTCCATGTTCTAAGGCTCCTCCCAGCTCTGACTAGGTTCTCTGTTCTAGGTTTACTCCCAGCTCTCCAGGTTCTGTGAATCTTTAGACAGGGGCCTCTTCTAAACAGGACATCAAGGGTCACTTCTGCAGTGACTAAAGGGAATGGTTGCTGAGGTACCAAATGTGGGGAGGAGAATGAGAAGAAATAGCTAGCCCTTTTCTCATCTCTCAGCTGAAGATCCACATATTATCATCCTCCAGTCCCAAGCTTCCATTCATCCCTAAATAATCATCATCAAACTCCCCAGCATCATCCTCTTTGCTCCTACTTTCTTCATGAGTTTGGCCAAATCACTGCCCATCCCTTGGCCTCAGTTTCTCCAGTTGCCAAAGATGCTGTTGAGCCAGATGTCCTTCTGTGGGTCTTCCCAACCTAAAGTCTGGTGATTCCCTGAGAGCACAGAGCAGCCTGTAACTAACTCAATCTGCTTTCTCCAGCTTCTCACAGCCTCTGGGAGATGGAATTTTCCCCCAAGGTCAGCTCCAATCTCAGTCATTTTCAGGAACACTCCTAGGGGAAACTCAGCCCCTGCCCTATGGACAGTTCTGGCTCTTGGCCTCTGTGCCTCGGTCAAGGCAGCCTGACTTCTGCCCCCATCTCCTAGACACAAATAGCTTCCAAAGCCCTTGGGGTCATAGGATGTAAGACTAGAAGCTTCCATGGTACCTAGTCCAATCCCCATCAACTTCAGGAGGATGGAACCAAGACCTAGAGAGGTCTTACCTAGACTTACCCAAGGTCACACAGGAAATTAAAAAACTGAGACCCAGTCCTAGCACTCTTTTCCCATCATCCCCCTATCCCTTGCTTTCAGGAGTGGTCTTCCCAGGCCAGGACCCCTCTACAGTCTGATCTTTCTCCATGTTCTTAGACTGTTCTTAAAGTTTGCCTCGGTGGTTTTATCCAAATCAAGCAGCCTGTTTGATTTGGGGTTTGACCTTTTACATGTGACATGTCTATCTCTGCTCCCTCCTCCACACAGAGGCCAAATGGATGTCCCTATGGCACAGTTCTGACCCTCACTCTCTGGCTCAAGAAACTGGCTCACTATTGCCTCAAACATGCAAACTCCTTCCCCCAAGGTTGGTATTTAAAGTTCTTTCCAGTTTAGCTCTGGCTCACCTTTCCAGGCTGGTTCATCATTACCTTCCCTCAAGATTCCAATCACACTGACTACCTTATTGTTCCCTCTATATCCCATCCCCCATTTCCCACCTCCAAACTTTTGCCTGGACTATCCAGCCAGGAATGTACTCCCTTCCCAAGCCAAGGCCTCTTGGAATCAATCCCTAGCTTTCTTCATAGTTCAGCTCTTTCTGATGTTATCCCTTTTAGCCCGCCCTCCAATCGCTTTGTATATTTTCTGTGTATACCCCCTACCCTTATCAATAAGTTCTTTAAGACAGGGCCTTTCCCTTTGCCCAGCACAGAGCCTGGAATATAATCAGCTACTTTAATAACAATAACATTTGCATATTTAATAAATGTTTGTTGAATGAATAAATTACTGGGAATGCAGATTACACAAATGTGCCCCTTCCCCTTCCAGAAGAGATCCCCATAGGTCCTTTGGTACCCTGGAAAGCAGAGTCCTCCCCTTGTCTGAGAGGGGTCCTTTTAGGCCACTGGGCAGGTGGGTGGAGACACAGGGAGAAGGAGACAAGGAAGGGAGCCCACACACAGAAAACCTGGTTTCAATTAAAGGAAAAAGCAATGAACAAGTTCTATGGCGGGACTGAGACTGCAGACTGCAAAGCCCTCCCAGCTCCCCTCTCCGCTTTGGGGCTTTCTGACCTTCTCCTTTTCCCTCTCTGGCCCAGGGCTCTGAGATCCACCCTCCCCACCCCCATCCTCATAGACGCACCCGTTACCAGTTGCAAGGAGGTAGGATGGGGCATTCCCCCAGAAGAAAGAAAACTAAGCTAAAAGATTCCCAGTGCCCCCCACCCAGACAGGCAGCCCTGGCCCGACCATCTGAGGAACCAATGAAGCCTGGTTCCCCAATGGCCCCAAAGGCCCCAGTTAGCACAACCACTGTGGACATTCCTGACATCTAAACACTAAGGCACAAAGATGTACCCATAATGGCACACATAGCAGACACATTCACACAGAGACACACATATATCCATATACATAGAGACACACTGACCCACATTGACCCACATGCAGATACACAATGATCCATATAGATTCACACATAGCCCCAGAGGAGACACACACAGATACATACAGTGATCCACACACAGATCAGTCATACACACACATAGAAACAGTCACACAAATTCGGGGGTCTGAAGGGCTGCAGGGAATGAGGACAGACAAAAGCCTGAGATTATAGGGAACAGGAGAATGGAATGCCAAGTAAGTGTAGAGTCCCACGAATGCACATTGACCTGAATCCCCTTCCACATAGAAACCTCAACAGCTACCGTGAATCCCACACCCAACACACATATGTACCCATACTCATGCACACACAAATACATCCCACAAACATATACAATCCTAACAGCTGCCTGCATCTCCCATACTTAGGCCAGCTCCCCAGACCCACATGTGCAGGCAGACACCGGACATACTCTCTACACCCAGGACCCAGGCTGGCACTGCTGGGGGCACCTGGCTGGTCTTAGCTACCTAAACACACTCAGAATTGAGGCTCCCAGTTGGAAAAGCCGGGAAATTGGGAAAGTGTGAGTGGGTCAAGGCTGGTCCAAGTTCAGTCTGCTAGTCCCAGGACAGGTCAAGCCAGAACTGGGGAGCCTGGGCTGATGGAGAGGAGGGGAGGAGATAAAGAAAGTGACAGGGCAGTGTTTGGACAGAGCAGAGGAAGTTAGCCTCTAGCCCTGGGAGCCTCAGAGAGGACAGGAGACCTTCAGAGCTCCTCTTCCACCCCCGACCTGGACCTCCCTGCCCAGGGAAGCCCAGACTCACCAGAGGAGTTGCAAAGGGAGATTTCAGGATGCCTGGATTCCCCCAACTGAGGCTGGATGGGGTCCCACAGCCCAGTAGCCAGGGATGGGAAACCTTCTGGAGTCTAGCCTAGGAGCGGGGTGCTGCCCCTCTGCCTCCCTGCCCTCCTGCCCGCCTCCCCTTCCTCCAGCCAGCCAGTCAGTCAGCCAGCCAGCCAGCCAGCCTCAAGCTCACCAACTGAGAGAGGCCAGCCCCACCAGCTTGCTTTCATTAAAGGAGTTTCAAGTGGGGACAGGCAGGGCTGGGGGAGGGGAGGGGGCAAAGGGATGGGAGGGACTGACAGAGGGAGGGACTAAGGGCTGAGCTCCACTAGGGGCCACACGCGCGCGCTCACACACACACACACACACACACATATACACACGCATTTGGGGTGAGTGGGAGGAGGGGCTGGTGTCCTCCAGCTGGAGGATTCTGCTCTTTCTTCTGAACTTTGCTGGAAAGCAAAGTTTCCCTGAGTCAGGGGGTCCCAAGGAAAGCAGGAGAGAGGGCAAAAAAGAAGGAGGGAGAAAGGAAGAGGACCTTGTCACCAGGAAGGTGGGTAAAGATGAGAGGACCTTGGGAACCAGAGTAAAGAAGGAAAAATCACCCATTCTGGTCTTGACTCAGTGTTTCCATGGTGGGAGGGGAGAGGCAAGACTCCATGGAATGTGAGAGATAGAGTGTACAAAAAGAGAGAAGAGAAAAGGGATGGAGGACATGAAGACACCCACACACCCACTGGAACCCCCAGGCATCCTCATCAAGGAGACATCTTAGCAAACACCCCACCCCAGCTCCTTCCTCTTCAGAGCCAGGGAAAGGAAAGACAGGCACATTATGAGATCAGGGTCCCCAACACTCCCAACTGATGGGCGTTAGCTTGGGCTTTGAATTGTCTGGGACAGGAGGGTCCAGAGGAAACAACAGACAAAACTCGATCCTTGGATGTCTGGGCTCTCGAGAATATAACCATAGAACCTAAAACATAGGACATAGAACAATCTCTCTTAAAGGGATCTGACTTAGAATATAGAAAACAGAGTGTGAATGATGGAAGGGCCTCAGAACAGGGGATGTCAGGGCTAGGAAGGGCCTTAAAATGGAATGTCAGGGCTGGGAGGGGCCTTAGAACAGGGGATGTCAGAGCTGGGAGGGGCCTCACAAGCAATTCAGTCCAACCAATATGTGACTAAGACTCCCCTTTATAACGTAATTGAGAAGCACTCATCCAACCTGTACTAGGCCCTCAAGTCACTACAATGACAGCTGGGGTGTGTGTGGGGGTCATTTCCCAACTTTAAATCTCTCCCCACTCCTATGCATCCTCCACAGCTGCCAGAGTGATTTTCCTAAAGCACAGGTCCCAGAGAGTCACCTTCTCATTCAACAAATTCCAGTGGCTTCAGGATAAAAAAAACCCAAAAACCCTCTGGCTTTTAAAATCTTTCATAACTCAGCCCCTCCTACCTTTCTAGTCTTCTTACACTTTCCTCCATCCCATTTGCTCCACAATCAAACGGTCCTGTCCTCCTTTCTGTTCCTTCAAAAAGACTCTTCATCTCCTGACTCGAGCTGTTTGCCCTGGCTGTTCCCCATGCCTAGAAGTCCCTCCCACCTTATCTCTTCCTCTAGTTACCTTGGTTTCCTATGGGTCCCAACTAAAATCCCACATCCTACAGAAAGCCTTTCCCTTACTTCTAGTGTGGTCCCTCTGTCTATTATCTCCAATTTAGCCTATATGTGATTTGCTTGTTTCTATCTATTTGCATGTTTTCTCCTCATTTAGGCTGTGAGCTTCATGACATCCGGGAGAGTCTTTTGCCTTTCTTTGTATCACCAATGTTTACAGCGCCCAGCATAGAGTAGGGTCTTAATTAATGCTTGCTGCTTTGACTTGATGCAAGATAGACCTCCAACCTCAGCACTCCCTACCTCCAGGGGCCCTAGGATCTATTCCATTTTGAGAGATCGTGAGTTTTTAGGAAATTTCTCTTACCATCGATCCTAAATCTGCCTCCCGACTAAGGCCTTGTTCTGCCCTCCGGGGCCAAGGAGAGCCAAAAAATAAGGGAAAAAAATCCCTGTTTGAGGGATTAGTTTAATCCCTTAAAAAAAAAATTGAAGACAGCATTTTGGCTCACCCTCCCTTCCCCCAAATTTTTCCTCCAGACTTCCTAAGACACCAACCTGAAGTCCTTCATCATCCTCACTGACCTCCTAGTTGGATGCTCTCCCATTTGCCTGTTCTAATCTGGGAGCCCAGAGCCGAATGAACTCCATGTTCCCATTATGGTCTGACCAAGATGGAATCTGCTTTCATACTGTTGTTGTGACTCCATACTTAAATCGATTCATATCGAGCTCGTAATCTGCTTTTTCAGGAAAAGGTACTATTTGTCCAAGCCTGTGATAACATCATACCCATAATACTGTACCTTCAAGATCTATGAAATGTGTTTCTCACAAAAGCCTATGAGGCGAGCAATGCATGAATCATTACCCTCATTTTACAGATGAGGAAACTGAGTCATGGAAAAGTGAAATGATTTATCCAAGGTCACTGCACTACTAAGTGGAAGATCTAAGAGTAGAAAGAACCGAAACCCCCTGACTTCAGGAGGAGCCCTCTTTCCACTGCTGATGAAGGGGAGCCCAGAGATCCAAGGTTGGGTGTGAGAGTGGGCTGCTCCTGACAGAGAGACAAAGCATGACTCTATCCTCACTGACCAGACATAAAGCATATCTGAGATTGTCTTTATAATGGTGGTGATGGTCAAGGTAATCGGAAAAGTACAATATGACCCCATCTGGGGTTTTCTTGGCAAAGATACTGGAGTCTTTGCCATTTCCTTCTCCAGATCATTTTACAGATGAGGAAACTGAGGCAAGCAAAGGTTAAGTGACTTGCCCAAGGTTACACAGCTAGTTAGTACCTGAGGCCCATTTGAATTCAGGTCTTCCTGTGTTCAGGCCTGGCACTTTATCTACTGTACTATCTAGCTACCACTGAAGAGGGCAGTATAAAGAAGAAAAAAGAACACGGCGCCTGGCTGTAAAAGACCTGAGTTCTAGATGAGGCAAGTCATTTTACTCCAGGAACCTCAGCTTTCCCTTCTATAACATGAGAGTTGGACCAGATGTCTTCTAGGGTCCCTTCTAGCTCTGACAGTCCATGAATCCTAAGGTCTCCTCCTGCTTTAATGTCCGCAATGAAGATAAAATCGGGCTTCACAAATACTGTGGGAAGCTACCCTTGGGATTGTCCTTGAAAAGAGGTCTCATTGGGGATCAACGTAAAGTCACGGGCTTGGATTTAAAAAGTCAACTTTCCAAGTCCAAGATGGCAAAGCGTTGGCTAGTGTGCCACCCAAAAAGATCAGAGAGTCAACAGTGTGACATGTGATCATTTCATCTTAAGTTGGATTTCGAGGGTCATGCCTTCCACGATAGGGAAGGGATGGGCCCACTGTCCAGAATGGATCCCATTCTTCTTGAGTCACCCAGTTCTTGGCATCATGTGTTAGGGAAAGACACTGATAAAATAAAGGACAGAGGATGACAACTGAGACAGTGAAGGGTCTTAAAGGGGAGGAAGGGAAGACATGATTTCTGTTTTAAAATATTTAAAGGGCTGAAGTAGAGAAGAGGGATTAGTCGTGCTCTACCTCATCCCAGAGAACAGAACTAGGAGCAATGAGAGGGAAGTAAACTGAGGCATACTGAGGCAGGCTTTCTGAGGATTACAATTACCCTCTAATGGAACAGACTACTTTGACAGGTCATGGCTTCCCCTCCCTTCAAGCAAAGGATGACTGGCCTCTGGTTATGAATGCTTAAGGGAATTCTGATCCATGGAGGGTTATACCTGATGGTTACTTAGGGCTTCTACTGCCCTGAGATTCTTTGATTCTGTATCTCATGCTCTGTGCCTAGGCCATTTCCCTCAGAGACTGGGGGATGGAGGGACTTGGAGAGAAGCCCATGGGTGGGGTGGGTCTGCCCATCCTTTAGGCACAGGGAATGGTAGTTTGAGGCTAGTCTCTTGCCTCCCAGTAGCAGATGCTCAACAGGGCAGGGCTGAGGATTGGCAAATTACATGGTAAGAAAGGGGTTGGGTTTCTGAGCAACTGCCTGGGGGGACAGCTCAGCTCCATGTTCCATCTCCCTGAAATTACATAGTTGGAACCTAGCTGCCTCCCATCCTACCCTTCTCTGCCCTAGGCCACAGGGCCAGCCCTGGGCCTCCCACTGGTTAGAGGGTCTTGGGTCAGGGTTGAGTGTAAGCTGGTGATCAGGGTGGACTAGGAGAAAAGATATCTTAATACAGAATGTAGAATATGGGACGGCTGAATAGAAAAGGCCCCTTAGAAAGCGAATACTGGAGCTGAGAATGGAGATGTTTGGAAAAGAAACGGTCAGAACTGGGAGAGGCCTTAGAACAGGGGGTGTCAGAGCTGGGAGGGATCTTAGAACAGGCAATATTAGAACTGAAGTACATTAGAAGGATCATCCGACCCTGTGGTCCCCAGATAGATTTCAGTGAGTCTGGGAACTTGAATGGGAAAGAAATAGATCTTTATTTTCACTAAAATTTAACTGAACTTCAGTGTTTCCTTAAGTTATGAATTTAAAAAAACAAATTTTCTTTTGAGAAGGGGTCCTAGCACTTCCCCAGACTGTCAGAGGGGCCCCAAACATCCCAAAAGTGAAGCATCTCTGATACGAATCCAATCCCCTATGTATAGAGAAATGAGCTGAGACAAAGAGGGTCAGTTACTTAGCCAAGGTTCAATGCAATTTAACACAGTTGTTATGCACCTACTATGTGTCAGGCCCCATCTCTAGGGCACTGAGAAAACAAAGACAAAAATGAAGGAATCCCTGTTTTATTTCTTGTATCCTACCGGAGGAAGGGCAGGGGATGTGATGGCTGGGGAACACACACACACTGTAATAATAATTGCAAAAAACTGCAAAGGAACAGGAAGGAAGGAAAAAGAATTACTAATGGAGGGAAGGGGAGAGAAGTCATGAGGCAAGGTTTCCCGAAGGAGACCACCCCTCAGACGAACTTTGCACGACAACCTGAGTTCTGAAGGAAGGTAAAGTCAGAGGATATCTGGGGAGCAGGGAGCCCCCAGTGCATATAGCCATGAGCAGGAGCGCAGCCTGATGGGGAAACGGACTTTGTCAAGGAGAGCAAATGAAACACACAGGGGAAGAGGGAGGGCTGAGGAGGGGACCTGGACAGGCAGTCTGGGGCCTTGGGCAAATCATTTCCCCACTATGACCCTCAGTTTTCTCCTCTGATAAGTGAAGTGGTTGCACTAGATGCCCTTGGACATCCCTTCTAGTTCAAACGTTCTATGTTCTAAAATCTTTTCTGCTCTAACCTTCCCTATTCTAGGGTCCCTCCCAGCTCTGATATTTTATGTCTTAAGGCCCTTCCCAGCTCTGACATCCCTTTTTCTAGTGCCCCTCCCAGGTCTAACATCCCCTATTCTAGGGTCCCTCCTAGATCTGACATTCTGTATCCTAAGGCCCTTCCCAGCTCTGATATTCCTATGTTCTAAGGTCTCTCCCAACTCTGATATTCTGTGCGCTGAGATCCCTCCTGGATCTATCATCCTCTGTTCCAAGGCTCCTCCCAGGTCTGGATTTCCAGGAACTTTTCTTACTCCTTGCTACAGGTCCAGGGGTGCAGAAGCTAAAGCTGTTGGCCAGCTGGCCCTGGTTGACACAGTAGATGCTTGCTGCCTCAGTGAGCTCAGTGTGTGTGTGTGTATTATGTTCCACGTCCCACGTATAGACCAAGTCAGTATCCCCTGCCTCAGCTCCTTTGCAATCCCTCTTTCTGACCTCAGGGTCTGATATCCAGCCCCTGGACAAGCTGAGAATGAGAAGCCCCTATCCCTTCTTCCTCTGATCCCCTCTTGGCGTCTCTAGGCTTATCCAGGGTCTAAAAGAGGCGAACACATGTGAGGTGCGGGGGCCTACCCCCTCCCAACACACCTGCTGTCTGGCCACATTAGAGCCCAGGAGATCTTAGTAGGGAGACCAGGGTCGGGGGGAGGATCACTATTGGGGTGAGGGACAGATACAATTGTCCTGTTCTATGTCTATTCTCTTGGAAAGAGAGGCAGTGGGCAATGCTGGGCTTAGGCATGTGGGGTACATTACATGTAGACACGTGCACTTATATGTATGCATGAAGTTGCAGATAGATACACAGCCTTCTGCTTACAAGTGTGTATGTTTACCTATACAGATATGAAAATACCCCTGTACCTGCATATGAGAGGCAGTGTGGTATGTTAGAAAGAACACTGTATTAACCGTCAGGGTCCTGACGGTTTCAAATTCTGGCTTTTCCACCTATGGAATGTTCTTAGGGAAGTGATGATATCTCTTTGTACCTCCATTTCCTTACCTGTGACATGAGAGTTTTGAACTCAATGACTGCTAAGGTCCTTCTCATCTCCAGTTTTTGTGATCAAATTGATGATTGAAATATTTAAATTTATGTATATAAATATGATATATGAATTTACATAGCTATGTATTTAAATGGGGGAAGGATGGATGTAAAGGTCTGGGATTCAGGAGGAAGCTGAGGATGTGTGGGTTGGGGAGGAGCAGATTTGGAGCTGAAAGGGACCTTAGAGGCCAGGAAGTCTGAACCCCTTACTTTACAGATAAGGAAACTGAGGCCCAGAGAGTTTCAAGTCTTACACATAATAAATGGCTAAGTTCAACAGAAGATGCTGTTTTCACTGGGCTACACTGCTTAAAGGTGAAAAGAAAACAGAAAGGGCAGACTGTGTTAGCCAAACCCACCTCTAACACACAATATCTTTCTGATCCTAGGCAAATCAATTCTTTTCCAAGCTGAGTTTCCTCAGTTATAAAATGGGAGTAAGAAGCAATTGTAGTAGAGAGAGCTAGTCTTGGACAAAAAGGCCTTCCTCTAACACTTAATCCGTTTGTGACTGTATATAAATCACTTGGATTCAGTTTCTCTATCTGTAAAATGAAGGGATTGGACTAGACGACCTCTAAGGTATTACACAGCTCTAAACTGGTACGCTATATAAATACTAACTATTGTTGCCAGGTCTGAAGCCAGAAAGACTCATCTCCTTGAGTTCAAATCCTGCCTCAGACACTTACTAGTTGTGTGACACTGGGCAAGTCATTTAACCCTGTTTGCCTCAGTTTCCTCATCGGTCAAATGGTCTAGCGAAGGAAATGGCAAACCTCTGCAGTATCTCTGCCAAGAAAACCCCAAATGGAGTCACCAAGAGTCGAACCCAACTGAGAAACAACCCCACAACAACAGACCTCCCCAAAATGTTTGTCAATGCATTTATCAAGTGTCTACTATGTGTTAAATACTGGTCCTGTAGATGTAGATAAACATTCCTAGAGTATTTATATCTCTGAGTTAGTGTGAGGTTCACATGCGATAATGTATTTAAAATATTTTGCTATATTAATATTAGTCATTATCCTCATGATGATGATGAGGCTGGCTTCTCCACCTCCAGACCAGTTTGGACTCATCCTTGCTGTAGAAGAGGACCAGGCAAAGATGATATGCACTGTTTGGACAACCTTTTGGATCTTGTAAGTTAGGGAGCAGAGGAGGGGTCTGGACACCCACACTGAGGTCTATGCCTGAGCTCAGCTTCTCAGTGGGGAAGGAGGCAGTTCTGGGAATGAAACAGCAGCTTACTACCCTCCCCCAACCCTCTCTAGGGCCCTCTGGAATGTCTCTGATGTGTCTAAAGAGCTGAAACCAGGCTTTAATTATGCCAACCAGACTGTGGGGACAAGTCTCTGAATTTAGCCTGCTTTGGGGTAAGAAGAGTTCTAATTACCCACCATTCAGTCTTTCATGTGGACCAAAAGGCCTGGGCTTTAGGGAGGGAGGGAAGAAAGCAGTCGCCCCTGTCCCAAGCAGTCAAACTAGAAGAGAAAATCTCATAGAACATAGTCTTCAAATTGGAGTCAGGAACTCTGAGGTTGAATTTCAGTTCTGCCATTCACCAGCTGTACGGTCATTGGCTAGTCACAGAATCTCAGAGTTTGAAGGTCCCTCAGAGGCCACTGAATGTAAGGCAGAATCGACCAGCATCACCACTATAGCATTCTTAACAATGGCCTTTCAGTGCAGACTTCCAGTGCTGGGAAGCTCACCACCTTCCAAAGAGCATAACATTTGGGAATAACTCAAGGTGTTAATGAAGCTTCTTTCTCATATCCATCATAAATGGACCTTCTATCTGTTGTTCCTCTTCTACCTGTCAGGGTTCAAACAGAAGCTGTCTCTTTCTTCTTCAGCACAGTCCTTCAAGGATTTTAAAAGCACATTATCTCCTTCCCTATCACCTTGCTCTCCCCCAGTCTTCTCTTTTCCAAGCTCAACATCCCCAATCCTTCATTCAATTCCCCTATCCCATGGTCTTTAGTCCTCTTACTGCAGCTAGGTAATGCAGTGGATAGAGTACCAGTGCACGAGTCAGGAGGACCTGAGTTCAAATCTCATCTTAGACACTTGACACTCACTAGCTGTGCGACCTTGGGCAAGTCACTTAAACCCAATTGCCTCATCCTGGGTCATCTCCAGTCATCCTGATGAATATCTGGTCACTGGATTCAGATGGCTCTGGAGGAGAAGTGAGGCTGGTGACCTGCACAGCCCTCCCTCACTCAAAACAAAGTCAAGTGCAAGTCATGTTATCATTTCTCTGATGGCACGGTCTTCTTCGGCAATGAAGGATGAACACACACACATACACACAGTCCTCTCACCATTCTGGTTGTCTTCTTTTGCATAGCCCCCGGAATATCAAGGTCCTTCCTAAAGCATCAGGGCCAGCACTCAGTACAGATATGGTCTGCCTGGGGCTGAGTAGACACACTTTCTAGATATACTTTCTCCCTTGCTAGAGCCTAAAATCTTTTTAGCTTTCCTAGCTGCCATGTCTTAGTAGTAATTTATGTTGACTGAGATTGCAGTCAACTAAAACTCTCTAACATTTTCCTCAAAAAATGCTGTCCTTATTATGCTATCAGAAATGACAAGCAGGATGATTTCAGAAAGACCTACGTGAACTGATGCAAAGTGAAGTGAGCAGCACCAAGGGAACAGCCTAGTTTAGTGAGAAAAGCACAGCATCTGATGGTTCCCCTTGAGTGGATGATTATTTGCTTCAGTTTTTTTTCCAGTTCATTTCTACACAACTAAAGAGCCACCTATTCCTTATCTGTTTATTAAGGCCTTTTCTTTCCTCTCATTCACATAACAAAGGCAATGGGATATAGTAGAAAGAAGGGACCTGGGTTGGAATCCTGTTGCTCCTGATTAACTGTGTCACTTTGAGGAGGAATGATAAAGTTGCGAAGACTCTCGAGAGCCCTCTAAATGGTAAGCTCCTTAAGAATAGAGATTGCTGGAGGCAGAGTCAAGATGACTGAGTAGAAGTAGGAACTTCACTGAGCCTTCCCTCAAAGCCCTCCAAATACCTGTAAAAATGACTCTGAACAAATTCTAGAGTTACAGAACCCACAAAATGACAAAGTGAAAGAAATCCCCAGCCCAAAACAACCTGGAAAGTTGTCAGGAAAGGTTTTTCACACTAGGTGGGAGTGCAACACAGTCCAGAGTGGGCTGCACCAGCCTAGACAGGCCAGAGCAGGCCTGAGGGACTGAATGCAGGGCAGCTGTGGCAGTTTCCAGACTTCTCAACACACAAATGCCAAAAATGTCAGTGGGAAAACTCAGGGTTCTGGCCTAAACGGGCCCCAGTCCCAGGGCAGTGGGGGTGGTGGCAGCAGTGGCCATTGAGGCAGTAGCAACAGTGGCAGTGGAGTGGCAAAGGCTGCTTCTAGAGCTCTGGGCTCACAGACAATGATGAATTGAGCAACTGATACAAAATCCCTGAATCTTAGGACAGTACACCCTCCCCCACTGCCACCCCCACCGGAAACAGAGTTCTGCCTTGACAAAGAGTTAGAAAGTCAAGTGTTTGGCTGGGAAGATGAGTAAACATCATAAAAGAACTCAAACTATAGAATCTTACTTTGGTGACAAGGAAGATCAGGGCATACAACCAGAGGAGGACAGCAGAATCAAAGTTCCTACACTAAAAGTTTCCAAGAGGAATATGAATTGGTTACAGGCTGTGGTAGAGCTCAAAAGTGATTTTGAAAATCAAGTGAAAGAAGTAAAGGGAAACTGGGAAGAGAAATGAGAGTGATACAGGAAAATCATGAAAACTGAGTCAACAGCTTGCTAGGAGACCCCCCCAAAAAATACTGAAGAAAATAACATCTTAAAAATAGACTAATACAAATGACAAAAAGAGATCCAAAAATCCAAAGAGGAGAAGAATGCCTTAAAAAGCAGAACTGGCCAAATGGAAAAGGAGGTTCAAAAACTCACTGAAGAAAATAATTCCTTCAAATTTAGAATGCAGATGGAAGCTAACGATATTATGAGAAATCAATAAATTCAAAAATAGAACAAAAAGAATTAAAATATGAAATATCGCATTGGAAAAACCACTGACTTGGAAAATAGATCAAGGAGAGATGATTTAAAAATTATGAGATTACCTGAAAGCCATGATAAAAAAAAAAAAGAGTCTAGGCATCCTCTTTCAAGAAGTGATCAAGGAAAACTGTCCTGATATTCTAGAACCAGAGGGTAAAATGGAAATTGAAAGAATCCACCAATCACCTATATAAAGAGATACTAAAAGGAAAACTCTTAGGAATATTGTAGCCAAATTCCAGGATTCTCAGGTCAAGGAAAAAATATTGCAAGCATCCAGAAAGAAACAATTTGAGTATTGTGGAAATACAATTAAGATAACCAAGATCTAGCAGCTTTTATATTAAGGGATCAAAAGGCTTGAAATATGATACTCCAGAAATCAGAGGAACTAGAATAAAAAAAAGCATCACCTACCTAGCAAAACTGAGTATAATCTTTAAGCAAAAAAAAAAAAAATGAACATTCAATGAAATAGAGGATTTTCAAGCATTCTTAATGAAAAGACCAGGGCTGAATAGAAGCATGAAAAGGTAAACAGGAAAGAAAATGCATAAGAGACTTATTAAAGTTGAATTGTTTACATTCCTACATGGGAAAATTATATTTATAACTAATGAGACCTTTCTCAGCATTAGGGTAGTTGGAGGAAATAGATAGATAGACAGACAGATGATAGATAGATAGATGATAGATAGATACATAGATACATAGATGGCACAGGGTGAGTTGAATATGAAGGGATATCTAAAAAATAAAATTGGGAGAAAGAGAAAGGGGAAGATAGAATAGGATAAATTATTTTACATAAGAGACAAGAAAAAGGTTTTATAATGGAGGGGTAAAAGGGGGAAGTGAGAAAAGAGTGAACCTTACTCTCATCAGATTTGGCTTAAGAAGGGAGTAACATACACACTCAATCTTACCCTACAGAAAAGTAGGGGGAGGGGAAGAGAATAAGGAGGGGATGATAGAAGGGAGAACAGATTGGGGGAGGAGGTAGTCAGAAGCAAACACTTTAGAAAAGCTAGGAGGAAATAGAATAATTGGGGGGGGGAGGGATAAGATGGAGGGAAATATAGTTAGTCTTTCACAACATGACTGTTATGGAAGTTTTTTAACCTATAGTGAATTGCTTGCCTTCTCAATGGGAGTGAGTGGGGAATAGAAGAAGGGAGAGAATTTGGAACTCAAAGTTTCAAAAACAAATGTTAAAAATTTGCTTTTACACACAACTGGAAAATAAGATACACAGGCAATAGGGTATAGAAATCTATCTTGTCCTTCAAGAAAGTAAAGGGGAAAGGGATAAGGGGGGTGGGATGATAAAAAGGAGGGCAGACTGGGGGAAGGGTAATCAGAATGCATGCCATCTTGAGTGGAGGAGGAGAAATATGGGGAGAAAATTTGGAACTCAAAATCTTGTGGAAATGAATGTTGAAAACTAAAAATAAATAAACAGATAAATAAATAGATAAATAAATAAACAAACAAATAAATAAATGAACTTAAATCTTAAAAAAAAAAAAAGAATAGTGATTGTTGGGGCACCCAGGTGTCACAGTGAATAGAGAACCAGCCCTGGAACCAGAAGGACCTGAGTTCAAATCCGACCTCAGACACTCAACACTTACTAGCTGTGTGACCCTGAGTAAGTCATTGAACCCTGATTGCCTCATATCCCCCTCCTGGATAAGGATTGTCTTTTATCTTTTTCTATATCCCTAGTGTTTAGCACACTGCCTAGTACATAGCTTAATAGAGACTTAATTAGAGCAACTAGAAGCACAGTGGATAAAGAGGTGGGCCTAGATCAGGAAGATCTGAGTTCAAATTGAGCCTCAGATATTTACTACACTTCTAGCTCCTGGATAAGGCATTTGATTTCTTCAACTGTTAAATGGTGATAATATTGGCACCCACATCATAGGGTTGTTGTGAGAATCAAATGAGATAACATTTATTTACATATATATAATTTATTTATATATTAAATATTTGTATTTAATTACATAATAATTAAATTAAAATATTAAATAAAATGTTGTGAGGATCAAATGAGATAATATTTTTAAAGCATTTATAGGGGTGGGGAACCTTAGGCCATATGTGGCCTCAAGGCTGCAGGTTCCCTACTCCTTGCTTTAGAGGCATTTAATAAATGCTTGTTCCTTTCTTTTCCCCTTAATAAATAATTGTCGACCAGTTTGTTAGCTGAATGTCTCTATTCCAATCAGTTCCTCTACTAACTCTCTGACAAGTGACCATGTAATAAGGGTAGAAAAGTTGCAATCTGCACAGGGAGATGGAGCAGGCACATGGAGGAAATCATAACCCTTGAAGTAAGTATAAAGGGAAAACCTCTCAGTTCATGGGAAAAGTTGTTCTCCAGAAGGATACAACTCCATTTCAAACATCACATCTTTCTTGAGGTCTTTCTGGATGCTTACAGCTACCAGTACCTCCCCTTTCAAAAAATTGTCTTATATGTATATTTTTTTCTGTTTATATATGTACACGTCACAATAGAATGGAGTCATCTTGAGGGCAGGGATCATTCTGTTTTTGTCTTTGTATACCCCTCACCCATCCCAGTGCCTGGAAAACAGTGGGCACTTAATGAAAACTTCCTAATTGATACAATCTCCAAGAATCCGAGAGAATCCTAAGATTGTAGATTTAGAACCACACGTTTACAGGACATTGGGTCTACACCCCTTGTTCTAACAGCTGAAGAAAATGAGGCAGGTAGTAGTTATGTGACTTGCCCAAGGGTCACACAACTGGTAAATATCAGAAGCATGACTTGAACTCAGAGCTCTTCCTGACTCCAGGCCAGCATTCACTGCCTAAGTGTAAATGTTGGGGCAGAGAAGGCTTTAGTGTAAATGGGGAAAACAACTGATTCATTACCTGTTATTGCTGGGGGGTGGGGTGGGATGGGAATCACTCAATGATTCAATTACTCGGTCAATAAATATTAAACACCTACTGTGTGCCAGGGAACAATGGGGTGTTTGCCTATTCAGGGATGCCCATCATTACAAAAGCTTTCACATCACCTCCCAGAAGGCTCAGAAATCCAAGTCATCTTTGCTGAGAATTCCAAGGCTTTCCTTTCTCCGGCTTTGCTGCAGGGTCCAATTCTTGTGGATCCTCCCCATTCTTGTGGTCACTGGCCCCTCCAGATGCTGGTCCACTTGTAAACATTTACATTCACTGGAATGAAGGCAGACGAGAACTTATTTTATTAGGGCCAAATGGAAAAATCTCTCTAAGCAAGCTGGGAATGTAAACATGGCAACATGGCACCAATAAATGCCACGTTTCAGCAGCCACTAGGCCAGCCTCCTCTTGGAGCTGTTGACTGTAAGGATCAGGGCAGGGGGCCTGGCTCTGGAAGGCTACTACATCCCTCTTTGCCAGTCTTCCCTTAGTTCATCTGAGGCCAAGTAATTGGAGAAGAATTAGAATGAGAGGAATCATTGCTCTCAGGACCAGTAAGACAACTTCCTAACCATTCAAACTATCCTTAGCCCATTGGAGGTCTTCAATCCAAGACTAAGTGGTCACTTGTGGGGCGGTTCTAGACATAACAAATACCTTCTGACCTCCCCTTCCCCAGAATAAAGCCTGCTTTGTATAACCTCTCAGGGTCCTAGAGTGTTTTCCTCTATTGCCAGTGGCTCAAGCCCCTATCAGTTGTGTTTGCTCTCACTATCAGCCACCAAGCATCAACAGTCGATAAAATGGCTACTCTGTACTAAGCATTGGGGATACAAATAAAAGAAAGAAAGACAGATGCTTCTTGACTGACTGACTCTAATCCAATCCACCCATCCCTCTCCTACCTCCCAACAAGAAGCCATCTAATAAAGGTGGGAAGATTGCAGTCTTCAGTGGTGGATGGAGAATGCAGACTGAGGAAATCATAACCTCTGAAGGAAGTGTAAGTCAGGAAAAGTCAGATTTCCAGAAGGATACTATTATAAACTCCTCAATGATCATCTCATCCAGCCTGAGTTATAATTGCCCCCAGAAAATCTAATATGTGTCCCTGTCCCAGATGTATTTACATTTTCAAAGGGAAAGGTTTAAGCTGAAAGAATGAATCTCTAATGGTGGAAATTGAATCCATCAAAGTGAGAGATGGAGTAGGAAGACATTTTGCTTACAGCTAAGTCTAATCCTGACTAGACAAGGTCTAATTAACGTGCGATTATAAGTCAGTATTATGAAATAATATGATGAAAGTATAGCAGTGGAGTCACCAAGAGGTAGTTTTGGGACATAGTCCAGATATGTCCCAAGACTTCAACCCTCAAACGCATGTTAACTTGTCCTTACCATGTACACTAAGGCCCTCTCTCCTTGTTCCATTTGCATTTAGACCTTTTCCTTTTCCATTTATATCAAGACTTTCCCCTCTCTTCCATTTATACTAAGTCCTCCTGCCCCTCATTATACTGAGATATTGTAGAAAGAACACTGGATTGGAAGTCCCAACAACTTGGGTTTGAACCCCAGCCTTGCTATGTATTAACTACATTAACCTTAGACATATTTCTTCAACTCTCTGGTCCTCAGTTTCTCCATCTGTAAAATTAAGGGTTTGGAAAGAAGTCAAAAAAAGGGGAAAGGACCCACATGTACAAAAGTAGTCATAGTAGCTCTTTTTGTGGTGGCAAAGAATTGGAAATTGAGGGGATTCCCATCAATTGGGGAATGGCTGAACAAGTTGTGGTATATGAAATGGTGAGCAGAAGGACTTCAAAAAACCTAGGAAGACTTGCTTGAACTGACACTGAGTGAAGTGAGCAGAACCAGGAGAACACTGTACACAATAACAGCAACATTGCATGACGATCCACTATGATAGACTTAGTTCTTCTCAGCAATGAAATAATCTAAGACAGTTCCAAAAGACTCATGATGGAAAATGCTCTCCACATCCAGAGAAAGAACTATGGAGTCTGAATGAAGATTGAAGCATATCATTTTTCACTTTATCATTCTTGGGTGTTGTTTTGTCTTGAGGAGGAGGGAGGGAAGAGGGGGAAATTTAGAATTCAAAATTTTATGCAAGTGTTGAAAATTAAAAATAAATTAGTTTTAAAAATAAAAATAACTATATTTGAATATGTAAAAAAAATTTAGGGGATTGGCGTAAATGATCTCTAATATTCCATCTAGTTCTAAATTCTATGATCACTCAGCCCTCCTCTTCTCAGTTTATACCAAGGCCTTCTTCCCTTCTTTCCCCCATTTACACCAAAGCTGTCCAGCACTTAGAACAGAGCCTGGCACGTTGTAAGTACTTGACAAATGCTTGCTGATTATCTTCCCTTTTTTTAGACCCTGCTTTTACTTAAGGCTCTGTTTCACACACATCCTTCCATATCCTTTTCTTCTGGGCACCAAGTTCTTTTCTTTCCAAAATCTAGGGTCAGAGAAAGCTCTTCGTCTGATCCAAGAGCTCTTAACCTTTTGGATGTCACGGATCCCTTGGGTTGTCAGTCTGGCAACGTCTATGGACCCCTTCTCAGAATCATGTTTTTAAATGCATAAAATAAATAGGTGGTACAGCAGAGAGAGCCCTGGGCTGGAGTCAGGAGGACTTGAGTTCAAATCTAGCCTCAGATACTTACTAGCTGTGACTCAGCAAATCACTTAACCTCTGCCTCAGTTTCTTCAACTATAAAATGGCGATAATAATAGCATTGACCTTCCAAGGGTCATACTTATAAATGGGATCATACTTGTAAAAATGTTCAGCACAATAACTAGCACATTGTAGGCATTACATAAATACTTACTGTTATTATTAAGATTATAAAGGAAACTAATTACATTGAAATAAAGATGTGATTTCTTTTTTTGCCCCATCCAAGTGCATAGACCACAGAAGGGTCCCCGGGTTAATAACTCCTGATTTAGATCAGATACTCTCAGAGAGCAGGAACCCTCATTCTGGTGAAGGCCCGATGACTCTCACTGTTCTCTGGCTTCTAGCTTGTAGATTTTATTATTTAACTGTGGTCAAAAGCTAGGTCCATTCCAGAGCCAGTTTTCTTGGAGAAGCAACATTTGCGTGCTGGACAAGACCTCAGAAGCCTTTTCTCTGGTCTATGCTGATCCTTATGCCTGCCTCCTGACTTCAACTCTTGTAAATCAAATGTCCAACTGTTTATCCTAAACAGAAGTGAGAGGAGCTCAGCCCTGGCTCCAGGTGTTTCTGAGGGAGGGAAGAAGTTGGAGGAGGGGCACACGGACAGGCCAAAGTGGGGAGAAATGCTTGGAGACGCAAAGCGAAACTCTGGTCCCATCTTGAGTTTGAATGCTAACCCCCGCCCTGGATCAGAAGGACATCAAGTCTCCTTTTACAGAGAAAGAAACTGAGACACAGGAATGTTAATTGACTTGCTTCAAGATCATAGGTAATAAGCAGAAGAAGGATTTTGACCCAGGTCTTCTGACTTCAAATCCCCTAGGATGGCCTGGTCTAACCAGCTTCCCTCTTTCTCCTACTTTCAACTGTAGCCAGGCCAGCTTCCTCTTGCCTTATACCCACCAAGTTCTTTCTTATCTCTGCACTCTTGCTCATGCAGAGCCTCTCACCTGGAATACAGTCCACTCTGCCAAGTCAAATCCATCCTAGTTTTCACCATCCAGCTCAATTCCCAACTCCACTGGTGTACTCCAGCCCCAGGTAACCTCTCTCTCCTTGGAGCTAGTTCCTATAGCATTCACTGTCTAGTCTTCATGCTTGAATTTATGGTATCTTACATTGGTGCTGTGGATAGAGCACCAGACCTGTAGTCAGGAAGACCTAAGTTCAAATCTGGCCTCAGACACTTACTACCTGTGTGACCCTGAGCAAATCACTTAACCCCGTTTGCCTCAGTTTCCTCATCTGTAAAAAGAGCTGGAGAAGAAAATGGCAAACTGCTGCAGGATCCTAGCCAAGCCCCAAATGGGGTCATAAAGAGTCAGACACAACTGAACAAATTTCACATATGTAAATCTTGCCTCTCTAACTAAATAGAAGCTTTAAAAGGCAAGGATCATGCCTGCTTTGTTCACTTTCCCCTCCTAGGACCTAAAACAAGAGGGAGTATATATTAATGCTTAGCAACCTAGAATAGTTCAAAGGATACTGGATTTGGACTCAGGCAACCTCGGGGTTTGGGTCTCTCCTTTGCCACTTAGTATGTGCGTGATTTTGCTATGGTAGGAAGAGCACTGAATTTGGAACAAGAGGACTTGGGTTCCGATCATGCCTTTGACTCCTGTGTGACCTTGGTAAGTCACTCTCACTCGCAGAGCCTCAGGTTCCTCATCTGTAAAATGAGGGATTTGGATAAGATTCCCCTCGGAGGCCCCTTCTGGCTCTTAATCACCAGTCCTTGGGGATGTCCCTTCTTATCTCTTGACCTCAGGTTTCATCTGCAAAATCAGATGGTCCAATGAGAAGATCTCTTGGGTCCCTTTCATCTTTCAGCACTATCATTTGGCTTAACCAAGACCTGCCCTTAGAGGGAGAGAGCTTACCTAGGTCCTGCTGATGCTCCTTCATAGGCCTGGGATCTCCCTCCTAGGCCTGAAATTCCGCCAGCTCCTCACAGCATTGGCTCACTGACCTCCAGTCCTTGCTCACTGGCCTGCAGCCCCTTCTGAGATTCCTCAGCAATGATGCTCTGTCCCAATTGAGTCCAAGGTCAATTTGCCAGCCCCCAGCCCTCCACCCTAGAACCCAGCTGCCAGCTGGGCCCTTGAAAAAAACTGGAGGAGAAGAAATAAGCTGCAAATGGCTAGGATGGCCCCCTCTATCCAACCCTAAACCAAAAAGGGGGAGACCAGAAGGCAAGTTGGTAGCCAAACAGCCCAAGCCAGCCCTTCTCTGGCCCTTTGGAGTGTATGTACACTGAGAGTTGGGAGGGAAGTCCAGATCCCCACTCCCAACCACCCACATCTCTGAATCTCCTCAAGCTCTTGCTTAGACCCAAGTCGTAAAAAGAGCAGATTTATCTCAATCAAGAGTCCCAACCACATGGAGCCATGTGTCCACTTGAGAAGAGTTTCTGGCACAGCCCAGGCTGGGGTGGGAGGGGGAGGCCAAACAGCTGCAAACATCTGGTTTGAATTGTCCATGGCAACCATCTGCCAAGGAATCCCAAAGGCTGATTTGAAGCTGAGAGAGAGGAGGCTCAGCCTGCCTTAGCCTGGTTCCCCATGCACTGGGCCAGGTTTGGGCAGGATCAGGCTGGGGCCCAAGGAGGTCCCCACACATGGCCAAAGTGCCTACATGTGGATGGGAAACTTTTCTTTCTTTTTCGTGCCAAAGCAACAAAGCCACTGAGGTTTGTTCTAGCCAAGAGGGAGTACAAAAGACAGACAACTAGGATTCAGGGAGACATTAGGATTTAGGCATGAAGACATAGAGACATCATCCACCCAGCAGAAATTAAGAGGAATTTTCTAACTTCTTGGTCTGGGACTGTAACAACTCATAGCAGGGAGGTGATAGTAACTGTTTAACAACTGGCTTGCATACTGTCTCAGAAAAAGACATATTTTCAAGTTGAATCTACATTAATATTTCCTCCATCACTTTCTTAATTCTAAACAATCAGCCAAACAGCAAATCAAGACCTCATTTGTAGATTCGTCCATTCATTTAACAACTGGCTCCTAGCACAGCTTGGCCGTAACCTTTGTCTATGCCCCAAGACAGCATCGGCTGGACCTTGTCAGAGAGAGGCTTACTAATCCTTGCTCCTCAAGATATGGGAGCAGAAGGGGAGCAGACTACCCTGAAAATATGAAACAGCTGAACAGAGACTCTTAGAAAGAAGCCTGTCAGCTCCAGGACCAGCAGAGACAAGAAGGCAAAGAGGAGATTATATTCCAAGGTCTTCCATGATGCTTATAACATGGGCATAAGAACTGATTCTATAGAATTCCACAGAGTGTTGTTTTACATAATGTCACATTTTTGTAGAGCCAATTAATGATGCCTAACCAAGCCAATAAACCTTTGTTAAGCATCTGCCATGTGCCAGGAACTGTACTAAGCACTGAGGATACAATTAATAAAAGAAAGTCCTTGCCCTCAAGAACTTACAATCTAAAGGTGAGAATAATACACAAAAGGAGAGAAGTCAGGAAGATAGGACAGCAGGTGGTATTCAGCATCAGGGGGCATCTTGTTCCATGGAGCTGAAACCAGGAAAGGCAGCAGATGCAAAGTGAAATGAGCTGAAAGGCCAGTTTCTGCCCTCTATGAAGGAAGGCACTGGGAGGAGTTTGAACTACATCCTCCAGCCCTCCAATCACAGGAGAGAGGAGACCAAGGGAGGTGATGTCTATCAAGGGGTTGAGTTAACAGAATGGTGATGAGTTTAGAAGTGATGAGCCTATCCTGGGAGGGACATTTTGTTCCATGGAGTTGAAACCAGGCAGGACAGCAGTGCAAAGTGACTAGGCTGGGAACAGCCTTGAATTCTAGACTTGGGAGTTTGGACTTGTAGGTACTAGAAAATGACCGCAAGTCCAAGATGAATGACATGATCAGACGTCATCAAGTCATAAATTACTTTTTTATTTACTTCTAATGTGAAGGCCATATCAGAATTAATTATGTATGCAGCAAGATCAGCACCAAAATCAGCTAGAAGAAAGGATAAAGACATAATTGTGATAACTTTACCTTGACCTATTAAAAATAGTTTTTTATGTCCCCAAAAACAGGAAATGGAAAAAGAAAAAAACATTGACCTTGATTATCACTCAGTCTCTTGTAATACCTTCAGAGATATAAAATAATTGCTACAACAAGTAGGCTGTAAACCTGAGTCGGTAAACACTTCATCTACTTGTGAAGCAGAGAGAAATGGTAGCTAAGGACAAAGTCAGTTTAGAATGCACACTCATTTGTTAAACACTAGGAAGGACTGAAAGCAAAAACAAGTCTAAATAAATGACTTGGCATGAGACCCAGCTGGACACATCATTTCAAAGGCATTCATAGATGGAATGGGCTGGCAGACTCTGAATAGGCAGAAAATAGAGCAAATTCATTGGCGTTTCCATTACAATCTGTTTTCATCATCAATGATAATGGCACTACTTCCTGGGACCATTAACACCTCAGTCCCTCTGGGCTATATGAGCAAGCCATAAAGGTACTTCAGATGAAGTTGGAGCAAAGAGCTGGAAATAGAGGAGATGTCCACTGATTGGGCATTGGCTAAACCACTTGTGGTATATGAATGGGATGGAATGTTACTATGCTATAAGAAATGAGAAAGAGGATGAATATAGAGAAGTGTGGAGAGATTTATATGAACTGACTCAAAGTAAAGTGAGCAGAACCAGTTTTTTACATACAAAAGCCAGTGTAAATGGAAAAAATAGCCATCATGAAATAATTGAAAATAAACATTGGAAAATTGCAAAAAACAATGTGTCCCCAAAGAAAAGATAAAACACCTCTCCCCCAACTCATTTGGAGAAGGTTACAGTCCACGGATATTGAATATTGCATATAATTTCAGATTTTTCCTCATATGTTGGTTGGTTTTTCTGATTTTTTCCTCCTTTTTTAAAAAAGTAAAATTCTTTGTTAGAAGGGATGACTCTAGTGGGAGGGAGTATGGGGAAAATGTAGGCAATGTTAAAAGATATCAATAAAAAATCTATTTTTAAAAATACCACAGAGGAGGGTGGCCACATAAAATGGCAAAAAGCAGTAGAAACAAAAATAAATCTAAAAAAAACTTGGCATGAGATGAAACTCAGCTAAGCCACATCATCTCCTGAGCATTCATAGATGGAACAAAATGACAGGCTACAAATAGCCAGAAAATGGAACACATTTGTTGGCATTTCAACAATGATCTATTTTCATCGTCAGTGATAATGGGACCCACAGGCAACAAGAGTTGGTAAACAAGTATTTATTAAATACCTGCTATGTGCTGGACACTGTGTCAAGTGTTGGGAATAAGAAGGAAGAGAAAAGACAGTACTTGCTCTCAAGGAGCTTATTGTCTAATCAGGGAGCTACACCATACAAACAACTGTATACACACAAGATATAGTCAGGATAAATTGGACATAATCACCCAGTGCACTCCTTCATAACAATTTAGAAAATGCACTAGACTAAATATTTATCACAAAAAAGAAAGTCACTGGGAGTCATTTTTCCAGCCCAAAGAAGCTTAGGAAGACAGACAGAGAAGTCTGTGGACACTGGGAAAGGGGCTGGCCAAGAATACAGCAGCTGCCGCAGTAGGAAGCATTCTAGCATCTAGGAATGGTAAGAGAGCTGACAGTCAAGATCAGGGCAGGAAACACCAGGGCAGAAAGAGATCCTAGGGAAGCACTGGAGGACCAGGAGTCAACTGATAGCTTCGTCACCTTCTTCTCATTTCCTAGTCATGTTTCCAGAATGGAGAGCAGTAGTTGCAGGTACAAGGGAGCAGGGCCCTGTGTACAGAGCAAGGAACAAGTTCCCAAAACTTAACTATGTGGCTCTGAGACCAAGAGCATAGGGGAGACTCAGTTCTAACCTTTAGATCCAAACATAAGCCCATAAAAAAATAAATTAACTCATTTGATCCTTATAACAACCTTGCAATATAGATACTCCTATTATCCCCATTTTACAATTAAGGAAACTGAGGCAAACAGAGGCTAAGTGACCTTCTCAGGGTCATATGCCTAGTAAATGTCTGAGACTGGATTTGAACACAGATCTTCTTGACTTCAGGTCCAGTTCTCTATCCACTGAGCTACCTATGTGATATTTAACTGAAAACCAAATAACCTAATCCTAAATAGTGGATGGGTCAAAGAGTAAATCATAGAAACAATAAATGATTTCATCAAAAAAGATGATAGTAATGAGACATCATGCAAAAATCTGTAGGATACAGTCAAGGTAGCACTTGTGGAAAATTTATATTGAGAGGAGAGAGAGAGAGAGAGAGAAGGAAGAGGAGGAAGAAGAGGAGGAGAAGGAAAGGAAGAAAGAGAGGGGGAGAGGGAGGAAGGAAGGAAATAGAAAGAGAGAAAAGGAAAGAAAGAAAAAGAAATCTTAAAAAGATTACCGAGACATTTTAATGCAGTTAAGAGAGCAGAAAGAATCCTAAATGAGGAAATTGTGGCCCAGAGACGGGTGATGCCAGGAATAGAACCCAGACTTTCTGGATCTCAGCGCCCTGTTCTTCCTGCCATTCCAGACCATCTTTTCTTCTCTAGACCCCAAGAGACTCTAGAGTGTCCCAGGGGGTGGCTGGACCCTGATGAGGAGATGTGCCCATGTGGTGGCCTCCTAGGATTTCACTGCCCTCTCAGCTGTCTGGGGTCCTCCTGAGCAGCCTAGAGTCTGTAAGGAAGCTGCTTCCCCAGCATTTGATTGGACATTCCACGCCAGGACTTGGCTTTGAGTACTGGAGGTTTCAGAAGAGACACCAGACCTTTGTGGAAGAGGATGAGGGAGGCTCCTCTGAGGCTGATGGAGAAGACACTGGGCTATACCTTCCAAGGGCAGAATGGCTTGGAGAGTCTGACTCTAGGCCTTAAGTCCCAAGATCTGTCTTGGTTCTGTCACAGCTCAGTTCCATGGCACTCAGTAAATCCCTTCCCTTCTCTAGGCTTCAGACTCCCTCCTCAACTATAAAATGAGGGAATTCAAGTCAATTCAATGAGCACTGATTCCTTTCCTGTACCAGGAGCTGGGGATATGAAGACAAAAGTGAAACAGTCCCTGCCATCAAGAAGCTCCCATTCTATCATCAATTGGCAATCACTTATTAAACGCTATTTGCCAGATGCTGGGCCAGAAGCTGGGGGTCCAAAGACACCGATGGATAAGTGCCTGACCTCCTTGCCCTTCCATGGGATGAGGGTGTTGAGGTTTAGGGGCACTGGGACCCCAAAATAGCAACACACAGGTCCTGCCCAAATGAACTCTACCCAAACCTTCTTTCAGCCAAAGAAAAACAAAATTTTAAAAAATCCGCCATACTGGCCAGACTCTTAAGAAATCTCAGCACTGGCTAGACTCAAGGAATGTGAACATTTGTAACGCTAATGTAAGTGGGCCAGATTGAATCTGAGAGCTTTCATGGAAACAAGATGGATCTTACATACAGAAGAAAGGCTCAGAGAAGGGGTCTATATGGAATTAAGGAGTGGCAGTCTAGGATGGCCAGGTGCAGACAATGAAAGGGCAGTTAATTAACTGGGAAGGGATGATTGCCCCAGGTGAACTCCAGGGACCTGGGCCTTGTGGAAAAGTCCAGGGGCTTTTCCTTTTGGGGTCCAGATCCCAAAGACATGGTCTTTTCCTTTTAGGGGTTTAGATCTCATTCCCACTATTTCCCCTCAAACAAATGGGACTCCAATTCTTTTGGGGTAAGGGCAAAGGTCTCAGCTTCTGAAACTGTTTCCTGCTGTCAAGGGTTATAGAACTGTCCCTGCCACAAGGCGGTCCCAAAGAGGAGACTGACTGGAACCAAGCACAGGCTGCATCCAGAGGATGATGGGGGGATGTTGGCTGGTACCCACTGTTTGTTACCTACTCTAGGTGAATGACCTGTATTCTGGAAGACACAAATCTGACAAGCAAGTCTACAGGGCCCAAATATAGGGAGAAGTAAAAGTGGAAGAGCCCCATTAAACTCATTTACATTTGACCTGCAGGATTATCTGATGTTATTACTTTCAAAAGTTTAAGCAACACTTTTGCAGGTAGAAGTTTTCCACCCTTGGCCAGCGACTTTTACTCCAATTTTAACAAAAGACTAGGGAGGTTACTTAGGTAATGATTACATCAAATAGGTTAGTTACCTCCCTCAAAGAAAATTGCACTGAAATTCTCTGCCCCAAACCAAACTGAAGATGTTTATGATTTAATTTCCGTTGTTTGGAGTACAAAATGACTATACATTCACGTCAAAACAGCAAGATCTCACACATTTGCATTGTGCTTATATATCTTTTACTGACCATTTGTTCTGATTATAGAAATTTGCTATAAAAGGATAAAGCAGGGACAAGATTTATTATTTATTATATTAATAATATTATTTATTATATATAATTTATATATAATATAATACACATTTATATAATATATAATTATTATATATAATAATAAATATTATTTATTAAGGATTAAGTATCCTTAGAATTCAGATAATTCACAGTTTTTCAATCATACAGTTATCAATTCCATTCCATAGCCAGACTCAGGAATAACCAGGTGGGTAACATTCTTTTTCAAAGGAACACACTGGGGAAACTGAACCAGGAGGATCCCATCTTAGACTGAGGCTAAAATTGTTCTCTCAGCTTTTCCCTGATGCAGATCTCCCACCTACTTGTATTACATTTTCTCTGAATAGCTTGTGGCATGTCTCTCAGATGGTGGATTAAAGGTTATCGACTACTGATGGATTACTATCATCCATCAGAAAACTTAAAATCAGTTACAGTCCTAGGAGCTTTTACCTCAAACAGCAAGTTTCAGCAATCACAGCTTAGGGAAAACTTTTCCAGAATTTACATCTCAAACCCATCAGGGGGAGAAAGACACAACACAAGCACACAGATACAGAAATACAAAATACCTTTTATTTTTAAATGGTCCTGTGGTTTCCTTCATGTTATAGAACTTCCACAAGCGAACTCCTTCTATCGCTACAGATGGAAATTCTGTAACTAAGTCTTAGAGGATTTCTTGGGGCACTTAACCCTCCTGGGGCCACACAGCCAGTATGAGTTAGAACTTGAACCCAGATCTTTCTGACTCCAAGGTTGACTCCAATGCTTAACTCTCTGAATCTCAGTTTCCCTATATGTAAAATGAAGTGTTTGGATTACATATCCCCGAGGTCCCTTATAAATATAATCATTTAGACCATAGGGTTTTAAAACTGAAAGGGTCCTCAGAGCTCATCTAAGATAACTCCACTCATTTCTTACACATGGGAAAAAGAAGTCCCAGAGGAGAGAATTCACTTGCTTGACTGAATTAGTAGCAGAGCCTTGGGAGTAGAATTTCCCACTGGGTGTTCTTTCCATGATTTAGGATCACAGGCTCTTAAGTCTAGAACTGGAGGGGACCACAGAGGTCAAGCAGTCCACTCTTACTTAATTCACAGATGGGGAAACTGAGACATCAAAGAATCCATGAAGTGACTTGGTCACAAGTGACAAGATTGCAAGGTAGGAAGTGACAGACCCAGGACTTGAACCCAGATCCTCCAAGTAAGCAGAGGTCAGGCTCCAGGGCTGGAGGTACTAGTTGGACCCAGATCATCAATGCAACCGAATTAGCTTCAGATCTGGGGCCTCTTTTGATCACATGAAACAACTCTCTTAAGAAGGAGTGGAGAGACGGGCTAGGGGCCAAAAGTAACAACCACTCTCTGGAAGAAGATGGATTTCCCACTAAAAGCTTGTCAGCAAAGGTCTACTCTCCTTCCATAAACACATCCCTGTTACCTAAACAAAGCAGAGGGGTTGGGAGAGAGGTTCTTAAGTGAGCTCCAGAGCTGGTGAGCTTTGGCACCAATCCCAGGCAGACAGTTGGGGGGTAAGGAGAGAGTGGGAGGAGAGACAAAGGAGAGGAAGAGGAGTAAGGGACAAGGAGTGAGAGCAGGAATAGAGAACTCAGAGTGGTCAGGGACCTGAGAGAGCTCTGATCAACCCTTCACTTTTGCAGAGGAAGAAACAGAGCAGAGAGGATAAATGATTTACCCAAAGCTAAATAGGAGTGAAAATCTAGGTCCTCTGAGTTGAGAGTCCTTGATCTAGTGAGCAAGAAATGTTTATTAAAAGCTTAATAAATGTTCAGAATTGAGCACCTACTATGTGCGCAGCACTGTGCTGTGCTAGGGATGCAAAAAGAAGCAAAAGGGGCAGCTAAGTGGAACAGTGGATATAGCACTGACCCTAAAGTCAGGAAGACCCGAGTTCAAATCTAACCCCAGACACTTGACATTTACTAGCTGTGTGACCCTGGGCAAGTCACTTACCCTGGATTGCCTTGCAATAGACAAATGAATAAATAAATAAAACAAAAGAGGCAAAAGCCAATCCCAAGCTGATAGAGGAAAAAACACATAAACAAATATACACAAGCCCTATACAGGAGAAATAGGAAATCATTAACAGAGGGAAGACACTGGAGTCAAGGAAGGTTGACCTTTCTATCATACCAAAGGCCGAGTTGGAAAAGGGTAATAATAGCTAGCATTTAGATAATACTTTAAGGTTTGCAAAGTGTTTTACAAGTTATTTTATTTGATTCTTACAACCACCCTGGGAAGTAGGTGCTGTTATTTCCCCCATTTTCCATATGAGGAAACTGAGGCAAAATGACTTGGCAAGGGCCAGACTTGCCAAGCCTGGATTTGAACTCAGGTCTTCCTAACTGAAGGTCATTGTGAGGGGATGGCCAGGTTTCAGCAAAGCAGAATCATAGAAACCCTGTCGCTGAGGGCCATCCAATCCACCCATACCCAAACAAGAATTTTCTCCATGACATATTCTTCTCCTGATGGGACCGGGTAGATTTTACTTGGAGACATGTAATGATGGCAGTTCCCTATCCCCCAAGGCAGCCCATTCTACTTTGGGATAGCTCTCACTGTTTAAAAAAAAAGCCCTCTTTTTAGAGCAGCTACATGGTGCATGGATAGAGCACTAGGCTTGAGTCATGAGGACCTGAGCTCAGATCTAACCACAGACACTTTCTAGCTGTGTGACCCTAAGCAAGTCATCTAACCCCGATTGCCTCCAAAAAGGAAAAGTTTTCTTTTCATAGAGCTGAAATCTGTTTCTGAAAACTTCTACCTGCTTATCCCTAGTTCTGTTCTCAGAGGCCAAGAAGAACACCTACTACTCTTTAGATACTTGAAGACAGTTTCTGTGTTCCCCAGAGTCTTCTGTTCTCCAGATCTGAACTAATCCTTTAACGGATCCTCAGTAGCATGAGTCTGAGACCCTTCACCATCCCGGATGCTCTCCCCTGGCCTATCTCCAAGTTATCATTTGGTTGTGTTCAGTCAGTTTGAGTTGTGTCTGACTCTTCATGACCAACATGGAATTTTCTTGGCAAAGATACTGGAGTGGTTTGCCATTTCCTTCCCTAGCTTATTTGACAGATGAGGAAACTGAGGCAAACAGGGTAAAGTGACTTTTCCTGAAGTGTCTAATCCTTTGTGATTCCATGAACCATACATACAACACCAATATTGTCCAGGGGATTTTCTTGAAAAAGATGCTGGAATGGTGTGCTATTTCCTTCTCCAGTTCATTTTACAGATGAGGAAACTGAGGTAAACAGGGTTAAGTAACTTGCTTGGGGTCATGCAGCTAGTAAGTATCTGAAGTTGGATTTTTAACTCATGAAGATGAGTCTTCCTGACTCCAAGCCCAGCACTCTATCCATTGCATCACCTAGCTGCTATCATCACCCTTTTAAAAAGTGAACACAATACTTTAAAAGTTGTCATAAAATCATAGGATCATAAATTTAGAACTGAAAAGAAACTTGGAGGCAGGTGGGAATAAGGAGAAAGAAGAGAGGGAGAGGAAAAAGAATAGAAAGAGGGGAGATCCAAAGGTAACCTTATTCCTCTTTCATTTTACAGATGAGGATGGTTCTGAAAGCTAGCTATTATTACCCTTTCCCACCTCAGCCTTTGGTATGATGGAAAGGTCAACCCTGCTTAATTCCAGTGCCTTCTGTTAACTATTTCCTACTTCTCCTGTATAGGGCTCGTTTGATATTTATTTGTTTGAATGTTGTCTCTTCCATCAGCTTATAGGGGGCAGCTAGATAGCTCAGTGGATAGAACATGAGCTCTGAAATAAGAGAACCTGAATTCAAAATTGACCTCAGACACTGACTAGCCATGTGACCCTGGGCAAGTTACTTAATCCTCATTGCCTCAAAAAAAGAGAGGGAGAGAGAGAAGAGAGGAGGGGGTTCAGGGACTTATCCAAGGTCACAAAGTCAATAAGCAAGGATTCCAGGTGTTAACCTCACATACAGTGTACATTCAATCCCTCCTCAAGGGTAGAATCAATGCCAGAGTGATGAAGGTGAAGGGTGGTAAGGCCAATTTGGCTAAGGGTTGGGTTAAGAGGAGCTGAGATAATTAAGGGCAAAGGGATAGGTTGGAGTTGGGGTGTAGAGGACTGAGAATGCTGAACTGAGGAGCTGAGAGGAGTGGGATGGCTGGGTCTCCTGGCTGCTCAAAGACCAACTTGGGCTCAAGACCCAAGCAAAGAAAGATTCCTGAAAAAATTTGACTCAAGATTCCTCAAAAGTAGCTACAGACCCTTTTGGAGAAAATTTGTCCTGTAAACCCAGTTGGAATTTGCTGCCATGCTCAGGGCTCCCCAAGGGGACATGAGAATGACACTCCTCACAGACCCCTCCAAACACATTCACTCACACCTTAAAGATGGTCTTGCTAGTAGGATCCAGGACAGGGGAAACAACTCAATGACCTAGCGTTCTAGGCTTCCTGGCCCCTTCCAGGTTGATGAATCCCCACACAAAAAACACGTACATAGAAGCACCTATAGAAGCTCTAGTCATTTCCATGTATTAGGGCCTTCGAGAATGTCAGAGCTGGGAGGCCTTTAGCGATCACTTGGTCTCCTTGCACAACTGAGGAAACTGAGGTTTAGCGAAGACACTTGACAATGTCCCACCTTAGCTGGGCTCAGATGGGACACCTGGTGGTTCCCAGGTCAGAGTTTCTGCCGCAGGCTGTCACCTCTCCCTAAATAGCCTGATTCCATTGCCTTTGCTGCCTTCATGAACTGCACGTGCAAGCAGCTGAGAAGATGAGGGCTGAGGTCTGCCCTAGAAAGATTGGAGGGTGCTAGAAAGCTTGCTGCCTGAAGACCCCAGAAAGTAGGAGTGTGCGCCCTCTGCTGGTCTGCACAGACCAGCACTTGTGATAGAGCTCTCCTCAGGGATAGAGCTGATGCCTAAGAGGCATCCAGTCCAAGCCCCTGACCAAGAATCCCCCCTGCACCGTTCTGATAAGGGGTCATCCAGTCTCTGATTGGAGTCCTCCCCTGAGAGGCCACTCCTGACCTTCCAAGGCAGCCCATTGCACTCTAAGATGACTCTCATTAACAGGGAGGGTTTCCTAACATCCAGCCCCAATTCTCACCCTCATTCACCCATTGCTGCTGGTTTGGTTAAACAGAAAAAGGCTAATACTGTTCCCCTCTCCAACCTGATAATCCTTCAGACCCTCAAAGGCAACTCTCTTTTCCACTCCTCAGTCTTCACTTTCTTCAGCTGATCCTCATAGACTTCCATCCCAAGGCCCTGGTCACCTTCCTGGCAAGCTCCTCATCCTTTCTGAACATGGTGTCCAAGCCAGGGTCTGAGCAAGACACAGAGCAGTGAGACTGTCCATTTCTTAATACTGGATGCCATGGCTATCTTCAACAAGGACCAGTTTGTCCAACCAATCATCCCAAGGTGTGAACTCATGTGGCATGAACAGCTTCACCTTGGTGACCCTCTGGAACTCTCCAGCTTCTAAATGTCATTTATAAACTATGACCCCCAGAATCATATTCAGTACTCCAGATTGGGCATAGCCAGGGCAGAGGATGAAATAACTATCACCTTCTTTTCTTAGAAATTATGTCCTTCTTAATGAGCCTAAGAACCCATGAATTTTGGGGTGCTGTATCACAGTACTGACTTCGGTTGTACTTATGATTGACTAAACCCTCCCCACTCCACAGATCTTTCTCTGATGAATGACTGCTGCCTGGTCCTCCCTCTCCCATCTTATACTTATGAAGGTGATTTTATCGAACCGAAGCTTTAAAAATATGTATTTTCCCCTAAGTTTCAACTTGTCATGATGTTTTAAAGTCCCAACTGTCATGGAATATGTTCTATCTCTTCCTCTGCTTTATGTCATCATTCTGTGTTGTTTTACCCTATTAGGTTGTAAGTTCCTTGAGGACAGGTACTGGCTTTCTTTTTCTATTTGTATCCCCAGAGCTTAGTATGGTGCCTGGCACAAAGTAGGCACTTTCCAAATGTTTATTGACTGACTGACTCATGGGCAATTTTAACAAGTAAACTACTTTTATGCAAGGCATTTATTAAAATGTTATACAGCACAGGGTCAAGTCTACTGGAGGCCTGCTTCCAAATTAACTTTGAATCATTCAGAAATGAATACTCTTTAGGTTTAGTCAGTCAGTAAGAATTTATTACGCCCTTGTTGTATGCCACGCTTTCCAAAATGGTTGCAATATCTCAAAGTTCCACCAACAATGTACTAGCGTACCTATTATTTCACCACCTTTTCAACATTGTTGCTTTTTATCATCTTTGCTAAATTTCAGGTTGTTTGCCAACAACTTCAGGGTTGCTTTGATTTTCATTTCTCTTATTCTTTGTGGTTGGGAACAGAAATATCAGGAAGCAGATTAAAATGTAATTGGGAAATGGTTAACATAATAAAGAAAAATACAATGCACATAGATAATTTGTGATTAATTTGTGGTTTTCTGAAACAATATGCAGCCTCAAGAAGATTTATTTCTGTTGGAAGTTGACACCACTGGTTTTGAGGACTGGTGTTTTATGATATAGTTTGAAGTCTGGAAGTGCTATTGCCCCTTCATCTCTATCCTTTTCATCGTTTTCCTTGATATTCTAAATGTTTTGTTTTTCCAGATGAAGTTTGTTATTATTTTTATCAGGTTCTGTATAGAGTATACCATTCATAATTTGATTGGTATAGCATTAAAAGTGTAGATTAACGTTGGTAGCACTGTCATTTTTATTATATTGGCACAGCCTAGTGAGAACTAAATATTCTTTCAGCTACTTAAATTCTTTTTTCTTTAAAGAGCACTTTGTTTTGTTTTATCTATTCTATTGTGTTTTTCTTTTTCCTTTATTTTTTATTTTAACTTCTTTCTCTTCCCTACCCAATTAGAAGATAAGAAAAACAAATCATTTACAAATAAATGTAGTAATTATTCCACATTAACTGTATCAAGGAGCACTTTGTAATTGAATCTATACAGTTATTTTATATTCTTTGATAGGTTGATCCTCAGATATTTTATGAAGTTTGTCATTATTTGAAGTGGGTTTCCATTTCTATTATTGCTTCTTCTGTTTTGTTTTTATTATATAGAAATGCTATTGATCTTTGAGGATTTATTTTGTGGTCTTCAACTTTGCCAAGGCTTTTACTGTCTCAATATCTTTGTTGATTCCTTGGGATTTTCTGAGTAAAACCATCACAGCCTCAGCAAATAGGGAGTATTTTATCTCTTCTTGACTCATCTTTATGCCTTTAATTTCTTTCTACTGTCTCATTGCTGTTGCTAATATTTCAAATAATAGTAGGGGAGAGTATGTATACTTGCTTCATTTCCATATTTATTAGAAAAGGTTCTAGTGTATCCCCATCACATATGGAGCTTGCTTTCTGTTTCAGAGAGATATTTTTACGATATCAAAAAGGGTCCTTCTATGTCTATATTGTGAATTTTGGGGCATCTCTACTAATGTTCTTCTTTCTATATTATAACTTCTCTTAGTACATATACATAGGCATTTTTCTTCATCCTCTTCTTATTCCATGTAAAATTCTTTTGCTTAGATTGGTAAAGCTCTAAACAAATGCATTCTAAGTGGCCTTGATTTGGTATACACTACATCTCTGGACAGGACCTTGTCACTGCTTGTTTTAAGCCATAGTCTAGAAATACAAGTTTGATTCTCAGACACCCTCTTCTTATTTAGTATTTTTCTTTCCCCATCTGCCTTTTTTCTTCTATAGCCTTTGCTTCTGATGGGCAATAATGATGGAAATACCATTTGTGTCCTTAAGGCTTCCGATTCTTACTCAAGACTCCCAAGATGGCATTCAGTTTCAAACTCATCAGAGCTGGAAAAGATTCAAGATCGTTGAACAATATTTTAGAATCAGAAGGATTCCCTAGAGATCTAATTTAACCCTCTCATTTTATAGATGAAGAAACTGAGCCTTGGAAAAGGGAATTGACTCATCCAAGGGCACATGCTCCTAAGAGTCTTATATTCATGTCTCCTCATTTCTAAGACCTTTGCTTTTTCTATGAGGATGTACTCAAGTTGTGCTTTGAAGGATGGATGAGAATTCATAATAAGCACATTATTAATTAATTAATAACATAGTTGAAGTTTTGAAAAGCCCAAGATTTAATTTGATTTGCTCATCACAACAACCCTAGGAAGTAGGTGCCGTTATTACCTCCATTTCACTGGGGTAGAGAGAGGGTAAAGTGACTTGCCTAGGTATCTGAGGCAGCAATGAGTTTTGCTTAACCAGCAACATTGTAGGATGGTTTCATCTGATAGACTTAGCTCTTCTCAGCAATTCAGTGATCCAAGACAACTCCAAAAAACTCATGGTGGAAAATGCTATCCACATCCAGAGAAAGAACTCTGGGATCTAAATGTATATTGAAGCATGTCATTTTCTCTCTTTTCTTTGTCATGGTTTTTCCCTTTTCTGATTCTTCTTCCACAACATGACTAATATGGAAATATGTTTAATGTGATTGCGCATGTATAACCTCTATCAGATTGCCTCCTTTCTTGGGGAGGGGGGGGGAGGGCAAAAAAAATTGGAACTCAAAATTGTACAAAAATGAATGTTGAAAACTATCTTTACATGTAATTGGGGAAAACATAAAATACTATTCAGGGGAAAAATAGGAAAAGATGAGTTTTGGCCTAATCTTGCCAAGAACCAGGCCTCTGCATAACTTCCTGATCATTCAGACACGATGATGTCTGTATTCAGGCCTTCCTGTTCTGCCTCTGTGTTGCCTGGTTCTGAAAGAAGCGAATTTTGGCCTGACTGTCCCTTCCTGGCCATCTCCACATCATTAGAATGTAAGCTCATTGGGGACAGGGACGGATCTGCTTGCCTGGATTTGTATCCCAGTACTTAGCACCTAGTAAGCACTTAATGTTCTATCTATCTGTTCATCCATCTATCATCTGTCTATTTATCTATTTATCCATCCCCTGATCCACCTATAATCCATTTATCCATCCACCCATCATCTATCATCTATCTATCTATCTAGAGCAGCTAGATGGTACAGTGGATAGGGCACCAGTACAGCAGTCAGGAGGACCTGAGTTCAAATCTCACCTCAGACACTTGACACTCACTAGCTGTGTGACCTTGGACAAGTCACTTAACCCCAGTTGTCTCATCCTGAGTCATCTCCAGTCATCCTGATGAATATCTGGTCACTGGATTCAGATGGCTCTGAAGGAGAAGTGAAGTTGGTGACCTGAACAGCCCTCCCTCTTTCAAAACAAAGTCAAGTGCAAGTCATATCATCATTTCTCTAATGGTATGGTCTTCTTCGGCAACAAAGGATGAACACATACATCTAGCTATATACTGTGTATGTATGTATGTACATATTTATGTATGTATGTATGTATGTAGCTAGCTAGCTACAGTTTCTCTTTAACCTTACAAGTCTGTTTCTTCCCCAAAGAACTCCACTCCCCCTCTCCCTTAAGGGACCTACTCATCTGGTTTCTCATGAAAATACAGTGACTTCACAATGGAAGTGTAATTGGTGAGAAAAATAGGACAATCCTTTATTGTCACCATTGTACACTCCTGCACATATATACAATCACATACTCCAATCTAGAAAAAATAAAATGTGATTCCTTCTTCATGCCCACTAAAAGTCCAAGGCATCATTCAAGGCTCCTTGGAGATTATCATAGGAAGACCAAACCACCACCAATGCCCAGTGGGAAACAAAGAGAGATTGTCAGCTCCCTCTAAGACTGAGCCTTCTGGAGGTTTGATAGAATGAAGTAAATAGAGCAGAAGGAGGAGGAGGAATGAACATTTTTATTGTCATCAGTTCACTTAGACAAACTGTAAGCACCAACTATGTGTAGCGCTACAGACAAATAAGTGACACTGTCCCTACTCTCAAAGAGCTTACATTTTATGAGAGGAAAATGTTATGCACCTGAGAAAATACCTGTTGATACATTCATCTATTGCAGGAGATAATTGGGAGGAGACAACCCTAACAGGGGCATCTGATAGGGTTTTGTGGAGGAGTTGGCACCTGAGATAAGTCTTGGAGGCAGGCAGTCTTCTGAGAGGTGGAGATGAGGAGGGAAGGCATTCCCGGCATGGGAAAAGGCTTGTCCAAGTTCACAGAGGTAAGAGACAGAGTACCAAGTTTAGGGAACAGTTGGTGGTCCAGTTCGGTTGGAATATAGCATGAAATGAATCTGGAAAGGTAGGCAGGAATCAGATCATGGTGGCCTTGGAATACTGGCTGAGGAACCAGTGTCTTACCCTAGCCTAGGAGTTTGTCACCCATTTGTGTCTATGTCAGGGACCCTTTGGAAGTGTAGGGAAGCCGATGGACCCCTTGTTCCTGAGGCCAGGTCTTCTGTCACCTCCCCAAACCACCCCTACCCCCTGGAGTCTCTATTCAATAAAGCTGCCACCTTGATGACTCAGGCACCTCACAGGTCATGGAGCTCATCTCCTTCATTTTACAGATGAGGAAAAGGAAGACCAGAGAAGGGAGTGGCTTGACTAAGGTCACACAGGTCATAAGTGGTAGAAATAGGATGGAAACTGAAGTCTTTTGACTTTCAGCCTTTCCAGAGACTCACCAATCTCAGTGGATTTGAATGGTCCCTTCTGGCTCATGAGCAAAGAATCACAGCAGCAAGTCAGAAAGGGAGGGCGCTGAAAATGAATCTTGGAATAATAGGCCTTGTTCTTGGCGTGTGTGTGTGTGTGTGTGTGTGCGGCGCGTGCGCGTGTGCATGTGTATATGTGTGTATGAGTGTGTGTGTATGTTTGTGTATGCATGTGTGTTTGTCAATCACCTAGCATTTATTAATTAAGCTCCTGCTATATGCCAGGCACTGTGCTAAGCTTTGGAGGTACAAAAAAAAAGACAAAAAGCAGTACCTGTTCACAGTCTAATCGGGGAAACAACACGCAAACAGCTGTGTACAAACAAGGTACCGATGGAGAAAATGAAGAGGGAAGTCACTAAGGTTAAGGAAAGGCTTCTTAGAGAAGGTGAGATTTTAGGTGAGACTTAAAGGAAGAGAGGAGGTTGGGATTAGAAGTGGGAGCATTCCAGACCTGGGGGAGAGACAGTGCAAATGCTCAGAGTCTAGAGATGGCATGTCTTGTCTGAAAGATAGCTAGGGGGTGTGTATGTGTATGTGTGCTCATTCACATGCAGTCCAGTGTAAACTTGTGCAAACCAAGTCTTTCCTATTCCTGTGACCAAGAGGCGATCTTAGGTTCTTGAAGATGATGCCAGAGGAGAGAAAATTTTGGCAGGTTCTACAAAGGTCTCAGGAGGAGATGGAATGTTTGTGTCCAAGGATGGGCCCAGCAAAGTTCAGACCTCTCCAGGTCAGTTGCAAGGTAAAGAGTTTTTCACATCCAGTAATTCTCCAAGAACAACTACTAAGTTACAGAGAGATTGCAATCAGCATTGGAGGAGGGTATACTCTTCTCAGCAGAAGCACAGATCCCTAAAGTATTGTTGTAAATAGAAATATCTTCACAAACATATAGATATACACAGGAGATGCATTTTCTCATTTCCCTGCTCATCATGACCTCCCAAGTTCATAGTGTTGCACTGTTGTGGAACTCAGTTGTCTTAGCAAGGTATTTCAGGGAATGCCTCCTCTCTTTCCTCACACCATACTGGAAATTTCCTTGTACATTGATCATGTTTAACAAGTGGAAGCAACCCTAGAGTTTATTTAGTCCAGTTCCTCTCTTTTTACATGTGAAAAAGCTAAGACCCAAAATAGGGAAGAGATTTGTTTGCAAGAGGTAAGTGGCAAAGTCAGAATTTGAACTCAGGTCCTGGAACTCCATCTTTATGACCAGAGAGAATGAAAAGCTTCAGGTAATCTTTCCATATGGTTGCCTCTCAGCCTCCCTGGGACTAAGTATTCAGAATTCCTGCTATCTCTCCTGCGCACAGGGTCCACGTTTGTCTGCGAAGAGGTGGGGTGAGTCGGGAGAGTTATGGGAGGAAGCTGTGAAGGGTCAGATCGTCACCATCACAGTCCTCCCCGGGGCCTGGGGTTGGCTTTAGAAGCTGGGTCTTGGCACTCGCCGGGCCCCCGTTGACCATGGGTGCTCCCTCACCCTCAGCCATCAGAGAGGAGATGCAGACCATCTCAGTGGGTGAGTAATCCCGAACTGGGTAAGTGTGGCCCTTTTTGGAGAGACGTATGGCCAGGACCACGGTGCAGATCAGAAAGATGGTGGCAATGAGAGCTAAGATAAGGACGGCCAGCAGGCACTGCTTCACTGGGATTTGGTCAGAGAGGAACAGGTGGGCAGTGGTGGTCACAGCCACTGGGGCAGTGGTATTGGAGAGACCGATGAGGCCTGTGGCTACCTTGGGCTGGGGAGGATCTGAATGTGCATTGGATGAGGAAGGTGGAGAGAAAGTGGTAGAAAAATTGTGCAGAGGGTGAACTGTAACGAACAAGGCAGAAGCATTCAGAGAGGAAGCGAGGCTGCTGTGGTTAGGTTTGAGCTCTGCTATGAGGCTGGTGGGTGGGTCCAACGTTGTGGCAGAGTGTGTGACCAGCTGCCCCATGGTAGAGGTCACAGTCTCTGTCTTGTCTGTGTCCAAAGTCAGGGTGACCGTGGCTGAGGGGTCTGTGGCTGGTTTCTCCGTGGTAGAGATAGCCACTGTATCTGTGAAATTGTGGGTGACCTGCTGCCCTAGACATGGGACCTTGGAAGTGGACTCCTCCATGGTAGAGACAACCATTTCTGGCACACCTGTAACCACTTTCTCAGTCGTGAGGTCATGCGTGACCCACTGTGCTGTGGAAGGTAGACCTGAAGTAGGCTCTCCTGGTAGGGCGGGATTCGTGGTTCTATCTGTGGCTTCTGTAGTTGACTCCTCCAAGGCCAATTTCCCTTTCACGGCCTCATGTGTCGTGAATTCACCCAAGTCCACAGTTACGGGTGCACTCGTGGTCCCCTGCACCATTCCATTTGTCGTGACTAGTGACAACGTAGTTAAATTGTCTTGGTCCAGCAGCTCTGGTGTCGGGGTCTCATAAGGTTCATAATCATCATCGTCCCCAGGGAAACTTCTCTTGACTCGGTCGGCCAAGGGCTCTCTGGCCTCCGATGCTTTACCCCATATCCCCAGGGCCTGGCTGGCTCCTGTGGGCTGCCCATATCCATGAGGATGGAGGGTCAGGAGGAAGAGGAAAGCGAGTACAGACATGACACCTGGAAGATGAGGAAGAGAAGAGTCAGGGATGCTAAGGTCGGGCAAGTATTTTCATTGATTCAGCAGCTCAGTTCAGTGACCTGAAGAGGTCTGGGGGAGTGGGGGGATGTGCTCTAAGGGGCTGTCCACCTTGGAATTCTATGAAAATAGAATCTAGCATCTCCTAGTGCTTTAAGGTTTATAAAGCACTTTATACACATTATCTCATTATTTTCTCACCCTAGGAAGCAGGTGCTATTACTATTTCCATTTTACAGATGAAGAAACTGAGGCTTAGAGAGGTGACTTTTCCAAGGTTACACTGCTAGTATCTGAGGCTGGATTTGAACTTAGGTCACTCTGACTCCAAGTCCTATTCCTGTCCTAGGAACTGATGAAGATGCTGAGGAGCTGGGAGATGGAAAGGGATACTTTTCCTCTCTTCAGGGATTTGAAGGACCATCATGTGGAAGAGGGAACAGGTTTGTTGTGATTGGCCTTGAAGGACAGAACCAGGAAAATGAAGGAAAGTTGAAGAAGGAAAGAAATTAGTTTAATTGAAGGAAGAATTTTTTGGAGAGACAGTGAGGATACAGATTAGACTCATGTAGGGTGTTTGGGGGGGTTGGGAAATTGCTTAAATGATATTTTTGGTTGTTCAGTTGTTTCAGTCATGTCTGACTCTTTATGACCCTTTTTGAGGTTTTCTTGGCAAAGATACTAGAGTGGTTTGCCATTTCCTTCTCCACCTCATTTTACAGATGAGAAAACTGAGGCAAATGGCATGAAGTGACTTGCTCAGGGTCACGCAGCTAGTAAGTGTCTGAGGCCATATTTGAATTCAGCTCTCCCTGACTCCAAGCCTGGTGCTCTGTGCCCTCTGATGCCACCTAGCTGCCCTATGTGATTTTTAATAGAGAAAATATATAAAGTCTTTAACACAGGTTAAAAATATCATAGGTACAAGGTGGGAGAGGTGAGGCCAGACAGCAGTTTGTGTGAAAAAAAAAATTGAAAGGGTCCCAAGGTTGTGCTGGTAAATATAGAATTCACTTTTAAGTCTAATCTGCAGGGCAGCTAAGTGGCACCATAGTGCATGGAGCACCAAGCCTGGAATCAGGAAGACCTGAGTTCAAATCTGGCCTCAGACACTTACTAGTTGTGTGACCCTGGGCAAATCATTTAACTCCCATTGTCTCAACAGCAACCAAAAAGTCTGATCTGCATTATTACCATTTCTTCCTTCACTTTAAGTCTAGATAATCAACAAAATAATAAATCAGGTCCTGATTTGATAAAACTTAACCATGGGCTCCCAGTTTGAGCTGGCTTAGGCACCTCGGGCTTAGTGGACTTCAGGGTCAATGTAAGTTAATGATGTCTCAGGACATGAAGAAAACTAATGCAATCTCTGACTGCATTAAGAGCCTCCCAGTGTCCAGGTATGGGGAGGCTGTCCTGCTGTGCTCTACACTGATCACGCCACATTGATAGCGCATTTGTAAATGTTGCATTTACAACAGCAGAGGAAGACGACCAGACATAGAAGGAGACCAGGAAGTTATCACAGGAGAAGTAGTTAAAGGACCAAGACCCCTGATCAATGCAATGGACAGCCAGGACTCCAAAGGTCCAATAAGAGGGCATGTTACCGATGCCCAAGAGACAACAGAGGACTCAAGGTGCAGAATGAGGCAGACATTTTTGGACAACGCCAATGCAGGGTTTGACTTGACTATATTTGCGCAAAAGATTTTCGGAAGGGAAGGGAAAGAGGAGAATTAGCAATAATATTGACAAAGAATAAAAATATGGGATAGAAAAGAGGATCCCTGAAGCATTTAAAAGAAAATGCACTTAAGTGAACAGAGTTCAGAGAAACACAGATAAGTGGGACAGCTCTGAAAGTAATGTGGAAATATACATACATACATATATAATTCTACATTATACCTATATAATTCCACATTGTACACATATATAATTCCATGTTACTTTCAAAGTGTGTGTATACATATATATATATATATATATATAATGCAAGCAGTATATTGTTGAGATTCACAATTAAATATACAATCATTTTTTCTGTTCTACTTTGTATATAGAAATGCTCTTTTTTCCATATTTAAATGAAGAATAAAATAGTATTTTTAAAGTTAATGTAACCAAGATGTTTTGCTTGGAGAAGTTACGATCAGTCAACAAAAGCTTATTAAATACTGACTACATGCCAGGTACCATGCTAAGTTCTGCTCTGGGAACATAAAAAAAAGGGGGAAAAAAAGAGTCCTTGCTCTCAAGTAGTATTTATTCTAATGAGAGAGAAAACATGTATAAATAAATTGGTATCTCTAAGTTATATACAAGTGGCAGAGTGGATAGAGTGCCAGACCTGGAGTCAGAGATACTCATCTTCCTGAGTTCAAATCTGACCTCAGACACTAGCTGTGTGTCCCTGGGCAAGCCACTTAACCTGGTTTGCTTCAGTTTCCTCATCTGTAAAATGAGCTGGAAAAGGAAATGGCAGACCACTCCAGTATCCTTACTAGGAAAACCCCAAACTGGGTCATGAAGAGTTGGACACAGCTGAATCAATATGCAAATCATGGGGTGGTTGTGAGGAAATTATTTTGCAAATCTTTCAAGTATGATTTCAACCCTAAGATGCTATGATTCATAAAGACAGCTTTGGTGTACTTGCTGGTCTACTTTAAGTCTATATACAGCACCTTCTGTCTCTTGTCTACACATATATGGCCATGCCTGGATGCATTCCATCCTTATCTTTGTCTAATAGAATCCCAAACTTCCTTTAAGGCTTAGTTCAAATGACTTAGGATCACAGATCTAGAGGGAAGGGACCTCAGAGATTACAGAGGTGGGGAGGACCAGCTTCATTTTATATGTGAGGAACTTGGGTTTCAGGGACATGAAGCAATTTGTCTGGATCTACACAAGTAATGAATGATAGCATCTAGATTTGAAACTAGACCCTTAGACTCCAAAGCCAGTCTTGATTCCATTAGTGCTGTTACTATTATTGTTATTGGGGAAGCAGGACAAGGTTCTAGAAGGCCCTGGGAAAGGAACCTCTCAGAAAATATGGACAAGCCTCTCCTTGTTTTTTTCTCCCTAATTCTAGTCTGAGTGGAACAGTGAGAGGACCTGGGTTCAAATCTCAATTCTGCCAATCACTACCTGTGTAACCTTGAGAAAATCTTTCTCCCTCTCTGAGCCTCAGTTTCTTCCTCTGTAAAATGAGAAGGTTTGGCTAGATGATGTCTAGGGTTCCTTCCAACCCCAAATCTATGATCCTGTGAGCCTTGCAGTCTTGGGCACAGGTCCATGCTGGCCACGTTGGCTCCCTCAATCTGCTCTCCTTGGCCCTGTGGAAGAAAAGAACTAGATCCAGGAGGCCCTTGCCCTAACAAAATGTCTCCATGGCAGCAGAGGCACAGAGGGACTGTTTCAGAGGAGAAGCTGACCAGAAATCAGGCCTAGGGTGGAGCTAGGGGCCAGCTACAGGAAGATTGAGTTCAAAACCACTTCCTGGAAACTGGAGGGTGTCGTGGGGCACTAGAGCACCCACTGTTTCTCTGGAGGTGTTGTGGCATCTTCACTGAAGCTGAGAATCCTAATTTGGGAAAGAAGCTCCCATGAGACTGCCCTCCTGACCTGAGGAGAGGTTGATGGACAGGCCAATACTTAGTAGGAGATGAGGCCTGAAATGGGATGGATTCTCCATCTCCCCCCTCGCCACACACACATACACACACACACACACATACACAAACACACACATACACACACACATTTCCCATACTCAGGGGCATTCAGCCTGATATGTGGAGACAGAGTTCAAGAACCTGGCACTCCCAATTCCCCAGGGATACTTCATTTCCACACGGAGCAACATAAAGAGATGGACAGAAAGCTCTCTTCTGGGAGGGAGCCACCATGGCCAAGATAATCATCCATGATCAGAGATAGCAGGGGCTCTAGAATATAGAATGTCACAGCCATCTATCCATCCAAACAGCTCACTATCTTCCCATATCTCTCCTTTTAATTCCTTGAGAAGATGGTCTACAATTGGTGTCTCTCCTTTCTTTCTTTCTTTTTATCTTTTTCTTAACTCTCATCATTCATCAAAAACTGTTCTCTCCAAAGTTATTGAAGATCTCAATTGCCAAATCTAACAATATTTCGTAATCATCATCTTTTTTGACTTCTCTGCAGTCTTCGATGCTGTCCATCACCCTCTTTCCAGTTTCCTTGATTCTACTATCTCTTGCTTTTCCTCCTACCTATCTGACCACTCTTTTTCAGTCTTCTTCACAGGATCTTCATCCAGGAAATGTCCATAACTCAGTCCTGGTGACTCTCCTCTTCTCCCTCTATACTATTTCACTTATTGATATTGGTGGATTCAATGATCATATCTAAGCCTATGTTTCTCAGATATATAGCCTCTCTCCTTACCTCCAGTCTCATATCTCTAACTACTTATGGAGCATCTCAAACTGAATTCCCATAGACATCTTAAGCTCAACATGTTCAAAACTGAACTCACTATCTTTCCACCCAAATATTCCCCTCTTCTTAACTTCCCTATTATTGTCTAGGACAATATCACCCTCCCAGTCCCTCAGGCTCAAAACCTAGGTGTCATCATTTCTCACTGTCATAACCAAGGTGTTGCCAAGGCCTTGCAATTTCACCTTGGCAGCATCTCTTGTCCATTTCACCTTTGCAACATCTCTGGTCAATTTCACCTCTGCAGCATCTCTTACCCATTTCACCTCTGCAGTATTTCTTGTCCATTTCACCTTTGCAACATCTTTGGTTGATTTCCAACATCTCTCAAATACTCCCCATTCTCTCCGCACTGTTCCTGCCCTGATGCAGACCCTCATCACCTCACACCTGGATCATTGCAATAGTTTGGGGTGGGGAAAGGATCTGCCTGCCTCAGGTCTCTCCTCATTCCAATCCATCCCCTACTCTGTCAAAGTAATTTTCCTGAAACACATTTCTGACCAAGTCAGTCCTCTACTCAATAAGCTTCAGTAGATCCCTATCACCTTCAGAATCAAATATAAAATCCTTCATGTCATCATCTGACGACCTCCCACCTTTCTTGTCTGCTTACATCTTACTCACCTGAGGTACTGTGAGATCCGGTGACAATGGACACAATGAAACAAGACCCTCCACCATCATGTCTTGATGCAGTTTCTCTGGCTATTGCCCAGGCCTAGAACACTCTCCCTCTTCCTCTCTACCTCCTGGCACCACTGGCTTCCTTCAAGGCTCAGCAAAACCTCTACTTTCTATAGGAAACCTTTCCTGGTCCTTTCTATCATTTGAGTACCTTCCCTTTGGGGATTATCTCCATTTTTTCTTGTCTACATGTTGTTTGCATGTAGTTACTTACATGTTGTCTCCGCCATTAGAGTGTGAGCTACTGGACTGGCTCTAAATCTATGATACGGATAGCATATCCTGCCTCCCCCACCAGCTGCTGGCCTCCCCCTCCTCCCAATTACCTAATTTTGGATGTGTCTTGTATATATTTGTAATTTATTTGTCCCCGTAGGGATATAAGCTTGTTAAAGGCGGGGTATGTTTCATGTTTGTCTTGGTATCTCTGGCACCTCAAAATAGGGCCAGGCCTAGAATAAACACCGGTTGGCTAACTGTTTGTTGATCGATGCATTGATTAAAGGACACCTTTGTAGGTCTTGGACCCTGTCATCTCAATGTTGTGGCTGAGAAGATGGCCTTGGCTTTACTCTGGATCTTGAGGGTCATCCACTCCTGGGATGATGTAGCAGGTTAGGATGGAGTGGACTGTGGCTGCCTAGCCCAGGCCCAAGATTTCTCCCCATGAGTGTGTGGATCCCCAGACACCATCCTCATCTCCAAGAAGACCTGAAAGGCTTTCAACCACCACCAGACTGTGACTTCGAGAGAAAATTAGAGGCTTTCTAGAAGTCAGACCATCCAGGCAGCACGGCCCCTTCCGGTATCTGTGGGTTTCAATCACCCCTGATCAACCTGGCCTGCAGCCAACCACACCAGGCAGAGAAAGGCTGGTGACAGAGGGCAAGCTTAGGAATGAACACTTGCGATAGGCTGCCTTGCCGTATCCTGGGAGGAAGCAAGGGGAGTAGATCCACCTTCTTCCAAGGGAGCCATACCACAGGAGGAGTTCTCAAAGACAGGGCAGGGCCTGAGTCCTATAAAGGAAGGAAGGGGGTCCACCCACCAGGAGGGTGCTGAGGGTGTTGCCTGATGTATTCACTGGACACCCCAGCCTATCTCTCAAGGCATCAGAGTCCATTGGGCCATAATAGAATAGAAAATGTCCAGATGGAAGAAGTCTTTGAAGTCCTCTGGAACACGGGTTCTTAACTGGGAGTCATTAGTTAATTTTTAAGGAGTGTGTGAATTTTGATGGAGAGAAAAAAATCCATCTTCATTTCACTAGAATTGGTTTCCTTTGTCAGTTTGTGTTTTATGCATTTAAAAGCACAAGTTTAAGAAGGGGTCCCTAGGTTTCACCTGTACCCAAACCAAGGAGCAAGAGATAAGAGACTTATAGAAAGGAGGGTGCATTGCTAAGGTCTCACAACTAGGAAGGAGCAGAACCCAAACTATTAAGCATTCTACCAATCTGGAAAACTTGAAGGGAGTCAACAGTAGGACAGACTGAGCATGCGTGAAGGCAGGGTAGGGACTAGACCTTTAACTTTACTGGTACAGGGAGCTCCCTCTGCCAATGCAGGTTTCTCAGCAGTTTATAATGTTAGGATTTTGTCTGAGGCATTGAGAAATTCAATGACTTCCTCAGGAGGATGACCCAGGAGGATCGTGAGCTCTGATTTCCTGGTTTGGTGGCCAACGCTCTATCCACCACGGCACACTGTCTTTTAATACGTAAAGCAAAAATTCTTTCCTGTGGCAGCTTGCAAGCTCCCCATGGTTAGACTTCTTTCGCCAAGTCTATTGTTCTGCCCATCAGCTGACCCTGCCTCCTGATCTAGGGGGTATCTTTGTGGAGACAAGGAATGGGGTTCAGCTCCAAGCACTAAATTCAATCTGAATGTTCACCAGACTAAAGAAAAGGTGACATCCTCTCCACAATCACAGCAAGACCAAGGTTATCTGGTCCTAAAGGACCCAGTGCACCCTGCTGAGGTTTGCTGAGTCTTGGGGATACCTGTCTGTAGCATGGAGGCCCATGGTGGCCTCCCCTCCCCTCCACACACGCCTGGCTTACCGTCTTCAGCAGACCGTGGAAGAGAGACCAGTGGGGTGTCTCTGAACCTCAGACCAGGACAAGTTGCACGCTAACTGCTTCACTGCTGTGGCGACATTCTATGCCCATGGAGACAAAGGGCCCTCAGAGAGATTGGTGACACTACCTGCTTGAGTTTCTGCTCTCCAGCTCTGTGCGAAAGGAGGAAGCAAGACTGTGGTTGAGGCCATGTGACAGCACCCTCCCATCCCCTCCTTGTTTATCAGACCCTTCGTAGCAGAGCTGAGCAAGACTTGGGAGGAAGGGAAGCAAGGAGAGGGGGCAAAGGGTGGGGTGGTGGCAAAGACCTCTGGGGTTTGGAAACACATTGCATGGCTCATCAGCCAAGCTTCCATTTAAGTGGTTGGAGGACCATGAGGGCCAGTTTAGAACCACCAGGGACATGGAGGGGTTGCCTGGTACTGGCCTTCTAAGGAACCCAGTGATGGAGCAGGGAAAAAGAACTTCATTGGCAGGAGGGCTACACCCCAGTGCTATAGGGTGAGTGAAAATGTTTGCCCCTGTCTCAAGGGGAAGGCGGAATCAGATAAGAAATAGGGTCAAGTTCCCTATTTTAGCTTATAGGAATGACAATCAGACCCAGAATCTTTTTTGAGGTTATGCAAAAGCAAGGCAAGATGGAGAATTTTTTTTTTTTAAAAAAAAGCTTTTTACATTCATTCATTTATTAAAATAAAAACTTAAACATGTCTACTGTATTAATATTCAGAGCCTAGTGATTAAGTATGGCTGTTACTATTTTGTAAATAGTGCTTTATTTTTCCCAATTACATGTAAAGATAGTTTTCAATATTCATTTTTAGAAGATTGTGAGTTCCAAATTTTCCTCCTCTCCCTCCCTCCTCCCCAAGACAGCAAGCAATCTGACACAGGTTATACATGTGCAATCATGGAAATATATTTCCACGTTAGTCATGTTGTAAAAGAAGAAATAGAAAAAAGAGAAAAGACACACACACACACACACAAAGTGAAAATAGTATACTTTAATCTGCACTCAGACTCCATAGTTTTTTCTCTGGATGTGGATAGCATTTTCCATCATGAGTCCTTTGGAATTATCTTGGATCATTACATTGCTCAGAAGAGCTAAGTTAGTCATAGCTGATCATCACACTACTGTGTATAGTGTTCTCCAGGTTCTGCTCACTTCACTCAGGCTCAGTTCATGTAAATCTTTCCAGGTTTTTCTGAAGTCTGCCTGCTCATCATTTTTACAGCACAATAGTATTCCATCACATTCATAAACAGTAACTTGTTCAGCCATTCCCCAGTGGATGGGCATCCCTTCAGTTTCCAACTCTTTGCCACAACAAAAAGAGCTGCTATAAATATTTTTGTACATGTAAATCCTGTCCCCTTTTTTATGGTACTGCTGGATCAAAGGGTATGTACACTAGTTTCAAATCACTTGCCAGAATGGTTGGAGTACTTACTTTTTATTTCAATAAGATCATAAAACACAGAACATTAATGTTGAGAGAGATTTTACAGAGTATCAGAGCTTGAGGGTAGAATGTCAGAGCTAGGAGGACTCTTAGAACATGGAATGTCAGAGCTACAAGGAACTTCAGAGTATAGAATGTCAAAGCTCAGAAGGATCTTGGAACAGAAAATTTCAGAGCTGGGATAAAGCCTTAACTCATAGAATATTTGAATTGGGAGAGATCTTAGAATGTTAGTGATGGAAGCAATCTTATATTGTAGAATTCTATTAAATTCAACAAGCATTCATAAATGCGCATGTCTACTTTGTGCTAGGTTCTGTGCTAAGCACTTGGGATACAAAAACAAGCAGGCAAACAAAACCATGAGTCATAGCACTAGTTTCTCATCTCTGATGTCACAGGTAGTAAGATTCTGGGAACTGACCAGCAGGGCCTGAGCTATATACAAACATGGGTTATACAGAAGGGTCTAGAAAAGAGCAGAAGGAAGGAGCCAAAACAGAGACAGCCTATTTCAATAAAGGGTAGCAACCCTCTGCCTTGAAAGAGAGAAAGAAAAAGAGAAAGGGGGGGAGAAGGAAGGAAGGAAAGAAGGAAGGCAGGATGGCAGGATGGCAGGAAGGAAGGAAGGAAAGGAAGGAAGGAAGGAAGGAAGGAAGGAAGGAAGGAAGGAAGGAAGGAAGGAAGGAAGGAAGGAAGGAAGGAAGGAAGGAAGGAAGGAAGGAAGGAAGAAAACAGGTGGGGTTTTTTGTTTGTTTCCTTAATACTATGGTGAAAAGTGGACTCAGCATTAAATATCAAACATATCCTAGACCAGTGATAGCAAAACCTCGAAGCCCAGCTGTGGAAATCCCCGGGCCAGCATGGGCAATGGGGGAATACACAGGCCAATATAAACAGCCCTCAAAATCCCCCTGCCCTCCTCTATCTTGTCTCCCCAAGTTCTCTCCAAACAAAGAGAGGGGCTTGCCACTGTGTGCCAAGTTGGGGCCCCTAGCCAGAGGATAATGTTCCAGGAAAGGTTTCTTTTGGCCACAGAGCCATAGGGTAAAACTAGGACCCAGCCTAGCTAGGTGTTTGGTCAGAAGATAGGTGAGTGTCATCCCAGGGGGAATGTAGCTGTTGGGTCCAATGGTTCCAATGGGCAGAGTCCTAACTAGGAAGGTTTGTGCCAGGGGCAAATTGGTAGAAGTGGGGGTGGAGTTGGAGGAGCAGAGGAGTGTCTGTACACCCTCACAGAGCCTGGCCCATGGCACCCTGGGAAGAAGAAAGGGGGGGAGATGAAGGAAAAAAGCATTTCTATAGCACCTACTATAGACCAGGCAGGGGCAGCAGGCGGTGAAATAAATAGAGCTCTGGGTCTGAAGTCAGGAAGACTCTTCTTCCTGAGTTCAGATCTGTGACAACTAAAAAGGTTCGAGAGATGTAGTTTCTGGTAATTTAATTATTTTATTAATAAGGCCAGCACATCATGAATAAAAGAATGATCATTTGGCTATCTTTCTTTTTCTGTCTTATTTCACCATTTGCCTCAGTTTCCTCATCTATAAAATGAACTGGAAAAGGAAATGACAAACCACCCCAGTATCTTTACCAAAAAAAACTCTACCCAAATGGGGTCACCAAGAATCAGACATGACTGCAATCACTGAATAATAACTATAGAAATCTGCCGGGCACTGTGATAAGCACACGGTGTGTTTTATTAGGGCATTAAGCAAGTCCAAGAGAAGAAGGGAGTCAATGGGATGGGAGCCTAGGAGCTGGGGTCCATGGGCCCATGGGCAGGAAGAACATCCCAGGGGACACTCCTAGAGACCTTGACCTGATCACCACACTAGGGAAGGGAAGGGCAAAGTTGATTCTGGGAAGGCAGGGACTCCTTTGCCTTTGTCAGACAGAAGAGGGGTAGTGTGGTGTAGTATGTGGGGTAGGCAGTAGCTTTATAGCTTTGAAGGCAAAGCCAAAAGAAGTGACTAACTGACCTTCCCTTTCTTGGAAAGGCAAGGGACCATAGGAGTGAAATACTGTTAGATTTATAGATGAGTTGATTATTTTTTGCTGAACTACTTCATTTCCCGCCCCCCCCCCCAACTCCCAGGGGGGATATGTTTGGAAATAAAGGTCGTGTAAAACAAAAGATATCGATAGTTTTTAAAAGATAGGGCTGAGTCAGACAAGAGAATGGCAATTATATCTGTTTAAAAATGAGTAATTATAAAGCACTTATCACAATTGCCTGGCACATAGTCAGTGCTTAATAAGTACTTGTACTCTCTGACCCCTTACCCAGGATCCCAAGCTCCTCAAGGGGAAACATTCGGATACATCTCTGTAGTTTATTAGATCAGAGATCTAGAGCTGGAAAAGACTTCTGAGGCTTCTGAGTCCAATCTTCTCATTTTATAGATAAATAAACTGAGGCCAAGAAAGAGTAAGTGACTTGCTAAGGGACACACAAGGAGTGTCAGAGGCAGGACTGGAACCCAGGTCCTTTGACTTGAGAGTCAGTTCTCTTTCTTCTATACCATGATGCCTCCTGGATACAGGATTAGAGAGTCTAGGTTCAAATTTGGACTTGGCTTCTTACAAATCCTGTGATCTTAGGAAGATTGCTACGCTGCCCTCAGAAAAAAAGAGAAGTTTGAACCTGGTGACCTAAAGTTACTCTTACTCCCCAAACCCTGTAATTCACACTGGCTCACTTTGGGAGTCTTATACAATGTTCAGTCATTTCAGACTCTTCATGACCTCCCCCATGGGTTTTCTTGGCAGATATTCGAGTGGTTTACCATTTCCTTCTCCAGCTCATTTCACAGATGAGGAAACTGAGGTAAATAGGGTGAAGTGACTTGCCCAGGGTCATGCAGCTGGTAAATGTCTCAGGCCAGATTGGAACTCAGGTCTTCTTGGCTTTAGGCCAACACCCATCCACTGCACCACCTAGATTTGATTTCTGCTTCGCACCGCCCCCCCTCCCCTGCCTTGCCCCACCCCAAACCATGTTTTATAGACATCTGCCCCCTGACTCTTGGTCATATTACCCACTCCCCTTCCCTACTCCACTAAAAAACCTTCATCTTGTTGTTTCCCTGATGGGTTAGCCTCCCTAAGCCTTAATTTTCTCACCTATTCAATATCTCTGATACCTTTGGACTCCTCCAAAACAGAACTCAGGTGCCAGCTCCCAATCTTTCCTGACCCTGTCCTCTGATTCTGAATTTACAAAAATAGACAATAATAAGGATAGTCCCTTTCACCCACGCCTTTGTACTTCCAAAGAATTCTCACAACCCCGAGGAGGGAAATTGAGGCTCACAAGGGATTAAAGGTTGCATTCCAGGGCTCATGGCTACAAGGTGGTGGCAATATGGGGTCCAGAGCTGAGGCCCTTCACAGTCTCAGTTCCACGCTCCTAGTGCCCTCAACAACTCATGACGAAACCTACAAATGCTCTGATGTGAGTGTCTTTTTCTGAGTCTGTCGCTCCCCTTCGGGAGCGAAGATGTGAGGGGACCAAGCCCATCCCTAGACTTCCCCTTTCGGTCTTCTGCCACTCAGACTGAAACCTATCACATCCTTAGTGAGATCAAACCAGGACATCTTTGAGGTCTAGGCTCTCTGAGCATCCCTAGGGTGGCGGGGCGGAAGAGTGCAGAGAACATCGCCTGCAGCCTCGGGCTCTGGAAAGAGACCCTGGTTTCTCTCCCTGCCTCTGCCACTTGCTCATTGTGTGACTTGGGGTGAGCTGGTGCCTCTGGGAGCTTTCGCTTCCCCCTCTGGAAATTGAGGGGCTGAGGGATGCAGAAGAGAGATTAGCGTTTTCACGTAGTGTGAATTATAGATGTGAAAATCTTCATTTTCTTGAGTGTTGGCTAAGTTAAGAATAAAAAAAGAATGAGAAATCCGATGTATAACCTATATCAAAGTGCTTGCCTTTTTAATGGGGTGGGGAGAGGGGAGGAAGGGAGAGAAAGTAGAATTCAAAATTTTAAAAACGAATGTTAAAAATTGTTTGTAACTGAGGGAAATAAAATACTAAATAAGATTTCTTTTTTAAGAAAAAAAAAGATAAACCCAATCCTAAAAGAAAAAGAAAATTCTAGGCCATAAACCTCTTGAAAATGGTATTATTTCATTTCTATTGGCATATGCAATGCCTAGCATTGTACCTAGCACCTGGTAGGATAGGGGCCCAGCCTGCAATTTCATTGATTTAGGAAACTCCTTAGGGAGAAAACTCTTCCTGAATGTAGATCAGCACCAATTCTGAAACCCCGTTGGGGCTAAGGCTCCAGCCTGGGGCAGAGTCGTATAGTCTATGGATGGAGATGTAGTCTCAGCTGGAGGAAAATTGATTGGAAGTGGGGTGGGAGTTTCAGTGCTATCCTGTCACATACTCCCAGTTGTTTCCTCCTTGTTTCCAATGTCAACTCTCAACCAAGAGATTTGATTTCTGTTTTGCCCCACCTCCCCCACCAAGTTTTACAGGCATCTGCCCACTGTCCCTTGGTCACATTAGCTACATCCATCCCTACTCCACCACAATAAACTTTAGCTTGTTTCCCTAGAGTGTTAACTGCCCTAAGCCTCAGTTTTTTCATCTGTAAAAGAAGGGAACTCTACAACGTCTCAGGTTCAACTCTAGATTTATGATCCCATGAAACAATGTGGGTACAGTGGCAAGAGGCGTAGATCAGAAGACAAGACCCCTGGGTTCAAACTCCACCTCTGGTGTTTACTACTTGTGAAATACTGGGAAATCCACCAGTCACTTAATGTCTTAGTTGAAGGGAATGTGTTGACCTGAATTCAGAGAGGGCTTTCTCTCCTAGGAGTTCCCTAAACCAATAAAATTACCAGCCTGATGATTTATGTCCCTGGATCTCAATTTCTTTATCTAGAACACAAGGGTTTGTACTCGATAGCCTCTGAAGTTCCTCTGTCTCTAGAAACAGTCTAGAACAATCCTATCAACATCTTTTAAGCATGTGTCAGGCACTGGACTAAATTCTGGGGATACAAATAATAAAAAGGACAGACTCTGCCTTCAAGGAACTTATGATATAAAGGGGGAAACAAGACACAAAAGGAGTCAGGAAAGGGATACCAGAAGGTACCTGGCCAAGCAGAGCAGCAGATGCATAGTTGAATGGGCCGAGAGTCCAATCACTAGAAGTAATTTGGTACTCTGCCTGCTAGCCCTCCAGTGAGAGGGGAGAAGGGGCTGAGGGAGGAGGTGTTAATAAGGCTTGAGTTAACAGGGTGATAGTGAGATTAGATATGATGGGTTTATTCTGGGAGGGGCATCTTATTCTGTAGAGGTGAAGCCAGGCAGGATGAAAAGTGGAGTGAAGATCATTCAGAACATCTTCCTAAAATCCACATGCCCACTTGAATTTTATTGACTTTTCAGAATGACTGGATTGGGAGGGATCTTTGAGTTCATCTCAGTCAACTTTCTATTAGAGAAGAAAGCAAGGCTCAGGGAGAGAGGAAGGAACTTGTCCGAATTCACTCTGCAAGATACAGGTAACTGTAGAATTGGAAGCAGAAATCCAGGACAAGAGTCTCCCATTCTCCAAGTTCCTTTAGATGAGCTGGTTATGACAGAGATAGCAATGGGAGACTAAGTTCCCCTTTTTAAAAAATCAAATCAAATCGATATTTTTATCTCTGGAGGAACTCCCTCTCTCAATACAGATTGGCCCGATCTTAGCCCCTGACTCTTAGAGGGTTGCCTGGTCTACTGAGAGGTTTGAAGTGAACAAGGGTTATCCAGCTAGTACCTGTCAAAAAGTGTCACTTGAACCTGGGGTCTTTGTGACTCAGAGGCCAGGGTTAGGCTACCTTGCGTGTCTAGTTCTCATACTGCTTAATGACTTCCAGTGCCTACAATCACTGAAATTTGGCTGTTGCAGATGGGAAGCTTCGTATCATGATGCATTTTAATTCATTCGTATGAGGGGAAGGCTAGGAGACCATAAGAAGATGTTCAGAAGCAAAAAAACTCAGGAGAGGGGACAGTGTGGGGAGACAGCCAAGTTGATGAGCTGGCCCTGATCTGCTGGTCTTTGGACTGTGGCCGGAAGAAGGGGCTGAAGGAGCAGTGATGGTTATCTGAAAAGGCTTCTCTGAAGAGGCTGCCCCAGATTCAGTGCACTATCTTGCACTGAGCTAGCCCTCATCCATCCCAGTCAGTACTAGACACCTGGCTTGCCATCACTTTTACAACGCAAAGGGCATGTGTTTTAGAGAAAAGGGCATTCTTACCCTGGTATGTTGGGTTGGTTTCAGTCTTTGTGGTGATTGTATTTATATTTTCCAGCTATTTATGTATTTCCTGGCAGCTGGGTGGTGTAGTGGTTAGAGGCTAAGCAGGAAGTTAGGAAGATCTAACTTCAAATCTAACCTCTGCCTTATAATGGCTGTATAAACTTTTCAGATCTTGTAATCTGTTTCTGCCTCATTTTTCCCAGTTGTAAAATGGGGATAATAATTGTATCTATCTATCAAATGAGATATTTAGGGTTTTGTTGATTATTCTTTATTTCCCCTCCCCCTGACTCTACTGTTTTATTATCTTTTTAAATTTATTTTTTATAAATTCATTTATTTTCAGTTTTCAACATTCACTTCCACAAAATTTTGAATTTCAAATTTTCTCCCTATCTCCTTCTTCCCCCCACCCCAGGACTACATGTATTCTGATTATCCCTTCCCCTAATCTGCCCTCCCTTCTATCACCCCACCTTATTCCCTTCCCTTCTATTTTCCTGTAGAGTAAGATAGATTTCTAAACCCCATTTGCCTATTCATAATCATTTAATATTATTTTTGGACTTCAATAAGGGCCAAAGCCTGAATTAATCAACCAGACTGCTTTATTTTGCTCAAAAAATGCCCTTTTCTCTGTCAGCAACTTCAAAGACTTGTTTATAACAGAGTGGTAGGATTCTTCTTATCTTGATATGCAGAGACAGAGAAAAACAGACATCCTGGGATCATAATTTCCAACTGACTCTACCTTGCCAATTGTCTTGTCTCACTGTGTTTACAACTTATACACCTAAGAAAATTCCTTTCTCATGATAAAGTGTATTTAAGCCTGATCATTCTTGTATCAGGCAGTGAGAAGTTTCCTCCTGGCTCCATGATCATGTATCTGTTAGCGTCGAGGGAATAAACAATATGTTTTTGCATTATCACCTAGCCTGTTTGCCTCTTTCACCGAATTTTCAAGTTGACACGATATATCTTGTTTCCCAGCTGCGTGTAAAAACAACCACTAACATTCACTTTTAAAACTTTGAGTTCCATGTTTTCTCCCTTCTCTCCTCCCCTCCCCCGCTCATTGAGAAGCCAAGCAATTCAATATAGGTTCATGTGTAATCATGCAAAACACCTCCTTAACAGTCATGTTGTGAAAGACTGACTATATTTCCCTCTATTAAGTTTTGCCCTCCATTTAATCTATTCTTTCCTGTCCCTCTCTCAAAGTGTTTGTTTCTGATTACCCCTTTTCTCTTCTGTTGTCTTCTCTTATCCCCTTCCCCCCTGCTTTCCTGTAGGCAAAGATAAACTGCCATACCCAATTGAATGTGTATGTTATTCCTTCCTGAAGCCAAATCCAATGAAAGGAAGGCTTACTTATTTCCTCTCATCTTCCCTTTCCCCTCTATTGTAAAAACTCTTGCCTCTTTTATGTGAGACAATTTACTGCATTCTACCTCTCCCTTTCTCTTTCTCCTAGTACATTGCTGTCAACTCTTTTCTTTTTTAGAAACCATTCATTCATATTCAGCTCACCTTGTGCCCTCTGTCTCTCTGTCTGTCTTTCTCCATATATATATATATATATATATATATATATATATATATATATATGTATATACATACATACATAAATACATACACATGCAATACACACACACACACACACACACATATATATATATATATATATATATATATATATATATATATATATATATATATATATATATATATTCCCTCCAACTATCCTAATACTGAGAAATATCTGAGTTATAAATATCATATTTCCATGTAGGAATGTAAACAGTTCAACTTTAATAAGTCCTATATGATTTCTCTTTCCTGTTTACCTTTTCATGATCCTCTTGATTCTTGTATTTGAAAGTCAAATTTTCTATTCAGCTCTGTTCTTTTCAACAAAAATCCTTGGAAAATCTTTATTTCATTGAAGTTCTATATTTTCTCCTGAAGTATTATACTCAGTTTTGCTGGGTAGGTTTTGCTGGTTTTAATCCTATCTCCTTTGACCTCTTGGAGGCTTTGGATGCAGGAGCTATGACTTTGTGATTTTCTTCTGACTATATGTTTTGATCTTTCTCATCACCAATGATGGCAGAAAATACCTCTTCACTGAGAAAGTAAGAATCTATAGTCTGTTTCTTTTCCCCCCGATTTGCTCATTTTCCCAGATAATTACTTGACTTTTGAGGTTTGTTAAGTGGAGGGTTCCAGAAGCAGCCTCAACTTCAGCAGTGGCTGTCACTCTGGGGCTGGGGCTGGGGCCAGACAACCTCTCAGCCAGGTGAAAGACCCTTCAAAGTTGTCTTTAGTGTTTGTGGGTTGAGAACTCTGGAGACTGCAGCAGCCACCAGCGATTCAGTCCCCTACAGCCTGCTCCAACTCTGGCCAGTGAGATCCACACAGAGCTGCACTCCACTTCTAACCAGGTGTGATAGACCCTTCCCATTGACTTTCTAGATTGTCTTGGGCTGGAAATTTGCTTCAGTCTATCATTTTGTGGCTTCTGCTGCTCTAAAATTTGTTTAGACTCATTTTTGCAGGGTTTTTTTGAGGGGTTTGTTGAGAGAGCTCTAGCAGGTCTGTGCTTCTACTCCACCATCTTGGCTCTGCTGCCTAAAATTTATTTTATTTAACAAATCTGAATTTTGTCCTTTCCCCTCTCCCCTCCTGCACCTATCGAGAAGGCAAGAAGAACAAAATTGTTGAGAGAGCTCTAGCAGGTCTGTGCTTCTACTCCACCATCTTGGCTCTGCTGCCTAAAATTTATTTTATTTAACAAATCTGAATTTTGTCCTTTCCCCTCTCCCCTCCTGCACCTATCGAGAAGGCAAGAAGAACAAAATCCCAAATGAGATAATATTTGTGAAGTGCTTAGCATAGCATCTGGCACATAGTAGTCACTTGATAAATGTTGATTGATTAAAAAATGCTTGCTGATTGATTGAATATTACAAGCCTAGAGATGTTAGGTATTGGTCTGGGAGGCCAAGCTGAAGCAAATTGGGATCAAAGCATGGGACAGAGGACTTTTCCAGACTCAGACAGGAAGAGCAGGTCTTTCCCAGTGGCCAGACTGGAGATAACCCACAGGAGGGATCAATTAAGTTTTCTGGACTGTTCCAAGGCTAGTCATAGGCTCTGGTTCAAGAGCCTTCTAACATTTATGAAGCACTTCATAAATGTTAGTTTTAATCATTATTGTATATAACACTATTGTATTATGTGTTGTCAGTTGTGTCTGACTCTTTACGATTCCATCTGGGGTTTTCTCAGCAGACAGAATGGGATGCTTTATCATTTCCTTCTCTAACTCATTTTACAAATGAGGAAATTGAGGCAAATGGAGTGAAATGACTTGCCCAGGATCACACAGCTAGTAAGTGTCTGAGTTTGGATTTGAACTCAGGTCTTCCTGACTCCAGGTCCAGTAGTCTATCCACTAGCTGCCCCTGCATATGATACAAGATGTACTGAAAGGAGCAGTAAGACTTTTGGGAATGTACTTGTTTATCCTAGGATCAGGGCTGAACCTTTCTATCATTTATTAGTAGAGGGGAGTTCCCTTCACACCTTCCTAGAGAGTTGCCTGAAGGTCTTGAAAAGTGAAAAGGCTTGCCCAGGGCCTCACAGCCACTGACTTGAACTCAGGTCTTGCTTTTTCTATCCATGACACCACACTGCCTTTCCAGGAGAGCATTCAATTTTTTTTGGCTGTCATATCATACTTCTATCTTGTTTAAACTTGCAGTCCACTAAAAGTCTCAGATCTTTTTTTTTTATTTGCTTTTATAAACTTTCTAAGACAACTAACATTTATTAAGTACCTACAATATGGAAACAAAACTAAAACTGAGACAATCTCTTTCCTCAAGGAGCTTATATTGGACTAGATCATAAGTAGGGAACCTGCGGTCAAAGGGCTGCACTTGAGGACCTAGGGACACTAGACCCCTGGACTAGATGTTAGAGGCTGAATGTGATGGATTGTGTGGGTGGGCCTGAGAGCAAGGCTGGCATTTAGAGGGGGAAGTACAGTTCCAGATTTCTTTTCTTTTTAAAAAAAAAAAAATTTAACATCCAGATTTATTTTCAAAGGAGCATTTAGGACATAGCCTGTTCCTCAGTTGAAAGCTCTCTTGTACTGCTTTTAAAGAGCAGAAAAATGAAGGTGATGTGGCCTTGGGGAAAGAATGATGAGCTTGAAGTCGTGAGAAGTGAATCTGAATCCTAAGCCTTGCCTCTTACTAATGGTACAACCTTGAGCGAGCATAATGTCCTCATCTGCAGGTCAGTTTCTTTATCTGTTAAATAAAGATGTTGAATGTTTCAGGAATGAAATCAACAATATATGCCCTCCATCTAACTGGACTACCTTCCTCCTTTTAAGAACCACCTTCCTCCTTTAGCTTCCTCCATTAGAATGTAAGGTCCTTGAAGCCAGGCACTGTCATTTTTAAATTTTTTTTAAACTTGTGTTTGTATCCCCAGTGCCTATCACATAGTAGGCACTTAATAAATGTGGAATGACTGTCTGAAGATGGCACAAGAGAAAGAGTCAGATGGCGGCAGAAGTCAACTCTTGTGAGATTCTAAGTGGTGGAAGAGTGAGCCAGTGGAGAGAGAACATGACAGAATTTGGGATAGCCAAGGCTAGTCTGACAACACTGCCCTGAGGGTTGGCTGGCACCCAGCCAAGATGCTGACTCCTACAAGAAACCAATTCTGTCCGGTGGCCACTTCACAATCAGAGATGAACTTGGTGAACTCAATGCTTTATAGCCACTGCATAAGGTTTGATGCCCTCTTGCCAGGGATCAAGGCGGTATAGACAATGATGTCTGTGCCCCTGGATGGAGGGAACTTGTTCTCATTATATCTTCTCACTAAATATTTTTTTGTGAAAAGTTAATTAATATTAACATGTCAAATGACACTGGAGTGTTAATCACTGGCAAATGACATAGGGGAAAACACATTGGAATGCAGATTCAAGGCAGTGAGAAGAAACCCTACACATACTTGGGATTACCCCTAGAACCCTGAGAGAGATCTAACCAACCAAGCCCTCTGGAAGACTCAACTCATCAGTGTCATTGGGCATTGGGATAAGGACTCACAGAGCTTATGTAGAGTTATATATAAGGGAAATTTTCCTTCCATCACAAAGGGGAGCAGGCTGCCTTGGGAGCAACTGCCGAGTAGGGTTCCCCTTAATTCTTCATTTGAAGAATGACTGACTACATGGAAGGGATGTCCTTGAGGGACCTCTTGTCCAGGTACATGGCAACTAGAAGGCCTCTGAAGTCCTTTTCTTTTTTGTAGTTGGGGTTAAGAGACTTGCCCAGGGTCACACAGTAAGTATCTACAGCCAGATTTTGATCTCAGGTCCTCCTGACTCCAGGGCCAATACCCTACTCACTGCACCACCTAGCTGCCCCTCTGAGGTCTTTTCCAGCTTTGGGATTGTATGATCTGAAAATGCCCAGGAAGCAGGCTAAGTAATTTCCTCTCCCTGGAAAAAATCCTTCTCATTGTTTTCCATGGGAAAAAGGTAACCAGTCCTGGTCATGAAATAATTCCACATGACCCACACGAAATAAATAGCAACTGTTGACTTCTCTTTTTCAGATGGGAAGGACTCTTTCTGTTCTGTTACAACATAATAGCATTATTGGGCTGAGAAAAAGCTTTCAGAATCTCACCCCATAAAAGTGATGCAATTTCCTACAGAAACAGAGCCAGGCTATGTGCCATGTTAATATATTTTACTCAATTAGCCCACCAATCAACCGACCAACCAGTATTTATCCAGAGTCTATGGATAGAAAGGTTTAAAAAAAATGGAAGTAACAGAATGAGGCTGCTTTTAGTGTGACAGTGTGCCGATTCTCAAATACTGGTGATGATTGGTATGTGCTGGTGGGCGTAGCCAAAGATCTCATTCTGAACCCCCAATCTGTGGCTGCTGGCTATGTCTATACCTATAAACTCATGAACAGTGGAGAAAAACTAGAGTTTTTGCACAAGACTCCAGTGGAAAAGGTCCCTGCAGCCATTGCCCCATTCCAGGGCAAGGTATTGATTGGTGTGGGAAAGCTGCTGTGGGTCTATGACCTTGGGAAAAAGAAGTTGCTTCGAAAATGTGAGAATAAGCACATTGTAAACTACATCTCGGGAATCCAGACAATTGGACACTGGGTCATTGTGTCTGACGTTTAGGAGAGTTTCATCTGGGTCAGATACAAGAGCAACGAAAACCAGCTCATCATCTTTGCTGATGACACCTATCCCTGCTGGGTCACAACAGCAGCCTCTTGGACTACAATACTGTGGCTGGGGCTGACAAGTTCGGCAACGTTTGTGTGGTGAGGCTCCCACCACACAAATGATGAAGCGGACGAAGACCCAACAAGAAACAAGGCCCTGTGGGACTGAGGGATTCTCAATGGTGCCTCACAAAAGGCAGAAGTAATGATGAATTAACATGTAGGGGAGACAGTGCTTTCCTTACAGAAGACCACGCTGATCCCAGAAGGTCTACACTACCTTGTCAGGCAGGGTTGGGACCCTTGTGCCTTTCACATCCCATGAGGATCATGACTTTTTCCAGCATGTGGAGATTCACCTGCAGTCTGAGCATCCTCCTCTGTGTGGAAGGGACCGTCTCAGCTTCCGTTCCTGTGAAGAATGTGATTGATGGTGACCTTTGACAACAGTTCAGCTCAATGGAACCCAACAAACAGAAGAATGTCTCAGAAGAATTGGACAGGACACTGCCTGAGGTCTCAAAGAAGCTAGAAGACTTTCCTAAGCACTACGCCTTCTGAGCCCAACAGGGGCCCTGCCCCAGGCAGGTCAAAGACTGTTCTAGAGAGACCTCTGTGGACCTGTAGGTTGTTGTTTACCCCTTCTTCCCTCCTTTTTTTCTTTGTGATCACTTTGCTTTGATTCCGTGGGACAGGAGGAAGGGGCAGTTATTAAGATCTTGAAACATTTCGATGGAGAGATGATTCCATATGTTATGTGGTATGGCCTTGACCCAGCCTGAGATGTCCCCTCAGTCCCAAATATTCCTATGCTTAGATTGCCTTTCCCTCCTAACCATGCCCTTCATTTTTGTACACACCCTTCATTTTTAACTGGTTTTCTTGGAAATATAGTTTTGTACAATATTGACTTTAGAAGGGGGTGAATGAGGACTGTTGCGGAGAGCTGAAAGTGGAACTGCTTATATAGTATAAACACCATGAATTGTACCACTCTGGATCATAAGAAATACAAGCCCATTCTTTTAAAAAAATGGAATTAATCCCTACCTTCAAGAAGTTTACAGTCTGTTAGGGGAAACAACAGTTTCCAGTTTGTAGTTCATGGATCTCGAGCTGGGAGATGCCTCAGAGGACTCAACCCCACTGTTTTACAATGTCCATATTTTACATCCAATATCCATATTTTGCAGATGAGAAAAATGAGGCCTAAGGAGACTGATGTTTACCAATTGTAGACTTAGATTTAAAAGGGACCTCGGAGGCCATCTAATCCACCCTCTCATTTTACAGATGAGCAAACAGACCTAGGAGGATAAAGAGACTATTTATAGAGTATAAGAAAGAAGGAAATAAACATTTATTAAGTGCCTACCATATGCCAGGCACTTGACAAACATTATCTCATGTGATCCTCATGACAAGGTGAGGTAGGGGCTATTATTTGACAGTCAAGGAAACTGAGGCAGAGAGAAAGATTAAGTGATTTGTTCAAAGTCATGCAGAATTTGAACTCAGGTCTTCATGATTTCAGGCTGAGTGCTACCTAGTTGCCTGTAGACTTAATGCCCTCATTTTACATATAAGGAAACTGAGGCCCAAGGTGGTTAAAAATATCACTGAGGTCATAAGTGCGGTAAGCATCAGCAGCAAGCTTTGAATCCAGGTCCTCTGACTTCAGAACTAATGCTTTTTTTTTTTATTATACTGCTTTTCTTCCCCCTTAATAGTATTTTTTCAATTACATGGAAAGATAGTTTTCAACATTCATTTTTGTATAATTTTGAGTTCCAAGTTTTTCTCCCTCCTCCCCTTTCCTCCCTCCTCTCCAAGACAGCAAATAATCTAATATACTAGACACGTATAATCATGCTAAATATATTTCCTCGTTAGTCATGGTGTGAAAGAAGGATCAGAACAAAAGGGGAAAACCATGAGAAAGAAAAAAACAAAAAAAGTGAAAATTCTACCGTACTATTACTATTAAAAACTATAAACAAATAAATTCAAAGTAATTTGGCCGTACTGAGGAAGATCAGTTGTCAGTGTTTAGAATGCCATTAGCTTTAGTGGGCTGTCATATATTGTTAACTCACTGAGCATGTGGTTTGCTAAAACCCCCAGATCTTTTTCAAGTAAATACTGATTAGTCATATCATACAAAAATATTAGTCATATCAGGCAGCTCGGTGTCAGAATGGATAGAGCACTGGCTCTGAAGTCAGGAAGATTCATCTTCCTGAGTTCTAATCTGGCCTGGGCAAGTCACTTCACCCTGTTTGCCTCAGTTTCCTTGTATGTAAAGCAGAGATAATAATAACAGTCCCTCCCTCCCAGGGTTGTTGTGAGGAACAAATGAGATAATATTTGTAAAGTGCATAGCACTATGCTTGGCACATAGTAGGTGCTTATGCTTGCTTCCTCATTCCTTTCCCCCTCAGTGTTCCCAAACTGTTCTCCATGGCTGAAGCCAAGGTTAATGTTCTCACAGTGATGCTGCATGACTGTATATGATGGGATGCCACCATCTCAGAAGCATCAGGGCCACAGGTGCCCCAAAGTGCAACAAAAGAATGTTGGGTGTTTGTAGGCAGACCATAGATGTGAATGATGGACCTGGACAAAGGGGCAGGAAAGTCATGAAGAAGGTGAATGGCCATCAAGGGAGATGGGCTGGTCTTGTGGCAAGAGGGAGGGGTAACAAGATGGTCTGATTATTGCAAAGGTCCCCACAAAATATTGAATGAGGACAGCTTTCGGTGCAGTGATCAAAGCTCTGGTGGAGGATGTATGGAAGGGCACAGCACAAGAAGGCATGGATGGAGGAAGTCACCAAAATGACAAAATCGTGGACCAATTTGTAATATCCCAGATTTAGAACCAGAAGGATCTTGGAGGTCCAGTACAATCTCCTTTTTTCTGGATTATTCTTTCTGGAGACGCTCTATGGAATCTGTTCCCTTTAGAATGTAAGGTCCTTGAGGACAGGGACTGTTTTTTGCTTGTATTTATACCCCAGTACTTGGGACATAGTCAATGCTTAATGAATTGTTGCCAGCTTGTTATAGATCTCTTTGTCCTATAGCCTGTAGATCTCTTCTCAGAAACATGTTTTTAAACTCTTAAAGGAAATGCTCAATTTCATTTGGAGATTCGTGAAAATAAGGTTCATGCATATAAGTTCATAGACCTCCTGAAGTCTATGAAATCTAGGTGAAGATCCCCTAGTCTAGTACATCCTCCTCATGGGGACAACTGAGGGACAGAGGAGTGACTTATTGGAAGAAAACAAGATCGATAGTAAGTGTGATATAAATATTTCATTCTCCTTCCTTCCATTCCATATCAGTTCATATAAATCTTCCCATTAGTCTTTAAAATATTCTTATTTATCCTAAGTATCAAGGTGGCACATTGGATAAAGTGTTGGGCATGGAGCTTAGCACAGTTACCTGGCGCATGAGAGAGCTTACTAAGTGTTCGTTCCCTCCCCATTACAACTCTATGACACTGCATTGCATTCATGTATCTCTATTTCATTTAGCCATTCTCCATTAATGTGCCTGTCTTGTACGGCCCCTTTAATATTTACTATTTCCATCTTTTGTCCCCTTTGTCAACTTGTTGGATATGAGGTGAAACCTGAGTTATTTTGATGTCCATTTCTCTTACCATTAATAATTTAGAATAATCTTTTATACTTTGCAATACCTTTGAGAAATATTTGTTCACAGTGTTTGAACATTAATTCATGGGGGAGTAGTTCTTGGTCTCATAAACTTGGGTTGATTCCCTATGAATCTTGGATATCAGAAATATTTCAATCAAAATTTTCCCAAGTCAATGGCTGTCCTTAGCCTTAGCTGCATTGATTTTGTTTGTGCAGACTTTTAAATTTCATGTAATTAAATAATTCATTTTGTCTTTTCTGATATTCAGGTCACAAATCTTATCATAGTATATGGTGTTAGATGTCAACTAAATCCCAATTTCTGCCAAACTTCTTTTCAGTTTTTCCAGCAGGTCTTTTCAAATAAGAAACTCTTACATGAGAAATTTATGTTCTCAGGTTTGTCAAGTACTGGGTTTTTGAACTTAATTATTTTTCATCCTTCTTTATTTTTACTGTTTCACTAGTCTAGTTATCCATTTTTAACCTATACCAAGATTCCTGTTTCATATTAGAATATGAAGTTTTGGATTGAGTGACAGAATCAAGCCATCAAAGGAATAAATTAAGCATGAACAAGTCCTAGACCCTAGACTGAATCAATCAAAGGTGTAGGCCAACTTTTGGGATTGACTGAAAGAATGAGACTACCTTTGGGCACATGTGTATTAGAGATGACTTTTAGCAATTTGAAACCAAACCTTTGCACCTGTAACAAGAGAGCAGAAAAGGGAGTGGGGCTGATGGATACTCTACTGTGCCCCAAACTTTAACCAGAGGACAATTTTTGAGCTTAAAAGAGTCAAAAGGTTTGGATTTCCCATGAGAGCTGGTAGCAGCATCCCAGGACCGGCAAGGGCTTAAACTAGATGAACCAAGGAAAAGCAGCTTTAGGAGCACTTATCCATATGGGGAGCTATTGACTTTACAAAGGCATCCAATCTCACAGTTAAGCAAAACTCCATCTCAGAACTTTATGAGAAATCTGCTAAAGGAGAATCCATTCAATTTGGTATTTTTGTTATGTTTGCCATACATTCTCATCAAACTGGAGCCCTTCCCCACCTCCCCCTGCACTGTGTGTACAGCTTGGTGTTTATAATAGATAACACTTTAATGTTTCCAAGTGTTTGAAGTAGCCCTGAGAGGGAGCAGCTATTATTATCCCTATTTTACAGATGAGGAAGTCAAGGCAGACAAAAGTGTGGCTTGCACAGTTTCTAAGTAACTGTGACTGGATTTGAACTCAGGTCTTTTTAATCACAGGGTCCAGCATTCCATCCACTGCACTACCTAGCTGTCTACTTGTGGAAGACTGTCCCAGATTTTTGAGGGGAATATTTTTAATTGTTCTTAGTATGCTGTTGCTATCCAGTAGTTTCAATTATGCCTGACTCTTCCCGAACCCATTTGGGGTTTTCTTGGTAAAGATACTGAAATGATTTGCTATTTCCTTCTCCAGCTCATTTGACAGATGAGGAAACTGAGGCCAACAGGGTTAAGTGACTTGTCCAGCATCACACAGTTAGTGTCTGAGGCCACATCTGAACTCAGGTCTTCCTGACTCCAGGTCTGACACTCTACCTACTGTGACAGTACAACATAAATAAATATAATTTTGCTCCCTGGAAAGCACATCCAATGGGGTTAAAATATTAGAAACCTCCTTCCCCCTCCTCAAGATAGCCCCTACGACTCCAGGAGAGAAGTAGTCAGTTGCCCTCTGGGGACCCACCTGAAACTGTTAGTGAAAGTTAGGGGCATAGGCCCATGGGCCTAAAAAATACATGCATTTTTTGTTTTTAATTTAAATGGATTTCTCTTACAACATTCTCTTGGATTTTATGATATAAGTATGCCAGCAATGTTTATGGATTTATTTTGTATTCTATTTTATTAAAGCTAAAACTTGATCAGTTTCTTTTGTAATTCTTTGAGTTTTTCTAAGAAAATGTTGTCACTTGCAAGGAAGGTTAATTTTATGTCACCTTTGCTGTGGTGATGATTCTTTGACTCAGGTTTCTTTTAGCTTTTCTAGAATTGCATCAAAGAACTAGGGAAAGGAAACATACATTGCCAATAGTTGAAAAAGTTGTTTTCCCACTGCAGATAACACAGTTCCATTCTAAAGCTGTAGAGCATCTCATGTCGTATTTTCAAATGGCCTATGCCTAATGGTTTTGTTTTAGTACAAATGTTATATTGCCAAAGGCTTTTTTTCTTTTTTGATATAATCATATCATGAGGTGTTTTCATTTTTAATAGAATTAAATTGCCTTTGAAATGTAAAATTATCCTTAGACCCCCCCCAGCATAAATCCAGTTTTGCCATAGTAAGTAACACTGGGGGAAATATTCGGGCTTTTTGCTAGGATTTTATTTAAAAATTTTACATCAGTAATTATTAGTGATACTGGTTTGTAAGTTCATTGCTGTTTCATCCTTCTTTGGTCCGGATGTGAAGACTATTAGTTATCTCAAAGTGTTTCGTAGAGCAGCAAAAAGGATGTTAATGCCTCTTCTTTAATTTCATTTCCACTAATAAAATGTGATCAGTTTCTGATGTTGACACTGGACTGGGAGCACTGCTACTCTGAAGACTTTCATATTTACGGTCCTGGGCTATTTAGGGTCCCAGGCAAGATGGTGGTCAAGGCAATGATGGCATATGCTGCTTGCTCCGGTCTCTCCCTCAGGGTGCCTTGCCGTTACAGCCATGTGACTTGTCCATCCCAAGTGGCATCTGGTTGGGATGGCTGGCCCCTTCTCCAAAGGAACCTCCCTCCCTAGATGATGGCTATGACGACTGAACTCAAAGCAGGATGGGTAGTCTGGTGGTCGAGTTTTAAAAACTGTACTGAGTTTATTAAATGCCTCAAAGATGTAGGTGGGGAGACAGTGAGTGAAGTAGGTTTTCCAATGTTATTTCATGAGATTTTCTGTCTTGTGCAGTCTTTCTCACTTGGCTTGTTGAATTAATCGAAAAGGCTTTAGTTATTCTAGCTGACCCATGATTCTTTTCTTTAGTTTTTGGGTTGAAGAAAACAATTACTCTGCCATCTGATAAGACGATAGCTAACACTGGCAACTAGCTGATTTACACATAAGCCATGTTCATCAGTTTCTTCATCTGCAGAAAGCTAGATTGCCACCCAGGTCCACGGCCCTGTCGTCCTATCTACCTACCTTTATTTCACTCCCTCCCCAATATAACTCATATCACTGATAGGTGCAGTGAATAGAAAGCAGGTGACACTATGATCCTGGACAAGTCTCTTAACTCTGCCTCAGTTTCCTCATCTGTAAAATGAGCTGGAGAAGGAAATGGCAACCCCCTCCAGTATCTTTGCCAAGAAAACCCCAAATTGGGTCACAAAGAGCCCAGCACGACAGAACAAATGTGTACCTTTATTTAACATAAAAATGTTTAACAGCACAGATCACTGGGGTTTCCCGGATCAATGGGGATACTTCCTACCCCATTGATAATGAACTGTCAGTGCCTGTTTCTTGGGTCTGTTTAAACAGCTGGTAGTGTTAGAAGTGAGCCTGTTTAACAAGCCCCCAACAGTGAGAAACATGCTCACCTTAAATAAAGAGTAACACCTGTTGGGAAATCAGGAAGGTCTTTATTAATCTTTATGTCCATTACCCTTGAATGAATGGGTAGCCTCCCACAGTAAGGTTACAGGAAGATTACAGGAAGCCTACAACATGTGCAGGAAGATGGAGGTTTCTTATCAGTTTTCTGAACTTCAGATCTCCCTAGACACTGTCCTCTGGCCATACGACTCCATGTTCTACCCTCTGATAGGCCCCTCTTCACACAGCTCCTTGGGTCTGCACATTAGTTTCTGACCTCTGACCTGTCCATGCTAGGTCACCCTATTACCCAGGAATGTGGACAACAGAACCTTCTTACTTTCCACAGTAGTAAAGACTGTCAAATTCTTTGCTCACATCTAGGTAGATCATATTAGATCACTCAGTGAAAAAAGTGAGTCAAGAAAGGAAATCCTGTTAGCCTAGCGCCTGTTGTTTTGGAGGAAGGCACGCTGGCTTTTGGTGATCTGGGCTTTTTTCTACAGCAGGTCAAGAATTTGAAGGCAAGTTTATTGACCTGTCATTTGCTTGCTGGTTTTTTTTTCCTTCTCCCAAAAATTGGGTCGTTGACCTCCACTTCTGAGACAGCTCTTAGGTTATGGCAGCCATTCAAAGGATACGGACCATAGCACAACAATCCCACTTTCCAGTTTTTCCTTGGGACCTGGTGAGCTGAGTTCATCAAAGCTAGCAAGGTGTTCTCTTAATATCTCCTTATTTACCGGTTAAGTCCTCTCCTTTTCAGACCACTCTCCTTGGCAGAAAATCACCATCAGTCTCTGGTTCGTGGCATTCAAGGCTTCCTATGAACACTTTGAAATCTACCTTCCTCAAATCTAGGGGACACCCAAACCACACCTGATTTTTCAGTAACAGAATCTCAGATGTAATGATCACTTCCCCTAAGGTTCTTACCATGTCCCAGCAAACAATCTGCTCCTCTGTGGTGGGGAGAACTTCCCTTTGTCAATTCCTATGACCGAATGGTATACATCCTTTAATAATAACAGACATCTGAAACCCCCGATCAAATGTTGCTGCATTTGGAGTCAGAAGACCGGATTTCAATTCCTGTGTGCCTCAATTCAACATAACATTTATTAAGGATCTCCACTGTGAATGTTATTGGAAATACAAAGATCTGAATTTGAGTCCCTGCCTACAGGCAGCTTATCTTTTACTGGATGTCACCAAGAGGTGAAATGACCTCTGAGTTTCTTTAGAACTCCTATGAAATACAAGTCCATGGTTTTCTTATACTTCAGCCCTCCCTGCCTCTTTGTATCCTCATCTGCATTATGTTGCTTCTCTTCCAATAAAATCCAGTGATTCTCTGTCACCTCCAGGAGCAAATAAAGTCTTTTCTGGATTTTAAAGCCCTTCCAAAACTGGCCTCCTATCTTCTCACACTTTCCTCCTTCCACATAATGCTATAGTCTAGTGACATTGGACATTCTGTCTCTTTCCCAGTTTCCCCTAATGCCAGTAACTTATCATCTCCAACATTCCTTTCCACACTATTTGCACAGAGCACTGTCTCTCCCATGAACATTGTGCGCTTCTCAAGAAGAACTATCTTTTATTTTGTTTTTTTGTTGACACTCCCTCACCCCATTAGCACAATATAGTTGCTTAACAAATGCTTTTTAACAATGCTGAGCATGATGCAAGGCACACAAAAAGTGTGTAATACATTTATCCATAGAAACAATGCTACATGGGCTTGCAGGTCAACTCAAAATATCCAATTTAATCCAAGCTAGTTCTAAGAAAATTACACACAGGCATAATACATAAAATTGCTTCTAAGGGGTCAAAGCATTATTGAAAATTCCAACTCAGAACGTCAAAAACCCCTTTTCTCTACCCTTCCATCCCCCAAACAGACTTGGTGGGAAGAAAGGTCAGAAATATTAGGGAAGTGTCTCCATTCTGAAGGCACCTTTAAGTCACTGTCCCCAGGGGTTCCAGATTGGAATACAAAAGGCAGTACCCATCAAATATACAGTACATCTATCTGTAAGTCCAGGCCCTAGCAGACAGAAGGTACTCTCTCCATGAAATTTGTGTTAGTGCTGAATAGCTTTCAAAGAGATTTCCCACAGACTCTTTCCAGCCTGAAGCTTCTCACTAAATATTCTCCTTTACTTGTTCCCATCTATCTACTGGTTCTTTTTAATTCTTTTCCTGACTCTCCTGTCAGTCGATCTGGATTCAAATCCTCCTGTCCCACCTCCCCAATATTAGAGGGGGACTGGCCTAATAAAAGTAAATGACTTGCCCAAGGTCATACAGGTAATACCAACAACAGGATTTCAGACCGAAGTTCTTTACATTATGCCACATGACCTCTTTTAAGGTAATTTCTCATCCCCAGTTTCAATCTTAATGCATTCCTCAAAATTCTTAAGCTTCCAAATGTCTTAGCGCCCAACTGGGACTCCTCATACTGGATTCCAGGGTTCTCTTGCTTACCTACATTTGTCACCTTCCCTCCCACCCAATCTTTGTATTATGTACAAGCCTCACAGCAATGACCTCTTAGGAGCCTCTGGTTCAAAGGGAAGAGCCAGGGGCCTTGTGAATTCACCCCTTGACCCTTACATTTAGGACTTTCGTGATATAACTGGCCTTTGAGGACAAAACAATCTGCAAGTAGTGGTAGCTGTCGCCAGGGAACCCAACTGACCAGTTCCTGTTGGACAATGTTTTTGGTTTGGTTTTGATGGGATGACCATCTGTACAAATGGCTATGTTCCCAAATATCTTCTCAGGAAAATGTTTTCACATGTGACAGCATTGGTGCCAGAGAGGCCATGAGAGAAGGGTTGGATGTGGGACCAGCCATACCGCTTGTGACTCTGTCATCCTCCCTCTGTCCAGATGGATAATCGGATCCTTATACGTGGGCTTGACTGATTTGGGAATTAGGTTTTTTTCCCCTTCCCTATTTATGTATTCTATCATTTTAAGAAACTGGGACAATTAACTCTTTACTCATGTATTATTCATTCATGATTTCTTGAAACATAGCTCTGGTAAAGCAGGCTTAGGCAAAGTTCACTGAGATTCAAATGGAGCTACATGATTGCGCCTTTATACCCAAATCTCTCTGGCTCTCACTGATTGGCCAGTAACCGGCCCCAGCCCAAGCTTCATTTGCTCATCGGCTTTTGATGGCTCAGACCGAGTGTGAATAGCAGTAGTTTCTATTCTGGACAGGAACTCTTGTCTTCCCCTCCCAGATGGATTCTTTAGGGAAGTCTAACTCGCCATCTTACGTCTCAACTCTTACTTAGCCTTTAATCGCAGTTTTCTCTTTAGGTGAACTGGCAAATGTGTTTATTTGGTCCCCCATTGATTTCAATGGGAGAGAACATAAAAGACTAGGAAAACTTCAAGGGAAGTTTTAAATCACTGAATGGGAAGGTGTTTCCTCAGGCAAACAGACCTGCAAAAGGCCAAGATTTCCCACGGCATCCAGGGTTATCTCCAATCATCCTGATCTATGACTTGCCACTGGACTGCAATGACCGGAGGGGAGAGTGAGGCCGGTGACTTTGCTAAGCCTTGCCTCACTTAAATCCAATTCACTTACAAGCCATCACCCTGCTGATGTCACTGGTCCCCTTGACCTGTGTGACCCTGATGGCCCAAGTTATTAGCTCAACTCCCCTCTCTGGGTCTGTTTCCTCATCTCAGACCCTCCCTCAAATGAGGGAGAACTAGGTAATTCCTGTATTCTCTTCCATCTCTAAGTTGTGTGGGAGCCTACGATTGGTCCTACAGCAATGATTGACTTGGGGGAAAATGCATTTAAAGCATCATGAGCCTTTATTAAGATACTGTCTGATTAAAGGGTTGATGGAGCTAACAGTTCCTAAAAAGCAAACACAAAAAACACTGGTAGAACAGTCTTTTAATAGATGAGGATATTAAACACAGCAAAGGAAGTAAACTTTAAAACATGGAAGTGCTCCCCAGACAAGGTCTGCCTGACTGTCTGCTGGTCATCATGAGAGGCTCCTGGCCTCAGACTTCACTGACTGGCACAGAGCCATTTTGCCACAGAGTCACAAGCGGTATGGCTGGTCCCACTTCTGACCCGTCTCTCATGGCCTCCCTGGCACCAATGCCATCGCACATGAAAACATTTTCCTGAGAAGATATTTGAAATCATGGCCATTTGTACGGATGATCATCCTATCAAAACCCAACCAAAAAAAAGTTGGGTGGTGGGGGAAAAGGCATTCTGCCAAGTCCTTTTCTGAGAGATTCCATGGAAAGAAGCATGGGAAAGCTCTGCCCCACCTAGAGTCACATGGTTCTGCTCTCATCAGATTCTTGTTCAGATCTTGGGAGGTCTAGTCCAAACTCCTCGTTTTTATAGATGAGGAAACTGAGGCCCAAGGTCAGGGGTAGAATATGCCCTGCTTCCCTGCCTCATCAGTGGTGAAAGAGAGAGGCAGGGCAGGCCTGCATTCCCCTCACTGGTAGCTGAGGAGTAAGGCCATGGCCACCCTGTCATCCAAAGAAGAGCTACATTTCGGGCTACACACACACACACACACACACACACACGCACACGCATGCGCACAGTCTCTGTCTCTCTCTCTCCCTCTGTTGCTTTTCTCAGTGCAGTAACCCCAAGAGAGAAGCTTTAGGAAACAGAACAGAAAGAGATGCCACAAAGTCAAAGTCGGGACAGGAAAGAAACACAGAGACACTTTTGTAATCAATGATTTTATCGTTGAAAATGGAAGCAAATATTTTGACAGAATACTATGGCCGCTCTATAAGAGCCGATCGTGGAATAATTCACCAGTTCTCCTCTGGGCTATCACGGCAGCCACCCCCCTGCCCACCCCCCCACTTCAGGCACTGACCCTGTTTGTACCCAGTCAGGCATCCGTTCACTTAAACAAGACACAAGCAACAAGCGACGATCAGAAGGCCTTCTCCTTGCCCTCTCCCCACCTCGGCACCTGCCACCACCAGCAGCCAGGTCTGGGCCCCAATCTCACAACAGAAGGTCTTGGAAGATTGCACGGATGAACCACACACAGCTCTCTGCACCCAAGGCGCTGCAACGACCACTTTTCTTGGACACATTTCTTCAACCACTACCATACAAAAGAGGGAAACACCACACATGCAGACGCCCTCGAACTCTGAGGCCGGCCTTCCCAGCTTCTTACAGAGCCAGCCTGGCCAATTCCCATCGTCTTCTTCTGCTCAGACCTAGGGCTCTCTCCCACCTACACTAGCAGCCACGGAAGCTCCCTGCGCCATCCCACATCACTTTCCTCATCCAACCCGAGACACTCAGTCCTTCCACAGAAGCCTACATACGAGACAGATGGTCAGAGCCCAGGCCTCAGCTGTCCCGAGGCTTAGGGAACCTGGTGATTGCCCTCCTGGGAAAGGCTGAGCGTGCCAGCACATACAGGGCTGTGGGTAGTAAAGGGGCAGCCCAGGCATGGGGAGGACTGAAGGAGGGGCCCAATGGGACCCCAGCTACTTGAACATCTGTGGCTTTGTCACAGATCACTCACTTCAACATGCACTAAGCACTGTCTGTCCATGGGTCACAGAATGGAAAGTATATCTGAAATAGAGAGGGAGGGAGAACAAAATGTGGGGGGAGGGGGGCCCTGAGTACAGTAATTTTGTATGTGTGGACTTCACAAAGGGAAGGGCGCTTTATTAGTGGAAAGACAACCTTTTTTTCCTCTGGCATGGCAACAGAGCAAAACTGGGAAACAACAGAAAAGGCTAGATTAGGATCCGCGCTCTCCCCTTCCGAGCTTCACGTGGCTGGTGCCCCAGCACCGCCCGCGTGCCCGCGTCCTCGTCCTGGGGCATCCACGCCTGTTGGGCACTAGTCCCGAGCCTGAAAACATGATGCTTCAAGTAAGAAATGGCCACGCCAGTTTGGACAGGGCTGCCTCCCCAGGGCTCGAGGCCCGGGACAACCAAATGCCAAGTCCAACCATGTGATCATTAAACTGCTCCACGTCTGGAGGAGGAGGAGGGCCAAGGGGGACGGGGAGAGCCACCAGGCCGGGCGGGGCAGGCCAGGCTTCCCTTCGCAAAGTCCTTCCCCTGACTCCCTTCATGCCACAGACGGGGCCGCGCAAAGTGGCTACTGCTCTGATTGTTCTAAGATGAATGTTTATATAAAATAATATTTTATCTTCATTTTATAAACATACACAGTGCTGTCCCTTTCAAATCAAGGAAAAATACACACACACAAATACTGCAAAGTAGCAAAATACAGAGGGAAAAAAAGCTCCTTTTGGTTTTGGCAAGTTTAAAAAAACAAACTCTAAAGAGCGACGTGGCATCCGTTGGTCCCTACTCTGCAACGACGACAACAAGGAAGATAAAAGAGGCCGGGCCCAACACTGACTCTGAATGGTTTGGTTTCCAAAATTCAGAAGATCTGGAATTTTAAAAGTAGCACTTTTTTTTGTTTCTTTGAAGTTCAACAACAGTCACGGAACACTTAAAACATCGGGAAGGCTTTTGATAAAAAGCTCCTCTTTCCAAATGGCAGCTTGCTCCCGTGCCAGCCCTGGGAGTGTGGGAGCGTGGATGGCAGACCGGCCCCCCCCCCCACGTATCCCTCCTCCCCCCCGCTCCCCGACTCTTCTGCCCTCACGCGGCAATCTTGGCCATCTGCTGCTCCAGCTTGGAAATGCGCTCGTCCTGACTGCAGATTGTGTCTTTGATGGACTTAATCTCTTTGAGGATCTCATCCAACTTGGCTTCATTTTGCTAAGGAAAGAGACAAAAAGGGAAGCTTGTCAGGGCAACTGAGCGCAAACGAGTATTAAGAACCCGATCTCATGACTGGGGAGAAGGGCCACTCCTAAAATTCAAGAGAAATAAAACATGGTGCCCTTGGCCTTGTGGAAACTGGATTTCCACAGGTTAAGTCTATAAAGCTTAAGAGGAAACACATGCAAGACTGAATTTTTAGAACTCAGGAGTAAATCCCAATCAAGAGCATGGATTTCTAACAGCAATGCACCCCCAAAGCTGGTGGTCAGATGCAGGGACCTAAGCTACACAGGCATGGTTCTTAGGTCATGTCTGACTTCTGCACTAAAGCTCTCCTTCCTGCAAGGCTTCCATGTCACCCAAGGTCTCTCGAGGTCCTCAAGACCAGGTCACCAGTGGTCAGGTTTCTAAGCAGGGTGGCTGCAGCATATCTGCAGGCCTGTGTCAATGACTGAGCTACCACCAGGAGGGCAGGTGGCGGGGAGGGGAGGGGAGAGCAAAGGGCCTGGGGAAAAGAGAGCTCCCGGACAGGAGAAATGGCAACAAGGGCTAGTACCACGACTAGGGCTGGCGCCTCCTGCTTCTCGGAGCCAGGTGTTACACCACAACACGATGCGGAGCAGAGCAGCAGTGTGCGAGGGGCTGCAGCACTCACTCATCTCACCCTTTGAGGGGTTTACTCAGCCTGGGAGAAGCATAGCTCCCAAGCACCACAATGATTCAATTTAGCCAACAGCTCCACTGCTTTACAAAGATGCCAACTATTTCTGAAGATGCTAGGAGGTGCCCCCAGCACCTGACTTTACCACTGCCTGCCTCTGTTTCCCTCATCTATAAAATGAGGGTGCCACACTTGACAGCCGGCCAAGGTCTAGGAGAGTGGGGGTGAGGGTGGCCCTCAGCAGCATTTGCCAACCCCTGCTTCCCAGCTCTCTGTCAGCCACTCCATCCCACTTACCACAGCACCAACACCATCAGCCACTCCCTTGATGGGACCCATCAGGCTGCTTTTCTTGTTTACTGAGGGCTTGTTGTCCAGCAGGTTCTTCTTGACCACCTTGAGGTCACGATTCTTGCCAGGAACATAGCCATGTTTCAGGGAGATGAGGAGTGGGTCGGCATTCTTGCCCTCAAACCATTCCTCTGCCTCCAGTGAGGCCTCGGGTCCTGCAGTATCTGGATACAGGTCATCCTGGAAAAGGTCGGACTGCAAGAAAGTCAAGCAGGTGAGTTGAGAGGTGAGGCAGGGCAGGCATTCTGACACCCACCACCTAGAAAACAGTCCCCTTACCTTCCTCGGAACAGTCATGATAATGGGCTCGCACTTCCTCTCATGGAGTTTGAAGAATCTTCAAAGAAAGGAAAAGGAGGATGTTAAACAAAGGGAGGCTGACACTCCATGGGGAGAGCCCAACAAGCTGGGAGGGGGGAAGTGAAAGTCAAAACCCAAGATCTCTGCAAAGCCCTGTGGACACTCAAGCTTTTATAGGCGCCAGTGTTAAGTCAAACCCCCACAGCAATTTATTCATCCTGACCACCAGGGCCACACTCAGCAACACCCACGGACAGCCTACACTGGCCAACGGCTAACAAAGGGTGCAAGAAAACAATGCTTTCATGTGGGATGGCATCACTCTCAGTACTGATGAGGCTAATACCTATTTGACAAGTGTGTCCCATGCCCAGAAACGTGATCCTCCTCTGCTAGGCACCCCCTGCTGAAACCCCTCTAGACCTCCCAAGCAGGCAGAGGCCTCTCTGTGCCCACCACTTCCTGCCATTAATCTGGAATCAGAGCTCCCAGTCCAAAGCTACTCTGAGGGGGTCAGGGTCCAGTAGGTCATGCCAGGTGACTTCATCAGAAAGATTAGATGGGGCAAGGGTTCAGGCCGGCCGGCCAGAATGTTGGACACTTCTGCTGATGGCAGAGCAGCAGAGCCCTCAGTTCATCTCCACGGAGTCTAAATATATACGTGCACCAGCCAGCCTGAGTCACCTCTCTCACCTTCTATTCCAAGAGCCACCTTTATCAGGTGGGAAAAGCACTTCTCACATGCCACAACCTAGACCTTCTTGTGAGCCCTATTTACAGAGATGGAAATTGAGGCACATGGCAGGTCACACACCTAGTATCTGAGGTCAGATTTGAACTTGTGTCCTGCCTCCAAGCCTGGTCCTCTATCCACTGAACCTCTGGCTGAATACGCATTACAGACATTAGCGTCCCTACTTTATCTGATTATAAAAAGGCAGCTGGTGACACAATGGATAGAGCACCAAGACCCGAGTCTTGATCTCTGTCTGCCTGTAAAATGGAGATGAAAACAGCATTGACCTCACAGGGATAATCATTGTACCTTGCTTAGCCCAGAACCTGGCACACATTAGGTGCTGTGCAAACGTTGGCTAGATGGCAATGAGGAGCCCCTAAGGCTGAGGATCACAGCTCACCCCGCCATGTATAGTGCACTGGGCACGTCACTGGTGCTCGATGTCTGGTGAATTCATGCTTGAGAACAGGCTTCTAACCAATGAAGCAGAGCGTGACATGGGATTAGCTGAACTTAGACGAGGAAGACCACACACCACTGGACAAAAACTCTGGACCGCAGCGCACAGCAGGTGGACCATGGCACCTCGGCAGCCTTACCTGGCAATCTCACATTTGTTGACGTCAAGCCCTCTCTTGGGCATGTACCCCATCCCCCGCTGAGGCTCTTTGCTGCTGAACGTGTTGAGGTAGTGGACGTAGGGGGATTCGTCCGTGATCTCAAAATAACGGATACTGCTGTCACCCTGCACGAAGAAGGCAACAGGTGATCTGACCCAGGGGCAGCAGACAGCCCAAGCCCCAGATGCAGGCATGGGAAGCTGGCTGCCCCTGGGCCTCAGGAAAAAGGCTCAGAACCTGCACACACTCTGTACCTGCAGGACAGGAAATCTAGGGCAGGACACATTCCTTGGCTGGTCCCAAGGAAGAGGAATTGTCCTTCCTGGCCACTTAGCCCAGGGCTGAGGGTGGAGGGAGAGGAGAGGCAGACTCTATAAGAATCCCATCCTCAGGCAGAGAGATCTCCATTCCTGGAAGTCTTGAAGGTGAGAGCCAGGGGATTTCTGCTCAGGGTGGTACTAAACTGGACCTGCACTGACATCCCTGCCAGCAGAGGCTCCAGAATTATCTAAAAAGCAATACTTTGGGAAAAATATCCTCCATGTGCTTCAGGTGAGAGAAGAAAGGATACTGTTTTCTTCCACAGGTTGATTTAGCCAGCGCATGGAGTGAAATTCAGGGAGTGGATTACCACCATACTACACACGCCATTTGATTCCAAGGCAAGAGTTTTGTACTGCAATTCAGTTTCCATCTGGGGCTTCCAAAATAAAGAGGATGAAACATCAGCGTACAAACAAAAATTCAAAATGGACAGAATATTATCAGACCATTCCAGTTCTGAGAGCCCAAGAACACAACCAGTAGATCAGCCTTACTTAACTAAGGGCAACTTACTCACTTGCATTATCATCCCCATTTTACAGATTTGAAAACTGAGGCTCAGTTTATTTAAAGTGACGCACAAGTTTAGAAGAGGGACTCCCCTCGCAGGCCTCTAAGCAGCTGATGTAGCTAACGAAAAAGTGATCCAGACAGTGTCGAAGCAAGAGCGGGCAGCTTGAGAAGGGGAGAAGGGAGCTCCAAACAGACAAGAATAAGCTTGCTGAGGATCCCAGCGGAGAGGGCTCCATCTTCTCCAGCCCTGTTCCTCAAGCCCTCATCAAGAACATCAGCTCCTTGAGGGTAGCGACTCTTTTATGGCCCACTGCTCAGTACAGGGCCTGGCAAAGCACATTAAAAACCCTATCCCAACAAATCACTAAGATGTGTGAGAAATTGCTCATCTTGGGATGTGTGGGTGGTAAAGTCTGTGGCAGCCAAGCTCAGACGGAGGTACTGAACAATGGTAGCTGCCCCTTCCCATGAGCTATTTTCCAAAGACAAACAGATGGTGCTTCTGAAGAAATGAAAGCCGATTTCTGTGGCATTCAATCAATGAAACAGAGACCCATGGTCCCCCATCCACAGACCAGGAGCTACCAACATCTAGGAGTGATCTGCAAAACTGGAAAGAATGAATTTCCTCCAGTTTAAAGAAAAAGAAGAGCCACAGCTTACCCAGAGGGTGCATGAGTCTTTAGTAATCACAGCTCATGTCTGTGAAGTTTTAAGGTTTGCAAAATGCTTTGTGTAAATTACCTTCCGTGACTATCACAACCACCCTGGGAAGTAGTGCTATTATTATCCCATTTTACAGATGAAGAGACTGAGGCAGGCAGAAGTGAAATGACTTCCCCATATGTAGTAAGTGTCTGAGGTCGGATTTGAATTTGGAGCTTCCCGACTCCAGGCCCAGGGCTCTCTCCCATTCTAGGGCCATTCCCCTCCTGGCTGTGGGACCCATTCCTCACCCTAGAAGCACCTTCAGTGCCTGGACCCTCCTCACCCTCTAGCATTCTGGGCCCTTTCTCTCACTCGTTAGTTTTTTCAGAGAGGAGCTCAGGCCAGCCACTCTTCACTGACTCTCCAGACTTGAGCCCTGGGCCCCATCTGGGTACCTTCATCAGCCCTGCTGCCCTTTTGGCTACTCCTCTTCCTGTGTGGCCTTCCTCTGTTAGAACGATTAGCTCCTTGAAAGGAGTGCCCCAGCACCCACCCCAGTGCCTGGCACAGAACAGCTCTCACTAAATACTTCTGGCTTTGTCTGGTCACTGGGGCACCACGAAGCAACCCACACATGTGTGTTACTCTCAAGAGAAACTTCTGATGCAACAGAAAGAAATGTCAGCAAGAAAGGCAATGGATCCCTATGCTATGTGTGACAGACACAGCCCTCCCTCTATCCTACTGGGACCATCAGCAGTGAAGAAACATGGGGCACTGCCAACTCTAAGAGATGTGCCTTTAGAACCAATGGGCGCCTCCACAACCCTCCTCCTGCCTTTCCCTTCAGATTCTAACTCTCTTCCAGATGACTCATCTCAGCCACCATGAGCAATCCCTGTGCCCCCCATCACCCCCCTCAGCTGAGGGGCCATTTCCTCCAGCTGTAGCTCAGGGCTCAGCAAACATAATTCACATGGTGCTGCTGGCTACCTTCCCACACAGGTAGATGATGCTGGTGTCAGGGTCATAGAAGGGCAGTAACACTCCATTGCTGGTGTCCATTTCATGAAGGGCGATGGGTTCTTGCATGTTTTTCTGCAAGTAAATGTGAAGAAGGTTAAGAGTTGATATTAAGTGACCACGTTCTTAGCTAGAGAAGACTCTGGTGGACGTATGAGGGTAGGGTTCTCATGCAGGAGAGGAGTCAGACTGAAAAGCTGGAGCCCTTTCCCCTTTCCTCAGCCTCAGTTTCTTCATCTGTAAAACGAGTCAGCTGCACTGGATGGCCTTTGAGTCCCTTTCTAATTCTACAATCTTGTGCATTACAGAGAGCCCAACTTTGACTGTCACATTGGTGTGAGGTAGTGAGTTCCTCATCACTGAGTCTTCAGGCAAAGGTGAATTTAAAAAGGGTCTCATCATTCAGCTAATTCAACATGGTTTTTTCTGCTAGTAAGAGCTGATGGAATAAAAACCAAACAGTCTGTGATGCCAAGGAACTTGTTTTCCTGGAGATGTTGTGAGGCTGGACCAGGGGATTTGGGAGGTTTCTGATTAAGTCAGTGGTGAGAGGCAGGGCCACTGGTTACTGCTGCTACTCACCACATGACTGGACACACACATGCTAAAAGGGTTAGGGATGCCTGAACAAAATGCTAGACCTGGGAATGGTCCTACCGGATTCCAGAGGGCAAGCTGCCGCTCACTCATGCGACTGAAACCAGTGGTGAAGACGTTGCCGTCTGCCAAAAAGATAGCTCTCATGGGTCGAGCTCCTTCGTGAGCCTTTTCTTTCTCCTGAAACACATTCACCAAGAAAAATCACGACACTCCCCCAAACAGCTGCCCTGGGGGAATGTGTGACCAACAGAAAAGGGCTCTGCCAAAGCCCAACTGGCCATAAAAGATGGTGTGACGGGGGAGAGAAATCCAAACCAGCTCTGCTGAGGCAATCTAGCATTCAAAGTCTTGTGAAAGTAGAGTAGCCAAGTTACAAAAATGGAGAGGTTTATGCCTTGGAGCCCCTGGGGAACTTGGGGGAAGGCTCGTGATTGCACTACTGAATTCCTCTCAAAAGGTGGCACAGTTTACTTTGTTTCCTCTCATTCAGTGCAACTTAAACAAGAAATGTGGCAAAAGATGTTAAATAGCCAACAGTGGAAGGGCTGTGGGAAGACTGGGCAGAAAGTCATACATGCCGCTAATTAGACTAGCCACTCTGGAAACAATCTGTGATCATGTCAGAAATGTCACCAGGCAACGTCCACCCAAGAGGGTTAGAGGCAGAAAGGAAGGGCCCATAGAGACCAGAATGGTCTTAGCAAGTGGGCCTCAATCACGGAACATCTAAACACACTGAGCTACAGAAAGACAATCAACAGAAGATCACCGTGCTGGTAGAGTGAAGCATTCAGAGACCAAGAGCAAGCTCGAGACCAAGTGGTGCAGGACCCCAAGAGGGCCACAAACAACACAAGGGCTCAATGAGACCAGATGGAACACAACTGGCTTCCAGTGGGCATTTGGAGGGGTGGGTGGGTGGGTTTTCCTCCATCAAATAGTTTTCTTTGGGGGGTGGAGAGTTTCAATTGGGAGGTAGGTTGACTTCATAGGAAATTATTAAAATGCAAAAACAAGACATGAATAAAACCTTCAAAAGACTTTCCTAAACTGTAAGAGAGGAAAGAGCATGCTGAGAGAGTACCCCAATCAGCAGCACTTTCAATGTCCGTGGTCTCCCTGGCTCTGGAGCAGAGAAGCCAGGAGGCATAATCATATCACAGGACTGAGAGAGGAGAGCTCGGCCATCTCTCAGGCTGGTGTCCGCTTGAATTACGATGATGATAGGTGCTAATGGTTGACATCACTATACTAGGCAGCTTAACTGACCTTTTTAAATGGGAAAGTACCAAGGGGAGATTGTTTACTGGGAAGTATCCATTAAAAATGGCAAGAAAAAAACAGAAGAGGGGCCTCTATGAAGTCCTGTCTCCAATACTGCACCAGAGTCACAGCCCCCAGCACTCACAGCCACGATCTCCTGCTTCCTGGGATCAATCACCCGGACTTTTTTGTCTTTGGAGGCTGTACATATCAGACTGCCGTTTCTGTTCCAGCTCACGTTATAGATCATGTCTGAGTGCATGTCATCCAGGTTTATGAGGGCCTCTCCTGTCCCGACGTTCCAGATGATGATGGCATTGTCACAACCTGAAGGAAGAAACATCATCCATTAAACACCTGACAGAAGCCCTGAGAGGAACAGGACAACAGCTATAGGAACCGAAGGGGTTGACTGACCAACCCCAGTCTCATCGCCAGACTCTGTGCCTCCATTTCTCCCACTGTAAAAATGAGTGGTGTGAACTAGATGATGTCTAAGGTCCTTTCTTATCACTTCTAATTCTACAGTCCTGGTTACTAAGGGCTCAAAACTGAGCGACAAAAAATGACCCTTGTGAAATCGAAGCCAGCAACACTTGAACCACCCAATTTTTTATTAACTCAGTTGTATGGTTCTTGAACAATTAAAGGAGCTTTTTTAAGAGAAAGCAAGTTTTATTTTCAGAGTAAAAGGAATGTTGGCATGCTAAGAACGCGTGCATGTGTTTGTATGCAGAAAAGACACAGGGGCTGGACAACCATTTGAAGCCACTCAGCAAAAGGAAAGGGGATCTCAATCTGTGAAGACACTCCCAAATGAGGCCTGGGATCAATTATTCCTAAGAAAGAGTGCAAGACAAAAATCTATGCAACTATCTGATTTTTGATTCGTCATGGACCTTTATCTTTAGAGAGAGGAAAGAGCAGGCTGACAGAGGATGGGAGCCTCAAAATTATTTTGTCGGGAAGTTCAACAAGAATGCCCCAAGAAAAAAACAACCCTGAGTTGCCTTGACTGACAACTATTTGGAGAGTGCTTGAGAACCTTTGTCATTGTGCTCAAGGGCAGGAGAATCTGCTGTTGTCGAGATATGAGTGTGCGTGCCCGGGGAATGACCAGAACATATTCCCTCATCATGCATTATGCCTGCTTTGTAACACGGTATGAATCAACGTGACCCACTGGGCGCTGAGCACTGACCAGCAGCTTCTGCCGTTCATCAGAGGGGTTGGAGCTTCAGACCAACACTTACCCACCAGCTCCCAGCCCCCGTCTGATCTAAAGGGCCACTAAAAACAGTGCCATGGCTAGAATACAACCCCATCTCTTCTTTTTAAACCAAGGGTCTAGGTCAAGCCCAGGACAGGCTCCCAAGACTCCCCCATGAACTCCTCATTTCATTCCTCAAAAAAAGGTTAAGCAACATAATATAAAACCTGAAAAAGAACAGAAAAGCCCCATAGGCGACTTGGAAAAAAAGGAGTCTGGGTGCCACTTCCTGCTCAGGCCTTGATTTTCCATCTAACTAAAAGCGTTCAATGTTAAAGAGAAGCAATGACCTGGGTTTTCCCTGAATGGCAGGGGCAGCTAGGTGGTGTGGCGGATGGAGCACCAGGCCTGGTGCAAGCACGGCCTCATGCACTTACTACATGCATGACCCTGGGCAAGTCACTTCCCCTCTCCCTGCCGAGCTCCCAGGGTTATAGTGGAGGCTAAGTACGAGCATACTGGTAAGGACTTAGCGCAGCACCCGGCACGTGTAAGTGTCACAAAAACGTTAGCAAGCACTCTTTTTTATCATTGGGGAGAATATGCTTTTCTCCTACACTATTTCCCCCCAAAGAGCTCAAAAAATATTCCAACAAAAATTCAAGTACGACGCTATAGAATCACTGAGGCAACCAGGCTGAAAAAGGTAGTGGTACAAGAGCAGACCCACGGGGTGGCATGCCATGTCCAGACCCAGAAGCCCACTCTCACCAGACGCTGCCTGCCCCTCAGTCCTTCCTCCCATCAGCCTCAGCATTCTGAACACACATTCTGAAGCCCCTCCTGAGACAGAGAGGCTGCCCTTCATGCCGCAGGTCCCCTTTCCTCGTCTCCACCTCCCAGAATCCCTCTTTTTCTTCTAGATGCTTCCTGAATACCACTTTCTACATGAAGCTTTCTTTCTCTCCCCACCTGTTCATGCCCTCCTCCTCTCCCAATCTTCCCTGTACTCCTCTGGGTCTATTGAGACATGTCCAAGCTGCCTCCCCAGAGAGGATGTAAGCACCCCAGCATGGTGTCTCCCCTACAAGATTAGAGGCTCCTTGGAGGCCTGTCTCTGTCTCCTGGCACATGGTGGGCACTCCTAACTACCCTGCACACGCTGTCCGTACTACATAGGGTGCAGAGTTCTTGAGCATCATGACCAAGAGGCATTTCTTCCTCCACCAAAGGCTCTTCTTCCAGTGCCTCATAGTGGACTGGAAGTGCCCATTGGTTAGTAGACTGTGTTAGGAAGACAGCAGCACACTCCCCTAGGCTGGAAGGGTTCTGGAATACAGGCCTACAGACAGGGATGGAGCCAACAGGAGACCAATTTCTCTTGGCCATGAACCTTGGCCCTGTGCAGCCTCTGCTTTGGCAGTGATGGAAGAAGAGACAAGGGGCAGGTGGCCTTGGGAGCACTAAGTCTTTGTTCAATGACCTGCGGCAGCTTACTGCACTGTCCTGGACTAAAGGTCTGGACAGAGAGGACAAAGACCAACAAGTAGGGCCCAGGCCAGAAGGAGGGGAGCCTGCCATCAGCACCTGGACAACTGCTGGGGGAAAAGGCTTCACTATGCTGGTGCCCACACAGGAAAGCTGGTAGCAAGAACTGCATGTACCTGCGCTGAGCAGAACGTTGCGTGCAGTTGGATGCCATGCCACGATGCCAACTCTTTTGGAATGGCCTTCCAAAATCACCACGGGTTCAGTCAGGGAAAGGGTGAGTCCATTTTCTGGGATCTGCCACACCTGTTCAAGGAAAAAAGGAACAGAAAAACTCAGAATGCCACCTCCTGTCCATGAGGCTGCTTCAATCGCTCCACTTCAGAACATGCCAAGCACACCAGTAAGGCAGCAATATGGCAAGGTTAGGCTTTTCTAAAAATCCACCATGGTACTAGAACACCTCAACGAGAAGGCACCAAGGCCTCTCCCTGCTTCATTCCTACTTCTGAGCATTCTGCTCAGCCAAGAGCTCCAGCTCCAAATAAACAAAGCACTAACAGATATGCCAGAGGAGCTGGGGCTGGGCCCAAACCCCACAGCTGTGAAGAAGGCACATCTGCAGGTAATGCCGGGCAGCCTTCCATAACACAAGCAACAAGACTACAGTGCTTTGCTTTAGAAAAAAAAAAAAAACGAAGACCAAGAAATTGCCTCCCAACTACCACTGTTGTATTATGGTTCATTTAAATCTCAATCAATTAAAAAGGGACCAGGGATACAAAGAAGAAAAAACCAGTCCCTTGGTTCAAGGAGCTTACAACCCAATACTTGAAATCTTGAGTCTCCCTGATGCACACCACAGTCCTATTAATGCCTTAGTTGGGGAGAGGGGAGGAACCTTCACAAACTGCTGTGGTCTGCCTGATGCTGGGAGAGAAAGCCTTGCAGACCTCAAGACAATAGGTATTCCCTGAGGTCCTTAATGAGTTCAATCTAGCACACAGTAGGCCTGATGAGCCCTAGCCGACTGAATGGACAGACTGGACTGGGGAAATCTCTTAAGCTCACTGCTAGGCAGGCCCAGCCTGCAAGAGCCCAGGGTCACCACCACAATGAGGCACCAGGAGTTCACAGAGGAGGAGAATGTGGACCAGTCATTTTTTGCAAGGCTCCAGTAACTGCCAGTTGCTTGCTCAGTCAGTGAACAAGCTGTCACTCTTCTCTGGCCTACATTTTCCTCACCTCGCCCTTCCAAGCTTACTGACCCCCGATTCTGTGGCCTCCAGGGGAATTAAAGAAAGAAAGAGGTTCTCTTTCTTGGTTTAGAAACAAGGAAGACCCTGCTGATAACTAAGGCTGTTCCAAACTGTTCCAAACAGCTGGCCTGCAGACAGGTGTAGCAGGTACTCAGATGGGAAGCTTGCTAGGTGTCTCTTCTGGAGCTACTATTGTCTTGTGAACATTACTCTAAAAAGTCTCTCACTCTAAAATGTGGAGAAAGTCTAGTTAATGCAATTCCTCATTTTTACAGCTAAGTTCTAGCTATGCTGCAAAACAGGCCCCAGCTGCCATCTGTGACCCAAAGAGTGGGGTTTCTTATCATTCATTTACAAGACCAACTCTGGTTTCCTTTGACCTCTCCATCTCTTCCCAAATGGTTTCCTGTTGGAGAGCACATCCCATCAGGGACTTGAGACCTCTGCCACAGACCCTTCAGCTCTCCCTTCAGTTGAAAGCTTCTGTGCCACCAGGTTGGGCAGGCCCTGCAGTATCCCTGCTCCTGCCAGGCTGTTTCCTGGTGCAGCCTCCTTTTACCAACATGCCACACAATATAAATGTCAGAGCGGCTTCATACATACTGGATGAACCATTGAAGTGGTTTCAGAAAACTAGAGTGCCACCAAGAGGCAAAGGTGGGTCTTCTGATTCCTAATCCTGTGCTCGCTCTTACCCAGAAGGCAGCACAGAGCTGGGCCTTCTGAGGCTTGGAAGCCCTGGATTCAAATTCTTTGCCAGATGCCTTATTAGCTGCGTAATCCAGACCTTGTCTGAACCACAGAAAGAACATCTGTCCTGAGGACAGCAGGGGTATCCAAGTTCATGAGCTCATGAGTGTACCTCTGACAAGACTGCCCTGATCTCCTAGAGAGTTTCAGCATGCATGCTGCTCAGGACACTATTGCAGGAGGTCAAGAGGATGTGCACCAGGCTCTGACCAAGACCCTTGTTTGGGGAGCACTGCTCCATCAGACTTGTCATGGGGCTCTTCTGAAGACGCAGGTAAAGTTTAGAAAAGAACAAATGTACAGGCAGCTAGGTAGCAGAGTGGATAGAGCACCGGGACTGGACTCAAGAAGACCTTAGTTCAAATCTGGCCCCAGACACTCACTAGCTGTGTAACTCTAGGCAAGTCACTTCACCCTGCTGGCCTCAGTTTTCTCATCTGTAAAATGAGCTGGAGAAGGATATGGCAAACCCCTCCTATTGTCTCTGCCAAGAAAACCCCAGACAGGGGCATGAAGAGCTGGCCACTACTGAAGACGACTGAATAAAAGGGCAAGCCAGCACTGGAGCAGTCAGGAAACCCTTCCTCGACAGCATATCAGCCTCATCCTGGCGCCCCGTCCCCTCCAGGTGGCAGCAGAGCTACATGCACCCGCAGGGTTCTCCGTGTTTGGGCCAATGCTCTGCAGGCAGCACTCTCACTTTACAAAGGTACAAAGGGCAGATAAATAGGGCTGGGGAACCCCGAGATGCAAGTCTGGAGGCAAAGGCGTGCCCCAGGGACACAAAGGGAGGAAGTGAAAGGACTTTCATTTCAAGTGGGTCCTGAAAGCCTGAGGCAGAGGTCAAAGTCCCTTTTGGGCTGGAAAATACTTGTGGTTTACTTAAAAAATAATTCCTCAGCCCAGAAGATTTTAAGGATCAACTTAGAGAAAGTTGCGTTCTTTGTTTGTAAAATCAGGTTCTTAACCTGGGATCTAGACCTTGTTATAATCCCTTCTCAGATAAGGGCATTTCAATGTAACTGGTTTCCTTATCTTATATATTTTATTTTACACCTTTAAAAACATTACTATGAGAAGAGATCCGCAGGCTTAAGCTGACTATCGAAGGGGTTCATGTCACACAAAAGGCTAAGAAGGCCTGTCCTCCCCCACAAAGCAGAGCTCAGTACCCTAGGGCCCGAGTTCTGGACCATATTTCCTTGGAGATTGAGCCACTCATTTTGGGAGCTCCCTAGTACACATGAGTACTGGCAGACCGGAGACACCAGACCATGTCCCATAAGGCTTCCACCCAGTCAGGCCACATTCCCAGCCCCCACCCCCCAAGCCAATTTGGGCCATTCTTCTGGAAGGAGCATGTTAGCAGACCAGCCTATATTTTAATCCACCATATAGCTCAGTGACTTGCTTCCCAGATCAAAACTCCATTTCCTGGCTGCTACAATTCGTGCTGCTGCTGTTCGGTTGGTTCTGACCTGTGTCTGAGTCTTCATCTTCGTGACCCTACTTGGGATTTTCTAGGCAGAGCTACTGGAGTGGTCTGCCATTTCCTTCTCCAGCTCATCTGACAGGTGAGAAAACTGAAGCAAAAAGGGTTAAGTGACTTGCCCACGGTCACCTAGGCAGTGTCTGGGGCTGGATTTGAATTCAGGTCTTCATGACTCTAGGCCCAGTGCTCTATCCACTGAGCTACCTAGCTGCCCACAGGAAAATGAAACACAAGAATTGGGTCTCTTGGGCTTGGCTCCCATCCTCCGGAGGCCCATCTTGGCTATCACCTCCTTGATGACACCTCAGAATACCTCCCCCCTCAGCATCCCTCCTGGGATCATCCAAAGCCTCCTCTTGGGTAGAATGAGTAGGAACATGCTTGCCCCTTCCTCCGTGTGTCCCTCAAGGGGAGCACTGGACCTACCAGCTGATCTGACAAGGAATAACATCAAACCTTGGGAGGTGGTCAATTCCCTTGAGGAGGTAGGGGGGTGGAAGCACTTCAAACAGATAAGGATGCCTCCTTGGTGCTCAAGCTGCCAGCAGGAGGACTTAGGGCAAGATATCTCTGGAAGACTGACTTCTCTTCCAAGGCTGCCTATGGAGAAGTTGTAGGAGGCATTAAAACTGTACAGAACTGATTCAATCATACGGCATCAAAAACTTTTCTAGCCAACATTTGCAGAAGCATGCAGGGGCCTGGTGCTAAGTTTCTAGCTTGGAGGTGGCTGGCTTTGTGCAATCAAGGAACCACCAGCCTCATCACCAGCCTTGCCCATCTGAAGGGCCAAGGAGGCAATCTCTTCACACTGGCTCCCTCTGCCTGTAATCACTTGTCTCTGCCTCCCAGTGCTCAAATCCAATCTGGCTGGACAAGCCACTGAGGCTTTCTAGAGTAATCAGAACTTACTGAGAAAAAGAGCTGTAAAATCACAGGGGGAGAAAATCTAGAACTTGCTGAATACAACCCCTAACCCACAGAGCAATCCCTCCATGACAGAGGCCCTGGCTTTTTCACCTTTGTCCTCACTGCAGAGCCTCGAACCCAAGTATTCATGGGACAACAGAAAACAAAACACACCACTTGGACAAAGTACAAGGTGTAACCCCACTTGTGCTGACTACAGGCTGGACAAATCACTGCTCGGGGCTTATTCCCTCAACCTTCCAAATGGGGACAAGGATCCGTGTGCCCTGGAAGGAAAACTACAGTCAGCTAGAAGTCACAATGACCAGGTGTGCTGACCACAAGTGCTCAAAGACCTATGAAATGGGCGGGAGTTCCCTCCGCACTGACACAGATCCCACCTTGACATCTAGACTGGTGGGTTACTCCTGCCCAACAACACATACCTGAAGCCTTTTTTGCCAGGCTAAGTCAATGGGAAGGACATCAATAGTAACTGTTAAAAATTGTCCACACCTGTCTTCTACAGGTTATCTTGCTTGAGAGGGAGGTACTATAGCAGATAAGGAAACTGAGGCAGAGGAAAGGAGGGGAAACCTGTCTCCCTGCTGGAGAATCCAGCATTCTAGCACTATGTCACATGCTCAGTGAGTGTTTATTAGCACTACTGGAGGCCTGATCCTGAGGCCTCAGAGAGGCAGAGGAAGGAGGCTGAGAGCTAGCCTCCAAATGTGGAAGGGCTGGCTTCCCCAAGCACCACCTTAGGGAAGTACTGGCCATGAATCCAGGGGCAACCACTTACTAAGACTGTCATCGCAGAGAACGTCGGAAATACCAGGGCCCAGCAAACTGTGGACTTTACATTTTTTAAATAAAAGTTTTACTGTATCTAAAAATGTAAAAACCATTCTTAGATTGTGTCATGCAAAAAACAAGGGGAACCCCTTCTTTCCCTTATCCCACCATGCACCAGGTACACAGGAGGCATTTAATAAATGCTTACTGACCACAGAATAGTGCGATCACAAGCCCAGTCAGACTCTCTTCCATATGAAATTTAAGCTGATATTTGTTATTTATTACTGTCTTATTCTACATACTGGATCATAAACTCCTTAAAGACAGGAATCTGATTTTCTCTTTGCCTCTCTCCTAGAAAGCCTGGGCATGCAAAAATCGAACCACAAGCCTTTACACAGGCCAAAGAACGCTGGGTGCAGGCGTTCACTCTTTTGCTCTCCCACCTTCAGCTTGGACACCAGGCATGTTCAGGATTTCCTCCCCAGCTTGGTTCCAATGTCAAACACGTTACTTTGAGTCTTTACTATGGAATATATCTCATTCCAGTTCAAGTCCAAAAGCTTCTGTCTGTTCTACTTTAGTGATGCCCAAGGTAATTAGCCCCAGTAATTTGAGAAGAGTGCAAATGAGGTCAGTCATGGCTCTGATCACCATGTGGGTCTGTCCCAGCTTTATGTCACTGATCTGCACCCACATCCCATCCTATCTTAAAAAACACATGTGGCAGAATGGGGAGTGGAAGAAAGAAATCACAGAATAAATCCATTTTTAAAAATCTACCCCCATTTTGGGAAAAATATGATTAAGAAGATGCTCTAGAGACATGGCTGGGTGGGTCACTGTCACGACCTTTATCCACCAGGGTCAGAGGAATAAAGGAGAGAAGGAAATTACTCAAAGCAATACACAAAAAGCTCCTCCATGCTGATCCCCCTTGGCATGCACACCCCTGCTTGCCATGCTCTCCCTCTCCCTCCTTCTGTCCCATTCTCTCTCTCTCTCTCATACACACACACACTCACACACATACTCACACTCACACACACAGAGTCTGCTTTCCTCTCTGAACCTTTCCCAAAAAATTATCTATTGTGAACATGCCACTGGATTTTATACTAACCTTCTGACCACCACACCCTTCTAAAAAATGACTAAAATATAAAGCAAGAGAAGCCAAGGAGAAATCTTTAAAGATGGTGGCTCCATTGGAGGAGAAAAGAACCACACATGTGCCATCTTGCCGCAGCTGCAGATCAATCCACTAACCTCATAACCTCCCTTTTCAAAGTGTGAAGGGAAGTCAGTGCATTCTTAAATCAACCAAAAGATTTCTTCCTCCAGAGGGTGGATCTGTCTTTCTGAATTTGGGAAATCAAAGAACCCAATGCTGGACTGGGATTTCCTGGCATCATGACATCCGCTAACAAAGAGCCCAGAATAGAAATATCATACATACATTCTGTCATTCTCTCTCCCCATTTCCACAAATGAATGAAAGATAAAGGAAAATTATTCCCAGAAACAATTTTGAGGATTCTATTTCAGTCATCAATGTGAACATTTCCAGGACTGTTCTTATCAAATAATATTGAAGGAAATGTTTTAAAGGTGAAGATAATGATATATTCAAGTTGACTCAATCAACATTCACTGGGGGCATTTCCCATGTGTACCACATGTACTGTGTGTTGGCCCTTGAAGCACAGGGATTTTCACAGAACCAGATAATGGTAAACTGAAAGCCATCAGCTATTCTAATCATCCTAATTTTAAACATGCGGAAACTGAGGCGCAGACAGGGGCAGTAATTTGCTCAAGATCAGAAAGACAGAGGATGAGACAGGACTAGAGAACGACTGGGTGGAATGGGATCTCTGTGGTTGGCCTGTTTTTTTCTATGAATGGTGAGGCGCAGCACTTTTTGAGAGAACTATAGTATTATGGGTGGTTTGAGGAAGGATGAAAAGATCTAGAAAAGCTTCTAGGATTAACAAAGTGAATGATTAGAGGTGAGAGTAAAAGGGATTGCCTGCTAGCAGTGAGGGCCCACTTGTGATTCTGTGACATAAATTTGCAGCCAGTTGGCACCGTTTCCTGACTTTTCTTGAGGTCAGTTCAGCAGCCCACAAAACAAGCAAATGTTGGGAATCATTCCAGGTTGAGGAATGGCCAGTTATTATTTGATTTCTATACTTTTCCCACAGCTATCCTCTCAATCGATCTCTTCCTCCAAAGAAGAGATACTATACTAAGTATAGGAAAGAATGAATCATGGAGTCAAGAATTCATCAAAAATCAAATGAATGAGCCAAACTCTGAACCATATACAATTCTCCAGTAGGGGATGGCAGTCCTCACCAACATCCAGAAGGGCAGAGTTTCTCTTCCAGCTTGGCCCAACTGGGGACCAACTGGCTCTATCTGACCTCCTCTCTTCATAAACCTTTCCTGTATCCAGCAGAACCCTGCCTTGAAGGACCTGTGTAAAACGGAAGTGTTTTTCCAGAGGGCAGCAGCCTTGGCTGGCATGCCTTCACTGCATGCAAAGTTATCTAAAAAATACTCCATGTAGAAAAATGGATGGATGAGATAGCAAAGGAACTCCTCTGTCTGTGTCCAGCAAGATTTAAACCAATAAGGTCTACTGAATGACAAGTGTGGGTCTGTACACAAAGTGGAGGACAAGGGGACCTCTTAGCTGCATTTTGGGTGGGGGTCATATGTGGACTTGCCAACAACACTGACAAGTGAGTACCCTGAGGATTGGGGTCACCATTGGTAGATGTGGAAACTGCCCGAGGTCACAGCCCACTGGCTGTAGTGTTTGAGACAAGATGAGAACACAGGGAGGGCTTCCTTACTCCAAGTCCCTAGGATGCATGTATGCCCTCACCCTCAGTTCTTCCAAGACAGCTCTCTGGGCTCTTTATCTATTACTGCCTAAATGATTCCAACAACATTTGTAAAAATTAAAGCAAGTCAAGAAGGAGTTTGCAAAATGTACAAGAGGTCTTGGAATCACATTTGGCAACTTAGTGTAGCAGAGAGCCCTTGGTGGCTTGAAATATATTTCTAGAACCTATATGTACACACACCTCTAGGGAGCCTGGGGGTATATATCTTCGGGGAAAAAAGCAGGGGAAAGTTGGGAAATTTTTATTTAGCTTTTGCACAGAACAAGAAATGATGAAGCATCTAATTACAAATACTAGAAGTCTAGGAATAAGGGGATCTGGACACCAGCCAGTTGTCTGATACCAGCCATGATGCCTGGCTGGGCCTCAGTCTCCTTACCTGTAAAATAAGCAAGTTGGCCAGGGTCATCTCTTAGACCTGTTTCAGCTCTTACAATTCTATGCTTCTATGGGAATTGGGGAAATTTGGCCCTAGAGATTTTTTTTTATTTTCACTATGCCAGTCTGCTTTACTGAATAAATATTTTCACATTAAACACCACAGTCATGAAGTGAGGAAACCTCTGTTGAGACCCTGCACATCTTTGGTCATACAAGGAGATGGAAGTGGATGGTTTGTAAAGGCCCTTTCCAGATCAAAGTCCTGGGAGCTATGATTTCAGAAGAAAAAACATCCACAGCATCAACATATTCTTGCAGAATTGTTGTCCTACTGAGTGAAATACACTGTTTGGCGAAAGGATGATTTCCTGGGTCCCACAGCAAGTGGGCATCAGCTGTGCACCCCACTCTACAGAGCTCCCTTTTCCTCTCCTAGGTATGTCCCACACTTGGAGGAGGGGATAGGTAGGAAATCACCCCTCACCCACACCTGGTCCAGTCTGGACTCCAGGCTCAATCTGTTCTAACCACGACACCTTTTCTCAAGTCATCACCACCCCAACTTTAGGGACCCACATAAAAATGAAGGGTTTTAGGAAGAATAAAGTAGGTTTTTTTTAAAAACTCCATGCAAAGCCACTCAACTATAACAGACAAAACCCACAAGATAGTGAGAAGAACCTAGAACTTTTGCTAGCAATGGAATCTAAGTTCTTCAAGGGCAGATTCGGTTCAGTTTTCCACCGTGCTTAGGACTGTATCTTGTACACAGCAGGTCCTTTGATAAAAGTAAGTCTGATTTGTTGGAACAAAATTTTCCCAGCACAACCATCTTTGAATCATCCCTACAATGAGTGACACTCTGAGATAACACTCAGTATTATTTCCTTCCTACTTCTTGGGGCTATATGAACCAAAACACGCCTAAGCCCATGTTCTCTTCCAGTCAAGGAAGATCTCTAAACGTCCTCTCCTGGCATCCTCAAGGCTCCTAGAGGGCTCACTGGCACTACGGCTGTCAGGTGCCAATTTGTGAAAGTGAGGAACGCCTACAGTGGTCCGCAGGTACACACTCAAATTCGCTTTATTCCAAGTTATAATTATGTAAAATATGACTACTGGTTTCACCTTAAAGGAAATGCGCAGTGCAAATAAGACACCTATTTCAGAGGCTTCCATGGTTGGCAAGAGTGACCTCCAAAGGCCGTAAAATGTGTCAGAATTGGCTTTTCCACTCACCATCACTGTGCAATCCTCCGAACCGCTGGCAATGACCTGGTCGTTGTGCGGACACCAGTCGATGTCGAGCACAGGTCCTGTGTGGCCACATACTGTTGGGTACGATTTGTCAATTCTACCCGTCTAGAGAGAATATACAGAGAAAAATGCATTACAGATATCTTTTATTTATTTTGGATTCCCTTCACACACATCTGCCCCTCCCCCTTCCCAAACCTGTAAAACTCTCTAATTAAAGGGAATTGACCAGGTTGTGGGAGGGCAGGGGGAATACTTAAGGCAGACACGCTATTTAGATATGGCAACTGTCAACAGGTGAGCACTTCCAACTCACACTACTGGCCATCACAATTTTAACAAAATCCTCAGTTCATGACCCCTCTGATGAAGACACACTAAAAAGTAGAGGCTGTGCCAGACACCAGATAGTGCCCCCAAAGTTTTTACTCCAGGGACAGTAGCTCTCAAAAGGACTTGGCTCCTAGGGCTCAGGAAGCACCATTTTACAATGATGGATGACTGGCCTTTCTAGGGTCAAACAGGGGCCCAAGTCAAAAGCCTGAGAGGCCACATTGTACCACAACTGTCATTAAACCAAACTGCCTCAGATAATGGCTAACAATGGCAACAGCTCAAGAAATCCAAACTACAAATTGCAAGTATGTGTTTAGAATGAAAAACAATACACACACACACACACACACACACACACACACACACACACCAATGGATGTCACCCACAAAAGAGTTCTATTTTGTAACTTACTGAGGGCTGTTGAGGACTTGGGTGTCCTCAATCATTTTTAGACAGTAAAGAGGTTCTGATACCAAAAAAGTGGAGAACTGCTGTCCAAGTCCACCAAGGATGTGGAGCCAGCAGCTATCCTGTGGAACGTCGATGTACCTCCCTGCCCCAACCTCCCCGCTCAACTCACAACCTGGCAAATTTAATGAGCTGACAATTCTACTCATTTACCTAAATTATTGATAAAACATTTAATAAAGCACAAAGTCAAGCACAGATCCCTGTGGAACTCCACTGGAGACCTCCTGTCACAGACATTAAACCGTTAACAACTCCTTTTCTGAGTCCAATATCTAACAAGTTCTGAAATCACCTAACTGTAAAGCAAGACAAAGAACATAGTTTATATTGAAAGATTCTGGAAATTGATGTCCCTTTTTCCCTGAACAAATACGGTAGAAGCTATTTAAAACAAAACAAACTAAAACCAGATAAAAACAAGTTTCAATTAGGAGTGAAAAAAATAGTGCAAGAAAAGTGTCTTTTTCTATTCTTCTAATTCAACTCGCAGAAATGTTGATTAGTCAAGCCAAGGTCTGTGCTAAGAATGTCCTCCAGAGAGAAATGAGTTCATGCTCCCAATAAAGGAGCATCACCATTTGCATGCACCTCCAAGGGAACTAGTCCCCTGAAGCCAATGCTCTTGTTTTAAGTGCAATATTGATAGGAACACTGTCATCTAAGCAAAGCGATCTTAAGACTGAAACAGCTAATTCTATCCATTTTTAAGTGGATTATAAAGGTTGTCGGTCCCTGAAAGATCATGATAGAAGGGAGCTTTAGTCTTTTCTAAAGGCAGTTGGCAACATATGGAAAATGACCAACTTCCAATCAGACTATCTTCTGCTGCCCCTATTTTTCCATTTTCCCAACAGAGGGTAACGTGTCAAAACAATGAGAGGCTTTCCTTCTTGGCAATTTATCAAAACCCTATAACATCTTGTACTGTTCTTTCTTGGACTCTGTAGACAGCTCAACAGCTAGTAATACTAACAATCTGTATGATGCAATACAAAATTAAGCAGAGAAAGGCTACTCCTCAGTGTCTTAAATTACAAAAAGAATTGGAAGCAAAACAAATCTTTAGCTTCCCAATAGCACTAATATTTATACTTATTTATGAAGATTGATAATGAGCCCTTATGAGAAAAATGGAACTGTAAGAATCAACATCAAGCATTAAAGGGGGAGAAATGGGGGTGAGAGACCCAGAAGCCATGATCTAGTGTAAATCAACAGGGATGAAGAGTGCTGTCGAGCCTTTCACCCCAGACACCTGCAGTGAAAAACAAGCAAATGCTTCTCTCTTCTCCCAACACTATCCCAGGGGAATGAGAAAGAACTCTTGTAGGACTACTCCGTCCTAGCCCACTCCCCCAACGCCACTGCTCCTTCTGGCCACAAGAGCCTGGGAGCAGGCTTCTAAGGGTCCCATTCATTCTCCCTCCCCCCATCCCACCTCACACCTCCTCCAAATCCTACCTTCAGCACTACAGAAAGATGTAACCAATGAATTCACATTAAGGTATTAATGACATAATACTCCCTATGATGATTTGCATCTTAAAAGAGGCCTGTAATAACCAAGAAGAACGGAGCTGTTCAAGCACAATTTATTCTAACTACCTCAAAGGCTGACTGATTACCTTAAAGTTCTCCCTTCCTAGCTAGATACATGGGGTAGATGGAGTAATGGGGAGCTGAAGGAATGTAAGTTTGAATTAGTGTATGAGAAAGGGCAAAGACCAGGGCCGGCTAGCCTATCCACTTCCTGTTAGGGAAATGTATCCTGAACTTGCATATTTATTGTCAAGTCCAGTTAATGAACCATGAAACAGGACAATGAGAAAAAGAAGGGGCCCTTAGTCCCAATGGCTCCTTCCAACATTACAAGTGCTTTTGAACCAAGTGGAATTGTTGGAGATTATGACTGGTATAATTTCTAAAACTTTAATTACAGTTAAAACTTCCATCTACCCCTCCCCCTCTCTACTCAATGTATCTTTAAAGTTACAAAAGCAACATAACATATAGAATCAACTTAAAATGGCTGCTTGGAAAGTCTCCTATGCAGAGCATGACATGCATGTTCCTAGAACACTCACATATTCACAGAATACTGGAGGGGGAAGAGGAGTCATCTCCCACAAGCCCTTAATTCACAGAGGAACAAAACAAGGTCTTGGGTCTCCTGACTTCCACAAACCAGTGTGGTCTTTCCATGATGATCCAGCACTGCACAATTAAATGCAAAATGCAGTTAGCTTCAGACCACTTCCCTTATTTTCCAACTAGCAGAAGGCCCAGTGTGTTGGAAAGCCCCTGAATGCTGACAAACTTCAGTCCTGTTGAGACCTTGAGCAAGGTATTAAACTCCTAAAATAAGAAGTGATTGCCCTGGCCTTGCCAATCTCACCATCCCTTCCCATCCTCAATCCTATCTAACACAAAATGAAAGCACAAAGTGAGGGTAGGCATGCTTTCTATCCTAGTGATACAAACCAATACTGATAATCCTCACCCCTCAAAACATGTTCAGCAACAGCACTGTCTTGAGACACTTAACAACCTAAACTGTACACTGGCTTTCCAATGGAAAAAAATCCAGCCTCATACCATAAATCCCTGATAAAACAATGGATTGTCATCTTAGGAACAGAGAAGGCTGAGCCCCATCTCAGCCAACCAGGGCCATGCCCAGACTAGAAGTAGAAGCCACTCGATCACTCACAGATCTCTCAGGAGCGTCCATGAAGTCATCCACAGTCAGCAATCCTTTCCTTCTCACCTTCAATCATCTAAGCCTGCTCAGCCATTCCCAGGTACTGTTCTTTAGCAGTTTCTCTCAGCTAGGTAATCTCCAACAAGGGCAAGCCCCACTCGCATCCGCTGGCCTTTCTGTATTTCCCAATGTCCAACATGGCACTCAGTACATAGCTACGACTTACTAACAACAGATAGAATAACAGATAGAGGAGAAAAACAGACAATTAAACTATCAAGTGATTCTGGGTTTCCTTTGGTAAAGGCCTGACAGGTACATGGATGAAACTATTGGAATTACAAAGAGAATTTATCACCAGGTAAAAGTCATCTCTGGGGCATTTCAAAGACAAGAACATGTCACCATACAGTTCTCTTAAATGAATGCAGAGTGAATGAATAAATGAGTGAATGAAATGACTTTTAAAAATCCCAGTGTTCTTATTCAGAAAGGAGCACACAAATCCCACTTTTATAATTTTAATAGGGGGAACAACCCTGGATCTCCTCTCTGAGCTGGATGCTCTGACCTGCGCCACTTCCTGGGCAAGAGCAGAGAACAAGTCTGCCCCCTTCTCACAACTTGGGGGTCCTGGCTTCCTGAAGCTCTCCCAGTTAAAGTCAAATGTTACAGATCCTTAAGCTTCCCCATCCTGGGAGCTGCCATCATGTGTGGCTGGAGGCCAAATTCTGTTTCAAAAATCAGGCATTTCTCTCCCAAATTGTTTCTTCCAAACGTTACACTACATGACGAGCATTGGTCTGGGAGTCAGGAGACATGGGGAAAAATACCTATACAAACTACCTGACAAGCTTCCAAGATTAGAATCAGAAAATCAAGAGGATGGAAAGAGCTCCCCAAAGCCAATCAATCAGCTAACACACAGTAAGAGTTTACTCTGTGACAGGCATTTGTTGTACAGATACAAACAGTGAAATAATCATTGCTCTGAAGGAACTTCTATTCTGTAGGGTAGATGTGATATCTACAATTAATACAAGATAACCAACCAGGGTGCAGTGAGGGAAGGCAAGAGCAGTGCTTTGTATACAGGATGATGCTTGAGATGCATCATAAAGGAAGCCTGGGAATCCAGGTCCAGGGACAGCCATGGCAAAAGTGCAGACAGAAGATGGAGTGGGGTAGGGAGCCTGGGAGGGGGTGGGGGAGGAGCAAGAGGTTACAGGATGTCACTGGAGTTTATTGAGAGAGTTAGATAAGTCACTTTGGTCGCTGAGTGGAGGATGGAATAAAGTGGGGAAGAGATTTAAAGCATGAATACCAATTAAGAGTTCACTGTAATGAGTCTAGACAAGAGGGGATGAGAGACCTGTGTGAGGTGAGCGGATGGGGTCAGACATGAGAGATGCTGTGGAAGTTAAACTGGCAGAGATTTGGCAACTGATTGGATGGATATGGGGGATGAGGAGAGTGCTGACAGTACAAATCGAGGAGACTGAAACAATGGTGGTGTTTCAACAGACATTAATAAGTTTGGTAGAGAAGTAGATTGGGGGTGTGGGGGGCAGGAAATGAGTTCTGTTTTGACATAATCTGACTCCAAGATGTAGCCAAGTAATACAGTCTGAATATTCAGTAGTTGGCAATGCAGGACTGGGGTTAGGAAAGACTTGGCCTGAATGTAGTTACTCTCGAATTCAAGAGAGGAAGTGAAGAGAATAGAGGGGAAGCCCTCCCAAAGTGGGAGGGAGCATCCAAGAAGATCCAGGAGCAATCAGGACAGAGAGGAGAACCAGGAGAGAACAGTGCCAGGAAAACCTAGGAGCCTGAGAGGAAAAGGTGGCCAAGAGTGATAAACAGTAGACAACAGGTCAGGAGAGCTCATCTCAATCCAACTCCTCAGTTTAGAACAGAAAATTTGCCCAAGACGGTACAGTAGCAAGGGAATGACAGCATTCAGATCTTCCAGTCCCAGCAGAAGTCTCCTTCCTCTGCTCAAATACATCCAGAGTGTTTTGCAAACATGAAGGACTATGAACAACAGTTATTATTGTCTGGGGAACCGGGATATTAGAAAATCCCAGGGCCCAAAATTTTACTGGAGGCCTAGATATCTTTTCCTTGGTTAACTCACACCTGTTCCCCTCCTATTAATCGCCAAGGCACTGGGACAAATGCCAAGGTCTAAAATGGAACTGACCGTCTAAACCAGACTGTAAAAGGAAGAAAACCCTCTGCTGCACCCAAGGGTTGGAGAAAAGGCCTAGGGAAAAGGCAGTTAAAAAGTATTGGCAGCTAGCCATCTAAAACACTGAAAATCCAAGGTCAGAAAGAAGAATATTCAGAGAACAGTTGCTTCCTCTGGCTGTGATGTCCTCATAAATTCTTAAATGAAATGGGAAAAGGAGCATTATATTGTACAAGAAAAACTGTTTCCACTATTGGTTGATGGAGAGATTTCAAAAGCAAGTGGAAGAAAAAATAGACATAAGGCGGATTTGAAATGCAAGCTGAATGCACTCAGTGTTTGACAGAATAACCCATCTGATCATTCCTCCCAAATGCCACTCTCCCCGAGAAAGGAGCGGTCCCTCCCAAAATATTGGCTATATACATCATATTTCTATGATCCTTTATAGCTTTGCAGAAGCAACTTTACATGTGGCCTTCTTAATGAAGCGCCCATTCTGCAGATAAGAAAACTGAGGCACAAATTGATAAGAGAACCAGTAGTAACAATGACACTCACTGACATATCAGTAATGCTTGAACCACCTCTCCAAGGCAGACTGTGCAAGTGCAAGGGCGGGCTGCAGATGGAGAAGCAGAGCGCCACCCCCTGGAGCCAGCTCCAGATCCAAAATCCCATAACCTGTATCTCAGACCTTCATTCTGCTACTTTCTACCTATAGTACTTTTCCTCAAATCCCCCCTTTTCAGGACTCAAGTTTCCTAATCTATAAAATGAAGGGGATACATAAAGCTCCTTCTCAGCTTGTGATTCCCATTTTACAGATGTTGAAACTGAGGCTCCAACCAAATCTAGTACTCTTTCCTTTACACTCTTTACAATGCTACCTCTCTTTAAGAAATTACATGGTCCAATCAGGACCTGAATGTCCTAATTCGATGCAAAATGTTCTATTGACCAACCCGGCCCTTTCTACCATACCAGGCATCATTTCATTAAGTCAAAAATGGGCACAAAAATGCAGAATTGGGCAAATGAGCAGCTTAGGATCCCTCATGTTAAAGGAAACCACTCTATATGAGATTATCCTAGGAGTACTAGCATTTCTAGGATATGGATACATGGCTGAAAATAAGGAAACAGCACATCTCACATAGTGACCGTGACAAATCCTTGTTTATCCCTCAGTAACTACCAAGGCATCCATAGCTAATTCACGAGATTTCCACAGGCTACTCTCCGAAACAGACACTGGCACATGTTGAGAGAACCATGCATCACTGACTTGAAAATTCTACATGGCTAATCACAGCACGTCCAAAATCAGACTTGGCTTACAAGGAGTATTTATAGAGTGCTTTACAATGGGTTTTTAAATTTTTTTCCCACTAAAAAGTAACTTATTTTGGGGTCATTAATGTAAAGGGTAATTTCATTTTATTTCCAAACCAATCTATTTATTTTATTGAGAAAGCACTCCTTAAATTGCTGCATCATCATCATCAACATGACAATCCAACAGCTAGGATTTACATAGCACTTTATTCTTGCAAAGTGCTTTCTATGTTATTTCATTTGACAATCACAACCATCTGACAGGTGCAATTTATCATCCCCATTTTACAAACGTGGAAATAGAAGTGGAGAGAAGTTAAATGCCTTGCCCAGTATCACCCAGCTAGTAAGGAGTCTAAGGTAGGATGTTAACTCAACTCTCCCTGACTCCACGTCTGGTGCCAGCTAGCCACCAGGAGATGATGACTTTCCTATGTTAAATATCAGTAACTTTAATTCTGATGGCTCACTTCTACCAAATGCCTTCCTTACCCCAGCTCTCCCACAACTGTATCAAAGGCACTCGATATGGTAGGCAGCCAAAGAAACATTATCCTCATTTTACAACTGAAGAAAACTGAGGCTCCGAGATCTTCAGTGACTGGCCCAAGGCCACCCAGCTACTAAGCAGCAGATCCAGACATGGACCTGTAGCCTCGAGAGCAGAGGCAGGGCTCCCTCCCTGCTGACCATGGGAAGGAAGCAAGTTTGGTGACAAAGAGGCTGAGATATAGCCTTCTGATTATTCTCTGAAGTGTATTTGCCCCCATCAAAGTGCTTTCAACATACAGGTTTACGTAAAGACTCCTGGGAGACAAAACAATTAGGAGTCAAATGACTTCAGTCTCTCTCAGACCTGTATTTATAGCTGACCTAAAAAGGAAAGGGCTAAGAACCCTACAAGACCAGTGTTGTTTTTAGGAGACAACCAACTAAAATGAGGAGAATGGGAGCCCAAGCTGCTTTTGCACATGAATGTACAGAAGAGAAGACCTTTCACATCCAGATTCCATACAGGAATCACATTACATAATCTGTCGAAGGCCCTCCAAGGTGCTCTAAGCCAGCTGCTACTGAAAGCACAAACACCCTCTGCAGCAGCATCCAGGACAGATGATACACAGGCATAGTGGCGATCCTCCACCCAGGCTCAATTTTACTTCTTAGCTAAAAATCACACTCGTTGAAAAAAGTGGCTCTTTAGGACAGATATAGCTTTAATTTCTGCCTTTACTGCATAGCTCCCCCACTGAAAAAGAATATGAAGGAAGCACACCTGGCTTCAAGGCAAGAAACTGCCTAAAAGAAGCTCAAGACTGAATGGAAATGAGGTCAGCAGCACTGGCTTGTAGAAAGGATCAGAGATCCAGCAGCCTGGCTGGTGCACCGCAACCTGATCTCAGGGGGATCAGATCATGCAGCTGCTCAGCCAGGAGACAGAGCGGCCAAACTGGGACTGGAACTGGCTGCACCTGTGGGACCATGGGCAAAGGCATTCTTGTGTGAGCATGTGTTTGTGTTCAAGAGAGAGAGAGAGACTCTCTGCGTGTTTGTGTGTGTGCACACATGTGTGATCAAGGAGGACAGGCACTGGTGGCTGGGATCCCTTCCAATTCCCAAGCCCAGTGACCACTAAAAGGACAGGAAGATGCAAGTGAACAAAAAAGCATTTATTAAGCACTTGCTGTGTGAAGTGACAGTCCCTGCTGACAGAGCAGATGGGCAATGGGGGGACAGAAACCTTCCTGTGGACTTGTAGGATCTTCTTGGTGTTCAAAGTTCTTGAAAACCCAGAAACCAAAAAGAAAACACCCAAACCTCATTGAGCAATTTTCCTAGAGAGAAATACTTTAACCAGCGCAGCCAAAGTAGCAGGAGCTACAAATACAAAGGCACAAACATGGCCCTCAAGAGAAATAAGACAAAGGTGGGAATAAAACATGACACCAAATGTAAAAGGAAAGAGGAGGGCAGTTAAGAGAAGTTGGGTTTACTTCGGAATTGGAGGGCAGGGGAAAAAAACTCCCCAGATGTAGTCACACCTACAACATGACACAGATGGCAAGGAGAGGGCTGCCAGTTCCTGGAAAGTGTGGCTGGCCTCACAAAAGTCTTCACCCTTAGGCCCAGGTGCCTGCACACTAGGCAGTCATTTCTACCATCCCACACCTGTTAGGGCCTTAGCCTCCTCACAACCATGACTACTAAAAACAGACAGTCATCACTTCACACACATTTGCATGACATAAATACAATTTTATGTAAAGTATTATGAAAGAAAGTCTTGTTCCAAAAAGCCAGCTATGTTAACTTTCTTATATAGTTCTATGATCTGTCTCTGCTCCTGTCCTTTGGTCCGGTCCCATCCCAAAGCCCCCCAAAAACCCCATACATTAAACAGTCTTTCATGTGAAAGCAGCAGAATGAACCGGTCAAGTAGGACTTGGCTTGAGAACTCCCAAGCCAACAGGGAATTCCTTTGACTGTTCTGCCCATCCACCCTGTCCTCTGTCATCATTCCCTCTCATGTCTGTCCCCTTCCCTGGATGTTCCTCCTCCTGGCTCTTCCCCAACCCCTATGTGTCCTCAAAGCACATGCAGATCCCCTTCCTGCCTCTCTCTTTCCCCTACCTTCTTCCCATCAATGGGCAAATACGTACATTATATTAAAATCACTTTATTGAGAGGTCTGCAGAATGCCCTACTTAACGTGAGGCAAGAACTAGCTATAAATACAGTTTACAATAGAGTTCTTTGCCCCTTAGAACTGTGGAAATGTTTCAGTCTTGGACATGATTTTATCAGTGGAAATGGTGGCAAAGAATGGCCAGGATCACGTGATGGTGAGGGAGGGACCACGCTGGTGTACCTCGGCAGGCACAAAAGCAGAGGCAGAACTGGCAGGTACAGGAATGGCATGACCACGGGGAGGGGTGTGTGTGAAGGAAGCAGCAAAGCTAAGGAAAGCAGGCACCATCTTTTTGGAGGCCTCAGGGTGCCAGGTTTCAGCTGCAGGGCAAGTTGAGGCAAGGCTCCAGCTGTTTTCATTCATGCCCATGAATCAGCACAGCCTCCAGCCCCTGGGAACTGCTGCATCTGACCCTGTGCTGAACTGGCAAACTATTCATTTTTAAACTCCAAAGTCTACAAATACATAATGATTGTCATTTCCCAAGGATCTCTTCTGCTAGAAGGTTTGCAAGGATCTACTTTTCGAAATCACTGATGATGTCTTCAATAATTTACACACGTAGCCACAGAAATTATCACTGTCCCAAGCCAATCTTCAAGACAGACCATGAAGATGTTGTGAATATGTTTCTCGAAGAACATGGTGGATCATTCCAATGGAATGACAGGGAATCCAGGGTGCCCAGTGACCAGCCATGTGGTAGTTCTCCTTTATCCACAGGCTAGTCTGAAAACACTGCCAGATTGTGGGTCAGGCATAATTTACACTGATCCAATTACAAGTTCCTTCAAGAGAAGAATTTATTGGGCTTTTTTCCTATGTTGAAGGACCTAAGGGAACTCTAGGCAATATAAAAACAAAGATTATCAATAAAAGTCTATTTATTAAGTAATAAGGCAATCCTGGTAAGTGACAACATGAAAGCTCCTAAGCACTTTAGCCTGATATTGACCGTGCAGGGATCCTTGCTCTTGTCTCCTACACAGCTCAGTAACATTTCTGACAAAAGATTCAAATCCCTTTCCACAGTCCATTTCTGGAGCCAGGCCATTACAACTCCACTTTCTTCTTCCAGTATTCTCTGAAGTTAGGAGCTACTGATACCTGAACCTCTCAAACAGCTTCTAAATGCCAAGTTGTTCCAGCTCCGTCAGGCTTCGCTGCTTCTTGGAGAAGGAACAAGTCATCCTGTAGAGCTCAACTCCAGAAGTGTAGTCCATTTGGAGAGTCTCCTAACTGGTCATCTATATTGGATCCATGAAAGAAGATGGATCCATTTACTTACAAATTCTGACGTTCGGAACAGCCAGAGTCACTGAGGCAGCCTAAATTTCAATTTAACTTTGTTAAAATATACACCAAACTGGGGCCTTTTGTTAAGTATCAACAATAAACCCTTTGCCAGTTTGAGGCCATAAATTGTATAGAATTGTTCAAGCCCTCACAAAGAGAACAGCAAGCCAACATGTGCTGCGGAAATAAGGAGAAAATTTCTGTTCCAGCATAAGGGCTCCATTCACATTGTACCAAGTTCAAAGGAGTCAAAAGGATGTCTATTGAAGTCGATTTTCCTGCTTCGCCAACATCACTATTCATACTGACAAAGGTCATGCTCAACTCCAATAAGGCTCTGAGAAGCCCTGAGCTGGCTCTCAGGTCCTGTTCCAAAGAGCCAATGCCACTGAGCATCCCCAAAGGAGCAGCAGAGCAAATCCAGGATGGCTGCCCAAAGTGGGCCCCCAAAGTAATGCCTTTACAAATGGCAAAATTCTTTGCCCACACTGTCTCATTAGATGCTTCTGAGAGCCTTTGAAGCTGGTGGTGACCCAAGTGCTGATCCTTGAACGTCTTTAAGATGAGGGGGAAAGCGGAAGAGAGAGACAGAGACAGGGAAAGAGGAATAGAGAAAGAGAGAAGGGGATGGGTGGAAGAAGGGAGAAGAAAGCAGAGGAGAGAAGTCCAGCTGAAGGCTGGATGAGTTGGGTTTGAGTCCTGGGAATCAGAATTCTTGAAGACTCTTCAGTCAAAGCCCAAACTCTCTCAGGTCCTACTACATACCCACTTGCCTGTCATCCAGGAATCCCCCTAATTAACCTTCAGAAAGACACAGCAGCAAAATGAGTACATAACACTGAAACTTCCCCAAGACCATTTATCTACCAAGCTGTAGAGAGGGAGCTGCCATCTGCATCAGTGGAGGGGAGGCATTCCAATAATGAAATTAGAGAACCCTCAAATATTATGAAGACACTGAAGCCCAGGGAGGGGAAGTGGCCCACAGGCAGTGAACTGGGCCAATAAGTGACAAAACTGAGATTAGAACCCACAAATATAATGTCTTTTCCCCAAGTCCCTGACACTATAGCTAAAGAGATTCTCTTGGAATCTGGGCTTGGGAAGCCATAAAATACATGTTGTAGGAGGACTGGACAACTAAAGAGAAGGGAAGGGAAGAAAGCCCCTCTAAAACCTGCACCACAGAGCAAAACAGGCAAGGAGGGAAAAGCAAAAGTTTCTTGTGGGAGGCAGGGCAGGCCTGGGCAGAGTGGCAGACTAGCCTAAATTGTGGCATTGAGTCACGTCGGCACTGCTATTTCTCTGGGGGAAATGGGATCAACAGAACTGCAGACAGGTCACAAAGCTCTTAAGGACCAGCCAAAGTATGATATTACAAAGTTCACCAGTATGACAACCATTTATCTGAGCTCTCCCTACCCAACTTCACCTAGATGCTACACTGAATAGCACTGCCTAGAAAAAAGTGATAGGGTAACTTCCCTGCTTTAATATGCCTATGAAAAATGAAGGTCTTATTTTCCTGCATGTTGTTTGATTTACACACACACTACATTTCCATATGATGCCTTTGTTGATATCAAGGCCAAACAAAAACAGGGAAACAAAAAAGTAGGAACCTGGTCAAAATAAAATTTCCCTTCCCTCCCAGCACTGGAAGCCAGTTCCTGGCCACACATCTCCAGACTTGAGAGCAAAAACAGGAAATGGAGACAAAGAGTCCGATATGAAGCCAGGAAAAGAAAACAAGCAGCTCTACCAGGCAGGCCTACCATTGCCCCAACACTCAGGGATTTCTCTTGCTGAGAGCACTCCATGAATGAAGAGCTCCTCCCTTCTAGGGTTCGGCAGCCACAAGCCTTAGGGCAAAACCCCACAAGCCTCGACTGAGGAACGGGAAAGAGAAAAACTCCAAATGCTAAAAAGATTTTAGCTCTAAGGTATCTTGGAGTTGAAAGGAACCTTGGAGACTATTCCCGTCCAAGTCCTTCATTTAGAAGATAATAAAACCATGATCCAGATCACCTGCCCCTGAGCACTAGCTGCCAGCTCACTAAGCAGCCCAGGGCCCTTTCTGCCACTCCTTTGGGGCAGCAGCTGCTCAGAAGAACAATTCGCCCTGAGTCCAACACAAGCCCATCCTTTCGCCACTGGGCAGAAGAGGAAAAATCACCTTTCCCCAGCACAAGGCAGGAGGGGGGGCTCTAGCCTTCTGGCACAATTTTCTGTTTCCTGAATTTACCAAGCCCTCCTTGAGAAGATGGAAATGCCACATACCGCTTCCTAGAGCAGTAATTCCAACAAGTGCAAAAATGTAATTGTAAAATGTCAGCTAAACTCGGCTGTAAAGGTGAGTTTTTTACATTCGGAAACCTGTTCACCCAAGAAATATACCAAGAGTAAGAAAATCTTGGTTGGCCGGTGCTTCTGGCATCCTTGGACTTCAAAGGCTTTTGCCTCCAGGCACAAACCCGTCAGTCAGCACACAACTCCATTCAACGCCAGAAAGAGCTAAGTGTGGCCCTTCTCTTTCCAGCAGACCCCCAGATCTCCCCATCCTTTGGGTCTGGCCAACAGTGGCCAATCAAAGCCATGGGCGGAAACGATTCGGGATGCTGACAGCCTCAGAGCCCTGATGCCCATATAAGGTAAAAACCACTGCCAGAAGCCCGCAGTGCCGAGGGCTGGGAGACAAATCAGGGAAATGCAGCGGCGGGGAGGGACAGAGCGCAGAAGCCAGCCCCGCCCTCATCCCCAGCCCGCAGCATCCTCAGGAGCCGAGGGCACAGAGGTCCGTCCGCCCTCCCGGTGAACCCAGGGATGCGCATCGGGGTAAACAGGGAGGGGGAGAAAATGAAAGCCCCTCCCACAGCCCTTCTTATGGTAATGAGGATTCAGAAGTCATTGTTCTGCACCCAGCCCTCGCCTCCCACCCAGGTGCCACCTGACTACGAGAGCTGCAGTGGAGTGGGGGGGAGAGCTCCTGCCTGCGGCCCGCCCAGCGGCCCATCTGCTTCGAGCTCTTACACCTTCCTACAAAGGCTTCTCCATCAGAGTGGAGATCCAGCCTGGGGAATGGGCTGCCCCATTGGGAAGGTGGGGCGACAGAGATGGGGGGGTGGAGGGAGACGAGAAACCCAGGCTCTAAGGGCCGGCTGCACTGCAGGGACACTTGGGATTGGCACCAAGCCTGCTTTTTGTCAGAAGCTCCCCAAGAACCCCTTCTAACACAACAGGTTTTGAATGCAAAAATAAAATACATAGGATTACAAAGAAAACTATTTTGAAATATTTTGTTGTTCTGTGATCTTTTAGTGGTGTCTGACTCTGTGACCCTTTTTGGGAGATTCTTGACAAAGATATTGGAGTGGTTTGCCATTTCCTTCTCCAGTTCATTTTCCAAATGAGGAAACTGAGGCAAACAGGGTGAAGTGATTTGCCCAGGGTCACACAGCTGGTAAATGTCTGAGGCCAGATCTGAACTCAGGTCTTCCTGACGCCAGGCTCTATCCACTGTGCTACCAAGTTTATTTTCTGAAATACAGCTGTCAGAATACTTTTTTTAAAAGTTCACAAAGTCCAAGGTGAAGGACCCCTGGACTCTCCAGAGGGTCCTGAGGGCTTTTCCAGGTCTTAAGAACAACTTAAATGCCATAGATCCAGTATCCACTTACCCTGAGTATGCTCAGGTGTGCGTGGGGGGGGGAGGGGGTGTTTATGTGACAGAAAGAGAGAAACTGAAAGAGAGATCATCCCTACGATATGACAGTGAGAGCAGCCCCAGGCCCCTGCCTTCTTCACAGGTGTGTGGTGAACATACAAAATCAGTGTAAATGAATGAAGGAGAGAATGCTCTAGGAACTGAGTAGAGGCAGACTTAACTTAACATCAGGTAGGTCAGTGACTGAATCCTGGAAGGTCAGAGCTTAGGAGGGGAGTTCCCTGAGGGAGCATAGGATACATATCAGGATCTAGATGAGAAGACTTGGGTTCTTTCTCATCCAGCATCTGACAATCTCAGGCATCCCACTTAAGAAGGCAGCGACAAGATGATTACAAGGGTCCTTAGCACTTGAAAGGTTATAACCCTAAAATTATGAAGCCTTATAGAGATAAATGAAAGGTATATCATTATGGGTGGGTCCTATAACAAAACTACAGACACATACTTCCCCAAAGAGAATGTTTTCTTGATTTGGTGTCAATGGCAATTCTGCAGGGTAACTGGCCAGGGAAGAGAGGATTCTTGGGAAGGAGCAGGCTGGCCATGAGGCCTGGGAGACCCCTTTCATCTCTGATCTCTTCCAGTGTGGGGCTGACGCTGCTTTACTGGTCAGTGCCTCCTCTCTGCTTTGGACCCTGGAAGCCAGAAGGGAGCTGAGCAGCAGCTGAGCTCTCTTCACAGCCTTATTTTTTTTTCTCCAATTTTTAAATATTTTTATTTAAAATTTTGAGTCTGAAATTCTATTCCTTTTTCTCTCCCTTCTTCCTGAGATGGTAAGCAATCAGATATGTTATACATATATGTGTGTGTGTGCGCAATTATGTAAAACATTTTCATATTTGTCATTTTATACAAGAAGACTTGAATAAAAAAATGAAATAAAGTGAAAAATAGCAATGTTTCAGTCTGTATTCAAACAATGTCAGTTCTTTCTCTGGAGACAGATAGCGCGCTTCATCATCAGCCCTTTGGGATCGTCTCAGATCACTGTACTGCTGAGAAGAGCTAAGTCATTCAGGTCCTTCGTTGAACAATATTGCTGTCACTGTTCCACAGAGCTAATTACCAAACAACAATTACCCATCCACCCCTACTATGACCTCGAACTAGAGTCAGAAAAGACACCCTCAGCTTCCCCCCCATCCCCCAAGGGCATCTTAAGAGCTGGGAGGAGGAACAGGGCTGAGAGGCGGCACCACCGCTTTCTTTCTCCTACCAGATACTGAACACCTATTCATAAGCCACCCAAAAAGCATGTGGACCTACCAACAGGAAATGGGTACAGTGCTGCAAATGGTGCAGCATTGTACTGACAACACAATTGTGCAACAGTTCATATAATCGGAATTCAACAGATCAACACGCATTTGTTAAACCTCTCCTCTGTGTCAGGTACAGCACTAGGCCCTGGGAATATCCCAGGAAAAAAAACCAATCTTGCCTTCATTTTACAGGCAGGAATGTGTCCATGTGGATATGTGTGTATGTATGTAAATACCTACAAAACAAACACATTACTGTGGGATGGGTAACATTCCCAAGAGTATTAAGCACAAAAAAGGGGTATATACCACAACCTTCCAAGAAATGTTTAAAATAAAGTCACGTGAAATCAGTCCTGTCCCATGGGATTCACCCTTCTCATCAGGTAAGGACCTCTGTTTCCTTATGACATCCCTTCCCGGAAGCCTGCCCAAGTGTCTGCGGCTATTTTTTAAAAGGAGGGATGTCAGCCATAAGAGGCATCGAATGCCGCCTTGGGTAGAAAGCCACCATACCATTAGGCTCAGAACTACCTGGGTGCTGCATTCAGGTCTCTCATCACCCACCACTGAAAAATTCTGATGAGCAGAAAAGACAGTTTTAAAGAGACCAGTAAAACAAGTTTCAATTATTCTCACAGACAACCTTAAACATAAATGAAGGCAAAGAAGATCCTGACTGCTCTTGACACTGGCACAGGTCTGTCTAGAGAACATGTGATGAAGCAACAACTCAAAAGAATAAAGGCAGGTGCCAATCCACACCCAGATCACCAGAAGGGAGCAGTCTGGAAGGAGGTGATTTCTCCCAGATGACTAACAAATTTTCTATCAAAGCAATTTAAGAATCTGAACTTATTTCTGCCTCATACTGTCACACTCCAGGTAGGGGAAGAGGGAAGAAGAAGGCCGAGGCAAAGGAAGGGGCAGTGATGGAAGAACACCAGCCATCCCCCTGCACTTTCAGAGGGGACCCTGAGGTATGTAAGCATCAGTGTGCTATCAGACTGCCCGATCTGTTCTCACCAGCAACTCACACTGGTGAGTCAGGTGCGTATCATCAATGTAGGGTCTCTTCTGTACAGGAAGAGACATGCTTCCAGCCAAACAAGGAAGAGTCCAGAGGGAGCTGAAAACCTGTTTGTTCTGCAGAGAATAGGATTCTGCAATTTTAGCACAAAAAAAAATCCATATTCCAAGAGAAAAAGAAATATCCTTCATAGCCAAAACAAAACCACAGATCAGAATAATGGTCAGTAGACTCATTCAATGAAAGAAAAAATATTCATACAAAACTTTTGGAAGAATGTGCCTAGATCTCTAAGATCCCTTCCCCTTCTAAAACAGTGATCTTCTGTTGACCCAATGGGCAAGAGACAAGTGTATTTCTGTGTATGATGCATGTAAGAAAGTCATTCATTCACAGTCTTCTATACTGACCCAAAGAGAAAGGCCTACCTCAACTACTTTGGGTAGAAGCTTCTTCTAAAAACTAAGCCCCAAAGTAAAATCTTGCCCTCAGATTATTTATACCTTTTTTAGAGCCAGAGGGCATTCCAACCCTTGAGAACCAGTGCCTCATTAACAAAAGGTATGGGCTTTCTAACAAATCTTCCCAAATCAGACTCCCTTTAAAGAGCAGGCCCATTAATGGGTTGAGAAGACCTTTAATCCCATTAAAGATACAAATACACAGTTTCTAGTTAAAGAAACTTTTGTTTCTGTACTTTACCCCTGGTAAACACTCTGGGTTGATAAAGGCAAGATTCAATCAGAGGTACTTGATTAAACTAATACAAAAAAACCCAAAGGATCCTACTTTGCTAGCCCTCACAACATATAGGTCCCTCTTCCTTTTTCTTTGATCTCTTTGGGATACAGACCTAGTATTGCTGAGTCAAAGGGTATACATACTTTTATAGCCCTTTGGGCACAGTTCTAAATTGTTCTCTAGAAAGGCTGGACCAGTTCACAACTCCACCAACAGTGTCCCAATTTTTCCACAGCCCCTCCAGCATCTGTCATTTTCCATTTGTCATGTCAGCCAATCAGATAAATATGAGGTGACACCTCAGTTGTTTTAATTTGCATTTATCTAATCAATAATAATCTATAGCATTTTTTCATTTGATTACTGATAGCCTTGATTTCTTCCTCAACAAACATTCTATTAAGTACATTTACTGTGTGTAAGTAAGAGAGAGGGCAGCTATGTAACACTGCAGACCTTGGGTTCAAGGCCCACCTCTGACAGATATTAGCCACATGGCCATGGACCAGTCACTTAATGCCAGGCAACTTTATCAATATTTCAATATCAACAATATGAATATTATAAATTATTGATTAATATCAAACATTGATTATTATTCAACATTAACAACTTGAATATTTTCAATTATCATTATACAATCAATATCAACAATATATTATCCATATATATATATACATATACATATAAATAATGGAAACACTAACAACTAGGGGGAATCTTAGGTGAGCACAGCTCTGATGTGGAGTTTGGGAAGTAGCAAGTAAACCAGTTTGGCTGAAACTCAGTGCATGTGAAGGGGAGTATCCTGAAACAAGTCTGGAAAGGCAGGCTGGGGCCAGAGAAAGACAGTTTTCGATACTAAGCTAAGGAATTTGCATTTTATCTCAGAAAAGATCAGGAACCTTGGAAGATTCTTGAGTCAGGAAAACTGGGGCAGGAGAAAGAGCACTAACCCACTGCAGGTAATAGGGCTTCAAAGAGGGAGAGGCATTGATGCAGACCCTCAAAGACAGACAGTTTCTGAGAGGTAAAGACGAGGAAGGAAAGGAGAGGCGGGATGTGGATGCTAGTTCATAAAGGGCTGTTGAGGGAGCATCATTGCATTTGGAATAAAGACTGGGAAGGTCCTTCAGTGTCAGACAAAGGGGAGCCACAGAAGGTTTCAGAGTAGGGGAATGGCAGTTAGACCCATACTTGAAGAAGACTATTTTGGAAGTTATGTAGGAGGCAGACAGGAATAATGGAGATGTCAATTTGGGAGTTACTGAATTAGAGGGAGTGGAGAAAGGAGGATGGATGCAGAGCGGCTGGGAGGCAGGAGGGAAATCAAGGATGACTCCAAGGTCATGGTCCAAGAAGAAGAAAGGCAACATAGAGGAGAGGGCACAGGACCTCACTGGAATCAAGGAGACCCAGCTTCAAATCTTAGCTCAGACACTTGAGGTAAGTCTTTTAACCTCTGTGTGCCACAGTTTCATCATCTATAAAATGATGTAGTTAGATCTGAGGGTCTTGATCAGTGACTACTATGATTCCACAATGGTGGTCCTCTCAAGAGAAATAGGTAAGTTCAGAAAAGGGGCAAGTTGGGAAAGAGCAGAATAATGAATTAAGTTTTGGACATTGCAGGAAGAGCCCCTACCCATCAGGCAATTAACAGTGCATAACAAGCATTCAGGAGAGGACACTTAGATGTCTGGAGGGCAAGGATAACTTCTGATTTTGTCTTGGCATCACACACACACACACACACACACACACACACACACACACACACTAAATAAATGGAGTCATCCGCCTAGAGAAGGTGGTCAAGAGATTCAAAATTCATGGAGGTCAAGGAGAATGTGCCTGAGGGACAGCCTTAATATTTAGCAATTAAGTTCATCACTTATTACCCTAAAGGAAGCAGTTTTTGTAAGTTGGTGGGTCAGTAAAGTGATGGTGTCAGAAGTAAGGCTACAAAAGATTGTGAAGTAAGTGGCTGGTGAGGAAGTAGAGGTAGACAATTCTTCCTAGGAATGTAGCAGTGAAAGGAGAGATACAAGATGAGAACTTAAAAGAATGGCAGAGACACATGAAGGTTGATTTTTTTTTTTTGGGAGGGGGCAATTATATTGTAGGGAGAGGAACCTGTAGATCTAAGAGACTGAAGATGGCAGAAAAGGAATGGTCAGTGTCCAAACCACTAGAGGAGAGGGGAGGACACTGGGTAGTAAGGTTAGTATTGCAAGATAGAGGAAAGTAGAGGGTTACCACTAAAGGAGGTAGCATTTGGGGTGTGATTTGGAGGTAGGGAGCATTTCTATTTCCTCCAAGTAGGATGTCTGCTGAGAGATGCCTGGGAGTTGAAGGAGAGAAAAAGTTTAGAAAAGCCCCTGGGGTGAAGGTGAGGATGGGGAGTGGGAAGGGTGATAGACTCTATCAAGAAAGTAAATTTTCCTGTAGCCACTGAGAGCCAAATTGAGATGAGATCACATGAATTGTGGCAGACTCAGTCATCATGGTAGTGTGACTTCCTCCAGCACCATCTGGCAGCTTGGCAGACAGGCCATCAAAGTCACTCATTCAGCCTCCTCTCAGCTCTCACTTCTCTACCATGATGCAGCCTCTAATAGCTACAGAGGTCAGTCACATGGGACATGAGGAGGTAGAAATAATTATGAGTAACATGTTAATATAGTATCACTATCTTCATCTATCCAGTAGTAAGTGGTCATTAGACAGTAACGAAGTCCAAGTGCCTAAACTATAAGTAAGACAAGCATATTCCTCATACTGAACAAGTTTTTGGTCACTACGTTTAATCTGTGCACCAAAGTTACGAATCCTATACCGACTTACAAAGGGCAAGGGAATGGAAATCATAAAGACTTACTCTCAGGTACTTCAAAAAGGAAAGAATCTGCTCTTTCCAGCTGGTAAAGACACTAAAGTTGCAGCAGCCAATCCAGACAACAGAACCACAGAACAATCTCAGTGGTTTTCTTAACCACCCCCTACCTGAAGCATGAACTCCCCCTGTTATCCATCCCCACCCTGCAACCGAGCTTCCCGCCTCTTCACTGACACCAAACGGCTTCTCCAACGATCCCTTCGCTGCCAAACCTAATGAATGGCCTTTCCTCAAACCTCACCCTTCTTGACTTCTCTGCACTTTCATCACCTTCTTCCCCGGATCCATTCTCTTGTCTAAGGTTTCATCACAGCACCTCCGGGCTCTCCTCCCATTAGTCGAAGCACTTCTCCTTAGTCTCTTCTGCTGGTTCATCATCTGTCACTTCACTATCTGTGATTCAAGTTTTCTCTGCAGCTCTCATCCTCTCATCGGAAATACTTGGAAGTCCTCAATTTCATCAAAGGTTCAGTGCCCCATTATACCATTAGACTCAGTTTTATTGGGTAAATTATTCTCCCCTTACAGTCGAGACCCTGTGATACTGCTACCACTGGGCAGACTATTACAATACATGCTGGAGGGTCTGTCTGCTTCGGTTCTCTCCCCACTCTAATCCACCCTCCATTCAGCCACCAAAGTGATTTTCCTAAAACACAGGCCTACCATGTCACCTCCCTCCTCAATAAACTCCAAAAAGACTCCCTAGCACCTCCAGAATCAAATCCACAATCTCACTAGGTGCTCAGAGTCCTTCATGACTCAGCCCCTCATGCTTTCCAGCCTTCACACACCTCACTAACACACCTCACCCCACTCTACACTCTTGAGTCCAGTGACGCTGGCCTCCCTTAGGGTTCCACCCCTCAGCTCCAGGCATTTTCCCTGTCTGTCCTCCATGGCTAAAATGCCGTTCTCCTCACCTCACCTTGAGTTCCTTTAAGTCCCAAAAGAAATCCTTTTTTTTTACAGGAAGGCTTTCCAAACTCCTCTTAATTCTAATGCCTTCTTTTCTCTTAATTATTTACCACTGATCCTGTAGATGGCCTGTCGTACATAACTGTTTCTTTCACTGAGGGCAGGGACTGCCTTCTGCCTCTTTTTTGTAATCTTTAGGGCCTATCACAGGGCCTCGCACATAGCAGGTGCTTAATAGGTCTTTACTGAGGGACGGCTCACATGTCCTTTATCTTCTAGGAAATCCAAGTTCTCCTCTCCTATGAGGTGGCGACTGCTAAATCATGTGGGATCCCTGCCTATAGTTCTTCAGAGTCTTGAAAATTTTCTTTCCTGCTGCTTGCAATAGTTTTTCTTTTGACCTGAAAACTTTGAATTTTGGCTATGATGTTCCTAGGAGCTTTAATTTTGAAATGTCCATCAGGAAATGACTGGAGTCTTTCTATATCCACTCTGCCCTCTGGTTCTAAAAGATCTGACCAGGTTTTTTGTTTTATTTTTTAAGATTTCTCAAGACAGTGTCTAAGCTCTTTCTTTTATATCATGGCATTCAGAAAGTCTAAAGTTTTGCATTTTTTTTCCTTGACCTTTTTCCAAGTCAGTTGTTTTAAGCTTTGAGATATCTTATATGTTCTTCTTTTTTTGTTTCAGCAGTTTGACTGTTTCTGAACATTTCTTTTACCTCACAGAGGCACTGCCTTTCTATTTGGTCCTTTCTAATTTTAAGGGATTTTGTTGCCTGGGTAAGATTTTGTGCCTCCTCTGACAGGCTGTTAGTTTTCTTTCCAATTCTTTCTTTCATAGCTCTCCCTTCCAATTTTTTCTTCAAGTGTTCTCATTCTATTTATTTAAAAAAATATTTTAAATTATTTTACAAAACTCCTGCTTCATTTCTTTCAGGAATTCTAGTTGAGTTTATGTGTCCAAGTTGTATTTTTTTCCCTGAGACTTCACTTGTAATGTTTTAGAGTCATTCATTCTCTTCTACTGTAAAGACTGCTGGACTCAGCCCCATCAGCCAGCTGTAAAGTTTTGCTGGTTCAGAGTGACAGAAATGGAGCCTCCCCTTTGGGCTGAGATTTCCGTCTTGGTTATTCCTCTACAGGCTGGGTTACATTCAGGAAGTTGGGCCCTGCTTCACCATTATACAACTGCTGTTGCTGCTGGCTTCTGAACTTTCTCCTTTCTCCATTGACAGCTCAAGGCCTCCGTATTCAGAATGCTAGTCCCTCAGAGAGTGGGTGACAAACTGCCAGCATATTCATACCTGCCCCCAATTGCAGTGTCCCAATGAGTCTGGGGGTACCTACTATGGATTATGGCCTTTCTCTTATCCTGGTACACAGCCTCTCCCTGGGTCCATTCCTGACCCCAGCGCCCAGACTTTGTCTACTGCCCTATAGCAAACTGGGGTAGACAACTGCCTCAATGTGAAGTTTTCCTGTATTTTCCATCAAGATACAGTCTTGCAAGTTTTCTATGCCTGTTTGGAAGCATCTGTGGAGGGGAGTTACTGCACTGCTTTTTAACCCTGCCATCTTGGCTCTGCCTTCACTCCCTCTAACTGTGAATGCCCCCAAGGCACTGTCCTGGACACATTCTCTTGTATCTCTGTATCATTTACTTGTTAATCTCCTTGGCTCCTCTGAGTTCAATTAGCATCTCCATGCCAACAATGCCACATCCAGTCCCTGATGAGCTCCAATCCTACAGCACCAATGGCCTGGTCGACTTCTCCACTCGAGCCACTTAACAAACTATAAGATTTTGCCTGCTGTGCTAAAGCACATTAACCTGAGATTATTAAGTGCAGGACCAATGGAGTGACTTCTTGAAAAATTATCCACATGAAACATACACAAATGAACATTATCTGCAAAGACACCCTTCTGGGAATGAGTTCATGCAGCAAGCCATTACCAAGTCAAACTCGTGAATGCTGGAGATGAACTTCTCTAAGAAAGAAGAGCCAATTGGCTAAACTTGAGAAGGAAGATCAAACCTTCAACTGCTATTCTGAGTTATGTAACTCACTTAAGCCACAGCTCTGAAAAAATCCATGTACATGGTGATAAAGTTGAAACTCCCTGTTAAGTGATCATTATTCTCATCTTTCATGACTCACCCTCTATAATTTCTGTTGTTGTTCAGTTGTTTCAGTTCTGTCTGAGTCTTCCTGACTCCATTTGGGGTGTCTTGATAAGATACTAGAGTGGTTTGCCATTTTCTTCTCCAGCTCACTTTACAGATGAGGAAACTGAGGCCAAGAGAGTGAACTGATTTGTCTGAGGCCGGATTTGAACTCGAGAAGGTTTGGTGCTCTAATCACCGCACCACCTATCTGTGTGACCTGCTATAATAATTTACCATTAAAAAGCCAGGCTTCTAAATGTCACTTGCTTTTCCTGAAAGATAACCCAAATGCAGTCATTAGGAGGCAGTTCTGCTAATAGTAGCATCCAGTTAACCCTTCAATCTTAAAATCTTTCGTACAGATGCAACATTCAATTCCAGAGCCTCTTTTAATCAACTCATTCAGCAGAAATACACAAGAGCAGATTAGGCCTCCTATCTTGACCACCTCCTCTTCACAGTAGCTGGAGGTAGACAGCCCTAAGAAGTAAAAGCAGCTGTTTGTTCTACTAACACAAGACAGGACCAGCATCTCATAGATAAAACTGCCACAGAAGACATCGAAGATGTCTACCAGAAGCAAGAGAACTGGGGACCAAGCAGAACTGGCACACAAGCTAGCTACCACGGGGCCCTCAAGTTTTCCTTATCTCCAATAAGCAAGTGGGATTCAATTCACAGAAATTCATTTTATAGTCAAATCTGTTTAGAGGCCTCTCCATCTGTAATTCTACACTTTGAAAGGATCCTCGGAGGCCACCTAGTCCAATCCAGACCTGAAAATGGATGCCCTCTGTAAGAACCCAATGGCTCCCCCAGTCTCTGCTCCAAGATTACCAGGGTGGGGGAGTCTATCACCTTTTGGAGTTAGATCTTTCCATTTCTGGATCACTATTCTCCCAGGTCTGCCCTCTGGGACAAAAGAGAATGAGGCTTTCTCCATTTTTCCACAGGAGGGACAGCCAGCCCTTCACTGAAATCTATTTTCCCACTTTCAGCACAAATAGCTTGTGCTGACTAGATAGCAAATTCATTTTTTTTCTTGAGAACCCTAAAATGACTAAGAAATCATTTCTAGACTCTTTTCCTTCACTAATTCTTCCATCCTTCAATATTCTCTCATTGTTTCTGACTCTGGAAGCCAAAATAAATCTTGCTCTGAAATGTTAGCAACTGACCAGTGGATGCACAAAACCTCTTTCTTGAAGCTACCTTGATTCTATGAAAAGAAGGATAGCAGAGGTCTGCAAAGTGCGAAAGTAAATTTTGATTTGAATAAACAATAGATAAGGATAAAAACCACAATCTCCAAAATGGTTTTTATTATTTAAAAAACCTATTTTGGCTCCTCTTCTCCAAAAAGAAGCCCATCAAAAGCACTGTTCCTTTGTCCTCTGTGGAACTCCTTAAAAAGATGCTGTAGGGCCTTAGTGAGTCTAACTCAATTTCATTATGTCCAAATGTTTGAGAGACTTTAAGTACAAAATGAAAACATTTGTGACAAGCAGAAGAGAAGTTAACAAAAGCAGAATATTCCTCGGGCTTGAGTGTTATTTCAATAAAGAGAGATCTGCATCACTAGAATGCTCAACTAACCGTTTAATAGTTAGTTCTGTCAGAGAAAATTGAATGGGTCTACCAAAGTGCATGCAACTTGTCTCCATACCCAAGTATCCCTCCCGGGTTCCCAGCATTTAAACAACTTCAAACATCATCCCCAAGACTGGACCTGGAGTGAAGGGAGAAGATCCAAAGAGCACCTACCTTGTGCAAGGGCAGCACGAGGAATGCCCCACCCCCGCTCGCTTCTACGATGATGGCGACAAATCGGGGGTTGACTGCACAAAAGGAGCTATCCCAGGTGACTCGGGAAACCCGGATGTCATCATAGCACTGGTCATTTTTCACAGCCTGGCCAAACACGTGCCTGAACTTGCTCTGCCGTACCACTCGCCTCATGGTGTCTGTGGAGGAAGAACAGGGGGTGCATTGGTCATTCAGCACCCCTAGAGCATTGAGGAAAGGAAAGGAGAGAAAAGAGAGGGGCAGAGGGAAAAGGAAAAAGAGAGGGAAAGAAGAGAAGAAGGGAGAAGGAAGAGGAAAGAAAAGAAGGGAGAGCAGAGAGAGGAGGGGGGAAGAAAGGGGAAGACCGAATCTCTCCTCACTCCCACAAACCGTTCAACTTGTCACCTGAACTTCCTTCAGGAGAACATGCAAAGAACAAGCCAGGGAAAGTCATTTAGAAACAAGCATTTTATAAATCAGAATCCAATCACCAGCAATACCACCCTAGAGAACACTGAAGAGAGGAAGAAGACACAGGGGAACCCAAGAACTGAAAGGTGGAGAGGTCTGTGGTTCTCCCCTCCACCACACCCTCAGCCAGCTCTCAGAGAGCCAGGGTTTCTGAAGAGTTTCTGAGCACCTCCTACATGGGCCCAGTAGTATGCCTGAACTGTCAGAGGACAGAGATGAGCACAACACATGCCCCTGCTCTGAAGAGCTTATGGGTGAATCGGAAAGACAAAATACAGCACAGAAGTCCACTGCAGGGGCTATGGCAGTTTAAAGACTGTGCTGGGAGGCACCCTACTAGAGCCCAACCTTGAATGACCGAACAAAGAAGGGCCTAAACCTTCTGGACTCCACTTCTCTAGCTGCTGGTCAGGCTAGGCTAGGATAAAAGGAAGAAACAGAATGATGTATACAGGAGCTGGGCTGATGGGAAATCAAAAACAAAATTCATTTTTTTTTTAAACTATGAAATTAAAATTCTCAATCTACTCACTCTCATCTCTCTCTCACCCCCACGAAGGGTAAGGGGAGATATTTGCCTATTGGCAAGAGAAAGTAAAGACAATGGTAGCTCTGGGTCTTTGGATTCTCTTCCTAGATTTCTCAGTAGATTGCCATGAACCCACCTCTAAATCAGACCAGATACCTCCACCTCAGCCTCAGTGTCTCCATTCAGTCATGTGCAAAAGCAGGCCCTCTCCAGCTCAGGCGGCATGTGGCTGGGCTGCAGCCACAGATACGTATGTGGGCAGGGAGCTGAATATCTGTTCTTTTCATTCCATTCATCCTTGCCAGGATTTTGTAGTTGCAGCAAGTGGCCATACATTTTAAGTACTTGATAGAGATGACAGAGAGGCTAGGTGGCACTGCAACAGATAAAGTGCCAGACCTTGAGTCAGGAAGACTCAACTTCCTGAGTTCAAACCTGGCCTCAGATACTTCCTAGCTGTGTGACCCTACGCAAGTTACTTCACTCTCTCTGTCTCAGTCTCCTCATCTATAAAATGAGCTGAAGAAGGAAATGGCAAACCACTCCAGGTTCTCTGCCAAGAAAACTTCAAATGGCATCACAGGAGTTGGACACAACCAAAAACAATGAAAAGATGATGGTCAATTGCAGGCTTAAATATGGTAAAAAATTATGATAATAATAAAATAAAAAATAAAATAATAAAAAGGAATGTTAAAATACAGTTAAATAAGCTTTCAGGAAGCCAAAGTCTGCATGGATCCACACACTCCAACTGCAAGTATGGTAGAGCAAGAGTCAGTTCAGAGCTGCTATGGAGGGGCCTTCCATGACAGGCAGGCATGCTCCTGGAGCACCAAAGGAGTGATGTCCTTGATCCCTTCCAACTTCCACATTCCATGACCTATACAGACAAATGCTCTTAGATTTCACTCCCCTTTTACAACCTTCCACAGGTTTCTCAACTATAGACTTTTAAGTAAAGCTGGGGTTCCCTGGCCATCAGATCCTTCATTAATCAGGTGAGATGCTGGATGACCATTTAGCATTCTGTTGAATTTGCTATTTCACAGGGGTTACACCTACCCTCTCCCATCACACAAGATGACAAATGGTAGCTGACACAATGACAAGTCAGAAATGACAGGTCCTCTCCCCCAGGACAGACAGCAAACACACAGGCCAGTTGCCAGTTATTGGTGAGCATCACATGTCAGTGTTCAAAGGGCCCTGTGGTCTTCCTACAGATTCAGTGCAGTCCATAACTAGGGGCACAGTGAGGTGATGTGGGCCACACAAGAACTACCAGAGAATGACAATCACCGAAAAAGTGCATCAGGGGAAAACTCAGAGGAGAAAGGGTCCATGCTGAATAAGGGGTCAGCATCCACACAGGAAAGGCAGGCAGACTGGAGCATGACGTACTCTTTAACAAGCTTGGGAGCACCTCATCTTTGGAGCAGCTGGGAATGAGAATAGAGTACACCAGTAATTTTTAAGGCAGAAAGAGCTATCCCAAATTGGAAACAGAGAACAGGAATATTTCCCACTCCCTTTCCTAGGAAGCTGTCCCCATCAGCCAGTTCAGATTGGAGCTTCCCCATTTTAAAAAACATCCAGTTAGAAATCTTTAGCTGGAAGGGTGGGTTACCAGGAAGATTCCAAAGAGTGCAGTTCAACTCCCCTAAAGCAGCAGGGTCATGCCATGAACTACTCAAACCTGTTCTCCCAAACTTAAACCCTAATTTTTAAAGAAAGTGCTACAAATAGGAAACAAAACATTCTGAATACAGAAAGCTGGCAGATCTGGGGATGTGACAGAGCCATTTCACCCACACCAGCTAATGTTCTGGGTAATTACAAGAGCACTCTCGATTTGCAATTTTCCAGGCACTGCCTCAAACTTCCAATTGTCCAATGTGTTCTTTCTATGTCTTTCTATTCAATTTGTTTTCTTTTTAGAAAAGAGACTGAAAAAAGGTCGCCCTCATTTTTACCAATTAATTAAAATTAAAAATTCTAATTCAATCTAAAGAATGGTACACAAAGTACATACTGGGGTCGCCTACCCCCACTTACTGTTCTCTATAGGAATCTTGTACATTAAACACCAGCTGTAGAGATTTACTGGCACCAATTTCCATATCAAAGAGAATGATACTTGGCTTTGGATTAAGGCCATCTCGCTTTGGCTCTTCTCCAGGAAAAAAGAAAAAAAAACAGAAAAGATAAGCAAGTTGTAATAAGACCACTAATGAAAGGTCATTAATATGGTGGTCAAGATAACTAAAACAAAATTTTTGCTTTTTTTTTAAAGGAGCTCTGTTATCTAAGGTCATACTGAGAGCCAAGGAGGTGTTTAGTACTGAGTGTCCAGGAATTACCAATTTCAAATCAGCAGAGGATTTGTCCCTATGTGATAGCCAGATAAAATTTTTTTAATCTAAAAATTTATCTCTAGTCTCCTTAGTGATTAGGAACTGTGTATATAAACAAACCGAAAAGGACTAACCATTTTTCACACAATAGGGGTCACTGTGTCCAAATTACAAAGATCTCTGGCTTTATTCACTAATATAAACGACTTTTTAAGTGATCTAAGGTCTTCTTGGAATAGCTATTTCTTTTAGGAAGTGTCTCAAGACCTTTTTTACTACATGGACACCTTGCAGCAGTCCTTCCATGCCTTTCAGGAGATCCAGGAAAGATCATGCTCAAGTACACAGATCCTGGAACCTTAGAGACTAACTCTGTCCAACTCACTCCTCAGAGGTCAACAAGAGGGAAACGACTTGGCTCAGGCCACAAGACTGGTGCCCAGCAGAGCTGCCACCTGGTTATCTGCACCTCCTAAACCAACCCAAGCACACCTGGATGCTGAGCCCTTACTTCATGAACTTGGTTTGTCTGTTTAAAAACCTTGATAACTGCATTTCAATAGAGCTGGTTTCCTCTGTAATCCCATGTATTCTACTCTGCACACTGCTAGTCAGAGGTGTTCAGGGCACAAAAAAAAAAGGTTAAGAATTATGCTTTAGGAGAACAAATGTGGGCAGACACTGGTCTGTCTTCTTTTAAATGGCATCAAAGAAACTGAGAGCACTTGGATAAATGTCTGTGTATCTAACTTCCTTCTCTACTCCCATCAAGGATCAGAAAAATGGTCACAATTTTGCCAATTTTTCTGTAACAAAAATGCATCCATCTAAAGATTCAAACAGATGTACTTCTGGGGCTTTGAGAACTTGAAGTCTCTTTATGCCAGAGGAAATGCATCCTGCTAGGAACACATACAGGAAAACCCCTCCACTGATGGCAAAATCCTGCTTGGCATCCACGTGATCATTCCAGGGGTTCAATTATTCAGAAGCACACAGCAGGCTACAAGGAGTGACTGGACCAAGAGTTACATTAGGTAAACCCCAAATCGCCTATAGTCGAAAAAATAAATATTCTCTTCTTAAAAGACAAGCAAGATTCAATCATTCAATTATAAAACACTTTAAAAAGTACCCAGAACAAGTGTGCATAAAGAGTGATATCAGTGAACAGTGATAACAGTGAACCGAAAAACTGATCCAAAGCCATGGCATGTTATTTAGTCAAGAAACAAGGAATACGATGATACAGCATATTTTCTAACACTTTTAAAGCATTTTCACGCAGAGAACAAAGGACTGGAAGCCACTGAGATCCACCTCAGGCTGCGTGGCCCTGGGCAAACACATCCCTTAATGTCTCCCAGTCTCAGTTTCCCTCTTCTGTGATGAGGACAGTGAGATGGGGACACTGACATTCCAGTGAGTTAACGAATGTCCAATGCTTCACAAACTTCAATGCTAAGTAAATGTGGAACTGCTATTATTCCATATCGCATCTGAGCTCGGGAAGCTGTCAGGTAGTCAGTGTCCAGAACCCCATCATTCAAATAAACCACCACACAGAAGTGCAGTGAAACCCAAGAGTTCTTGGCACCACTGAGCAGAATCAGAGCCAATACATGGAAGTTCCAAGAAGGCAGACTTTTGGCTCAACAAGGAATCACTCTGAATCCTGGAATGTCAGATTTGGAAGACCTCAGGGCCCACGGTGTAACCCATAGCTTAAAAAGAAACCCAATGACAACATTCCAGAGAACTGGCACTGCTTGAAAGTGAAAAAAGAAAGGAATGGGCATCCCTTCCTTCCAAAGGCAGCTCATCGCACCTGCCCCTGGCTCCGGCTAGACCTTTAGCCCATAGTGATCACTTGGTGACGTGTAGCTGCTGCTTATTTGTTTACAAAAGTCCCCAAAATAAGTGAGCATTTCAAGGGAAGGGAACTCATCTTGCACCATCCAATCAGCCTCATCTGGGCCTTCTGCCCCTTGGACTTGGAAGGCGGAGCCACCAACTCCTCAGGAGAGACTTCGAGGACATTTTCTTATTTTCCACCAGGTTGCGCTCATTTTAGATTGATTTCAGGTCTCTTCCTCCACTCCCCTTTCAGTTTTCTTTTGTGTGAGGCCCAGTCTTCCCTGACTCTAAGCTTTCCCCAACCTTAGCACAGTGCCAGGCACAAAGTAGGCATTTATATGTTTATTCACTCATACTACTCTTTGGGACAAAACAAATAAACAAGCACTGATTAGGCACCTTAGGTTTACCAATAAGACAAAGACAGTTCCAGTCCTCAGTAAGAGAAACAAGAGTCAGGGCAAACTGGAGAAAAGCATCAAAGAGAAGGTTCAGGCTTGAAGGCAATCAGGGAAACAGAACAAATCTAATCCCTTGCTGTACAACTGAACAGTCCTTCAAATATTTAAAGACCTATTTCATGTTCCTCCACCCTTCTCTAATGAACTCCAGGCCTTCAGTAGGTTTCTCTCCATCAGAGACTGCAGACCACTCAATTCAGCAAGCTTTTTAACTCTATGCAGGGGCAGTAGGGAGGCTAAAGACAAAACCCCCAAACCCTGCCTTAGAGGAGGGCTTCAGAAGTAACCTTCCCTCATTCGGTCAACAGGATCACCTTTCCCAAACAGTGGCACTCCAGAAAGCTTTCACTAGTCAAGAGCGGTACAACAATGGAGGTAAGAGGGTCAGACCTCCCAGTCTCCGGAGGTGTGGAAGCAGAAGCTGAATGACTCACTGATCCCAGGGGATAGAAGTAGGGATTGGAGATTCAAAGTGGGAGGTTGGGCAACATGGAGGACTGCCAACACCTCAAAAAGCTTGTAAGGCAAATCTTCTAAAGCCAGTCAAAAATGTAAGTTCATTAAATGTAAACAACAAAGTCAAAGACAAGTTTATTTACAAAGGTGGAATTTTAAATTCGTTAAGACTAAATACATTAAGACCATTCTGGGTCACTGGGTGTGGTGGTGTAGGATAGTAATCCCCAACCAGCGAGGCTCAGGAATTGGGGTGGGGGTGAACATGCCAAACAGCCTGGGAGTGCCTTCTCCCTTCCCTTCTCCTCTCCCCCCATCCCCAGCACTTCAGAAGACCCAAACTTAAAAAAAGAAAAATATTGTACAGAATGACAAACTTTCTTTTAAAAATAAACTTTGATGTTTCTTCCCAATGACCTTCCCCAAAACCCTACCTGGATTATGTCTCTATAGGGCAGCAAAACAAAGCAAGGCATCCCTAGTGTCTAAAATGGGATTGAGAAAGAAGATGGAGGGAGTCACATGATGAGTGCATGATCCTTGTGACCCACTGGGATTCTCTCATGTCAGGAGAAAGAGATGCAGCCCACCTCGGCACCACAGAGGCACCTGGAGGCTTAGCAATGACCAGGAGGGGCGGCTGCAATTTGAATTGTGGGATGAACCACATACATGGAGGAGGTCTCATTTATCTGAGTATTGGCTGACGTGGCAGTTTCAGTGTGGTATAACTGAAGATGCGTTTGCCAGATTTGGACTCAGCCTTTTCAGTACGGGTGTCCACCAGGCCAGTCATTCACCCTCATTGAGCCATGATTTCTATGTTTGTTTGAATGGTGATGCTCTTTGGAAAGTGTTTTGTTTTAGAATATAAGAAAATGATCACTACACTGAGTGCGCATTAACCCAGTACGCCAAGGTACTGCTACTCAGCAAGCCCAATGCCCTTCCAAGCAGCTCAAAGGCAGAAGGAAAGGGCCTGGATGTGGATGTTGGAGAATATCAGTGGCAAAGCCAGGACCCACCATTTGGGGAATGACCAATCAAACTGGCAAACGAATAAGATGTAATTAATACAAACACAAAATGAAGACTGCAAGGAGTTCAAAGCAACTTGGGAGAGCTTGATGAAATGATGCAGTTTAAAGTAAGTAGAACCAACACAACAGTTTACACTGGGGTTTCCTTATCCTTTGTGTACGATGGACCCCACTAGCCTGCTGCACATTTAGGACACCACCATCATTTTACACTTGAGGAAATCGAGACCCAAAGAGGGTGAACTAATTTACTCAAGTTCACACAGATGGCACATAAGTGGCAAAGTCAGGATTTGAACCCAGGTCCTCTGCCTCCAAATCCAGATCGCTTTCTGCTATTGCCAAGTATTACCTCTCTAGGCTTCAAATTTCTCATCTTTAAAATGAGGAGACCAGATCACCAATTAAGTACTTATTAAGCTCCTACTGAGTGCCAGGCTCTGTTAGTTAAAATAATTTTAAACCGTCCTTACCCCTTGAGAAGCTAGAATACTATCCAGGGAAAACAACATAGATGCGCACAAAATATATAAGACCCTTTCCAATTCTTAAGTTCCTTGATTCAATGACCCCACATTGAGACAAACTAGATGAAAGCTCTCCAAAAGGAATAAGCACTAACTCATGATGAATACAGTGAAGCATGGGAAAACTTATATGATCCGATGCAAAATGCAATAGAACCAAGGTAAAAATACACACAATGACAATGAGATAAATGGGAGAAAAAAACCTAGAAAGACAATGGAAACCAAATGTGGCAAAATTCTGATGACCAAACTTGGTCCCAAAGTGGAGATGAGAAGGCATTTCCCCCCACTCACGTTCAGAGGCAGGGAATTATAGTTAAAGAACTCCACACTTGATCACAGCAAGACATTGGGAAGATACTGCTTCATTTTTCCCCCGAATTGTTTTCTCTTCTCTTTTCTTATTCTTTTGTTATAAGAAATGGCTCTCTGGGAGTGAAAGGGAAGATGAACTTGCAGAGCATAGAAAAACAAAAAACTAAGAATTAGAAAAAGAAGCATCATACAAAGTCTATGATTGTAATTATCTTCTTGTGCAAAATGCAAATTTGCACACATACAAAATGTTGGTTGGCACAAAACATATGAATGTTTATTGATGCTTAAACATAACAAATATTTACACTAAAATCCTTCAGTGTGGTACTGATACACATGTGCACTGAGTCTACAAATGGCAAAAAACATAAAGGATTTTTGGGGAGATAATTCGAAAGAAGGAAGCCATTCTCATAACTCATCAAGTTACCTGGCATACAGGATGATCCTAATAAATACTAAATTCAACAGACCATCTCCTGCAACTTATGAACTATAAGAAGCCTCACTGTCCAACTTCTCGCCTGACTTCTTCAGTGAAGGAGCTCCCTTAAGAATCCTCAGGGGAGAAACTGATCCAGATGGCTTCAGGGAAAACTATCAACATCACTGAACCATAGGAAAGGGCCTGTGCTGTCTCTCGACAGTAGTGCCTCTCACCCCACCCCAGCTCAAAGCCTGAACTCTTGATTACACTTCCAAAAAAAAAAAAAAAAAAGGCCCCTCAGAGCTCCACATTAATCCCCAAAGAATTCTCATAATAAATGCAGACCTTTCACGGCATGAGCAACCCAACAATCTCATTAAACTCATCCCACAACTGGTGGAGAGACACAAGCCCTCTTTCTATACTGATGACCTACTTTCCTTATCAACAGTTCACTGAAGATTACAGTGTATAACTGTACTAGAACTTACAGTTCTCATCACTGTTTGTTTGCCTGGCTCAAAGACAGCTGTTTCTTCGTGACTAAAATTCTAATGACTTTTGGCTAGCCTTTTTTCTACTGTGGAATGAAGTCACTAGGACATTCAGTCAAAGCCCTATAGCTTCCCATCTAGGAATAAGGAGAGTTCCAGGGAAAACTGAGCCAAAAAAAAAAAATTCAACCAAAAAAAAAAAGGAGCTTTTAGTAACTTTATTAATGATCATGTCACATGCTCTTGTGCAAGTCACAGAAGGAGAGAAGGCTTCCTTAGGTTTTCTCTAACTCCCCAACCTGCTGCTCCCTTGGAATCAAAATCAAAAATCTACTTTAGGCAGGAGGGAACTGAGGTAAAGTCACTTGCCTACATTCACAGTTACAAATGGAAAGGAAGAGAGCTAGGATTCAAACTCAAGTCTGGGGACTTCAAACTAAGCGCTTTCCACTACACTACTTGTATTCTTGGTTTCTCTTCCCTACTTCTTTAGTCTGCAGTCACATCCAGAAAAAATGTTCCCAATTGTGGAAGCAACTTTGAAACTCCTATTCTAGTCTCAATTAGCAAGTGCAAAGTCAAGTAAACCACTCAATTTAGCTGGCCCCAGACAACAGGCCAAAATGATCTTCTCCTCCCATCCAGGAGTCCACCAAGGCCTGCTGGTCATCCCTGCTGGTTCTACTACAACCAGGAATCAAGCATTCATTAGGCATCCTCTAGGCACCAGGTCTGGAGGCAAGCAAAGGAGAGAAACAAAAGGGAAACAGTATCTACTCTCAAGGGGCTTATATTCTAACAAGAGAGGCAACAACTGGATCACACACTCAGTAGGTGCTTAATGAATGTTTGGTGACAAAAGAGCAGGCGGAGATGAATGAACCTGGGTGTAGAGACCATCCTGAAGCAGGCCAGTATGGGGTGACCACAGAGCTCATGGGCAAAGGGGCCCAGGTAGTGAAGAGCCCAAAGCCCTAAATGCCAGGAGTTTACCTTTGACCCTGGAGCCAAAAAGAGGCCACTGCAGTTTGCTGACAGGGAATACTAGAGCTGCATTTCAGAAAATCAATGTGGGAGTAAAGGACGGACAGACGGAAGGAATGAGGCTTGGAGCAGGTTGGTGGTTGGTGCTGGTGGTACTGGTTGTTGTCCAGTGTCTGACTCGGTGATCGAGGACTTCATGGCAAAGATGCTGGAAGGATTCACCATCTCCTTCTGCAGCTCATTTTACAGAAGAGGAAACTGAGATAAGCAGGATTCAGTGACTTACTTGCCCAGGGTCACGTAGTCTACGGGCACTCTCCACACTGCTCAGGGAGGGAGATCTGATCAAATAGGAGGTGAAAGCAATAAATTAAATAAAAGGGAAAGAGGACCAGAGGGCCTGAACTTCTGGCTCTGGGCTCACTCATCCATTGTTCCTGGAAAGGGCAGTTCAGCTGACTGACTGCCAGAAGGATCAACTCATCATCCCTGTGACCGTGACTCACCAACAGTCCCTTCCCTCACCACACTCCTATATCTATATATGTGTGGTCTCCCCGCTCCACTCCCCATCAGAATGTTAAACTGGGGGGAGGGGGGGGAATGAGGGAGAGAAGAGGTGGGAGGAGAAAGAGGAAGAGGACATCTCAATGAAACATTTTTAAATATACATTGAGGAGAAAAGAAAAAGGAGACAGACAAGCAGGAGCGTTGATACTACTGATAAATAATAATACTTTATACAATATACAATATATCCTTTATAATAATATACAATATATACTTTATAGAGTATAATATATACTTTAAAAACCAACAAGCTAACTGGTATCTCAATAAGTCTGATTGATATTTTCATTGAAAAACCTGCCTTCTGGTCATTGTATGTGAAAATGTCCATATGTTTATATTAATCAAGTTGAGAATAACAAAAGAAAAATGTTTTTGAATGTAAGCTTCCTGTGGGCAGGTAGTGTCACACTTCTGTATTGGCATCCCCAGCCTCCACAGTGCCTAGCACATGTGAGCACTTAACAGAGGCTCATTCATTGAGTCACTCTTCACTCTCCTTCACCAAGGTCCTTCTCTAGCTCCTTCCTCTTCCTGGAAGACTTCACCTACTCCCATGGCTTCAATCATCCTTTCTATGAGGACTCCTACTGGCTTTCCAGAGCTCATGCCCAATACTGCCCATAGCCTACTTGGCATCAGCCCTCCAATATCCAGAGCAAGAGGTCACATAGGTCCAAAGCAGAAACCCTCATTTTGGTTCACAAAATCTCCTCCCAACTTCCCCATCTCTTTGGTAGGACAACCAGCCCCCTAAACTAAAGGCCCAACTCCTCACTTTTCCTCACCCTCCCCATCCTGTCAATTCTACTTCTGGAATTATTTCTCTAGGATCAAGTGAAAGAGAGTTCAAACAAATTCTGCCCCTGGCATTTTAGGTCAAGCCCCATCCTTTTCTGGATCACTTCTAGACCCTACTTAGCTCCAAATATGGATCTGAATGTGGGGTGGGCACAGTAACAGTTGCTTCTGCTTATCTGTCTGTTTTTCTTTGTTACAGGGAAGGTTGACAGTGGCTGGTGTCCAGAAATGGCTGCCATGAAGACCAAAGGCATTGACAGAATTCTAACAGGAAATAAGGACTAAATGAAGCAGATGGTGTTGGGCTTCGGAAAGCATGTTGCAGTTGAGGCAGCCATTCCCTTCCTATTCCACTGTGGGCCCACACAGCTCACTCTCCAAAGCTGGGCTCTGTCCCTCTAGGGTCTATCAGAGTCTGGACAAGAGCCTGCTCCCCACCACAGCCTCCCCTCAGTCTGGAAAGCTCATTGGCCGGCAGGGACATGAATTCATCTAGTCATCCCGAGACCAAGTTTAATGTACATCCATCCCAGACATCCTGAAGCACCTGGCCACTGCCCACCCCTTGCTCTGGGCTCAGTAAATCAATACCCCAGTCTTGACTCTGGAAATTGTATGACTGTGGACTGTCCAATAGACCCAGTCATTATCCCTGTGACTTTCCAGAACAAAACTCTGCTCCCTGTACCTATTTCCCCCCTGCATGTTACTGTTCCCTCCCGTTAAAATTTAATCTCCCTATGGATAGGAATGACTTCCCTGCCTTTTATCTTTGTACTCCCAGGGCTTGCCATAGGCCTGGATACATCATTGAGGAGATTCGCTGGTATTCCCCAGTTTGATACAATCAGGGCAATGTCAGCAGCAAACAGGAATCGTTGGGGAACCTGACATCTGAGCTCTTTACTCACCCTTTCCCACTAGCCCCATTTATGTACATTTGGGCAAGCCTGCTCTCAACCCCAGAATGGACAGATGAATGTCTCTTTCAAGGTCCATCTTGGGGACCACTTTCTCCATAAAGCCTTGTCCATTTCATTAGCGAGTAATTCTGCTTTCTGGAATGTCCTTAATTCTCTGCTGAACCACTCTCTGGTGCCCTTATCACATACTAGATGTTCACAATAACCATCTGCATACATTCTGATTCCTTTACTAAATTCAAAGCGTCCAGAGAACAGAGGACTAGGTTATTTTTCATCTTTGTGCTCCCAAACCTGGTACAGTCCTTTGCAAGTTGAATAAAACTGAATTTTAGAGCTGGAAAGGACCTCTACAATTACCTAATCCAGGTGTCAAACTTCATAGGATTGGTGGCACAAAAGGAATGCATATTAACTTAGAAAAATCACATATTACCATGATCTATGTCCTTTTGGATTTTTATTTATTTCATTAAATATTTCCAGGCCAGTGTTCTTGCACTCTACCCCACTTTACCTAGTGACAGCTAGCACTAAATTACATAAGTGCTAATTAAATCAAGAAGAAAAAGTATTCCACTTAGAGCCACAAAACCTGGACTGGAGACCTAGCTCTGCAATTTCACAAGTAAGCTTAGGAAAATTGCTTCACTACTCTAAGGCTCGGTTTCCTCAACTGCAAAATGGGCATAACACTCCTAACTCCTACCCCACGGGATGGCTGTGAGCAAAGCTCTACAGAATGGTAGCTGTTGTTTGTCCTCTGTTCTTGAAGAGGATGGTGACATCATCGAGGTGACCAGAGCTGTGCAAAGGCCCAGCCTCACCCTCTCCTCCAGAGCCATCTGGGTCCAGGGGCCAGATACACATCAGGATGACTGGAGATAGCCCAGGATGCAGTGGGAGGCCTTGGCCTTGTTAAGCTTAGGTTTTTAGCAGCCCTCAGCCTATTCACCAGCTTAGGAAAGACTAGCCCACTGCAGCATTAACATGAATGAGAGACCAAAGGGAGGTTTTCCTTATTAAATAAGCAACAACTCCTGCTCTTCAAATCTAAGCTCATGGGAAGGAACGCAGACCATTCTGACAGACTCATTTGAAAACAAAAGCATGCATGTACATATATATGCACACACACACATATATGCACACAAGGGTTATATAACATACATATAAAAGTACCTAATGCTTTTCACTAAGGAAGTTTTCCAAATATTACCTTATCGGTTTACATTCCCTTTTGTTTACAAGGGACTTAAAAACTTCACAAATGTAACTTGTTGCTGGGGGAGACTAGAGTTTATTATCAAACAAATACGTTACCATTCCCCAAAACCTGATAGGGGCTAGCTCTGCTTTTTTACAAGGAAAACATTACCCAGTTTCACCAAAGAAGCTGCCTCCTCCTGGAGAAAATGGGGTCAGGGGGTAGTCAGGGCTGCAGTTGTAACAAACGGCAGGTCACCTTATGGGGAGGGAGGGAGGATTCCCACTGGAAGAGCAATAGAATCTTAAATCCCAGTTTGTTACAACTGCAGCCCTGACTACCCCTGACCCCATTTTCTTTTTCATGTTGTGTCAAGACCAAAAAAGACAATTTCAGCATCACAATTTCCCAGTTAAAACTAACTGGACTGGGCAGTGCTAACCAAAAAAAGAAAATTGACTAGCACCAAATAAAGCCAGTGGTTTCAGGCTGAAAAGATTCTGAATGGAGCCCAAATGTTAAGCCCGGGGTGCTGCTCATACTCACACACACGTTGTTTCTACACATACCTACAAACTGTCCTGCACAACAAGAATGGAGGATCTTATGGGAGGTATAGCTAAATAATGTACTTACCAATTAGTGCCCAAAGCTTTCCAAACGTTACTGTTGTACAGAGAGACACATAGAAGCACAAAATTCCAGAACTTTGCTGGAACATGGGACAGCATGGAGTTCAAGCCATTCACAGGGAACATGGAAGGGGCCTTGAGATCATCTCATCCAACCCCTTGATTTTAGAGATGAGGTAAGTACAGGAGGCCCTGAGAGGTTAAAGTCCAACCAGATCCCAAGGGGCAGAGGTGGTACTGGAGTCAGGTCAAGAGACTCCAAATTCAGAATTCTAAGGACATTTAGAGGTGCCATGGCCTCTCATAGTAACAAAGCGATGTGACAGAGTAACAACCAGATTTCCCCGGCTCCAACTTCAATGTCCTCCCAAATATAATATACTCCCTGCCAAAGGAGATTCTCTCGCAGGTTAAAAAAAAAAGCCAGGAGGTTTCCTGAAAACAGCATTGCCTCCCTCCCACCTTCCCATCAGGAGCTGTCCTACTTATTAGCTGTGTGGACAAAAGAAGCTTTGCCTGGGAATCTCCTCGGTTCCCTTTCCGACATAGGGGTTTGCAGGTTTTGACTGCAAGGACACTAGAGGTCATCATTTAGTTCAACTCCCTCATTTTAGAGATGAGGAAACTGGGGGCCCAAGGGTCAAGTGACTTGGCCAAAGTCAAAATCCAAGCTTGCATTTGAACCCAGGTCCTCTGGAGCTCAGGGCACAATAGGGTGAGTTTAAATCCAGCCTAACACCCTTACTTAGCTGTGTGACACTGGGCAAGCCACTTCATTTCAGCTTCCTCTTTGGTAAAATGGGCATAATGACAGTAGCACCTACCTCCCAGGTTTGCTGTGAGGAACAAATGAGATAATCTGCGTAAAGCTCTTAGCAAAGATATCAATGCTGGCAAAGATACCAATGGTTGTCTGGCTCCAAATATGCAATCATGAGACCTCACCATGCTGCCTCCTACCTTTGGTGAAATGGGAATGACATATCCTAGGTTTATCCCCGATATCCCTTTGTAAAAGTCTTGATATAACCAATAAGGTCAAAAAACACTCAAGGACTTGAAAGTGGTAGAACTGCCACAGGACTAACCTATGAAGATTTTAAACCATTATCAGAAAATGTCGCTGAGCTCTTAAGAGCTCATGACCTAATGGATCTCCCCCTAGTCTGTGTCCTGGTTCCTCCTTTCTCTCCTGAGCTCAGTCAGTCCCCAGAGACTGCTTTTTGTGCATCTCAAACTCAATATATCCAATAAAGAACTTGCTATCCCCACCCCCCCACCCCCAACACTCTGCTCTATCCTACTTTCTTATTCTTTTCACAGATATATCACCCTGTCAGCTGCCCAATCCTGGTGGCCTTCTTGCCCACAATCTCCCAGAGTCACCTCCTTCTCTGGAAGCACAGAGCTTTCTTTCATCTGCTCTGACAAGCCCTCACTTTATGCCCAGCCTACTGAAGCAGCTTTCTACCTGGTCCACCTGCCTCAACTCTCTCCCCACTCTGGTCCACCCTCCACTCAGCTGCCAAAGTGATCTACCTAAAGTCAGGTTTGATCCCATCGCTCCTTAAATATGATCAATTCCAGTGGTTCCAAATGCCTCCAGTCCACACTGGCCCCACCTTCCTCGAGGTCACTAGTTCCCCACTTCCCCCCTCTATACTTTCCTTACTACACATTCTGTATTGTACTCTATCATAAATACAGCTACTACACAGGCCGGCTTGCTGCTCCTCACACAAAGCCATCCCACTCCTTCCAGTTTTCACTGCTGTACCCCAGACTGAGTGTGCTCTCTCCCTTTCACTCCAGTTCCCAGCAATCTCATCTTCAGGAGCTTTTCCCAGTCTTCCCCACTCCACCCCACCCTGCCCTGCCCCTTTCTATTTTATTTACTTTGGACCCATTTAATAAGGATTTAGTTAAGTACAAAGTCATCTTCCCCTTTAACTGGGAGTTCTTGAGGGCAGGGGCAAGGACTGTGTTTTTGCCTCTTTCTGTACCTTTTGTACTCTTTTTGGGTCACTTAGCCCAGTGGCCAGCACACAGCAAGCACTTACTAAGTGCTTGCTAATGGCTGGATAAATGTTTCTCATTACAGCTCTCAAAAGATTTCCATGGAGTGGCCCCCTACTCCATTGCCCAATTCTACTCAATACACTGTAGTAAAAACCTACTCTCAGCATGTGAATTTTTTGAATCCAAGGAGAAGGCTGTCCATTTGCCTCTAAGCTGCATCTTATGAACTTCAAAGATTGACCATTTCAATCTTGAAGGAGCTTTTAGAGATCATCTAAATCCATTCTCTCCTCTGAGGCCAAAGCTAAGTGACTTGTCCAAAGTCCCAGTGGAGGTGGCGATTTGAATTCAGGTCCTATAACTAACTCCAAATCTAGTAGTCTAGTCTGTCAAGGTATTTTTAGATCCTGTCTTTTATGCAATTTGATAGTTATATGTCCTAGTTTAGAGTCATCTGCAAATTTGAAAATCATATGATCTATACCTTTAAACAAATCACAGCTAAAAATGGTGACCTGTACAGCAAAGAGAACAGATCCCTGAGCCACTCTGCTGGAGACACTCTAAGTTGGCAACAAACCACTAAAAACTATTCTCTGAGTCTAGCCAATCACTTCCAAATCAATTGACTAGTTTGTCTAGACTACATCTCTTCATCTCTCACAGTACCTCATCATGAAGGACTTTGTCTAATGCTCTGCTAAATCTCAGTAAACTCTGTCTATAATAGAACTTGCCTTGGATTGCCAGTTTGTATCCTACCAACAAGCACCATGTTGTAAATCTGCAGGCTTTGAGTTTCCTTGACACTAGGAGAGCTCTTGGGGATCATCTCCTTCTCTGCAGTTTCACTACCATTTCTAGTGGTCATTCTTAAAATTCTGCCAAGGATTCAAGTCAAGCTCACTCGTCAATATCGTTTGCTGACTCTAAAAAAAACCCCAAAGCTAGACTCTGGCCCATTTCCAGGTGTGCCATATACCTCCCGAGGATCTTTCAGCATCAGTGACCAGTTATTTCAGGACCTCCAGGATACATGTGATTCCTCTGGGCTGGGTGACTTGGACTCACTAAGAACATTGAGGTTCTCTTACTACCTCGACGCTTATTGCCATTTTCACTCTGTCCTTTTCAGCCCAAAGGTCATTCATTCTCCTTGGCAGAAACAAAACAAGCAAAATCAGAAATGAGAAGCTCCACCTTCCCAACCATCACCCAATCACCCAATTTATCACGTCGTTAATCCTCCTTTCTTCCAATAAAATAAAATTGTTCCAAAGTTAAAAACCACAATCACTGTTTTGTTATTCATTCTGGGAATAGGTGTTCCTAACTCTCCCACCAAGATGTTTCAGTATTCAGAGAGGTGCCTGCCTGTTTTCCACATCCTCCACAAATCTTTTAAAATCTCCATAGGATGGAGAGTTCTTTGAGCATCCACATCCATCTCTTTGGACAACTGTCTTTCTTCACTGTAACTGAAATAAGACTATAAGCTTGGTGGGAGCCAGCTGCAGAGAAGTTTAGATGCTAGTGTGAAATAGGTGTATTTTATCCTAGACACAATAGGGAGCCACTGAAGATTTGTGATTAGGGGGAGAGGGTGATATGGGGTCAGATCTGTGTTTTAGGAATAATAAGTTGACAGCTGTGTGAGGATGGATTACAGAGAAGATATAGAAAACGGAAGGCTTTGTAAGAGCTCAGACAAGAGAGAAAGAGAGTCTGAAATAGGGCAGAGGCTGTGAGGGGAGAACAGGAGACAGATGTGAATAGACTAGAAAGGCAGAATGCACAAGATTTTGATGACTGGATATGGAGTCAAGGGACAACAATAAGGGGGGAATGGTTGGGATGCCTCCAAGTTTGGAAACAGAGGTGTGTGGAAGCACTTTGACGCCTTCAAAGAAAGAGTAGGGGGTTGTTTTAGGGGGAAAGGGACAGGGATAAAACTGGGTTTGTATGGGGTATGTTGAGGTTTTACATGCATAAGGGATGGACATTCAGATGGAATGGTCCAGTAGGTGGTTGGTAATAAGGACTGGAGTTCAGGTCAGACTTTAGGGCTGAAGACTTCAATTTTGAATGTACACTGGAGCTACAAGTGGGTGATATTACCAGGGGAGAAAGTGCAGAGCTTGAAGAGCCCCAGAGACAGAGGCTGGGGTTGCCCATCCTTGTCAAAACCAGCACAGAGACTGAGGAGTGGGCTGAAAGGCAGGAGGAGAACCAAGACATAGTCTGGTTCATGGAAGCCCAAGCACCAAGTTTGGCAGGGAAGGCCACCTCTGCCTACCAAGAATCCTTTCCAAGACTGTGCCCCTTTGGGCCCCTGTTCTGTTCACCTAACAAATCCTACCCAGCCCTTAAGGCTCAGGTTTGGCTGCTCTGCCTCTATGCATGTTTACTTGAAAACTCCAGTCTACCCATACTGAACGCTCCTTTTCCTGGATTCCTTTGACACGATATAATGCAAAGAGCACAGGATTTGAGTCAGAAGATCTATGTTCAAATCTTGGCTCTGCCACTCATATGTGTGATGGACAAGTTGTTTATTTAACCTCTCTGAGGTTAAATGGAAGCCAAGGATCCTAATATGATACTTTTTCCACGCTCTCCCTATTTTGATTTTCTTTCTTATGTTCTCTTTTGGGCTACATGCTATTCTGATTTCGCCTGGAAGGTTCCTGAGGACAGGAACTTGCTGTCTACAGCGTGAAACAGAGCTGAGCACACAAGACTAGTTAAGACAGGAGCGGCTGCCTCTGTTCATTTAACTGGGGGGAGGGAGGGGGTTTAAAAAGTGTAGGTGATCCTATCACACCACTCAATTGTGTATGGACCTGGGAACAAGAGTGAGGCGGTAGCTATGAATCTACTGTTGGCTTGTTTCTGCTGTCTGGGGTCTGGTGAACACCTCTCCTGGCAGAGTGTAATTCCAAACTCCTCTGCACCATGCCCACAGGCAGCAGGTTTCCCCTGCTTAGGCTGCTAGTGCTAAGGAGAGCAGCAGCCTGACTTGGCCTTCCTGCTCAGACCCAAGTCCTCAGCTGCGTTCAGTCCCTAATATTTCCCGGTGCCTTTTGTCTCCCGGAGAAGCAGGAAGCAAGAATTAGTGGTGGTGAGATCACCTTCTAATAGAAACATGCTTACTGCCTGAAGAGCGAATTTCAAGGGTATCTCTCCCTAATCATCAGTTTTCCTGCAATCTAAGTCTTTCCTTGGTTTTGTTTTCTTTTACTTCAGTCAAAGTCCCTGCTCCCCCCCCTTCCCTTCATCAACAGCTTAGCAGGGCACAGAAAAATAAATGAAATTTACATCCATTTGTTTCCATAGCCACCATAACAGCTATAAACTGCCTTCTCTTAAAGAGACAGAAGCACAGAATTTGAGAGTTGGAAAGGACATTGTGGCCGTCTGGACCAATCCAGACAAAAAGAAAATCACCATTACATACACAGACTGGTGGTCCAAGCTCTGTGACAAGACCACTAGTGAGGGGAACCCTGCCCCACTCAAAGCTGCCCCTGGCACGGGTGGCATAGCTCCAGTGACAAGAAACTCTCCCTGACCTCAAGCCTAAAGTAGCCTCTCGCCGGGGGGGGGGGGCGGGGGGGTGTTCCACATCCCTGCCCACCCCCACTCCCCAAATTACACACACATACACACATACACTCCAAATACTCCTCTTCCACAAGGCAGTCTTTTAGACATGTGAAGAAGAGAATCCTCTGCCAGCTCAGCATCCGCAGGCCCTCCAACCAACCCTCCTCCTAGACATGGACACTGGACACAAGCAAGGCACAAGGCTCTTCGTCATCCTGGTCACCCTCCCCTGGACAGAGTCCCAAACTGAACATGACACTATAGAAGAGGTCTGATCACAGCAGAAGCTTAGCTCCATCACCCTGCTCACAGCCTCTCTCAAAACAAAGAATCCCACAAGGGGTTTTGTCAGAACTACTGACTAGTTACACTCCCCCATATTAGACTTGTGAAGCTGATATTTTGTAACTTAAGATGACATTTATTTCTCTTAAATTTCACCTTATGAGACTGAGCCCAATGTTCCAGGCCATTAAGATACTCTTGGATCCTGAGTGTTGTTGTGGATATCCCTACATGAGTTGGCTCCACCCCAGACCCCAGTTACCAGATGCTGCCCTTTAAGGGATCCTGGAGGGTAATGTTGACTCTATGTGATTTTTACCTTCCAATTTTAGAAACTAATCCCTCTGCAGAACGTGACTACACTCTAACCGAATGGTCTCATCACCATATATGTCTAACAATCTAGTCAACCACAAGATACAAATTATACAAAGGATATCACCTGCAACAGTAGGAGAAAGACCTTTCCCAAAAGTGGAATTTCATCTCATGCCTCATCAATAGGCTGGTAACTCAGGTGTTTACAGAAAGCAAGGAAATGGGACAGAGTCTAACATGTTATATACTATTTTGAAGACAATCTAGAAAAGTTGCTCCAAATATGAGAAGTTACACTATCAAGACAGGCAATTTGCAAGATCATATTCTCTCTTTAATAAAGACACTGTTTCACATGAAGTAAAATATTCAAAGAAACAATACATGTTTCATTTTTAGCTTACATTTAAACTAAGAAAGCCTGAGGCCTTTCAAGGTTCCCATAAACTATCATTGGAATAAACTAACCTATCAAACCATTTACTTTGCAATACAGATTCAGGTGTAGGGCATATTGTGAAGTTAGGAAACAAACTGATTAAGTAGCTTCCTAAGGAATCAGTACATCACACATATCAATACTTTAATGTTTCAAATGTTGTATTAAGTTTCTATTAAGTTAAAAAGCCAAGACAGGGAATACCATCCACTCTATTCTCAAGACAAACACCAAAGGAAAATGACTACCTTCCTGACCCCTGCAGGTTTAAAAAAAACAAAACCACCAATGTCACTGAAACATTCTCGGTGACTTTCCAGCCAAGATGGTGGTCTGAACAGAGGAAGACAACAACCCCCTCTGCCCATATCCCAGTCCCACATATCTACTCCAGCAAAAACATGAAATTTGTACCACACCAATTAATAATACAATCCTTAAAAACTACAATAACTCTAAAGAGCCTGAATTATACAAGCAATAGCACAGATCAGAGAGACAAGGGCTATACAGACACATGGTACCTACAAGGCCCCATATCTGAGGCCAGTGAGAGGAGGAACCCTTAGAAAGACACAAGAAAATCAGAAAGCAAACCAACACAGCCCAGGTCCTGGTGCTCCAAGAACAAACAGTGAAGGACCCTGAACATCCAACGTGTTCAAGGGCAATGATCCAGGAAGTGGAGGTCAGCACAGGAACACAGAAGACTCAGAGTGAAGGCACAGGACAAGGCAGAACTTGGCCCTAGCACAGAGCCCAAATTCAGAAGATAAGTAGGTCAAAGAATATGCAAGCCTATTCCAGAGAATCCTGAACAAAAGGAATATGAAATGATGCAAAATGAAACAAGCAGAACCAGTACAATAACCTAAACAAAGAAAACAATGTACAGAAGAACTTGTAAAGACTTAAGAACTCTGATCAATGAAATGATCAAGCCCAGCTCCTGAGGACATTTGTAACCCATCTGTGAGGAAAGAACCGGTAAATGGGACTGGGGAGCTACCATCACCAGTGAACCTTTGAGGATCACAGAAAACATGAGAGGTGAGGCATGACTGGGGAAGAGACTAGAGTCTGCAAAGCAAAGGACAGTGAGTTTAACGGCGATTCCTGAAAAATTCTGAAACGACCAAGGAGAGCCTAGAGAACAAACGTGAAAGGAAGCAGTGATCCCAAAGAGTCACCACAGCATCTCACAAGACGAAGTCCTAGCAGGCTAAGTTCACTTCCTTTTGGATAATTACTGCCAGTAATGGGGTCCTGACAGTTCACCTAGATCTTAGCAAAACACTTGATAAGTCTTCCATGCGATTCTTATGGAAAAGATGGAGCTGTACAACAGAAGACGGTACAATCCGATGGATTCATGGTTGCCAGGTCTGATTGCCAGACTCAAGAGGTCAAGTTGAGTCAAGGAGCACCTTCTATGTGCCAGGAACTATGCTAAGGGCTGAGGATATGAAGGAAAGCCAAGCTAGTCCCTGTCCTCAAACAGTTTATAGTCCAGGGGTAGCGCAGAGAACCTGCAGCCTCATGTGGCCTTCTTGGGTGTGGCCTTTGGACTGAGTCCAAGTTTTACAGAACAAATCCTTTCATTATGGGATTTAAGGATAATTTTATTAAGGGATGTGAAGTTTGGATTCAGTCAAGGGGCCCTACTTGAGGACTGTGGCCTCCAGGTTACAGGTTCGCCACCCCTGTATAGTCTAATGGGAAAGATAACATGCAAAGGACTGTATCAAGGAGATACAGAAAGGGCAGCTGGGAAGACAATAAGGAGGGCTGGGGAAAACAACACTTACAGAAGACAGGACTTTTGCTGATGCTTGAAGGAAGTCAGAAGGGGGAGATGAGGAGGAAAAATGTTCCAGGTATGAGGAACATCAGGGAAAACGCACAGAAAGTAGAGATGGAATGTCTTCCTCCAGTAATTGCAAGCAGGCAAGTGTCACTGAAACCCAGGATTCATGGAAGGGAATAAAGTGTAAGGCTGGAAAGGTAAGAAGCACTTTAAAAGCCAAACTAGGGATTTTGTATTCAATCCAGGAAATAGGAGGGAACTACTAGAGTAGACTGAAAAGGCAGATCCTTCATCTTAGAAGATAAATCTGACAGCTGAGTGAAGAAGGTAACTGATGAGGACCTGGAAGATGTTCTCCAGTAGGCCTCAGGGATCTGAGGGGTTTGTATACCTTAAGTTCAATGAGCCAACAGGATGGCATGACATCCAAGAAAATGAAACACATTTGTAGGTTACACCAAGATAAATACAGCTTCCAAGAATATGGTAGTGATTACACTGTCTTCTGCCTGGGTCAGATCACATCTGGAGTATTAGATTCAGTCGTGGGTGGCAAATTTTGGGGAGGACATTGATAAGCTGCAGTGTTCTGGGAAGAGCAACCAGAGTAGGAAAGGGTTCCACTGAAAGAATCGCAGATGTTTACCTGGAGATGGGAAGAATGGGGAGAGAGTGAGAAGAGGAGAAACATGACAACTGTCTTTAATGTTTGAAGGACTGACATGGGAAAGAAAGAATGGTCTCAGAGGACCAGACTAAGAGGAATGAGTGGAAGCTGCAAAAAAGCAAATATAGGCTTAATTTAAGGAAAAAAAACCTTCCGTTAGGCCTACTTGTAAGCAGTGAGGGGCAGCCTAAAGAGCCCTGGTACCCCTTCAGCAGCAACCTGTGTTTAGAAGCATAGTTGTAGTGGAATTCTTCTCTAGGTATAGGTTGACATAAACAGCTTCTAAAGTCCCTTCTAATGCTAAAATTCTTAGTCTGTGAAAGATGGAGAAATCAAGAAAACGTGAGACTAAGAAGTAGGACTGAGGTTTTGTCCAGCGCAGGACCCACTGCACGTGACCTCTACATGGAAATGATTACCTAGATCATCAAGAGGATGGGTGAGAAGAGTTAGGTAATTTGGGAACAAGGAGGAGTCTGGCAGACACTAGGACACAAAGACAGGTGGGACAGTTAAGAAACATAGAAACTTGGCCTGTTTCAAAACTCTGTTTAGGACCAGCCAGGCATCCAGCAAAGAAGGCTGAAGCCCTCAGAGGCCCCATGTACTGAATGAGCCTCAGGATCCCAAATTACACTAATTCACAAAAAACAGCTGAAAAGCATTTTCTTGGCAAAGCCCTCCACAAAGGCATCAGCCTGCCTTTCCCACCTTACTTCTTGTCTCAACCCTTTATATATTCCACACTGAGACGAAAGCAAACTACTTACCCTGCCCTCCCAGATGGAGCCTTTTCCCTTTGCCTGCTCCTCCACTCCAGAGCTATCCCCTATAAGGCCTTCCTAAATCTAATCCAAGGGTGGGGAAACTTGGGCCTGGAGGTCACATGTGGCCCTTGAGATCCTCAAGTTTGGCCTTCTGACCAAGTCCAAGTTTCATGGAATAAAATCCTTTGATTAAGGGGATTTGTTCTGTGAGGTTCACATGAAATCACTCGTGGTCACCTTCCTTCACTTGGCATCTCCCATGGCCCTTCTCTGGTAACACTCTCATGCTCTCATTCTGGGATACTTTATGAAACATCTACGTTTCCGGCTCCATGAAGGGTTGTACTTCAACTTCCTCTGTCCCCCCTCTAAAGATACAATGTTGAAGGATGTTTCAGAATTCAAGTAAGTGAGAGATTTCAGCCACATTAGTAGTAAAGTCGATTTCTGTGGCCTGGCCTGGCCTACCCTACCTGCCATCAGTAACACTGTTTCAAAAGGAATCCCCAGCAGTGGATGTAAGGATGTGAGGATGTAAGGAACTGGTGGGTTAGAATCCATTCACCAGCGGAGGGGCAGCACTGTCCAAGTTGCCCACTAAATAGTGATTGTACCTGTCCACCTTTACTGAAGAATCATGTGGTTCATACATCTTCTACCAAGTCAGCATATCATTTCATTCCACCAACTTTACAATTCAACTCAGCAAATAGATTTAAAACTTCTTTAAAACCATCCCACCTGTCTTTGTGTCCTAGTTGTCTGCCAGACTCCTCCTTGTTCCCAAATTACCTAACTCTTCTCATCCATCCTCTTGATGATCTAGGTAATCATTTCCATGTAGAGGTCACGTGCAGTGGGTCCTGCCCTGGACAAAACCTCAGTCCCACTTCTTAGTCTCACATTTCCTTGATTTCTCCATCTTTCACTTTAAAACTCCGTAGCCTTATGGATCAGCAAATTGACAGTCTTAGGAAAAGCCCAAAGTCACTATGGATCTGTTTAAAACAACTACCACCAAATGACTTTATCTTCACTACTTTCCCGAAAGGGATGAGGAAGTTGTGGGCCATGAGGAGGAAGGGAAATGAAGTCACTTTTTAAAATGCAAAAGGTGCAGTCCAATGATGGAGAAATACTACACTACCCATGCTGCATGTAGAAAGGGGCCCCCCACGATCCAGAACCACTGTGCATATGCAAAGTAACCAATGCATTATCTCATTAAATACCACCTTAAAAAGATAAGCCAGTACCAAGAGGCTCTATACTTTCTCTTGTTGGCCAAGAAAAAAATAATATGCCAACAGCAAGGGAAAGGATTAACCACAAAACGAATACAACATGAAGCCTGCTACATCAGCAGACTGCATGCTGTCTTGGGGAGGGAGGAACATTTTAGAATTCAAAATCTTATAAAAGTTAATGTTGACATCTAAAAACAACCAATCAATTAAAAAAACACAAAAACAACATGGAGTTTGTCAAGGGGCTGGGCTTCCTAAGAGATCCCTATTTAGTAATCCCTAAGAGATTACTAAATGTCTGACAACTTTTGTATCTATGATACCCCTATAAAATGTTATGGTAGCATCAGATATATTTTTAAATTAATAAGTTGCTTCCCATTCTTTTAAATTCCTGAGAATGAAAGGAATTGGGATCTTTGTTAAGCGGGAATGTCTGATGATCATGCAGAGGAATGTAAGTGTTTTTTATCTTACCATGAAGCAAACAGTGAAAGAATTTTTACTTTACAAAAATTATTAGCAAGTATAGTACCTTCTTCTATATGGGGGAAATGAAGCACTCATTTTAGATATTAAGAATCATTTAAACTCTCAGCTAAAATAAGAAACTTCTGTCTCACATGGGGTTGGTTTTTGTTTTGGATTTTTTGGTTTCTGGGGGGAGGAGCCTGCTGGAAGGGAGGAAGCATGGATTGTTTCTAGCTACTCCTAGGACTTCAAGTGAAAAAAACCCTCCCTGTAACATTTTGCTTTCCTGTATCTAAATCTGTGTTTATAGTTGTTCAGAATAATTCCAGTGCTATGGTTTTGTTAATCAAGAACTAAAACCTCAACAGTTGCTCAGACCTGGAAATATCCATTCAGTTTCAAGCTGGTGAAAGACTCTCAATCAAAAGTGCTCGTGTGCACGGTCTACCACATCTTGGTTTGAGTCCCTAGAGTCAGCCTGATCCAGCTTTGAACCAATTACCATCTTTTTCTAATGTCTGGTGGTTTTAATTATGTCTGTTATAACTGCTACAGTTTGTCAGAACTGGACTTTAACTGCTCTCATCTGATTTTTGATGTTTTCTTCTTATCAATACTACACAGTACTGTTAGTTCTAAGCACTCAAAATTGGATCTATTCAGAAGAAATCCAAGAATCATCTATATCTCAAAGCTGAGCAGGTCCTTAAGAGAATACAGGAATATTATTAGTCCGTTAAGTAACCAATGGGCTACAGCTGTTACCAGTGTTGGTGTGTGGTCAGACTGTGGAATTAAGAAAATGCTTCATTAAAACTAATGTGATGTATCTGTGTATCCAAACACCTCTAAGAGAAAAATCCATGCCAAACAGGTCTTAGCTCAATGTAAGAATTTCTGAAATAACCCCTATCTTCAGAATAAATAACCTATAATCTATCTTCAGAATTTCAACAAATCCCCTGACAAACTGAATCCAAAATTAGAATCCAATACAAAAGTTGAGTCATTTTCTAAAAATTACAGTTGATCAACTGAAAGACAAGAACAAAAGCATGTGGATTGGGAATGCTTTGAGGAGGGGGAAGGTCAATGGTTACTGCATGTGATGAAACAGTGGAGAAATATAAGTGAATTGACACAATCTGCAAACAGTGTGGCATATTTTAAGTTCACTAAGTGGCAGGGCCAACAGGAGACCTGCCCTCTACTCCAGGCATGCCCCAGCCTAGTTGTGTGACCTTAAGCAAGCAGAAGCTTTGGGCCCTCAGTTTCCCTGTCTATAAAATAAAAAGGCTAGATGAAAGTATCTCATTCCATGTTAACATTCTAGGATTCTAAACCTTCACTTAAAAAAAATATGACATAACACGAGTCATTATGCAAAAAGTAAAATGTATTTAGCCAACAAAGTTTATTGTATGTTTGTACTCATGCCTTTGGTTGTAAAATGGTGTACCCACCCCTTCCCACTGAGGCTTCTTATTCCTCTGAATTCACAAAAGATGTGAATGTAAAACCTAGTATCACTCCCAGCCAGCCTGCATTTCCACAGGATTAAAATAGGCTTTAGACCAAGCTTCTGCCCAAGAATGAGAACCACAAGTGCAGCTATCTCTCAACATTGCCATTTCCTATCAAACCACTGTAGCGTTCATCTTTGGCCATGATCTTAAAATGCACGTCCATTCTCAGTGGGAGACATCTGTCTGTAAGAGAAACCTTTTACCTTTGCGCCTATCAACACAGTGCAGACAAACTTAATATTCTCTCACATTTCCCACATTTCTCTCTTTCCCTTATATTAAAAGGGTCTTTTCCCTCCTCTCTCCTATATAATGTTCTAGGTATTCAACTTCAGTTCTGACAGAAGGAGGGTTAAGACTTCATGGTTCAGCTTTAACAAGTTCTTAGCATCGGGAAAAAAAAATACCTTTCCCTTGTCCAGGTAACACCTTTGCTATCATCTAATTTTTCAGCTATAAAATGAACAGGCGTTGGACTGAGATGACCCTCTCAATTCTAAAGGTCTATCATCATGATGCTATAAAAACTGGCATTTACAGAAGGCTTCACACATGAAATGCATGATCTATCATTAGTTCCTCACCACAACCTTGACAGGCAAGATATTATGATCCTTATTTGACAGATGAAGAAACTGGGACTCAGGAAGGTGTCATGTTTGCTTCTGGACAAATTTTAGGCAAGGGGAAGACTGTTCAGTGGACAGGCACTAGGATGCTGAAGGGCCTCAAGTCCATGCTATATAAGGACTGGCTTAAGAATCCTAGAGCAGGGGGTCAGCAAGCTGGGGGAAGGGAGGCCCACACCAAATTCAGCCCCAAGTGAGCAACAAGAGTTACAAAGACACAAATTCATATTTGATGGAAGCAAAACTAGAATGAGTTATCTTGGAAAACAATGTGCTGCTACCCCTCACTGGAGGCCTTTAAGCAATTGCTGGATGGTGTTCTCAAGTCCACTGTAGAGAGAGAGGATTCTTTTTTAGGTTCCAGTTGGGTTAAATCAGATTCTTAGCCACTGTGGTGTCATGGAAGCTTGGTAAAACCTACCTACCCCTCTCTCAAAACAAGGTTTTTAAATGCATAAAATGAAGTACACAAGAGTACAAAGGAAACAAATCGTATTGAAATAATTTTCAAAATATTTTTTAAGAATAATGTTTAAGAACCCCTTGTCTAGAGAGCCTCTAAAGTCCCTCCCAAATCAAAGCTGGAGATGGATCCACAAGTACTTCTCTAGGACCTATCAAAGGCAGAATTCAAACAAGGACTCATCAGACCCCACTGCCTCCATAAAAATGATTACAATCAAAATGTGAACCTTCATCAGAAAAAAAAACTTTCTAAAAACACCAAGAATTAATTCACTGGGTCCAATTTGTCAAAATGATGCTGATTGCACTGGGTATCCAATCACTTTAAAGGGAAGGAACCATCAGAAGAGAAACATGCCCCCAAAGAAACCAAATGGTTTCTCAGAATTTACAGAAATATGTTCTGGGCAAAAGAACTTTTCTCGAATGATTTCAAAATAGGCAACACAAAAAGTAAAACAAAACAAAGCAAAACACTAAAGATGGCTTTGAAATTACCAGAGAAACAGACTGAGCTAATCCTCCTCCCCCCCAAAAAGAGAAAACATGTGCCAGCAAAATCCAATTTCTGTCCATTATCGTTTGTGAAAAGGTCCTGAGAGAAGACCAGGTGTGACTCCAAATGTCGGAACTGCCTCTTTAGTCACTGAAATGTACCACAAACACTCAATGTATTCCCAGGGAATGTGCCCAAATACAGGCTACAAGCCAGTCATTACTGTTGATAAAGTGAAAAACACCTCGACAAATCAGATTCTCTGCCCTAGGGAAAACGCTTACCATGTTTGGTTTTTTACATCTGAATGATTTTTTTCCAAGTGCTGGGTTTGGTTAGGGAGGTGGGAGGCAAAAATAGGATGAAAACTGGGCACAGTACCTAAGCTACTTCAACCTTAAGAAAGAAGGGTAGCTTATTCATTCATTAGTAATAGTCAGTGATGTCCACTGCCCTCAGGGTACAGATCCTGCTCTCATCAGAGGCACAGCATTAAAAAGAACCAATCTGAAGCCTCCTCTAACCCTAATGAAGTTCACATTTGGCTTTTGATGTCAGAGGGTTGATGAGGCTGTGATTTAAGGTTGAAATAATTTCTAACCAAAGTGCAAAGTGAGCCCTGGAAAAGAAAATATGGAATCATGCTCCATCCCTGTTAAGGATCTGAACTGAACTAGGGCAAGGAAAATCCTGAGAGATGCAATTACTTAACATCCAAGGTACTAGGAGGTGCTGAAATATTCATAAAGATATTCGTGGTTTTCATCTATAAAATACTTCTTAGGTTTAAAAGGTTCTGTTCACAAGTATGAGACAGCATTCTTAAACGGAGGGAGTGGCATATGTTGAGATCACCAAATAGGATCGAAAGGTTTTTTCAGGCTCTGAATAAGGAGAGTACAAATTCATCTTCACATGATAAATGGGGAGTTGCGGGGGGGAGGCAAAACTGTCCAAAAAGCCACACATAAGCTTTAAATGTTAAGTAATTAGCATGTAGTAAACTATCAAATAACATCTTTTACATTCCTTGCTATAGAACTAGGAACTGATCATTTATCCTTCCTTTTGAGCATTCCATTTCATTGGCATTATAGTGAATCTCCACCTCATGCTTGGAGCAGATCCCAGAAGTGACAGATGCAGTAAGCATGAACATTTAACAAAAAAAAAAAAAAATCCAATAGTGTTTGGAAAGGCTGTTTGCTAAAAAAGAATCTGATCTGAAATTATAAAGGAATAAACATAAATGCTGATTAAAGCAATCAGCATACAATTTCACAAATGATTATTAAAAATTGACTATTATGTACAGTATTTCTACAATTGATTAACATCCAAAAGGCCTTTCTTTACTTCAAGCAATCAAAAATACACATATCCCACAAGAACCCGTTCTGAATTTTATTAACAAATGTGGGTATCTGACCTTTAAACCACTCTTAAAAAATTTTCTGTAAAAAAAATGGCTAGTACAAAATACTTCAGTTAAATTTGCAATCCAATCGAATTAACTTTCATTTTGCTCACCCATATTCTCATAACCGCCAGAATCAGGGCCCAAGGCTACAACATAGAGAATGAAACCTTTCCCTACACTTTCTTTTGAAATAGGTCTGTGAATTGTCAAAAATTCACCCTCTACCCCTTTTAGTTTTATGGTGAATGTAGATGAATATAGAATGCATGGACTACAACCAAACAGAGAACACAAAGCAACTGCCTATACTTAATCATTTTCCCCTCTATTATATTAGATGTTGGTGTCAGGAGAGTGAGTGATCTGCTGGGTGAGCACAATGAAATTCATTCTTGGAGTGCCGAAGATTTTCTGCCATTACAGATTTAGAGAAGACAAATGTGGTCTCAGGCATGAAGTCTACACCATAAAAGGATCTGATTTATACACACACACACATATATATATATATAAAACTACAAACCTTAGTAAATATCCTCACCCTGTACCCGGGTAAAAGAAAAAAACAAAACTTAATTCTGATTTTTAAAGAAAAAAGGGAGTACAGAAAAAAGGGAGTTTTGCCTAATTGTCCTAAAGGACAAGAGAACCCCTCCCAATTTGCTTTCAAATAAGACTGAGAATTTAACATGCAGGGCACTTCCATATACAAGAAATGGGCGGCCTACAGTAAGCCAAATATAGGGTGTGTGTGTGTGTGTGTGTGCATGTTCCCCACCAAGATGCAGCACTACACTCAGCAGGCTTTCCCTTCCCAAGGCTCCAAAGCCTCCCAAAAGGACCACAAGGGGCTGAGGCCTGGAAAGGCCCCCGGCCCCCTTTGCTTCTGGGGTTCTTGCTGAGCCTGTCAGGTTGCTTCCTTGAACAAATTCAAATCACTGAAGCTAGGAAGAGAAATGAGATAGGGAGGGACTGAGAGGAGGGCAGTAGAGGCAAGGGATATTAACAGAGGGATGGAGAGAGAATGGGGAAAGGTAGAAAGGAAAGAAAGGAAAGAGGGGGGAGAGGGGAGAAGAAAGGGAAGGGAAGGAGATGGGAAAGGAGGAAGAGTTAAAGGGAGAGGGAAAGGAAAGGAAGGGGAGACAGGAAAGGGCAAAGGGGAGGGAGAGGGGGAAAGGGAGGGCAGGAAGGAAAAGGGAAGGCGGAGGAAGCAGGAAAAGGAAGAAAGAGGAGAGGAAGGGAAGGGGGAGGGGAAAGGGGAGAGGAAGGCGAAGGGAAGAGGACGGAGCAGGAAAGAGGGGAAAGAAAAAGGGAAGGGAGGGGAAAAAAGGGAAGGGGGAAAGAGGCGTGGGAGGGGAAAGGGGACATGGGGAGGGGGAGGGGGAGGGAGGGAGAGGACCTTCCCCCTCTGGCAGGGGAGGGCACAAAAGGGGGAAGGGGCAGAAGCGCGGAGCAGGGGCAGGGGGCCAGCCCGGCCTCGCCCGGCTCCCGGGACGCAGAGCCCCACCTGCGCCCACCCCCAGCAGCAACCCTCGGCCCCGCCCAGGCCCGGCTCCCCGACTCCGGCCTCCCCACCGCCTGCGCAGCTCACCTGCCTAGAGGTGCCCGCGCCAGGAGCCCGAGGCGCCGCCGCCCAAGTCCCGCAAGCTCCGCAGCCGCCGAGCGAGCGTCCAACCGCTGCCGCCTCCCGCCTGGCACTGAGCTCCGCGCGGCGCGCGGGGGAGCGCGCGGCCCGGGGGCGGGGCCCACCGCCGGGCAGGCCCCGCCCACGGGGAGGGGCGACGCCGAGCAGCCCGCTCAAGCCCCGCCTCCTCCCTCCCCACTTCCGAAGGGCCGCCGCCCTAGCCGAGGGTTGCCCTGCCCAGAGGTGGGGATAGGACGGAACCGCGCCTGCTCTAGCCAGGCCCCTGGATCTCAGGGTGGGGAGGCTTCGGGCCCCGCCCTCTCTGCCTCCCCATGCGTCGCAAATGATAGTGCGCATGCGCCCCGCCTATTCCCAGTCTCTCCTTCCTCAGGACTAAGCCTAGCCCGGTCCCATGAAGCTCCGCCCACTCCCCCCGAAACTCACTAGCCGACCTCATTCCGCTTTTACTGCCTTCTCAGAGCTCCGCCCACTGCCTCAACAAAACTCCTCCCATTGCACCCTTAGCCCCGCCTCCTGATCCGAGGAGCGGCCTGGGGCTTCTGGGAGGGCCCCCACCACCTGCACTTGGGCCCTGGCTTATCCCGCCTCCCTCTCTTCTTTCTCATCCCAGGTACACTGAGTGCTTCCCAAAGCTCCTCCCTAGTCAGTGGGAAACAAGCAAACCTGGAAAGAAGTCAGGACTCCTAATGAGAGGCCATGAGTTCGAATGCTGCCTTTGCTACTGGAGGTAGCTGCATGGTGCGGTAGACTCTGGACCTATGAGATCACCTGAGTTCAGATGTGACCTCAGGTACTTTACGGTGTGACCCTGAACAAGTCACTGGACCTCTCTCAGCCTCAGTTTCCCCATCTGTAAAATGAGGAAAGTAAGCCAAAGTTGTCCGGAGGAACAAGAGATCTTTTTCTTTTTTTTCTCTCCAGACAATAAGATTTAAGTGACTTGCCCAGGGTTACACAGCTTGTAGGTGTCAAGTATCTGAGGCAGGCTTTGAACTCAGGTCCACTGTACCACCTTAGCTGCCCCAACAAAAGAAATTTTTTAAGATGTTTCATTATTGTGTAATCTTGAGTAAGTTAATTAAGCCTGTTTTCCTTCTTTCTAAAATAAATTCTGACTGCCATAGTCTTGTCCGGTGGTGACCAAATTTACCTCCCTGAATCTCAATTCCTTTTTCTGTAAAACAATAGGACCAGGTGAAATGATTTCCCCAATGTCCTGTCCAGCTCTAAATCTATCATCCAAATGGCACCACGCTATCTTGCTAAGTGGTAGCCATGGGCAAGACATCTTTACTTTTCTGAGCCTTAGCTTCTCATTCTGTAAATGCAAGGGCAGTGGACTAGATCAGAGGGGTCAAACTCAACCCAAATAAAGTGTAATTATTAGTGTGAGAGCTCCTTGAGGTCGCGGTGCAGAAGATTTTTTTTCCTTTCTTTGTATCCTCAGCATTTAGCATGGTGCCTGGCATATTGTAATTGAAGAATAAATGCTTGTTGATATGATGCTAAGACAAGATGATTTCTAAGGTCCCTTCTACCTCTGATACTTAAAAATCCTCTAATTCTACGATTCCCCTCTTTGAAACTAGGAAAGAGTAGATTTGGTTTGCTTATGCTCTTTTTCTGCCAGGTCTTCAGAGCAGGGGCACAGTTTCACCTCCCAGGCATTATGGTAAATAGTGGATTATCACTGCTGAGCTTGCAGTCAGGAAAACCTGAGTTTGAATCTCATCTACGATGCTGTCTGATCATGCATACTAAAAAACTTACTGTTTTGAACTTCACTTTCCTCATCTGTAAAAAGGGGCCATCCCAAGACCCCACATCACAGGGTTGGAATGAGGTTAGGAGGGATGTTACATCCACGGTATCTGGCAAACATTAAAGGGCCTCATTGATCTTCTTTGGCAATGAAGGATGAACACACAAGGGGCCTCATAAAAGTCAGTTATTATTAAGAATGTCTGTTCTGGGCTGGCAGAGCCTGCTATCCCACATCTAATCATTAATTAAAGTAGGGCCTCTTACCCTGCTTTGTGTCACGGTTCCCTTTGAGCAGCCAGTCTGGTGAAGTCTATGGAACCCTTCTCAGAATCGTGTTTTCAAATGCACAAAATAAAATATTGAGGATTACAGAGGACACCAACATATTAAAAATATTGGAAAAAGTTATGAAAAATTTAATAAATGCTTACTGACTGACATCTCTTCCACCAGATTGTGAGCTCTTTCAGGACAGGAACTGGCTTTTGCCTTGCCTTGTATCCCCAGTGCCTGGCACACAGTAGGCATTTAATAAATTCTTACTGACTGTCTGTTCCAGGCTACCTGCTTCACATTTATGGCAGTGGTATTTGAGAGGTTCAGCTGGATGTTTTCACTGCTACTTTTAGGGCATAAGTGTCATTTCTGGTGATTTACTCCTTGCCCTGGCAGCTGCCCAAGGATCAGTGAGTGCCACCTCATCAGCTGGTCAGCTGAGTGGTTGCTTACTTACAAAGAGAGCAGAAAGAGATTGCACAACCAGCCACAACAGAGGAAATAGCACCCAGGCATACTGGCTGGCTCCACTGGAGCCAGGAGGAAAGAGACACTTGGGAGAAGCACATGGGTGCCAGTTGGCATGGAGGCCCTGGAAGGCATCCGACTTGCCCCTCTCTTTCTCCGTAAGCTAGAGAGTGTAGGACAAGCAAGCCAGATGCTCTAACCAGACAGACATTCCAGCAGCCTGAACTGGAAATAGGCAGAATGGAGAATCCCTGAAATTGAAGTGCATGCAAAGAGATAGGGAATTCTCACCTCCATCCCCAGCTGACTTTTTGCAAAGCCCCCAGCTCCCTTTCTCTAGAAAAGAGAGCTAGAAACCCCGATTTGCCATGAGTAACCAGGGAAAAGGAGTAAATTAATCCTACTGAAATATTTAAGAAAACCATATAAATTAGAGGGGTCCGCAAGCCCCTAATATGAAAACAGGTAGCCCCAAAGTCAAGTACCTGTAAGGCTGGAGCTGGAGACTCTCAGGGGAAAATGAACATGCACTCTCAGGAGTATTGATTTTTACACAACTCTCTGATGATACAGCAGGCCCTGGGCATGGGCCATAGTGGATAACCCAGTGAACAATTTATAAGCAGGTAAGGATGGTTGCCTCAAGAAAATTAAAAAAAGAAGAAGAAAAAAACCTTCCACTAGCCCTTTCTAGCCTATAGACTGAAGGGGATTCAATTTGGTTTAACCAGGCACTGTGATAGTTCCAGTCTCCAAGAAGCTTATATCTGCCTAAGTGGGAAAAAACATAAACAGATAATAATATTAGCTAGCATTTATATAGCACTTTAAGATTTGCAAAATGCCTTCCATGGATTATCTCCTTTGCTCCTCATTGCAACCCTGTGGAGTAGATGCTCTTATTTCCTAAATTTTATAGATGAGATAACTAAACCTCTGAGAAGCTAAGTGACTTAATAAAGTGTCTGGAGCAAGATTTCAACTCCAATCTTCCAAACTCCTCCAAATCCAGCTTTCTTTCCCTTGAAGCTACCTTTCTCTCTAAAAGATAAGAGGGGTCAATCCTCTGACTTGTAGGTTAGATATTGCCTTCTCTAAAGGAAAGCTGTGGGACCAATAAAAATCCCACTGGAGGCCAGAGTAAAGTCCAAGAAGTATTGCCCCCAGGCCAGGGTCTTGATGGCCAGGAGACCAGGCCCGTTTGGCATGCATGTCTGCTCACCTCATAGAATTCCTGCTTCTTACTACCAATACCAAAAAACAACCTAGAAAAGAAGAAGGGGGAGCCAGTTCTGAGGGAAAAGGAGAATGGGGCTTGATAGGATTATGAAGGTAGCATCTATTCCCTTCCCCCCACACCTTACCCATTCCTTTCCCAATTTCAGGCACTCACCTGGGACAATATTCCTCCACAAAACACCTTCCAAAACTCTCCTGTGGCTCTGTTTCAGTGGGACAAGAGGAGATCCTGGAGCTTCCTTTCAGAAGCATAACAAGCTGTGTTAACCTCTATCTACCTATCTATCTCTTTTTCTACCTATCTCAGTCTCCTCACTTTCCTCATCTCCAAAATCGGAGGGCTCCCAAGGTCCCTTCTAGCTCCAAATCTAGGCTTTTATGATTCTTCTGCCTGGATCTACACTTGAAGAGGGGTGCTTTCTTCCCTCCCCAACACCTGATGCAAAGCCCAAAAAGGAAAGCCAGCCAGAGTCAGGGTTAAGGCATTGGCATCACTTCAAAAGAAGAGCCCACCAAAATCTAAGGTGTTCAATAAATGCCAATAAGAAAAATGACACTCCTAGATAAACTCAGTAGAAGCCCTGCCAGGTGGTACTCAAGTTTGGATCCATCTTGGCAAGGAAGAGGGTTCTCTCATACATGTATCAACCATCATTGGGCTCATAAACCCTTGACCCCAGCCAACTCCTCTCCCCTTTGAACGTCCAGACAACTCACAAACAGGAAATAGAAGACACAAAGCAGATCAGAACCACCAAGAACTTTCTAGTCAATGCAGGGAACACCATGTACTTTGGGCAACAGAAGCTCTAATTCACAAGGCCCTCGGACCTTGCCAACATGGCAGCAAAAAGACAGAAAGGGAAATGTCCATTGATTCCTCAGTGGTGTTGTTCCATCAATAACAAAAACCCATGTACTACATAAAAAACAGCTGGGTGTTTGGGTGAACGTTTCCATTTTCATCTGGAAGTAGGATTGGTGCGGAGACATTCTGTGTGGAGACATTCTGGACTTGCAGTCAGGAAAAAAAATGGGAATTTAGACTGGATGTCCTGGGGAAAACTTCCTAACAATTTTGCTATGGTTCAGTTGTTTGTCAGTCATATCTGACTCATCATGACCCATTTGGGGGGGTTTTCTTGGCAAAGATACTGGATTTCCTTCTCCAGTTCATTTGATAGATGAGGAAGCTGAAGCAGATGGGGTGAAATGACTTGCCCAGGGTCACACAGCTAGGAAGTATCTGAGACCAGATTTGAATTCATGAAATCCTCCTGACTCTGCACTATGGCACCACCTAATTTGAGTTGTCCAAAAGGGTCAGGGCTGCCTCAAGAGATAATGGGCTCCCCCTCATTGGAAATATTCAGCAAGGAGCTGGATATACTTGTCAGGTACATGACAGTGAAGGTTTCTTATGTGTAAGGTGGACCCAATGGCCCCTGGAGGACCTTTGAGCTATGCAATTTGGTGATTCTGTGAAAGGCTCCAATCCCTCCCTCAGTAGGAAACCTTTCCCTCAACCGCTGCCTCCAAGTAATTCCTGCATAGATCTTTTTAAAATTTATTATTTACTTTTATTATATTTTAAATTATTTTTTAAAATTATTGAATTCTAAATTCTCTCCCTCCCTCCAGCCCCTCCCCATGCATTGAAAGGCAAACAATATTATATCAATTATAATGTGAAATCATACTGCATTGACCTTGCATAATTACATAATTATTTACATGTTGTCCTCCCTTGGTTGCACAATGGATGGATTGCTGGGCTTGGAGTCAGGAAAAGCTGAATTCAACTGCTCCTTCAGATACTTTACTAGCTGGGTGACCCTGGGCAAGTCACTTCACCTCTATCTACCTCAGGTTCCTCAACTGTAAAATGGAAATAATTACAGCACCTACCTTGCAGAGGTTTCCTGAGGATCAAATGAATTAGTTCCTGGCACATAGTAATTAGTTCCTGGCACATAGTAGGTGATTAATAACATTCCCTTTACCCTTCCCACTTAGAATGTGGTCTTGGTTACTCCTCTACAAAAAACAAAGATGGCCTCCCTGGTCCCTTCTAATTCTAAATATAGGACCTTAAAATAAAGCTGCTTGAAGGCAGGAATTTTTAAAAAAATTTTTAAATTAATTTTAATTAATTAAAATTAAATTTTAAAAGAGGCAACTAGGTGGACAATGGGTAAAACACCAGCTCTGGAGTCAGAAGGACCTGAGTTCAAATGTGTCCTCAGACACGTGACACTTACTAGATGTGTGATCCTGGGCAAGTCACTTAACCCCAATTGCCCTGCAAAAAGAAAGACTAAATTCAAAACAGGAACTATCTTTTGTCTTCCTTTGTGTTCCCAGAACTCAGCACAGCCTCTGGCACCTAGCATTATTCATGAACTTACTACTTGTCAGGGGTGTTCTCTTCTGAGTCAGGTTTGGATAAGATGGAGGATGAGGTGCTATCCAAAGTTCAGCTTCCGTGATCCTATGACATCTGGCTTCTCTTCTTGGGTCTGTCACCATCTAGCTGTATGATCTTAGGCAATTCGCTCTCCTCTCTTGGTCTCAGTTTACCCCTCAGTAAAATGAGAGAGGAGGGGAGAGGGGGAGAACACTGAAGGGATTAGTTAGGTTCCTTTGTTGTTTTAACCACTCACTGACCTGCATCTTCTATCAGCACTCAGGCAGAGGTTTGTTGGTCAAAATTTAACAACCTTCTCTCCAGAAAGGAAAAATAGACCATCATCCACTTTCAAGTTTCATCTTTCTTAAGTCTTAACCATCGGCAAAAACAATAACTCAAGCACTGATCTGTAGTATTTACTGACCTCCAAGATATAAATGCTCACAATGAGAAATCTGGAATCAGACTGCATGACCTTCGATAAGTCACCTGACTGGGTCTCCGCTTCCTCATGAGTATTACTTGAGAACTGGACGAATAATGATAGCTAGCAACTCTAGAACACTTTAAAGGTCTGCAAAGTACTTTATGAATATTATATCACAATCTTCACAAAAAGCCCTGGGCTACAAGTACTATTATTATCCCTGTTTTATAGTGGAGCAACTGGAGGCAGACAGATGATGTGATTTGCCCATAGCCACACAGCTTGAAAGGATCAGAGACAGGATTTGAATTCAAGTCTTTCTCCTTGGGGCCAGGCCCATTGTGTGAACCACCTCTAAGGTCTCTTCCAGCTCAAAATCTATGACCCCCTGGCACTCCAGAGGCAGCACTCATTCCTCTGTACCACACTAGATTCAGAGGAGTCAAACTTGCCCAAGGTTACACAGCCAGAATGTGGCAGAGGTGAAATGTGACCCTAGGTCTTCCCTAACTCCAAGCTGATCCCTCTTTCCAACCCACTAGATTTCCCTTTTCTGGGATAATATAGCCCCAAGTATACTTTCCTGTTATTCCCTCCCCCCCTCCCAGAGTATCCCACAAAAGGATGAATTTGAACCACACTAAGATTTCTGGGACACCCTGGAGAGTCCTCTAGCCCCCTCTATCACCAGAGAGGCATTGCTTGTAACAAAGAGTAAAAAGGTAAGAAAAAGAAAGGCAGTCCTACAAAACTTAGTCACACACTTAGGTCTCGCTGTACATGAGCTATAAGCACCCACTGTCCTCCACCTCTGCAAGAGGAAGCAGGAAGGTGGATTTCTCATCTCTTCCTCAGGGTCAACCTTGGGTCATTATCATTACCCATCATTCAGTTTTCAGGTTTCACGGCTGTTACTGATGCTCCACTTTCCAAAGCCAAATATTGATTTCACATTCACTCTCTCTCTTTTTTTTTTTAAATCTGATCTGATCTAAAGCACTCAGACTGAGGGATATGATCTCCCCTTTACCTCCATCAGAGAGAGGAAGGACTGGTTTTGTTAGCTCTAGATTAAGCAATTGCACAAAAGCAGGATCGAGCTCCCAAATATCTTAAGTTCTGCAAAGTCCCTGAATCTGGGAAAGGCATTGGGGCACTTCCCAGTGGGGAAACTGAGTGTCCAAAGTTATCACCCTCATAAGTGTCATTTGAGGAGGAAAGGAAATGTAATGGCCATCTGACCCAACCCTAGCATTTTTATTTTGTTTTGTTTTGTTTTTGGCCAAAGTTATGATTTTTTTTCAGAGGGTGGAATTCCCAGTATGGAATCTCTCTCTACCATGCAAGGTAGAAACGTCTCTGAACCTTGGGGTTGCTGTTCATTCTTTGTTCTCAGAGAGGACCATGACATCAGGGAGGCGATTGCCTTGGCTTGCAAGTGAATTGGATTTAAGTGAAGCAGAATTATGCAAAGTCACCAGCTTCACTTTCTCCTACAGAACCATCCAAGTCCAGTGGCCAGATGTTGATCAGGACGACTGGAGATGGCCCCTGATTAGAGCCCTAAAGAATGTAAAATACAAGTGGGAACGTTTAATTTGTTTTTCTTTTGATCCCCAGCGCCTAGCACAGAGTTTGGCACATAGTAGGTGCTTAATAAAAGAGTATTGACTCAGACTTAATGAGAAGGCTGCTTTGGGGGACAAGCATTTGGCTTTTGAGCAATGAGAGGCAACTAGGACTCCAACCCCAGTGGTGTTTCTGACCCTAAGACTGACCTTCTGTCCTTCACTCTCTGTGGCTTCCAGGTTTACACCTGTGGTCACTTGCTACTTTTGTGAACCTGAGCAAGTCATTCTCCGGGCCTCGATTTCCTCATTTGTAAATGAGGGAGGGGGTCAGAGGAGAAGACCTTTAAACCTTCTCTTCCTATGCCCTTTCCAGCCTTGGCTTTCAGAACAGTAATCAGATTATCTGCACTGGCAGTCCTGGCATGGACCACCATCTTATCACTTGCCCTACTATCCCAATCACCTTCTTTTTGGCTTCTCTCTCCAAAACACCCCTCCCAAGTCTACACTCTCCTCCATGGATTGAATCCCTCTCTTAGAACAGAAGTGTCAGGCACATAGCTTCTTCCTTCCCTCCTTTCTTCCTTCCTTCCATTGGAGCAAGGAGGGCCTTAGAACAGGGAATGTCAGGGCTAGGAAGAACTTTAGAACAAGGGATGTCAGAGCTGGAAGGGGCCTTAGAACAGGGGGTGTCAGGGCTGGACCTTCAGGATAAGGTTGGCCAATCCCTCATTTGACAGAGAAACTAATCTATTGTTTCATTTGATTCTCCATCCATCATCCAGAGCCCCTCCCTCTTCCAAAGCCAAGGGGTCCCTGCTCTTTCTTTTAGGATATAACCTAACAGAATTGCTCTAGCCCAATCAATCATGTAACTTGCATGAGGTTCTGAGGATGCTTTCATCCATTATTCCACAGGGGTCTTGCCTGGAGTCTTGCCATACAATGAGTGGTAGAACTGGACCTTGAACTCTGGGTCTTCCAATCCAGGCCCATGGCTAGATTTCTTCTCCCTCCTACCAGTGCAAGGTGAGGAAGGAGGGAACAGGTTCCTTTCATCAGTCTCTGGATACCAACTGAAAGACCCCCAAGACCATCGAGGCCAACCAGGTCCTTTGCCTTTCTGCTCCCTCAGAGAGCTGGTTTCATCTTTCTGTGCATCCCAGTCATCTAGCACAGAGTCCTGCCTACAAGATGCCTTTAACAACTCGTCTTAGAAGGAGAGGCAGTGGCCTTGAGAGCTGGAAAAATCTGAGTGCTTCAGATGTTTACTACCTGTGTGACTATGGGCTCAGTTAACCACTCTGGGCCTCAGTTTCTGAATCTGTAAAATGAGAAGGGGGATGTCAGATTCAATGGTCTCTAAGGTCTCTTCCAGCCCTAAGTCTATGACCCTATGAATGAGGCACCATCTGTTTGCAGGAAACTGACTTTCACTGGTCTCCCACCCCCAGCCCATCAGCCGCCATTCATTCCCCTTGAGCGTTCATTATTCAGGGATGGAGGAAAATATAATTCTCCAAGCTACCCAAGGCCCACATCTGCTCCTTGTTCCCAGAGGCTTCCATGGCTGACAGTGTTTTTCATGTATGCAAATGCAGACTCGGCTTCAAAGGGGATTAAGCAGCTCTGGGGATGAAAACAGGGTGGAATTACAAACCCAAACACCCAAGGCAGGTGAGAAGGCAGGCTCAAAAGCACCCAGCCCTCCCTCTGACTGCATCAGATGTTCCCAGGATGCAAGGCCTTAGGTCTGATAGCAAGAAAGAGAAAAAGAAGCAGGGGGAGGGGGAGAGAGAAAGAAAGAGAGAGAGAGACAGACAGAGACAGAGACAGAGAGACAGAGAAACGAACAGAGAGAGGGAGGAGAGGGAGAGGGGGAGAGAGAGAGGGAGAAGGAGGGAGTGAGGGAGAGAAGGAGAGGGAGACTTTAGAAATAGAGCAAAGGATGTGTGAGACCTGAAAGGAAACATGGGATCTTAACAGAACAGAAACAAAACCCCACACAAAGAACAACAAAAACCTCACAAAATGCTGGAGCAAGCAGAGGTATGAGAACATGGACAGAAGTGAAAAAAACAAAACTTAAAACACAGGATGTCAGCTCTGGGAAGGGCCTTAGAACAAGGGATGGCAAGGCCAGGAGGGCCTTAGGACGTAGACTCAACAATGAAAACTGACTTTGGAGATAGAGGACCTGAATTCCATTGTTACTTCTGAGGTTTACTACTAGTGAAATCTTGGATAAATCATTTAAACTCCCCATACTGCAATACCTCAGTTTCTTAATTTGAATTGGAATGTAACTCAATTAATTATTCCTCCCCTCCCACTTTAAATGAATTACTTTGTTAGATAAGAACACCTCTTGATGGAATTCATCAATCAGAAACCAGGGTGAACTGGGGCCTGTATACCTCCTTCATTTGTAAGACTTTGTTACAATAATTAGCTCATTTTAAGCCTAATGGTCCCATAGTTTTTGGAAGTTTGATTTTATTTTCTTTGAAAACATTTTTTGAAATTAATTTTTTCAGTGAAAACCCACTTCTCTCAACCCACTGAAAAAGAAAAGCCAGTCCCATTACAAACACGTACGATTAAGTAAAACAAATTCCCTCTTTAATTAACCATGTCCTCTAAAAATGTTTCAAGGTGTATCATCTTTCTGTCTAGAGGTAGGTGGCATGCTTTATCATTTACAAACAGTCTATTTACATACAAAATTATGAGTTCAAACAATATGACTACTAGCCTCGAAATAGGAACAGTTCTAGGTCACAAGAGTAGGGAATCTGCTGCCTCAAGGCCACATGTGGCCTTCTAGGTCCTTGGGTACAGTCCTTTGACTGAGTCCAAGTTTCACAGAACAAATCCTTTTATTAAGGGGATTTGTTCTGTGAAGTCTGGATTCGGTTGAAGGGCCTAGGACCTAGGAGGTCACATGTGCTGGTTCCCCACTCTTGGCTAGGATACAGGCACTAAGTTGGGCTCTCTGCTTTATTTATATTTACATCTATTTCTAGCTGACCCTGTGGTTGAGGACAAATTCAGATTACTGGAGAAGTTTGGTGTCTGCAGGAAGCTTGAAAGGAACTGTCCCCTTCCTCAGAACTCCCCTCAGCTTGAGCTCCTAAGTGGTGAACCCTCCTGGTTATCACTCTTACATCCTACAGATCCCACAATACTTCTCTTTCTCTCTTCCCTGGATGCCCCCTGGGTTGTAGATTCATTCTAGCTCAGCTCTATATTATTCTGCTCCTTCTCAAATTCTAGACTCTAGAACCTGAGAAGGAACAGGATAATCTTGACTCTAGAGCCTTTAAATTTTCATCGGATTCTGGGATCATTCCACCTTTTTAGAGAACTTCCTTAGGATGCACAACTCTCCCATGTCTACCTCCTTGAAACAAGGAGATGGACCTGTTCACACAGTTGAGATTGACCGGTTCGAGCAGTGTTCTTACTTAAAGAAAATAGTTTCTTTTGGGAGGGGCAAAAATGGAGCCTTTCCTTTTGAGATCACTGTCAGCACTGTATCAATGAGTGCTCTAATAAAACCAGGTATTCACTAAGAACTCAGGATGTAGTTACAAAAGTGTAACAGCTCGAAATCCTCAAGTAGGCTACGTATTTACTAGGATAAAAGGGGCCTTATCAGAGAGAATGTTCAAGCTGGGAGAGGCCTGAGAACAGGGATATCAGGGATGGGTATGCTCTTTGTACAGGGAATGTCAGAGCTGGGAGGACTCTTAGAACAGGGAATGTTAGGGCTGGGAGGGGCCTTAGAACAGGGGATGTCAGGGTTGGGAAGCCTTAGAACAAGATACTAGGGCTAAGAGGGACCTTGGAAGAGCTGATGTCAGGGCTGGGAGGCAGGTTAGAGACCACGTGCTCCAGTACCTTCCTATTACTTCTTTGGAAGCTGAGATCAAGGCAGTCATATTCCTTGTTGCTGGTCAAATAGAAAGTTAAGCATCGGAGACAAGACTGGCTTAGAACTCTTGTCTGATGCAAAAATCAGCTTGTTTTCTGCTAAACTTGCATATCATCTTAAGACTGAATTGAGATTGTAGGAAGGATTCAAATGCACCTGCTTTCGGAAAATGAATTTTGAGAACTCCTCAGTGACTTGAGCAGCCTCTGGTGAATCTCCAGGAAGCCGTTCCCAGCTGGTACCTGGGGACACGTTGGCTACCATTCAGCCAGGGCTCTATTGGCATCTGATCTGTTGTCCAGTTTAATGCAATCACTGGAGCTGGTCTCACACCATTTTTCCAGGAGTCTATGGTTTTTTCATCCATTACACTTGAATCTCTTTAAGGACAAAGACTGCTTCTCTCTCTCCTCCTCCCCTCTCCCTGTCTCCATCTTTCTTGGTTTCTCCTTCTCTGTGCATCTGTCTCTCCTTCGCTTACTTTCTCTTTTTCTGTCTCTTTTTCTCTGTCTCTCTTTCTCTGTCTTAGTTTCTGTCTCTTTCTCATTGTCTCTCTCTGTCTCTCAGCTTTGTAGCCCCAGCACTAGGAGATAAAAGACCTTCAATAAATACTTGTTTCTTCATCAGCTAATCCAAAGTCAGAGTGGGGAAAAACTCCAAAGTGAGCTAACTTCTAAATCTCACCAGGAGAGGAAAGAGAGAGAAGTAGGGCCCCCAGGCTTCCACCTCTGAGGGTCCTAGACCCAGAAAAGAATGAGGAGAAATCAGAGATTTCTGATCCAAACGAGAAAGAATTATTAATTCGTTCATCCTTTCCCCACAGTTAGGTAGAGTGGGGCTACCACTCTACCTAATTTTGGTCCTGGGTTCAAATCCCAGTACAGTTAATTACCTCCTGTGTAAGTAACCTCAGGCTCCTAATTTGACCTCTTCGGGCCTCTGTTTTCTCTACCAGAAAAAGCGGAGGGAGGTTGTTCAAACCTCTTTGGTCTCCTGGACACTCCCCCTTCCCCCCAAGATGGCATTCTGGTGAAACTGATGGACTCCTCAATCCATAAAATACATGGGACGACAAAAGATGGCCATTACATTGAAATACAGTTGTCACAATATTTTTAAAATCCAGTCCACAGACCCCAGGTTAAGAACCCCAGCTTTAACGAATGGGCAACTAATATCCCTCCCCTCTCTCTGGCCTCGAGCACAGGACCCAGGCCTACATCAGAGAGCTGAGTCGGGGTTAAGAACCCCGGGCCAGAAGATCTCCGGAGGTCCCTTCCTGCCCTAAAGCCAATGATTTTTCTCTTCTTGCCCCTTAGCTCCTCCCTTCTTACGCCCGGTAGTAACCCCTCCCTGCTGACCACTCCCTCAGTCACGCTACGACCTCTCACCTTTCCGGGCTAGGGGCGCAGACGGTGGGCGAGCCGTAGGGGCCTCAAAGGTTTTCTTCATGTCCAGCACTTTGATTGGCTTGTCATCTGTCCCGGACTGGGGAAGGGACGTCGATGTGGTCCGCTCGTCCTCAGTCCCGACCAGGAGAGAGGGCATCGATGTGACCCGCTTGTAGTCCTCTGTCCGGATCAGGAGAGAGGGCATCGATGTGACCCTCTTGTCCTCAGTCCCGACCAGGAGAGAGGGCATCGATGTGACCCTCTTGTCCTCTGTCCGGATCAGGAGAGAGGGCATCGATGTGACCCTCTTGTCCTCAGTCCCGACCAGGAGAGAGGGCATCGATGTGACCTGCTTGTCCTCAGTCCCGACCAGGAGAGAGGGCATCGATGTGACCTGCTTGTCCTCAGTCCCTCGCAAGAGAGAGGGCATCGATGTGACCCTCTTGTCCTCCGTCCGGATCGGGAGAGGAAGCGTCTCTGTGACCGGTTTGTTCTTAGTCTGGACCAAGGGAGGTAGTGTCGATGTGACCCACTCATCCTCAGTCGGGACTTTGCGAGGGGGCGTCGGTGTGACTCTCTTGTCCCCAGTCCGGACCAGAGGCTGCGGTGGGGTCACTTCTGGTTGATTCTCGGGGGCCCGGATCACGGAGGAGGTCACGGAGATCTGCAACCGTCGGGGCTCTGGAGTCCAGTTTCCTGCCAGGGCGCACGGCAGGCGGCTCACCTGCCTGCCACTGTCTGGCGCCCCGTCGGAGGAGCTGCTCCCCTGGCGGCTCAGGCAGCCCCGGGCACTGCTCACCACTGGGCCCGCAGGTCCGTGGGCCGCTGCCAGGCTGCGCACATGGAGCTCGCTCTCCTCCCGGATGTACACCACGGGCCCCCGCCGGGACTCCCCTCTGAAGTTCAGAGGCCGGCTCAGCCACAGAGTCTCTCTGGAGACTTGCAGGAGACTGGAGGCTTCGGGGGATTCTTCGTCCGACTTGGAGCCCTCCCGAATCCTATTGCACGGGGCGCCCCCCCGGGGGGGCCAGACAGAGGTCTGCATGAGGGGTAGGTAGGTGGGCGGCACCCGCTCTTTCCTCCCGTAGGCTCCAGCAGGAGGGTACCGAGACCCTCCAGTCAAGGCCAAACTCTTCTGGTCGACGCCCCGAAGTCGCGCATCCCCCCGAGGGGGCGGGGCCAGGGAGCTGTAGCCCGAACCCCCTCCCTCTCTACTCCTAGACTCGGTCCCCCTGGCGCCCGACGAAGCCCTGGAGCTTTGGGTGCTTGCAGGGGGGAGGGGTAGCTGCGGAGCTCCAGTTGGACCATCTGCTGCCCCTTGGGCGGAGGAGGGAGAAGAGGAGGAGTAAGGAGGGAGAGGGAGGCCCCTCCTAGCAGCAGCCGCGGCAGCTGGGTTCCCGGAGGGGGAGTGTGAAGTGAGGAGGGGCTGCTCCCTGCGAGACGCGGGATTTGGGTCCCAGCCAGAACGAGGAAAGGAGGGTGGGAAATGAGGGGTGACATCCACAAGGCAGGTGTAATCGACGGGACCTCCCCCCGTCCCGGGTTCCAAGCACCAGGAGAGCGGGGATCGCTAATCAGAACGTATGTGGCAACCCTGTGAAGCGGACTGGGGAGCCAGCTGGGGCTGCAGGATCCGTGGATCAACCTGGGGGGGGGGGGGGTGTCGGAGAAGGGTGCTCTGGTCTCCCCTCCCCCTGCCTCGCGAACGCAGCGGCCTCTCGTGCTCCGCAGAGCCTCGGCTCAGGGCCTTTTATGGTGTGCGAGGTGTCCTTGGCTTGGGAAGGGGGGGGATACAGAGTGGCGCCCGGGCAGGGCAGGAGGTGGGTGGAGAGTGACGCCCCTTACAGGGACTCAGGGGAACCTGCAGGGGCCTCCAGACTCCCTAGGCTGGCTCTTCTTCGTCACTTCCAGCCTGGCCATACCCACGGTTTTGGACTCCAGAGCCTGCTCACCTCAGCCTTGACTGTGAGACAAGAGAGATTCCCCAGGGGGACTCAGAGGAGCTGCTGCCCATCCCCCTCTCTCCCTCCCCTCCCTCAACACTTCACTCGCCGTGGAGGGCTTTGGCTATTTCTGCAGCAGTCTGCGTTTCCCAGGGAGTCACAGGACCTCAGTTTCCCCTTCTGTCAAATTCTCTAATTGGAGGGAGGCAGCTGGAAAGGATACTGGGCTTTGGAGTCAGGGGACCCCAAGGTTTGAATCCCAATCCTAGGTCTTCTCTGAGACTCAGTTTACTCATCTGTGAAATTAAGGTGTGTGTTCTTCCTTCGTTGCCAAAGAAGACCATGCCATCAGAGAAATAATGACATGACTTTCACTTGACTTTGTTTTGGAGTGAGAGAGGGCTGTGCAGGTCACCAGCCTCAATTCTCCTCCAGAGCCATCTGAATCCAGTGATTCAACAGGATGATTGGCAATGACCCAGGATGAGGCAATTGGGGTTAAGTGACTTGCCCAAGATCACATAGCTACTGAGTGTCAAGTGTCTGAGGTGAGATTTGAACTCAGGTCCTCCTGACTCCTGCACTGGTGCTTTATCCACTGCATCACCTAGCTGCCCCATTCCGACTCTGATATACTTTATTCCTGGCCTTGACCTTCTATGCTCTAACGCTGACATTTGATGTTCTTAAGGTCTCTCTCCTCTCTGACATTCTGTCAGGTATGTCTGTCCAGCCTTCTAATGCCCTGTCTTGTAGCAAATGTGTCAGAGGACAAGGGTTCAAATTCCGCCTCTCATGTTACTCTGTGTGAACTTGGGTAAGTCACTTACCCACTCTGGACCTCAATTTCTGCATCTGTAAAATGGGAAGGGCGGAACTCATTAGATGACTTCTATAGTCTTTTACAACATTATATCTCTGCTATGATTCTGTGTGATCGGTAAAGGAGTTCACATTCCCCTTTCAAGATAACAATCTGCAATTAACAAGGATCATTGATTGTGGCACTCACACAATCCTTCCGAAGACCTATGTTTAAATCCAGCTTCAGCCACTAACTAGCTATGTGACCCTGGGCAAGTCACTTAACCTCTGCCTGCCTCAGTTTCCTTATCTATAAAATGGGAATAATAAGAGCACCTGTCTCCCAGGGTTATTTCTCAGATGTGATGTTTAAAAAGTTCATGACACATCATTTTATTAATCGTGCTAGCATGTAATTAATAAAAGGAATTAGTGACACTCTTGAATACCAAAGATTATTTATGGAACCCACTCAATGCTTCTATGCCCTTGGAAGAGTAGGTGTTCCTGAGGGTGGCAATTAATTCTGATTGGTTAACAAGCAATGAGAGAGAATGAATATTATGATGAAAGTAGGACCTATTCTTTTGAGGGGTTGGAGGACGTGACTTTGATCACATCATTTACTTCCAAACCACCCCCAGATTTGGGCAATCTAATCAAAGAATTTACCCCTACTGGAACCTGAGTAGAACATAGTGGGCTGCCTCCCCAACTAGTGGGTCTGAACAAGATTGAGGAGGAAGTTAATCCAATGTCATTATTACCAAAGTCTTTGAGATGCTGGCTTAGCCTAATAGAAAATGTTTGAGAGGAATATCATTTCTCTCAGAGGATCAAATAACTCAATATTTAGAAAGTGCTATATGAAATCTAGGGAAGCTAGGTGGGGCAGTGGATAGAGAGTCAGGAAGACCTGAGTTCAAATCCAGCCTCAGACACTTCCTAGCTGTGTGACCCTGGGCAAGTGAATTCACCCTGTTTACCTCAGTTTCCTCATCTGTAAAATAAGCTGGAAAAGGAAATGGCAAACCACTTCAGCATATTTGCCAAGAAAACCCCAAATAAGGTCATGAAGACATGACTGAAAAACCACAAAAACAGAATTCTTTCCTTCTCCTCATCATTGTTATCTAGAGAGGGTTCAGAAGAGAGCAACCGGGATGAAGGAAATGGGAATCTTTAGTCCGAAGAAAAGACATTTTTGTAGGGGAATGACAAAGAACATAACTTTTTAGATATTTGGAGGGATCTTTCCATTTGGAGGAAGGATTCTATTCATTCTGTTTACACCTAGAGGTCAAAACCAGAGTAAAAGATAAGATTACAAAGAGACAAATTTTGGTTTGATATCAGGAGATGCTTCCTTGTAAAACTAACCCAGAGAGGAAAGCCCTGCCTGGGGAGGGAATAAGTTTCGGAAAAGGCTGGATGATCTCTGATTGGGAATATTGATGGTTCTTGCTAAGTTATGTGTTGGACTTGGGGGACCTTCACCTCTAGATCTGTGGTCCTATGAATATTTATAACAGGATTGTTTGTGGTAGCAAAGAACTGGGGTGAAGGGGAGAGCAGAAATAGGTGCCCATCAATTGGGGGATGGTGAAAAAACTGCTTTATATGCTTCTAATGGAATATTATTTTACTGTAAGGAAATGACAAATGCAAAGATTCGGAGAAGCACAGGAAGATTTAAATGAACTGATACAGAATGAAATGAGCAGGAGTAGGAAAACGATATGTATAATGACACTTAGTAGGTGCTTAATGTGGATGGATGGGTTGATAATTACTCTAACAATATAAACAGAAAGAGCAAAATAAATTGAAATTGAATTCTAGGTAATTATAAGGACTACCCTTAATAAGGAAGAGAGAAAAGAATTGAAGAAGTGTATGCCCTCTCCCTTCCTTGCAGAAATGGGCAGGGAGGGGGCTTATTGCATAGACTGGCAGACATGGTTGATGTTTAGGTTGGCTTGGTTTGACCATTCTTTTTTCTCTTTTTCATTAGACTGTGAGTTCCTTGAGAGCAGAGGCTGTCTTTTGCCTTTCTTTGTATTAACAGCTCAGTAACTGGCACACAGTGGGTGCTTAACAAATGCATGTTGACTTTAGTCTTAAAATCTTTGCCAGAAAGGGTGATTTTGAAATATTTTGAAATGAATGAGATATGGATACAAAAAGAATTATAAACAAAATAATGCTAATACCTCACATTTCTAACGAGTCCTTTAAATTCTACAAAGCTCATTTTCTACTAGTAATAGCTGGAATTAATGACACTTTAAGGTTTGCAAAGCACTTTACACAAATGGATCCTTACAACAGTCCTGGAAGGGAGGTTATGTTAATCCCATTGTACAGATGAAGAAACTGACACAGGCAGAAATGAAGTGACTTGTTAAGTAAGTGTCAGAAGCTGGATTTGAGCTCAGGTCTATTTGACTCCAGGCCTACCTGTCCTTGTCCTTCAGTGCAGGAAGTACACACTCCATTTTACTGAGGAGAGCAGTAATGAAAGTGATATGGTGGAGTTTGTCTTTTGATTCCACATCTAACTGTCTTACTACTATGTCACACAATGAAGTAATTTTTTTTTCAATCTTGAAATGTGACCCATTCCTGACACATGGTCAGGGTAGGTACTGGAATCCCTGGCTTCCCTTGATATCTCTTTGGCTCCTCTAAGGGGAGGAGTCCATGAAGCAGATATCAGTCTGCCCTGCTGGTAGAACTCCCATGACTCAGAGACTGCTCTCTGGATCTCAGCATAAAAGGCAACATTGTGAAGGCTATATTTGCTGGAGGGGAGTCTGGAAAAGAGGGATGTGTGCTGGAGGAAATGATTTCACGTTCTCAGGATGGCACACGAAATGGACTGCATGGGCCATCAGATTTAAGGCTGGGAAGGTCCTTAGAGGGCATGTAGCCCAGCATTCCCTTTCCACAGAGGAAGGAATTTGGGTGCAGAGAAAGGAAGGACTGAAAAAGGAACCATGGCAGAGAGGGCTGTACTTACAGAGGGAAGAAGTAGGATTGATTCCATCTCAGGCTCTAACAAGCTATATGACCTTGGGCAAGTCACTTAATCTAGTCTTGCTTCAGTCTTCTGTAAATGAGGATAACAGTAGAAGACAATTCTCTAAGAGTAGAATTTGCAGGGCAGATAGTAGTCTGTATTTTTCTCATCTCTTTGTTACAAGGGATGATGAGTACATTGGTTTATAAAGATGGCCCAGTGAGTAGGGAAGAGGTTTGGATTTGTTTGAAAAGGTAGTTGATGTAAACACAAAAGATACCAATGTTTTAAAAAATCATATGCTTAAGGAAATGGGGGAATAAAAAAATTTCTATCTCCTTTCAAGACCCATTTCAAATGCTTCTTGCTATAGGAAACCTCTTCTGATTTCCCCTTTTTGAGGTTTATCCCCATCAAAAATTACTTTGTATTTGGATAGTGAGTAGAAAGTTTCTTGCAGTCAAGAAAACCTGAGTTCAAATCTTTATTCTGATACATTTGGCTGTGTGACCTTGGACAAGTCACTTTAGCTCTAAGTGCCACCAGGCAACTTTCTAAAATTGTAACTTGTAGAGAAGGTGCTGACCAGCATTGGTGGAGAAATGTCCCTCTCTGGGAGTTACCTTTAACAAGGAAATCACAGGCCTAGTCCATGTACCTCTATACTGTCCCCTCCAAATTTCCTCCTAAGCAAATTTCATAAAGTGTTTTGCAAACCTCAAAGTATAGAAATGTTATTGATTATTGTTATTATGGGATAGGGACCAGACTTAGTTTAGGGAAATCCCAGGTGAGGAAACTTCCTCTACTAATGCAGATTGCCATCCTCACCACAAAGTATAGTCTTAGGGGAACTCAATTTTTTTTGTGTGCCATGAACCATCTTTTGAAATTTGAGAAAACCTATGGAACTTTTTCAGAACAACATTTCTAAATGTGTGAAATACATAGAATTACAAAGGAAAACCAGTTGTCTTGAAATTTTTTGTTACTGAGTTTTTTCAGTCAGGTCCAACTCTCTGACCCCATTTGGGGTTTTCTTGGCAAAGATATTGGAGTGGTTTGCCATTTGTTTCTCCAGCTCATTTTATAAATGAGGAAACTGAGGCAAATAGGGTGCCCAGAGTCACACAGCTAGTAGATATCTGTGGCTGGATTTGAACACAGTTCTTCCTGATTCTTGGTCTGGTGCTCTATCCCTTGCGCCACCTAACTGCCACCAACTATGTTGAAATACTGTTAGCAAAAACAAATTTTTTTTTGGTTTGAATACCCCAGGTTAAAAACCCGGTCTTAGAGTTTCCTAGACCATTGAGAAGGTAAATGACTTGCCTAGGGTCATGGAGTCAGTATGTTTCAATTGTGGGGCTTGAATTCAGATCTACTCTGGTTCCAGGGTTGGCTCTCTAGTAGAATGGGAACTTCCTCAGGGCAGGGATTGTTTCATTTTTGTGTCCTGAATACTTAGCATGGCACCTTACACATAGTCGGGACTTAATAAATACTTATTGATAATGATGCCAAGGGCTACTTCTGTATATAAGGTAACCCTCCCTGTCTCTGCTCCACCCCAATCAGTACACATAATCTAGAGAACCCTAGTTTTAGAAGTTGTAGGGAGAAGATGCAGACCAGCCTGAAATCGAGATTGCAGAGTCTCAAGAATATCCCCATGAACAGCAGAGCATAGACACAGTTTGTAAAATTTCCCCACCCGTTGGGGTGATGTCAGAGGCTTCCCCTTCCAAGAGAGCTGCTAGGGAAAGGAGTTTCTACCTTAACGAGTTTTCCACCCTGATGTTCCACCTTCTTTTCAATTCTTCCTTCCCTTCATTTCCCAGTAGTAGAGGGAGATGACTCAAGCCTTCAAGCATTTGGTCCACACACCCTAAACCACATGTTAAAGGGCCATTCTTTTCTACACGTGCAGTGCCTCTCCTGTCCCATGGCCCAGTCCCAAGCCTCCATCCCAAGATGGGAAAAGAACTTGTTGTTCTGTCACATCTGACTCTTCATATCCCCACTGAGGTTTTCTTGACAAAGACACTGGAGGAGGTTTGCCATTTCCTTCTCCAGCTCATTTAAATGATGAGGAAACTGAGGCAAATAGGATTAAGTGACTTGCCCAAGGTCACATGTCTAGTCTTTGAGGTCAGAGTTGAACTCAGGAAGATGAGTCTTCCTGGTTCCCAACCCACTGTCCTATCCATGACAGCGCCACCTAGCAACCCCTGGAGATAAAGCAGCTTTGATTTTGGGGAATTTTTACCTTCTATCAAATCAAAATAGATTCTTGGGCAACTTCTCCCCATGGCTCCTGGTTCTACCCTCTGGAACAAAGCAGAACAAGACTGATCCTTCTTCAATAAGACAGACCTTCAAACATTTGGAGATAGTTACAATCCTAACAATCAAAGTCCTACTAAGTGCCAGGCATCATGCTAAGCATTGGTAATTCAAAAATGAAACAGTCCCTGCCCTGAAGGCATATTCTATTATTATTATTTTTAGCATTATTATAACCTTCTCCAGGTTAAAAATATGCCCAGGTCCTGCTTTTGGATAGTATTCAAATCCTTTACCATCCTGCTCATCCTGCTCTGTACACTCTCCAGCTTGTCAATCAATCATTCAACATTTATTAAGAGCCTATTATGTGAAAACCAAATTACCAATACCAAAAATGAAAAGATTAAATCTACCACCAATAAAGATGAAATTAAAGCAATTATTAGGACCTATTTTGTCCAATTATATGCCAACAAATCTGACAATCTAAGTGAAATGAATGAATATTTACCAAAAAACATAAAGTACTCAGATTAATAGAATAGAAATAGAATACTTAAATGATCCTATCTTGAAAAAAGAAATAGAATAAGCCATAAATGAGCTTTCAAGAAAAAAATTCCCAGGACCAGATGGATTTACAATTGAATTCTACTAAACATTTAAAGAACAATTAATCCCAATAGTATAGAAATTACTTGGAAAAATAAGCAAAGAAGGAGTCCTGACAAATTCTTTTTGTGACACAAATATGGTGCTGATACCTAAATCAGGAAGAGCAGAAACAGGAAAAGAAAACTATAGACTAATTCCCTCATGAACACTGATGCAAAAATTTAAATTAAATACCAACAAGGGGATTACAGCAATATATCACAAAGATCATATATTATGACCTGATTGGATTTATACCAGGAATGCAGGGCTGGTTCAATATTAGGAAAACTATCTGCATAACTGACCACATCAATAACAAAAGCAACAGCAACAAAAAAATAATAGGTGCAGAAAAGACTTTTTGACAAAATATAACATTCATTCCTATTAAAAACACTAGAGAGCATAGGAATAAATGGTGTTCTCCTTAAAATGACAAGTAGCTTCTATCTAAAACCATCAGCAAGTGTCATCTGTAACAGAAATAAACTAGAAGCCTTCCCAATAAAATTACAGCTGAAGCAAGGATGTCCATTATCAGTACTGTTATTCAATACACTATTAGAAATGCTACAGCAAAAAGAGAAGAAAAATAAATTGAAGGAATTAGACTAGATAATGAGGAAACAAAAGTATCACTCTTTGCAGACAATATGATGGTATAGTTGAAATAATTAACAACTTCAGCAAAATTTCAGGATATAAAATGAATCCACATAAATCACCAGCATTTCTATATATCACCAACAAAATCCAGCAGCAAGAGATAAGAGAAATTCCATTTTAAATCATTATAGACAATATAAAATACTTGGCAGTCTACCTGCCAAGACACCAGGAACTATATGAACACAATCTCAAAACACTTAACACAAATGAAGTCAGATCTAAACAACTGGAGAAATATTAATTTCTCATGAGTAGGCTGAGCCAATATAATAAAAATGCCAATTCTACCTAATTTATTTATTCAGTGCCATACCAATCAAATTATTGAAAAATTATGTTGTAGGGCTAGAAAAAATAAATTAAAAAATCATCTGAAAGAACAAAAGGTCAAGTATATCAAAGTAATTAATGAAAAAAAATGCTAAACAAAGAGGCTTAGCTATACCAAATCTCAAACTGTATTACAAAGCAGTAATCATTAAAACAGTCTTCTAGTAGCTAAAAATTATAGAGGTGAACCAGTGGAATAGATTAAATACATGATGCACAGTAGTAAATGAACATAGTAATCTAGTGTTTGATAAGTACAAAGATCCAAGCTTTAGAACAAGAATTCACTTTTTTGACAAAAACAGCTGAGAAAACTGGAATGTAGTTTGGCAGAAACCAGGTGTAGATTAACATCTCATGCAATTTACTAAGATAAGGTCAAAATGGGTTCATGATTTAGACATAAAGGGTGATACCATAAGCAGATTAGGGGAGCATAGAAAATTTTAACTTTCAGATCCATGGATATGGGAAAAATTTTTGACCAAGCAAGAGATAGAGAGCATTACAGTATGTAAAATGGATGATTTTGATTACAATGAATTAAAACATTTTTTTGCATAAACAAAATCAATGCAGTCAGGAATAGAAGGAAAGCAGGAAACTGGGGGAAAGATAAAGCAAGTTTCTCTGATAAAGTTCTCATTTCTCAAATTATAGAGAACTGAGTCAAACTTATAAGAATAAAAGTCATTCTCCAATTGATAAATGGTCAAAGGATATGAACAGGTAGTTTTTGGAAGAAGATATCAAAACTATCTATAGTCATATAAATTCTAGATACTATTGTTTAGAGAAATTCAAATTAAAACAACTCTGAGGTACCACCTCATACCTACCAGATTGGTGTAATTGGTATACATGATACAAATGGTGGTGTTATATTGGTAATATAAATAAATAAAATAAATTTGGAAAATAAAATAAAATAAGGAAATAAATAAAAATATTTATTTAATAAATAAAAGGAAATAAATAAATAATAAAATAGGAAATAAAAAATAAAATAAAAATAAAAAAGGAAATATAATAGAAATAAAAATAAAATAAAATAAATAAATAAAGGAATAAAAAAGGAATATGACAAATAAATAAATTAGGAAAAATAAAAATAAAAAAGGAAAATGACAAATGTTAAAAGGGATGAGGAAAAATAGGGATATTCATGGAGTTGTGAACTGAAAAAAACAATTTGGAACTGTGTCCAAAGGGCTATAAAACTGTGAATACCCTTTGACTAGCAATGTCACTACTAGATCTGCATCCCAAAGAGGTCAAATTTTTATAAGGGACTTATATATTAAAAAATATTTATAGCAGCTCCTTTTGTGATAGCAAAGAATTGGAAATTGAGGGAGTGCCCATCAACTGGGAACTGAAAGAGCAAGTTGTGGTATAGGTTATGATGGAATACTATTGTGCTATAAGAAATGACAATCAGGATACTTTCAGAAAAACCTAGGAAGACTTACATGAACTGATGCAGAATGAAGTGAGTAGAACCAGGAGAACATTTTACATTGTAACGGCAATAGATGATCAGCTATGAATGACTTAGCTCTTCTCAGGAATACAATGATTCAAAGCAATTCCAAAGGATTCGTGATGAAAACTGCTATCTACCTCCAGAGAAAGGACTGGTGTAGTCTGAATGCAGATTGAAACATATTTTCTTTATTATTCTTGGGTTTTTTTGGTCTGTGTTTACTTTTGCAACAAATGTTTTCCATGAGTGCACATGTATAACTATATCAAATTGTTTGCCTTCTGAAGGAGGGGAAGTGGAGGAGAAGGGAAAGAATTTGGAACTCAATATTTAAAAAAAGAATGTTACAAATTTACATGTAATTGAGAGAAAAATAAAAATGTTTATATGCCTATATAGAAACATAGGGAAAGAGCCTACTATGTGCCAGGAACTGTGCTAAGCACTGGGGATCCAAAAAGAAGTAGAAGGCACTCCCTGCCCTCAAAGATCTTACAGTCTAATGTGGAGGAGGGGAGAGAGACAATATGCTAACAAATATGTACATAGCAAGCTCTATATATAAAAGAGAAGGCACTGAGGAAGGCTTCCTGTAGAAGGTGAGATTTTATTTGGGATTTAAGCCAGGAAGGTTAAGAAAGTAGGAGGGAGAACATTCCAGATGTAGGGGAGGGGCAGCCAAAGAGAATGCCCAGAGCTGAGAAATGGAGGGTCTTGTTGGTGGAACACCAAGGAGGCTAGTGGCAGCCTATCAGTTTCTTTTCAAAACTGTGGCCCCCAGAACTGAACACAAGATTCCAGATGTGACCTGACTGGGGCAGAGGACAGTGAGACTTAGTTCTGGACACTGTGCCTTTTTTAATGTATATTAAAATTATAAGGACCTTTGAAGTGACTGAGATCTGAGGTACTTTGCCTACTAGTCAGTGGATTGATTTGGAATTTAATGATGGAAATTGTAGAGGTGATATAGTCCAATATCCTCTTTTTACAGATGTGGAAACTGAGGCACAGGGAGGTTATATGACTTGCCCAGGGTCACACAGCTAGTAAGTAACACAGTCAGGATTCAAATACAGATCTTTTGACTCCAATTCTAGCATTCCTCCACCTACAACTCACAACCTGTTTATTTTACAAAAGCAGAAATGGAGGCCTAGAAAGGCAAGGGATCTTGCTCAGGATCATACAGCTTTGAAACCTGACCTACTCTTCAAGAATAGATCATAAATCTAGAGGTCAACTTGTCCAAGTCTCTTATTGCACTGGTGAGCAAACTGAGGCTCTAAGAGCTTTGACTTACCTAAGTTCAAAGAGGGAGTGATAGCATCAGGATTTGAACCTAGGACTGCATCCAGTGTTCCTTTGATGGTGCCATGGTTTGTCAAGGGGTAAGGAGTAGAAGGGGAAGGAGGAGGAAGAGAGAGAAGTCTGTTGTCTGGTGAAGCTTTTGGACCCCTGTTCAGAATCTTGTTCTTAAATGTACAAAACACATAGGAAACCAATTATATTAAAACACAATTATGAAGCTGAGTAAGATGGCCCATGTCCTCAATTCCTACTGCTGGGGGAGGCTAAGGTTACCAGATTACTTGAGCTTAGGGGTTTTGAACTGAAGTGAACCAAGGCTGATTCCAAGTCAGTCACCTTGGAGAGTGAGGAGCCAACCCACTGCCTCAGGAGGGGAAAACTGACCTAGGCTGAAAGCTGGAAGAAGATCTCTGTGACAATACACAGCAGGAGTTATGTCCGGCACTTCCAGCCTTAGTGAGTCTCAAAACAATAACACAAAATTCAGTTATCACAAAGAACTTTTCTTAAAGTTTGCCAACCCTAGGTTAAGAAACCCTGATAGCCTATCCCTCTTATTTTACAAATGAGGAAGAGGAGACCAGGGATGGGAGTGGTTCAGCTCAGTCTAGCTCATCAAATTCTTCTCCAAAAATCTCAGTAAATAGAACCGATGGACAATTTAATCCAAATCCCCTTTTTCAAAGTAGGAGCAAACTCATGTCCTGGGCAGTAAGTAGTGCAGTGCATAGAGCACTAGGTCTGAAGTCAGGAAGACCTGAGTTCAAATGTGGCCCCAGACACTAGCTGTGTGACCCTGGGCAAGTCACTTAACTTTGTCTCAGTTTCCTTATGTATAAAATGGGCTAGAGAAGGAAATAGCAAACCATTGCAGTATCTTTGTCAACAAAACCCCAAATGGGGTCATGAAGAGCTGGACACGATTAAAAAATGACTGAATAACAGCAAACTTATTTCCAGAAAAGGGAAGTGATTTGATAAGGCCCTAGTGGCAAAGCTGGGTTTTGACCCCTGTTCTTTGAACACTAAAGCCAATACTATGTCCATGCCTCTTTTGGTCCTGGTCACAGAGGGCCAGAACTGTAAGCTTGTCGGATGATGAGGAGAGGGTTAGATCTGGGCCTCTCAGGCCAGAGCATCTCAAAACCACCATGGCCACTTGGTGAAATTCAGTACAGAGAATGCAAAGAGGACGGCCAGCTCTTGTAAAGGCACCTTTGCAAAGGAAGATGTGAGACCATGCTGGTCTCTGACCACATGTCTAATACCGCAGTTCCTGACCCCCATTATCTCAACATTAGGTGAGGCTCAGTGTCCTCATCGGTAAAATGGGATGAGAAATGTCACACCAGTACCAATCTCCCTCTCCCACATTAACATGCCACCTTTTCACAGAGGCGTTCTAGTAGAATGGAATGAGCTGTGGGTTTGGATTCAGAGGTTCTGGCTCTACAGCTATCTGATGTCCTTGGGAGAGTCATTTCACTTTGTAACTGTCATAATATGTGTTCAGGAGAAAGTACCATCTGACTCCCAGCTGGGACCAAATAGCATCCTTGGCAGTGACTCCTAGAGACAGCAAGATGGAACATCAGGGGATTGACTTGGGTGGTTTCCAGCTTGAAAGCTTATGAACTCATCCTGCTAGACCAGGGCAGTCCCATGTGTGACACTTCCTGGCTGACTTTGGGCATGTCACAGAAGTGTATGAAGATGCTGGGGCCTTGGCAAAAAGAGCCTGAAGTCAGGAAGACCTGAGTTCAAATCTGACCTCAAATTTAGTAGTGTGACCCTGGGCAAGTCACTTAACCTCTTTATTATTACAGCTGATATTGTTATTACTATAGCTAACATTTATATAGTTCTTACTGTGCACTAAGCACTTTACGATGATAATTTCATTTGATTCTTGAAACAATCCTGGGACGTAGGTGCTATTATTGTCCCCGTTTTACATATGGGAAACTGAGGCAAACAGAAGTTAAGGGTCACACAGCTTGTCAGTGTGTGAGACTGGATTTGAACTCAGGACCTCTTGACTCCAGAGCTGCTGCTCTATCTACTGAACCAGCTAGTTTCCTCAATGAAGATGATAGTAGCTCCTAACTTGTAGGGTTGTTGTGAAGATCAGTGAGAAAATATGTTAAAAGCCCTGAGCAGTCATTCCTTTCCTTCTTCCTGGCACAGAGAATCATGGAAACAGAAATTTAGAGATGAAAAGGTATTTGGAGCCCATCAAGTCTAGCTGTTTTGATTTACAGAGAAGGAAAGTGATGCCTAAATTGACTAACAGACTTGTCTAAGTTCTACAGGTAACAAATGGCAGAGGTGAGAGTTGAACCCAGGGCCTCTAACTTCCAAATCTCCCTTGCCCTCCCTCCCTCAGAAGGCTGCATGGAGACTGCAATAGGGTTGTGTACTTTGCATACTGAAAACTACCCCATCCGTGTCAGCAATTTTTCTTCTTCCCAGGTAAGGCCAGGACTTTCCACACTGGGGGCAGCCAAGGATGGGGACCAATGACTTGTTTGGTATTAAAAGCCTTTGATGTTCAGTGTGGGACCAGAAACACCCAGGACCAGGCCTATAAATATCCTCAGTGCCACTCGTCCAGATGTTGTGAGTCTCTGCCATGGCAACCACATAACAGGATGTGACTTCTGCTCCTAACAGGGAACAGTGAATGCGCTCCCTGACAGAAGTAACGTGGTGTTCCCTGCTGTGGGTTTGTCCCAAAGGGGCCACCCCATCCTCAAGCCTGACATCAAGTTATTTCCTTGGTGGGGAGGGGGTTGGGAAGTTGGGGGTCCAGTTTGGTCTCAGACATTTGCCCTGGGTTACTATTGTACCAGCTCACTGGGACCTGCCTTTTCTCTGGGGTCAGAACAGGGATGGAGTGGGGGTGGGCAAATGGTATGTGTGTTTGTGTGTGTATGTATATGCATATATATATATATATATCTTCATGTGTATGTATGTGTGTGTGCGTGTGCATATATCTATGTGTATGCCTTTGTGTATGTGTTTATGTGTGTTTATATATGAAATCCACCTTCCCTTGTATCATTGGGCAAATCATGGGACCTCTCTGAGGCAGCAATGATACACCAGAAACAACAGGAAGAAATACAGCCTCAGCTGAAAGACTTTAGAGTCAGAGGGTCTAGGTTCAAATCCTGACTCTGCTGCCTGCTCTCCATGTGTCTTTGGCCAAGTCATTGAATTTTCCTGGGCCTCAGTTTCTTCATCTATAAAATGAAGGAGGAGGTCAGAGATAGACTTGGAGGCCTCTGAGGTTATGAGACCATAGATATAGAGCTGGAAAACACTTTAGAGTCCATTAAGTTCAACCCTATCATTTATTTTACAGATGAGGAAACTGAGGCCTGAAGAGATGAAATGACTTGGCTGGGGTCACATAACTGGTAAGTGTGAGAGTCAGGACATGAGTATGTACACTGGTGGAGGGAGTTTCCTTACTGGGAATTCTTTATAGCAATGAAAGTGGTCCAAAATGTGGCAGTAATGTCCTTACCACCTGTGGTCCAGGATTGTGACAACGAAAGAGATGTGGTGTTCCACATGGTGCAAACCATCTAGCTCATGGTATTTATAACCAGAAAAGACCTTAGAGATTGTCCAGTTCAGCCCCTTGAGTTCTTCAGAGAAGGAAACTGAGGCACAGAGAGGCAGAGTAATTTATCTAAAGTCACATGGCAGAGTAGTGGGGTACTTGCATTGCTCACAGATGACCAAATAGATTTGAAAATCTCTTCTAGTGTTTGTTTAAAAAAACATGATAAAAGTCACCATCACAAGGAAAGATGGGCTGGTCCCATAAGCAGAGCACGGGAACATTGACAGGGGATGCATGTTTTCTGCTTTAATCCATATAATGTTAAAAGAACTCAAAGACCAGACCCTCCTCCTATCCCTTCACACGGCACTCATGGAAGGATGTGGACAAGATGTGGACACATTAATCAGGCCATGAATCTGCTGTGACCTGCATAGTTCATGGGAGCAGCCCCACTGAGAAGTCCAAAGATCTGAGGGTCAAAGTGCCATCATCTGGAACCCCCTTTGATGTCTGCTCATTCTGAAAGCAACAATACTGACACCAATAAAGGAATCTCTTCTCTCTTTCAGGGCACATGAAGAGGACCTTGAAAGAAAAAATGATTTTAATCATGGACTTTACGATTCTCTTGGTGTTCAGTTGTTTCAGTTGTATCTGACTCCCCTTGATACCATTTGGGGTTTTCTTAGCAAAGATCCTGGAGTGGTTTCCCATTTCCGTCTCCAGTTCATTTTACAGATAAGGAAATTGAGACAAACAGGGTGAAGCGACTTGCCCAGGGCCTTATAGTTACTAAGTGTCTGAGGCTGGATTTGAACTCAGGAAGATGAGTGTTCCTGACTCCAGGCCCAGAGCACCATGCACTGTGCCATCTAGCTACTGGTGTTCATTCCCTTTGATTGGGAAGTACTGGAGTTTCTGCCCCAAATTTAGAGAATTAAAAGGGGCTCCTTTGGAAAATTTGCTTCCCTTTTTGAGGTTGTAGTTTTCTCCTCTCTAAAATTAGTGGCGTGAGCTAGATGGTCTCTCCTAGATCTGACTTTTTCAATTGGAAGTCCCCTCCCAGCCCTGATATCCCCTGTTCTAAGGCCCCTCCCAGTTCTGTCATCCCCTGGCCTAAGGTCCCTCCCAGCTCTGACATCCCCTATCCTAAGGTCCCTCCCAGCTCTGACATTCCCTTTTCTAAGATCTCTTCCATTCCTTTATTTCTAAGTCCTAAGGTTCCTACAAAAGTTGGATGTCTTGGTCTCTCAGGGATTATCCATCTGAGCAGGCTACTCCAAACCTACAAGCCTCCCACAGGCCATTTTTTAGGTGCCAAATCTCCAAGCGCCCTCAGACGGAGCCTGCCCTTTGCCAGTGTAAACACAGCCACTGTCTTTACTTCAGCAGTTTACAGAAAGAACCATTTCAAGGCCCAAACTGGCCTCTTTACAAGGCCTGGAGAAGACATCCGAATGGTTTGCCTTTAAAGGCAGAATGCAGGGCCCAGGATGAAGGGGCCAATGCACATGGCAAAGGACTCAGGCTACAGCCAGGCTTCAGGCTTCATTGGTTCCTCCCATCTCCTTTTCTCTCCTCTTTCTGAGGGTGGGGGTGGGACCTTAGGACTCCAATCATTCTTTTTGAAGCAGGTGATAACGGTGGGGCCACCTCGGACCCCATCTCCTTCCTCTTAAACAAGCCTAGAAATGGGAGGAGGAACAAATGACTCCTGGGTACAAGCAGTAGAGAAGGTAACCCACCTTCCTGGAGGGGGCAATGAGTATGGAAAAGCAAGGAGGGTGAGAAAGCTGAGAAACTGTTCTTTATTTCTAGCCTTAGAGCACAGGATGTCAGAGGTGGGAGGGAGCTCAGAACATGGAATGTCAGAGCTGGGAGGGGGCTTAGAAGAGAAGATGTTGGATGTGGGAAGGGCCTTCGAACAGGGAATGTCAGGGCTGGAAGGGGCCTTAGAACGGGGGATGTCAGAGCTGGGAAGGAGAGGTGAAAAGGGAGCAAATAAACTTGATGGCTGTAGAAACTTCCTACCAAAGAGAGTCATCCCACAATGGAATGCGCTGCTGTCTTAGGAGGCAGTGGAGGCCCCTGCCTGGAGGACTTTGAGAAGAGGCTGGATGACCATTTGTTGGAGTTATTTGGGGGGGGGGGGCAATGAGATGAACTAGATAATCACTGATAATAAGTTTAGAGGTGGCAGAGTTGAGGTCAAGGAAAATCCCTTTAGTGACTAAATGGAGCATGGATGGGATGGGATGGGAGGCAAGTAGACCCATCTTGGAGCTAGGGTCCCTCCCCCAGTCTCAATTCCCCAGTCCATTATCCATCAGAGAATCCTTTGTGGATTTGGGGACTGCCTCTGGATGTGCTACAGCCCTCCTCCCCTCTCCCCGCTCCAGCTACTGAAGCTAGGGGAAAGTTCTCATCTCCAAAGTCCTCAAGCTCCATCCAGTGGCTCTATAGATAAGGAAAGGGTACTAAGCATGACATCACCATCTGCTTTGCCACTGTACCCTAAGCACCATGGAAACTTTCCAACTGCTCTTCAGCCAAACCTTCCTCTGTGGGTTATCGTCTCTTCCTATTGGAATGGGAGCTGCCCATTCAGATCTCCAATTCAGCATCTCCAAAACTGTACTCACCACTTTCCCCCCAAACCTCCCCTCTTCCTAACTTCTGTATTACTATGGAGGGCATCCCTCCCTTTTCAGGTCCCTAGGCTGCAAACCTAGGATCATCCTTCATGCCAACCCCTCCTATAGACAATCATTGGTCAGGTCCTATCTTCACAACATCTCTTGAATTTGTCCACTTCTCTCCTCTGACAGTAAGTCAATAAACATTTATTATTTATTAGGTGCTAGGTAGAATCCCTGGGGTTTATAAATGTTCTGCATTTCCTGAAGGGGTACAATGGCATTGTGGGGCTATGTGTTGACTGTGCCTTAACTGGATTTCAGTGAGGCAGAGTTGCAAAAAGTCATCAGCCTCACCCTCTTCCTGAGTCATCAAAGTTCAGTGGCAGGACAAAAGTCTGAGTGCCTGGTGATGGCCTGGGATGCAGTGAATGGCCTTGATGTCTTCAATGTCTGACCCAACTCTAAGCACCCCAGCTTCATGACTGGTGAAACAAATTCTTTTCATCTGCCCAGGAAGTTATCACACGATTAGGGTAGATTTACCTCTGAGTCACCAATGGGTTTGAGGACTATCAGTTACCTTCAACCTGGTTTAGACCATCTACAGAGAAGGTTCTACTGGGGTGTGGCGACTGTCCATGCTACAGCTTCTTGGAATCACAGGTGAGAGTTGGGTGACAGGTGCCAAAGGTAGATAAATGGCCTTCTCACCAGAGGTGCTCATCCTCCCAGAACACCCATACCCCTGGGGGATACCAATACAGGTCGAACACAGATACTCCCTACCTCAAGGAGCTGACAATCCTATGGGGAATATAACCCACAAAGGGAGTTAATAAGAAATAAGGGGAAGGGCTAGGAGAAGGTGCCGAGTTGTTGTAATGGTAATTATGAGAGTTAAAGATCTTCCTCACCTATTAAGAAAAGTTTGATAAGGGGAGATTTGTTTTGTAGGTAGGCCCACATCTTTTGTTAACTTCTAATGAGGCACTGGGTCTTAAGGGTTGTGATGCCCTCTGGCTCTGAAAAGTATATACTCTGAGGTGAGATTTTACTTTGAGACTTACTCATTGGAAGTGTTTGTTTGGCCAGAGACTCTGGGCAGTACTAAGGAGTCCCCCAGCTTTGAAAATCCAGATGTTGGTGCTTCTCTGTCTTTGGTAACTATGTATGTATGTAATGGTCAGAGAGTTGGATCTGTTGATCTGCAATGTATGTATTGCTTAAGGTCAGACAGTCAGAAGCCCTGTCTGTTGATCTTTCTTTGTATTTTCTCTGAAGTTCAGGGTGCTTTTTCCCCTGAACTAAGTGAATTATGTATGTGCTTGATTAAAGTAGATTGTTGACCCCTCAAAAATTGCTTTCTTTTTAGAAAAGCAGATGTAAGAACCTATAGAGCAAGCCCTCCTGTGTATACCAGGGTCCTTGCTGTTACACTTGGGAGCCAGATGGAGGGTTCTAAAGAAGTCCAAAAATAGTGTAAATGGTGGGAAAAAGGGAGGACTCTGAATGACACCAAGACTGGGATACAACTGTGTTACTTCCTGCCTGGATATAGCAAAAGCCATTGTTTACTACTATACCCGAACTGTAGGAGAACATTATGAGCTCAGACACACTGGGTCTTGGGCGACATAGGCATGTCATTTTGGTCCTTTTTGAATGAAGGATAACCACCAACTGTTGTAGTAACCTTCTAGTTGGTCTCCCTGCCATTAATCTTTCCCCACTCTAGTTCATCATCCACTCAGTATGCAGAGTGATCTTCCCAATGTGCAGGTATACAGATGGTGAGATGGTGCAGTGGATAGAGTTCAGACTTTGGAGGCAGGAGGATTGGAATTCAAATTTGACCACAGACACTTGATACTTAGTAGTTGCATGACCTGGGTAAGTCACTTAACTCCACTTGCCTCATGCTGCCCCCCCAGAATAAAAAAATCCTAATGTTAGGCCTGACCATATCATTATCTTCCTACTTAGTAATGACCAGTGGTTATCCCATCTCCAGTATAAAATACAAAATCCTTTGGTTTCCAAGGCCCTTTGCAACGTGGCCTCCTCCTACCTATCCAGTCTTCTGGACCTTCTTCTCTTCCATATAGTCTGTAATCCAGTGATACTGGCCTCCTGGCTATTTATTCCTCAACTAAGACAATCTATTACCTATCTATGCATTGTTCTCCACGTCTGAAATGTTCTCTCTCCTCCTCTTTCCCTCCTCCCCTCTCCCTCTTCCTTTCTCTCTCCTCCTTTTGCCCTCCTCCCTCCCTCGTTTTCCTCCTCCCTCCTCTCCCTCCCTCTTTCTCCTCTTTTCTCCCTCTCTCCTCCCTTCTCTTCCTTTCCCTCCAAGCTTCCTTGGCTTCCATCCAGTCTTATCTCCAACCCTGCCTTCTATAAGAAGCCTTTACCAGGCTCCTCCCACACTACCAGTTCCTTCCCTCCCGAGATTATCTACATTTTACTCATGTGTATTTTGTGTAATAGCTGGCTGCCTGTTCTCACCCTGATCAGACTGTTAGTTCCTGAAGGGGAGAGCTGTAACCCCTTGATGATGCCTGGCACACAGGAAGGGCCTAATGCTTGTTGCCTTTATCTGACTTGCCTCTAGGGTCCTACATGGCACATTCTGGGTCAGCTGGATGCTCTCCCTCGAACCACCTTTGCTCTCTATCAATTCTCTTCAGATGAAACACTGTCCTCCTGAGTTCCACCCCATCAAGTCTGGATGAAAATGTCCTTGCCAGGCAGCTCTCTCTTTCTCATCTCTGAACACTCCAACACTCCTAACATTTATCTCTTACTGAGATAAAGGCAAAGTTATAAAAATGAAAACAATTAGTACCTGCCCTTGTGGAGGAGGGAGTACCCAGAGAAGGAAGTCCAAAGGATGGCATGAAGGGGATGAGGTTCTTTAGAAAATTTTGAGAAGGAAGCTAGATCAAGCATTTATTAACCACTACTATGTGGTGGGGATTGTGCTAAGCATTCTGGGGATGCAAATCCAAGTAGAAAGACAATCTTGCCCTCAAAGAGCTTACCTTCCAAAGAGGCACAATGTTACTTACAGGAGAGACATCATGATGTGGAGTAGGTTGGGAAGCTGCACAGTGGCCTGGTTCTGCTTCAGATAATGCAAAAGGACCCTAGAGGGGCAGACAGAGCTGAAGTCCAAGGTCCTAGGTGGGAGAAAACTACTATCTGAGAGTTGGGAGTTGGTGTGCAACGTGGAAGGCTGAAGAAGGCAAACCAAGATGTGATTCTTGGTTTCCCTTGATTCTAGGGATTCTGCACCCAGAGAAGACTCATGGATGGGCATAACAACTGTCTTCATTTAAAGGGTTAGCCTGAGAAAGAATTCTGCTTGGCCCCAGAGAGCAGAGCCGGGAAGCAGTGGTGGGAACTGCTAAGTGGTAGTTTTAGACTTCTCCTAAGGAAATTGGATGGCAAGGTAGCTCCATAGTGCACAGAGTGCCAGGTCCAGAGTCAGGAGGACCTGAATTCAAACCCAGCCTCAGATTCTTACTGGCTGTGTGACTCCGGGCAAGTCCCTTAACCCTGTCTGCCCCAGTTTCCTCATCGGTAAAATGAACTGAAGAAGGAAATGGCAAACCTCTCCAGTATCACTTCCAAAAAAAACACCAAATGGAATCATGAAGAATTGGACAGAATTGAACAACAAGGAAAATTTCCTAAGAATTACCAATATTCAAAAGAGGCATGAGAGCCTTGAGAGGTAGTGAGCATTCCCTCACTGGACATCCTTTTAGGGAGAGATGTTGCAGAGGGGACACATTCACATTAGAGTGGATGGTCTCTGAGGTCACAGTCAGTTCCAACCATGAGAATCAATGACTAGGAAGCTGGTGGTTTAGGGGCAAGATTGCATGTAGGAGGGGAAGATGATGGTATACGTCATGATGACGGCATCTTAGACTTAGGGCTCCCCAAGGAGCTTCCGCAGACTACATACCACACAGAGCACAGTGTAGGCAGCTAAGTAAAAATTTGTTGAATGACTGCTAGATGTGGCAGGAGCTCGAGAGGGCCTGGGCTCCCTGCTAGCAGAGATATAATTAGCAGTTCTGGTGCTTGGGGACTTAACATGTCCTCTAATTAACTTAAGCCAAATTTATTTGGGCAGGTATGTGTTGTGGGGGAGGAGAAAGTCCTAAGACTTCAGGGACCCTTTGTGAGGAAAAGAGACTGGATGTTGTCTTAATGGCAGGGGGAAGCACATGCCAGGAAGTCATTTGCTGGGGTGGGGATGGGGGGGGGGCACTGAAGGGAAGGGGTATGGTTAGATGGTGAAGAGTTCCTCTGGGTTATGGCCACCCACCAGCTGGAGAAATACATCCTCTGTCTAGCAGCTATTCATTTTAATAAATTATTCTTGCTTACTTTAGTGGCAAAGTTCAGAGTGAAGTCCCTCCTAATAATCCCTCATCCATCCAGTGCTTTCTGGAAATGTTCAATTCTCCAACATTCAGAGATAGAAATTTGGTATTACCAGTTTATGACTATAAATAGTCATATATAAATAAATATTCATATATACATATCAATATTTAATTATATAATATTAATATATAAAAATATTAATACTCACATATAAACAACTCAGGTATATAATGCAAAATATGCATGAGTACACAGACCTTATGTTAATTTTTACCCAGTGAAGTATAAAAAGTGTTAGTATAACTCAAATTTTAGCACTCTGGGAAAAGACCCTGTTTACCCTACCCTAGTTACTGCACTATCTACCAACCGCTGGGTAGGTAACCCAAGTTGCTAATAAGATGAGGAAGGGAACTTCATTCACAAGCTTCAATTTTGGTTCTGGTGCTGGGCTTGTGGTATTTTACCCTCTCATCTTTCCAGGCACTTAAATGGAATTTATCAGTAACCCAGGGTAAAGAGTATTGATGATAGCTGTTATTGGCAAGGACTGGGGACCAGAGCATTTGTTTCCTGTCAGTCAGGGACTCCCTGCTGCCTGTGAGTGCTCACCCACACCACAGAGCACACAATTTGAAACAAGCTGTCAAGTCATTTGTACAGGAAAAAAAGTTTATTTTCCTTATGAGAAGCACACACATTAGATACAATACGCATGAACCAAAAAAAAAAGTGCATTATTCATCTTCTACCATAAATTCACAGTACAAAAGATACTGCCTCTTAAATATATATGTAAAAAAAAAGACCAGAAGGAAATGGATGAATATTGATACCATAATAAGAGCAATGCTTGGTGACAGCTTTTGGTTACTCACTTACCACTTTGGAAAAGTCAGATGGTAACTAGCCTAGGCTTGGGTGGAAATGAAGGTGGTTGGTGGTAGGTAGGTTGACCTTCCTTGACACATTCCCAAAGACCAAGAGAAAGGGAAATAAATACTGGCTCAGATAGTAACAAAGGAAGAATAAAAATGGTACATGTGTGAGTTGCAGGATGGTGGGCTGGGCAAAGTACCATGCTATAGTCATGATGTCCTGCAGAGCTCCATCACCCTCCACTCATTCAATGACCTCCAGGGACCACAGAAGGAGCTCTAGACTAGAACTCTGAAGGCTAAAGGTCTAGCTTTGACTGAACACATATTGGTGGTATGATCTTGGCTGAGCCATTCAAGAGAAGTGTAGACCCTGAATTGAGGACCTCAGCGGGTCATAAATAGTCCAACCTCTACCTCAAACAAGAATCACCACCCACACCTCTGCCCAAACCAGAAGGTTGGACAAGATGGCTTCCAAGGATCCAAAGGACCCTATTTGAGGAATCTAGAAATGAAATGCTAAAGTCTCTCACTACCTATTCTGAGTATATCTCACTAGCAGTGAGTACCAGTGCTTTCTGGCAATGGAATTTTGAATCTTCTGAGATCCAGAGACAGGACTTTGGAATTTCTAACCCATACAGACATGCACACATGAACATATCCCTAATTCAGTGGAGGAAGAGGAGAAATGCTGTAACAGTCCCAATGTCAAAACAGCAGGCTGCCTCCAGAAACCAAAAAAGCCATCACCTATAGGATCAGTGCAGTGGAAGAGCTTAGCATAAATACACAGTATTTGTAAAGGGTTGTTAAGGCACTCAATTGTAAAAACTCTAATTACAGTACAAGGAGGGAGGGAGGGAGGAGAGACAGCTCTTCTCATGCAGTGAGGCTAAGAAATCACCAAGCAGGGGAAGGGGAGAGGAGCAGGGACTCTAGTTAGGGACACTCCTTTTTAAGATGCCATGTCAGAGACTGAACCTGATGACTCTACAAAAAGCTAAAATGAAAACACTACAAAATTCCCTATTTCCAAAGGACAGAGTCACAACATGGTATCACTAGAGATCTTTCAGGATGACAGCGTGTGGGAGAGATTTGCATGTGGGTGAAGAAAAATTATTGGGTTCAAGTGATCTCTATATTCATATATATATAGATAGATACATAAATGTATATCTACACATCTGTGGGATAAACCTACACCCACTCGTGCACACACACATACGTAATCACCAGAAGGACAGATGACTAAAAAACACAGGTGGACATTAGGGACCAAGCAGCATCATTTGGCATGCGATGGACTGTCAAAGCATCCATGGTGGGAAGAGGAGACTGTGTAACTTTATTTTGGCTGGCAAGAGCCCACCAGTGGTTTGGATCTGTGTTTGTTTCTCTAAGGACATTCAATGTCTCCAGGCTGGGGTGCAGGGATCAAGAGGGGGATCTGACATGTGGCTGGCCCAAGGGAGAGGCACTGCTGTATTTTCTATCACAAAGGATGTGTCTAAGGTGACGGTCCTTGTGTTTGTATTGATTACAACAAATATACATCACACTTGGGAACAACCACAGCAATTTGTGCTTGGCCAAGATGGTCAGTGCTTGTTCTACAATGAGACACAAGCATGGTGGGAGATGATTTCAATAATTTTTTTCAGGGAGTTGGGGATGTGTCCTATTGCTTTGTCTGCAGGAAAAGTTGAGAGGACTGAGGCTGAGAACGAGGCCTGGAGGTTGCAGGGATGATGGAGAAACCTTCAGAGAGTCCAAGTATTGGAACATGATTTCACTAGTAAATTGTGCTCTTGTGGAGCTGGAAGGTATCTCCAGAGCTCCTTCCCAATCACCACCACCTCATCTGCATGCTGTCCCATTGTGTGCTGAGAAGCAGGGGCAGCTGCTGGAGGTCAGGGAGGAGGAAACTGACCCACCCTTGAAAAGGAATACAACTGGGGAAACCGAGGCAAGTGAGTGGCCTTGTAGGGAACATCGGAATGAAGAAATGAAAACCTACATCTCCCAAAGAAAGACAAAGCTTGTCGCCAATATCTAGTGTGGTTTCTTCCTCATCCCCAGAGATCTCCAAAGCTTTACAGAGAAGGTTCCCAGAGAAGGGAACCCCAAATATATTTGCATAGGATCAGATTTATGTCTGGGTGGAAACACACAAAATCTCCTAGTCCCACCCCCTCATTTTACAGATGAGGAACTGATTCTGAGGAAGTGACTTATTCAAGGTTACACACCAAGTGAATACTTGAACCCAAGTCCTGACTCCAAAACCAGTGCTCTCAAATTTTACCAATGGCTATCATGAGGTTTGAACAATGGTAACCCTGAGAAAAGATGGAGGCAGCTCTAGGGATGAGGCTGAACTCACCATGTTTCCAGCCCATTCAGTGTTTTTTTTTTTGACACAGGTCTGTCCAAAGGAGGTCTTGGTGATGGTTTTGTCCAGGTCAATGGCTAATCTCTGCCTACCGATGTCTGCCCTATTAATGTTAAACAGGCTCCCCCTCCCCACTCTACTCCTTCCTCTGGATGGTGAGAAACTTTCAAGTCTCCCACTGGGGACACTCAAAGGAAGTAGCACTGGTTTCATCTCTAGTGCCAAGGTCAGTCTCCTTGAAGTGTTGTCTCAGAATGGGCAGTGATGTCTGCCTGAAGTAAGAGGACACAGCTTTCTCCCTCTAAGAGCAGAGCAGCTGTGGAGTTTTCTCAGTAAACCTCTTTAGAAAATCTCACTCTCATGCATAGGACCACAGGTGGAAAGCAAGTTTTCCATCACCCCCTTTTTCTAAAGACTGTTTTAACCTGAAAATCATTGTATCGTTGAGAAGTAATTTGGCAAAAAGGTGATAATCCTTTAAGAACAGGCTAATTTTTTTTGGCTGATGGAGAAAAAAGCATCCATACAGGTTTCAAGAGAGCATGGGACAGATCTGGAGTCAGGACGATGTAGATTTGAGTCCTGATGTTGACATCTACTAGCCCTGTGACCATGGACCAGTCATGTCTCTCAATGTCAAGGCAACTCTTTTGAAAGTTGGAACTTGCATACCTGCCAGTGGAAGGAGCTTCTGTGGGTGGAGTAACCTGAACTGATAAAACCACTAGCTGGGACCAAACATAAGGGGGAGATGGTGGATTTCAGTGAGGAAAGTGGAAATTTGGAGGGGGGCGGAAATGGATGTTTTAAAAATAATATAGAGGATGGGAAGCTCCTACAGGTCAAAGCTCAAGTCAAGTTAAAGAATTAACTATCTCTGCCATGGCTCACCCGAGCCCACAGTGCTTTCTGTCCAGATCAGACACTTTCTTGTAGATTTTGTGCCTTTCTAAAAGAGGATAGTAAAATAATAATAGAAGTAAAACAAAAACAGAAAATCGGGGCAGCTAGGTAGCATGGTGCATAGAGTGCCAGGTTAGAATCAGGAAGACCTGAGTTCGAATCCAGTCTGACACTTATCTGCTGTGTGACCCTGGGCAAACCACTTTTATTCTGTTTGCCTTAGTTTTCTCATCTGTAAAATGAGCTAGAGAAGGACATTACAAACTACTGCAAGAAAACCCCAAATGGGGTCACAAAGAGTCAGATATGCTTGAAAGAAGAAACAGAGTAACAGGAAGAATTGGTGCTTTAGAAGGAGCAGGGGATTGGAGAGTAAAGGACAGAAAGGACTTTGGAAAATATCTAGTGAGAACATCTTCATTCTACAGCTAAAAGGGGAGTAACTTGCTCAAGGTCATACATGGAGTAAGCTGGGGCCATCTCTAGTCATCCTGATTGACATCTGGCCACTGGACCTAGATGGCTCTGGAGGAGAAACTCAGGCTAGTGACTTTGCACTCCCTCCTTCAAATCCAATGCAAGTCATGTCATCATCTTCCTGATGTCACGGTCCTCTCACCCCAAGACTCAGTGTTCCTTTCACTCTCCTAAGATCATCTAGTTCAGGATTTCTTAACTGCAGGGGTGAACTTGTCTTTAAAACTATTTTAATAATCATATTGAAATAAAGTTGGCATCTTTTGTAATCCTATGCACTGCAGGGCTGGATGGAGAAGCTGGGAGTGGCAGGTGCCTTTGGGATGAAGGCTCCCTCAGCCCACTCTTTCCATTTCCTTGACTATCCTTTCTCCTCAATTTTATGAAAGCTTCCAGATTCTTGGCCTAGGGCAAAAATGTCATTATGGAAAAACTCCAAAGCATCTCCCTTTATCCACCCTGGGGCCTGTTCAACACAAAGACAAGATGATGGGTAAAAAGTATGCTGAGGGGGAGGCTCTAGGCAGGGGGAGCAGGGAAAGGGCCCAGGCTTTCTTTCTGGAGTGAGGTGTTTTCTTAAGAGGGTGGTAAGCAGGGCTAGATGATTTAAGTGCCATGACCCACAGGGGAAGCCCTTCCTTGAGGTCTCTTAATAGGGTGTTTCTCTGAGCATTACTGGCCACCTTCCTTCCTCAGGCCTAAGCCCAGAGCCTGCTTTCCTCATGAGATTTAGTCCTTAAAGAGTTCTCCTGGTCTGCCCACAATCCCTTGGACCTTAAGTCACTTTATTTTAATCTGTGCTCCTGCCCCCAGTGCCCATCCTGAGTCAGATTCCAGCATCTCAAAAATGATCCTTCCTCCATTTTCAGTGGGATGAGGTAGAGAGAAAAAGCTAGAACAGAGGGGTGAAGGGGAATTTAGAATCACAGAACATAGAAAGTGGGAGCTAGAAAGGCAGTAGAGAATGTCAGGACTGAGAGGTGCCTCAATAGGGGATGTCAGAGCTCCGAGGGGCCTTAGAACAGCGGATGTCAGGGCTAGGAGGGGCTTTACATTTAGAGTTCTGGAATGCTGGATCAAGCTTCAGTGGGACGGTGAATTAGTCTGAGAACCTGGTTTCTGATCCCAAACCTGCCCCTGTACCACTTTGGGTAAGTCAATTGATCCAAATATTACCATCCATTCCCTATGGCCCTCATTATCAGGGGCTTGGAGTCACAGGAGCACAGATTTGGGGGCCAGCAGCACATAAAACCCTGGATGTCAGAGCCCAAGAGACCTCTGATTCTACAAGGAGTCCTTCTGTGATTGATAAAGAACATGTGTAAACATCTCTGAGGTACTTCAAGGAACTAGTTATTGGTCTCAGACAATCTGTCCCCAGATGACCCTGGAGGAGACCATAGGAAATTAAAAAATGCCCCACCTAAAAAACAAATAAAGGCCCCATAATTACCTCCATCTCCTCCTGATATGGGAAATCAGTGTGAACTGCTGACCCTGAGCTGTTGGCTGTCAGTAAAGAAATGATCCAAGACAAACAGAAGGGAATTCTGGGTGCCCCCAAGGACCTGGTGATATCAAGACAGACTATGAGATAATATTTGAAAGTACTTAGCCCAGTGCCTGGTACAGAGTAGGTAGATGCTTAATAAATGGTTGGCCCCTTCCCTCTCCTCTTACTACCCTTGCAGATCTATTAGGAAGGATGGAAACCCTCATGGAGGGTGTATGGGATACAGTAGAGAGGGCTGGCCCCTTTCCTGAGGGTGTTATTTCCTTAAGGTTTCTATGAAGAAACCACAGCAGGAAGACTGAGAAAGCCTAGGATTCACCTGTCCACAGGCCCTCTAATCCAGAGACACCATAGTTTTCAAAACATGAAATTCCAAGACATTCAGATCAGTACAAGGACAGAATTCAGGAGAGTGCAGATGGAGAGATCCTTCACCTCCAAGTCCTCCAAGATGAAGCTCAAGCCTGGGCAGTCAGCATTGACAGTGTTAGATGGCACCCATCCCCCAGCCTACTACCCTTCCAAAAACACAACCGACAATCCAGATGCTGCTCCTCAAAGGGATCAAATCCTGACCAATCAACCTGGGCAATGCCCAGGGACCCCAGCACCCCCCACATCTTCCCTTGACTTTCATCATCACTACTCTGAAACGTTGTTAGGAGTTTTGGGGTACCAGAAAAACCATACTTTTTGTTTGTTTGCTCTGGAAAAGTCCCTTCTGATGTGATCATTCTCAGGAACGAGCCTTGGGGGTTACCAGAATTTTGTTTTCATTTTTTAAACAAGAACGAAAACCCCAAATGAAACAGAAAACAAAATAACAAAAGCCTGCAAGAACAGAGGTAGAATTGATATTGTCCTAGAAGAGTTTTCCCACATGAGCCCAAATGAGGTGGAGCTTGTGTGGCTGCCATGAGGGGATCACCATGATTACTTTGCATTTCAGCAGGCTCTGGAACCCAGTGGGGTACTGACAAGGGATTTGCTTCTGCAATACCGTTATTCTGGAAATGGACAACCTGGGTATTTCAGTCATGTGACTTGTAGGAAATTCCTGGTTCCTTCAGACCATTCAGTGTCTACTAGATTTCTTGTGGTATATATTTTGTTATTGATTTCCCACTCATGAACCCTTTCAGCTATGACCTGAGAGAGGGAGAGGAAATCTTAAAATAATTTCAGTTTTAGATGATAAACCAAGATGTCAGGAGTTGACCACAAGAAATGGGGATAACGTGAAAATATGAGTTGGGGGGTGGTGGGAGGGAGGCCAATGAAAGTCCGGGTCAACTTCTGCCCATCCACAGGGCACTTGTCAAGTTTCCTGGGGAAGACTTCCCTGGCAATTTCAAGGTCATAGGTGGGTTCCTAAGGGCTGAATGGGACTCCTGTGACAAGGAAGACTCGCTTAGCTTGGCATCCTGGGAGTCTACAATGGTTGACACGTCTGCCTCGCTGGACAGATCCTCTGAGGAGAAATTGAGGCTACCGAGCTTGGCCAGAGAATGGGAGCGCTTCAGTGGGGAGGAAACGGTCAAGCCAGCCAACCGGAGGCGAGTTTCAATCTCTTGGGTTCGCTGCTTCACCAGGCCTGGCTTCCCACGTACGCTGTGGATGCTGTCGCTGCTGGAACTTCGGGTCAGATTAGAGCTCATGGAGGAGGAAGTAGGAGTGTAGCAGATGGTCTTGAGAAAGTCTTTTGAGAAACTGCTGGTGTGGTCCAGCCGGCAGAGGAAGGAGGGCCCAAAGCTCTTCTGGGAAGCCCCTTCCAGAGGGAGGGCAGCCTCCAATTTCTTGAAGTCACCCCCAGTTTCGCCAGGGGAAGGAAGGGATGCTAAGGGGCATGCCCCGCCTTGGGGGGGAACCAGCTCCTGGCATTCCTCGGGGATGCTGGCTTCCAGCCTGCTGCTGGGGGGATTATCTCGGAGTGGGGATGCCTCAGTGGGGATCCCCTTCAGGCGCTCCAACTCTTTGGTGTGCTTCCGGACCAAGCCTGCTTTCTGTAGCTGGATGATGGATTCCTGGTGCTGCATCAGGTAGCTGTTGGCTGTGGGCTTGGTCAACTCTTTACTGAACAAGAGAAGCCTCAGGTCCTTGGTGGCCTTGGCATCCTTCTTGGTGGCTGGGTCTTCTTTGACTGCCTCTAGGCTAGGGAGGCTCTTTTCACAGTGAGAGTTCTTCAGGAGGCCTAGTGACTTTGCCAGGACTTTCTGAGATTCCTTGGAAGGGTCCGAGATGTCGCTTAGGGGCTCCTCAGAAGATCTGCTGTTGCTGAAGGAGGCTGGGAGCAGGGCTGGGGAGCTCTCTCCAGGACCTGGGGAAGTTCTCTCCAGAAGCCGGGACTTGCTGGATGCTGGGTCCACTGGGGAATGTGTCGGATGGGGCAGAAGGGAGGGCTGGGTACAGATGGCAGGGGAGTTGAGCTTCTCGCACTGTTCCCCAAAAGTCTCTGGTGCTGCCCTCGGGGTCGAGTACATGCAGTCAGTGCAGGACTGGTAAGAAGGCTTCACTTTGTTCAGGATTCCAAATATGGCATCATGCTAGAAGGAAATAAAGCAAAGTGAGATGGGAAGATCTGAATGGAAAACAAACGTGTTCATTCTTCTACAGAGAAGGCAAAAATTGACCTTAATTCCTAGGCAAGGAAAGGTAGGAAATTCTCATGTCAGAGAGGCAGCCTGGCCAGTGGACTGGACTGGAGTCTGCAAGACCTGAGTTCAAATTGTACCTCCTGACCTTTACTAATTGTATGACCCTGAGTCTTTGCTTTACCATTTGTAAAATGGGGACAATAATATCTGTGGTCTTCCCCTCACCAGGTTGTTACAAGGCCCAAATCAGTATGATATGGTGAAAAGAAAGTGGGATGGATTTGAAGTCAAAGGACCCAGGTTTGAAACCCATCTTTGCTATTTATTAGCTGTATAACCCTGGGCAAATCACTTACTCTCTTTAGACCTTGGTTTCCCCAAATGGGAATAGGAGATCTGGACTTGATAATTTTGAAGATTCTCTCCAAGACCTGATGTATCCCAGAACAATAGTTTTGAAGTTGAAAGAGATCATCCAGTTCAACTTCATTTTGCAGATAAAAAGAAACTGAGTCAAAAAGGGATGATGTTACATATCCGAAGATATACGGGCATAAGGTACAAAGCCAGGATATAAACTGAGACTCCTTGGCTCCAAATCCAGCAGACTTTCCCCTACTCAGTCCCAAATGCCTTATTTTATTTTCTAAGGAGGGAACCGGGTCCAGTGGATAGAAGATTGAACTTAAAGGCAGCCTGTTCCAGAGGAAGGGCCACCTCAGATATGTACTAACTAGGTGAACCCGGGATAAGTCAGATAACCATTTTCTGTGCCTCAGTTTTCTCAAATGTAAAAAGAGGATGACTTAGATGTTCTTAGAAGTTTCTTTAAACTCTGGATCCAGGATCAAATGGCTTCTTTGCCTCAGCTGACAGCCTCAGAGGTTCTTTAAAGCTCTAAGTCTATGAGCCTATGAAACCTGGGTTCAAATTTTGCTCCAGGCACTTACGAGCTCTATAATTCTAGGCAAGTCATCCAACTTAAATGGCCCTAGGTTTGACATTCTGTAAAATGGGGATAATATAACTACCTGCCTCACAGGTTGCAGAAGGTATCCAAGCAGTACAGTGATTAGCCTTGAATTAAGAGAGGGTGGGGATCTTCCTGTAGAAAGTGGAGTTTTAGTTGGGAAGCTGGGAAGTAGAGATGAGAAGAGAGTGCATCATGGGCTTGGGGGACAGATAGAGAAAATGACCACAGCTGAGGGAGAGATGGGTGGTCTTGTTTAAGGAACAGCGAGGATGTCGGTGTCAGTGGATAGAGAGCACATGCTGGGGGGTAGCAGGGTTAGAGGACTAGAAAGGGTTTGAAGGTCAAAAATTCTGGAAGCAATGGAGAATTACTAGAGTTTATGGAGCTGGGGGTGTGGTGAGCCTTAGGAAAATCACTTTAATTGCTGAATGGAGGATGGACTGGTGTGGGGAGAGACCTGAGGCAGGCAGACTCACCAGTAGGCTACAGCAGTAGTCCAGCTGGGAGAGGATGAGGGTCTGCACAGGAAAGGGGCCAATTTCAGAAGACAGGAGGGGGCATATTCAGGAGATGTTATGAAGATAGAATCCATGAGACTTGAGCAGTGATTGGCTACAGGGAGGAGGTGAAAGAGTGAGGAATGAAGGATGACCCTTAGATGTTGAGCCTGGAGCACATGGAGGATTGTGTTATCTTTAACAGTCATAAGGAAGGTGGGAGGATGGTTTAGGGAGAAGGATAATGAGTTTTGCTTGGGACTTATTGAGTTTAAGATGTCTATGGGGTGGTGAAGCTAGGCACATGGTGCTAGAAGTAAGAGTCCAGGAGTTTTTGTATTCCTCTTTCTCCCATACCTCGACTCATGTGTAGGTGAAAAAAAGACCTGATGGATCAGAATAGATCATAGAGGTGGGGTCTGGAAGGCCTGAGTTCAAATCCACCTTCAGTTACTAGCTGTGTGACCTTGGGCAAGTCACTTAACCTCTGCCTGCCTCAGTGTCCTCATCTGTAAAATGGTGATGATAACAATAGCATTTACGTCCCAGGGACAACTCAAATGAGATAATTATTTGTAAAGCACTTTGTGAACCTTAAAGTAGTGTCTAAGTGCTAGCTATTTATATCTCTGTTTTAACTTTGCACAGGTCAGCCAAATGCAGTAAAGAATGCAAGAATTGTAATCCTGGAAATGTTGTCATTTACTCAGGGTCACACAGCTAACTAGTCACAGAACTGGGCTTTGAACCTAATTCCTTTTCAGATGTAGTGCTTAGCACCATGCCTGGAACACAGCAGGCACTTCATGAATCCTAGCTGATTCACAGACTCCTTTTTCGATACCTTGGGTGAGGGTACTTGGCAAAACCTTCAGTTGCTTCAGAAATGGGACCTACTAGGGGAATGAGGGACAAAAGGCCCCTGGAGATCACCAAAGGCCAATCCTCTCTTTCTACTGAGGAGGAAACTGAGGCTGGGAGCACAGGATCATAGATTTAGGGCTGAAAAAGCTCCAAGAGGATCTCATTTTACAAAGAAGGAGATGTGAAGTGACTAACCCAGGGTCACACAGCTACTAAGTGTCTGAGGGAGGATTTGAACCCAGGGCTTCATGATTCCAGTTCCAATGCCATCTCCCACACCATGCTACCTCCCCAGTGGAGATGTGATTTGGCCAAGGTCACACCAAGTGTCAGAGCTAGAGGGGTGGAGGAGGGGAAGGTAGCACTGCCCCCGTTTCCCTAGTGTACCTCAAAATCTTCGGGGCATGCTCTTTTACTGTTGTTATTATTGACATTCTCTTTGAAGTGGAGACGGTTTTCCAGTGGCTGACTCAGGGGCCGAGGTCGTCTCGCAGTCCCTGGGCTCTCGTCCCGCTCCATCTCCTCCACCTGGGCCAGGGAGCCACTCAACGCCCTGGGGACCCCAAACTCCAGCCTCTTCCTGACCTCCTTGTCACACAAGCCGGAGCCTTTCCGGGGATGTCTGGCTGGCTCTGGTGCTGCCTCTCCACCCAGCAGAGCATCTCTCTCCAAGTCCTCCAGCTGGATGAAGTCGCTCCCATTTCCTGAGGAATTTGGGAGGGGGTCTGAGAGCTGGCGGAAGCAGTAAGGAAAAGCTGGGCCCCCAGGAGCCTGGGTGTCCAGGAGCCCAGGCTGCTTGGGGCTGTCCAGGGGGGCCAGTGGGGTCTCCAGGTCAGCATCCAAGCTCTCCATGAGAAAGGACCCAGGACTGGGGGAGTCGTCAGCCCCCTGTGGGAGGCTATGTTCTGTCTGCTGTCTCCATAGCTTATTATGGCGCTGTTTGCTGTGGAGAGGAAAGGCAGAGGGTGGTCAGCCTGGAACCACAGCCCTGGTGCTCAGAGACAAGTTCTCATCTCCTCCTCACTTCCTGGGCTGCTATCACCCCATGTGCCTCATGCCTAAAAGGAGGGGATTGGCCTAGATGATCCTTAAGGTCCTATCTACGTTTAGCTTTTTCTTCTAAGGACCTTCTTAGACCTGACAACTGATTGTCTAGAGTCTCTCCAAGCCCTGATGTTCTAAGTTCTAAGACCCTTCCCTGGTTCTAAATCTCCTTCCTGATCTGACGTTCCCTGTTTTAAGGCCCCTCCCAACTTTGACATCCCTTGTTCTAAGGCCACTCCAAGTTCTGACATCCCTTGTTCTAAGGCCCCTTCCAGTCCTGAAGTCCCCTGTTCTAAGGCTCTTCCCAACCCTGACATCCGCTGTTCTAAGGCCCTTCCCAGCCCTGACATTCTCTGTTCTAAGACCCCTCCCAGCTCTGACATCCCCTGTTCTGAGGCTAACTCCAGTTCTAACGTTTTCTAAGGCCTCTCCCAGTACTGAAACATTACAAAAAGTCTACAGGGCCAAGCAGCTTCATTAGGGATAACAGTCAGGAATGGGTTTCTGACAGGTCCTAAGAGTCCTCAGAATTGAGGGCCAGGCTCTCTGGTTAGGTAGGAGTCAAGTTCTTCCTTCAGAGTTTAGGCTCTGGATGATGAAATAATCAGAGAACCAACCACTCATCAGGACAGGCACAGGAAGGTGGGACTCTAGTCCTGCCACTAACCACTGGACTTCAGTCGAGTCTCATTTATTTAAAGTAAATGATAAATCTGAGGGTGGCTTCTTTTACCTACAGTCAAAGGTGATGTGAGCTAAGGAATGGTAGACAAAGAGTTCAAAATCCAGACCCAGGATGACAATGAGCAGCAGGCAGCAGCCCAAAATGTGCCCTGTCCTCGCCTATCTTTGCCTCAGTGTGAATTATTTATAGCTTGGTAATAAATATCTTTTCTGCATTTTTTTGGTAAAAAGAATAAAAATGGTAGAGGTCATGATAACAACGAAAAATTCAGTGCCAGTTATAGGTAGCCCAAGATGTAACGGGTCCATGGAAAGAGCCTCGCATTTGAAGTCCCAGCTATCTGCATTCAAATCCTAGGTCCGGCATTTGTTACATATGTAGTAGGCCTGGGCAAGCGCCTTCCCCTTCTTTGGCCTTAGTTCCTCAATCTTCAATTCAATTCAACAAACATTTATGAAGCGTCTACCAGGTACCAGGCATTGTGCTAAATCCTATGGATACCAATAAGAAAGACAGTCTTCCCTCAAGGAACTTATAATCCAATGAGCAAAGACAACATGTTTAGTAGAAAGGGGAGGGACAAGATGACCTGCAGTGTCTGCTCCACTTTTAAACCTATGATCCCTCATCTGTAAAACCAAGGGACAGAAGAGATGCCCTTCAATAAAATGCCCTTTCTGACCCTAAATCTCTGGACCCAGAGGACCATGCCCTAGAGTTTGGTTTCCCAGTAGTGTTCCTCTGAACCTGGCTTCTAAAACAATGGGCCATGGGGATTCTGAGCAGGAAGAGACTGCCAAAAGTCTAATCCACCCCCATATCCCATTTTACAGATGGGAAAACTGAGGGCCCCAAAAGGGAGCTAAGTTGTCCAAAGTTACCCAGGCTAGGGCTTTATAAAGAGCATGACTGTTATAAGAGGGAATATGTCCCATGCACGGAGTCATGGCAGTTCCATCACCCAATAGATGATCACTGAGCCTTTTCTTTGGTGCTTATCCCCACGGTGGCCCTTCTATGCTGGAGTGCACAGAGCTGTTTGCATGTTGTCAACCCTGTCAGTCTATAAACTCCTGGAAGGCAGGGCCTAGCACCTTCCTTCTTCATGTCACCAGCATTTATAAAGGCACGCACACACTGGAACAAACACTGCCCTAGGCCCTAGGGATATAAAGGGAAAACATTCCAAGTGATGGCCAGAGATAGTCCCTGGTTCAAATTTGCCTGAGCCTCCCTCATCTCCCAGGAGCACAAGGAACGTGGGACAGGGCATGGGGTCAGTGCCCCATAGGACACCATCTATAACTCCTCATTTTTCTCCAGTGCTTTTAAGCACGTGAGGATGGAGGAAGGGTAGGATCTTACAGAGAAGGATCCTGAGGGTCAGAGAGGGGCAGTACAGAGACTCAAATCAAGGGCTGTTAATGAATTCCTTCCAAATTAGTTCCCAGAGGAGGGGGCCATCCAGGGGTAAAGGGCTCTGGAGAGGAATGTTAAATTTCCTAGTCATCTTAGAATTGTCCTCCCCTGGCTAGTGAGGCAGGTAGGATACAGCGCTGGGCCTGGAGACAGAAAGACCTGAATTCAAAAGCTGCCTGAGAGGCTTACTAACTGGGTAAGTGACCCTGGGCAGACCACTTCACCGCTATCTGCCTCAGTTTCCTCACCTGTAAAATGGGGATAATCTTATCTGTAACACTGGCTAGTGGGATAATATCCTTGAATCTCTGCAAACCTTAAAGTGTTCTATAAACATCAGTGATGAATGAATGTTAGAGGTAGCCTCAAATGGCAATGATGAAGAGCCAGTATGATTCTGGAGTTAGAGGTCTTAAGTTCAAAACCTCGCTCTGCTACTTAATCCCTCTGTGGTCTTATGGAAGTCACTGACTGGTCCTCTCTCAGCCTCAGTTTCTCCTCCTCTAGATTAGGCTAGAAGCCTCTGAAGGTCCCTTCTGGTTCTAAGCCTATGATCCTTCTAGTGTGACCTTGGGTCTCAATGTCTCCAACTGTAAAATGTGAAAGGTAGACCCGATGACCCCTGAGGTCCCCTCCAGCTCCAGAGTTAAGATACTGTGTCTGTAGAGTAGGACACGTAACTAGAAGTACCTCAAAGACCATCAAATCCAGTCCATCCCCAGCTGACCTTTCTGTAGTGCTTTTTTTCCAGCTTTGCCAAGCACATTCTCTCATGACATCCTTACAACTACCCTAGGAGACAGTTCTAGGTAGAGTTACCCCCATTTCACAGAAAAGCCTGCTAGTGAGTGCTGGCTGTGGATTCCAGCTCCCCCTCCCCTTGCTGCTGCTCATCTCCACGGGGTTATGCCCTCACCTGGCATCCAGGATGCCTTCATACTCAGACAGCTGGCGCATGAAGCCCGCGTTGGGCCTGGCGATGCTTCGTTTTTGTTTCACATAGTTGAAGGCCTTCTCCAGGGGCCAGCCAAATTCCTTCATGGCGTAGGCGATGACTGTGGAGGCGGAGCGGCTGACACCCATCTTACAGTGCACCAGGCATTTGGAATGGTTCTTCCTGGGGGAAAAGAGGAGGCCAGGGGCAGGTGAGCCAAAGAAAGAAGTGAGGCTAAAAGCTTTTAAAAAACACTGAGGCTTTCTTTTCATCAGTCACCAAATCTCCCTGCCCATACCCACCCTCTTCACCCTCCCACCTCACCCTGCCTGCCCTGGGTGTTTACGGAACACGTAGGAACACACCCATGAAAGGAAATCCCCCAAACTGAAAAATACATCAATTAGACTGAGTCAGGCCCTGCCCAGGGACCAGGTTTTTGGCTCTGCCAGGGCGAGAGCAGGTCTAAGATGGGTGTATCTGGGATGGAGCCATGAAGCAGCTTCCAACTCACGCTATCCAAAGATGAGCTCCCAATAAGGCAGGCCCCAGCCTTGAAGAAGATCCTATGGGGGAGTCTGTGATGTGAGGGATGGAGGGGGCAGGGGAGAAAATCAGGTGAGAAACAGGCAAGGGGGGCCAGGGAATAGCAGCCTCCCAGCAGAGAAAAGGGACCATACAGCAACTGAGGCCAAGAGATCCAGCCCAAACCTGCCTCTGCTAATTCAATTCAGTTCATTGCACCATAGCTTTATAGAGATTAAAGAGACCTTAAAAGCCATACAGCTGATCCTCCTCATTTTGTACAGATGGGGAAACTGAGGTTCACAGAGGTAAACTGACTTGTCCAGGGTCACATAGCTCTTGTATCTGGGGTAGGATTTGACCCTAGTTCCTCCCAATTCCAATTCCTATGTCCTGTCCACTACACCACAAGTGAATGGATTAGAATAGGTTTGAATCTGGGTGCAAATCTTGCCGGATATTTACTACCAGTATGACCTTGGGTGAGTCAAACTCTCCAGTCTCCTTTGCCTTCTCTGTGAAAGGAGGAAGGGTGGACATGGTGAAGGCCCTTTCAGCCTGAGATCCGGGACCCATGTCACTGACCCTTGATCTTCAGCTTCTTCCACAGTAAAACCAGGAGGTTGGACCTGTGGGCCTGTGAAGTCTCTTGCTGTTCTAGACTTCTATTGTTTCTATGCTCTAGAAATGGATCTTTTTCTCGAAAGTCAGACAGCCTTTGAGCTCCACAACACACAACCTGGGATGAAATGAAGACTTTTCACTATCCCCGGAAATCTGGGGAAAGGGCTGATCTTAACAGAAGATGTGCCAGGTAGGACAGAGGGGAAGGAGATCTTCCAGAATCAATGATCCTTCCAACTTGGCTTGCTCAGCTAAAGGAAGGGAGAGCAGAACGTGGAATAAGGAACGGGCAAACTTTTATTTGGGTTGAAGGTAATGATCCAGCAGCCAGACTATTTATGCTACCCACAGCTGCTCTGCTGGCCAGACAGCTGGGGAGGAGGGGGCTGTCAGATGTGCCTGCAACCTCTCTTCAAATTCCACGTCCCAAGTCAATGCTCTTTGGAGCCCACAAATCTTTAAGAGTCTCTCTTAAGGGATTTCTGGACCTTCCCAATGGTATGGTATGGTCAACCAGTCAGTCAGCAAACATTTATTAAGTACCTCCTCTGTGCCAGGCCCTGGGATAAGAAGAGATCGGTATGTCTTGGTCCTTGGAAGGCAAGAACCCATCAGCTCCTATTTCCAAAATGCTTTAAGGTTTATACAAGCTTTCAACACAGCTGATCTGGGAGGGAGGTAGCACAAATATTATACCCATTTTACAGGTGAGAAAATGGAGGTCCAGGGAAGTTGTGCAAACTGCTTAAGGTCACATCTCCATGAAGTAGAAGAGTTAGGATTTACACAGATTGAAAGGGACCTTACAGGTCACAGTCTAACAACCCCACCCCTTTTTTAATAGAAAAAATTGGGGAGCAGAGAGGATAATTTTCTCAAGGTCAAACAGAAGATAATTTTCTCAAGGTCAAACAGAACAGTGTCAGAGCCAGGGCCAAGATGCTGAAGGGACATATGGGAAAATGGGCCAGACCTGGAGTCAGACCTGTGTGTGAATGCAAGCTCTGCTTTTGAGTAGTCATATGGTCGCTTCCTCTCCGAATCTGTCTAGAACTCTCTGCCCCTAACACACTCTATCAGGCATCTGCCTTACCTGTGTAGATACCACACACCACCAACCCTGCACCCCTGGGTTGGAGACTGTAAGCAAATTGAGGGCAGCAACTGTTTATATCATGGAGGCAGTGTGGCAAAGTACACAGAGCCCTGGACTTGGGAGTCAGGAAGGCCTGATTTCAAATTTACCTAGCTGTACAACTCCAAGCAAGTCACTTAACTTCTGTTGCCTCAGTTTCCTCATCTGTAAAAATGGGCATGATACCAACAGTACTTCCCTCTGCCAGGGCTGTGGTAAGGACAAAATGAGGTAATATTTTTAAAGTGTTTTGCAGGACTTAAAGCATTCTACATTTGCTAGCTGTTATTATCATCATTTTAACATTATAGGCCTGTTTTCGAGATATGAAGTATAGAGGAAAGAATGAAGAGTGGTTTTGTATCTTGGGGGAAGGGTTTCAAAATAAGGAAGACTTGAGTTCAAGTCCCTAGGGCTTATACTGGCTGCGAGGTCCTGGTCAAGTGACTTAATTTCTCAGTGGTAAGACTTGTTATTCAGTCATTTTTTTCAGCCCTGTCCAACTCTGTGTTACCTCATTTAGGGTTTTCTTAGCAAAGATAACCGATTTTTGTCATTTCTTTCTCCAGTTCATTTTACAGATGAGGAAATTGAGGCAAAAAGGGAGAAGTGACTTGTCCAGGGACACACAGCTAGTAAGTGCCCAAGACTGGATTTGAACTCAGGAAGATGAATCTTTCTGACTCCAGGCATAACAGGAGTTCCCAGAACCAGGGAAATGGCTGGTGGAGCCCCCAACCCTAAAACGGGGATAAATGAAGACTTTTCGGTATCCTTGGGAATCTAGGGGAAGGGCTGATCTTATGGCAGACATGTGCCGGGTGGGACGGAGGGGTCGATACAGGAAAGGGGGGCAGCGTGTGGAACAAGGAATGGGCAAAACTTTATTTGAGTTGAAGGTAATGATCTGGCAACTAGACATCTCCAGCCCACCTTGCAGGAGTGCCTCATTGATCAATTTATGAACCAGAGGGCTGTCTCTGGGTGAGATTATTTTATCTCCCGATGTTAAATGGAAAGGCTTGAATTCTCTTTGCTCTTGCACATCTAAACAGACGAACTGAAAATGAAGAATCCATGACTGTCTTAGCGTTCTGTGCCCAGTCTCTGGGGCTGCTCAGACCCTCACCCTCTGACCTGTCCCCATCATTTCCAATGAGTGAGGATGACCTGGCAAGCCAACAACAAGTTATGATCTCAGCAGGCATTGGAAACTCCAGGAGGAAAATCCCTTCATTAAACAGATCTGTACTGGCTCTGAAATGTGAGAGCAGAGCTGCCTGGGGCACGAAAGATTGGCCAGACTCACAAAGGGCGTCAGTGACCAAGACTTGAATTAAGTTTCAAGGTCAGCGGTCTCCCCTTTGGGCCACACTGCCTCTTAATGAATAATAATAACTCGGATTCATAAAGTGCTTTAAAGTTTGCAAAGCCTCCTTTTTATCCTCTCGAGAACCCTAGGAAGTAGGTGCAACAGTCACGATCTTGACTGATGGAATGTAAGCTTAAGCGCAGAGACCATTTGGGGCGTTTTTCACCTCCTGACGCCTGGGCTGACGTTGACATGGATGAGATCCTTACTAAACACTTGCCAAGGTGTTTTCTCTCCCTGAATTTGTGCCCCAGCACAGCCCACAATCTTTGAAGTACCTGGCACACAGTAGATACTTAATAAATATTGAATGATTGATCCATTCAGGGACAAGCCCAAGCAGGGGATTCCCTACAATGGCATGTCTCCTCTCACTCACTTGGCTTTGTTTATGAAATGATACGCCTCATTCCAGTGGGCGAGGAGGTCCGTCGTCTCCTCATCATAGACCCTAATGTTGTGGTAAGCAAAGAGGCCGGGGAAGAAGTTATCTATTTCTCTGGTGACGTTTAAGATGTAGTCAACGCTGCAATATAAAAGAATGAGAGACAAAGGGAGGCATGACAATGAGGCCTGAACTCACTCTCTCCTCCCCTCCAGAAGGCCCCATGTCCATCCCACCCCAACCCTGTACTCCACCCACTGTCCACCAGGTGGAAGGAACAGAAGGACCTGGGCAGCAGGAGACATGGGCTCCAGATCTGGTTCTGTCTCTTCCAATTTCCAGGGAGAACTCAGGCAAGTCACTTCTCTCAGGGGCTCAGTTTCTGACACTATAAATTTGGAGCATGGACTAGACCACCTTAAAGGTCCCTTACAACACTAAGATTTTGTACCCAAGTTCTAAAGGTCCCCTTTAAGTCTATCATTCCCTATTCTAAGGCTCCCTTTTCTCCCAGTCCTGACAATCCCTGTTCTAAGGCCCCTCCCAGCTCTGACATCCCCTGTTCTAAGGGCCCTCCCAGCACTGGCATTCTCTGATGCTACCCACACAGAGTTCAGAAATACTTTAGAACAATGACAAAAAACCCACTTAAAATATATTTTTTTAAGTAGGGCCCATTTATCTGTTGGTTCCTTGGGTATATTTATTGACATCAGTTCGGTAATTCTCTCTCAGCTGATGCCTCTTGTTTCAGGAGCTCTATAAATTCACAGCAGTTACAGAGAAAGGAAGGGAAAGGGCCTAACGAATTTCTCATCTTGAGTGGAGAGGCCTGAGAGCCCGGAGCCCTGGGAATTCTGGTCCACTGGGTGTGCTGACATGCTGAGTGCCATTCAGCCTGTGACCTCACCTTTCTGGGACCCTGACTAGCCTCACCTGTAAAAAATGGATAACGATTCCTATCCTTCCTCCTATCCAAGATTTCTGGAAGGTTCCAATGAGCTAATGTCTATAAAACCCTGTCAGGTGTTGTAGCAATGTAAGCTATTATTACTGTAGGATAGCATCTTCTGGCCATGGGGGCTTAAGCCCACAGCTTATCACCACCCTCGTTTTTCAAACAGACTTTCCAGAGAAAGAAAACATCCCAGTAGCCCAGAAATGTATTTTAGGATTTGTTTAGTCTTGACTTTTAAATGTGGTCATTCCTGGATGCCATGAGGGTGGACCAGCTGAAGGGTGATCTGGTTTCTCTGAGCTGTTTGTTTTTTTTTCTTTCCCCCCTTTAAAAAAAATAATAGCAATGTTCAGACATCTGTTCCCTGGAATCCAGATCGGAACATTTGTCTCCCATCCTGCTGTGGAGTGAGGGCTTCTGGGCTCCCCACACTGTTCCTGGCAGGCAGGAGGCCAGTATTTATTCAGAAAACCCCAGCAACTGTGGGCACACGATGAGACATCTATTTTTTTGGACACAGCCAATGTGGGAATGTGTTTTGTTTGACTATACATATTGGTTACAAGGACTTTACTTTTCTTGCTTAGGCTTTTTTTTTAATATGGGGCGTAGGAAGGAAGATAGATTTTTGTTCACTGAAACAAAATTATTATTTTTAGAAAAGCAAACATCAACATTTTCTAATGCTTGAAAACTGATGGGAGGACTTCTGGTGACGGCAAAGAATTGCAAACAAAGTAGATGCCCATAGAATGGGGCAGGTCAATGTCCTGAACTCTTACCGCAATCTAAGAAATGATACATGTGATGGATACAAAGAAGCATAGAAAGAGATACATGAACTGATACAGAATGAAGGAAGAAGGGCCAAGAAAACAATATAAACATAGACTACAACAGGAGAAATGGGAAGAACCAAAAATTGTCTTTACATATGGTTGGGAAAAATGCTATTAGGAAAAAAGAAAAAAAAACTAGAAGGGAATGTTATAAAATTATAAAAATCAAATGGGACTCAACTAAAGAAGATGCTCTCACTCCATCCTTTGCCAGAGAGAAGAGTCCTATAAGTGTACATTTTACATGTTGTGTATGTTTTATATGTATATTTTCAAACCTTTTAATGTATTGATCAGTTATACTGATTTCCCCTTTCTTTCTCTCTTTTATTATTTCTTAAAATACTATTTGTTATATGGGTTGGCTCTCTAGGATAGGAAGGAGGAGAGATACAGGGAGAAATTATGGTGATGTAAAAAGAAGAACCTTATTTAAAAAAAAAGTGGAATTGAGTGAATTGTAATTGGAGATTCCAGATTTCTCCCCTGGGTGTCAATCCTGGCAAACCCAACTAACATCTCAAACTCTATGTGACCTGGACTTGAACTCATGATCTTCCCCCACAAAACTGGTCTCTCTGGAGGTCCAACTTAGCTGTTTTGGTGGAGGGCAGTCCCCTTCTCTTGGTCACTCAGGTATGTGGCCTCAGAGTCTGTCCTTGACTCCTCTTTCTCTCCGCATTCAACCACCTGCTAAGACTTAGTGGTCCTACCTGTCAAGACTATCTTCTTCCTCTCCCCCCACCTCCCACATCACTTTGACATCAAGCGCTCATATGTATCATTTGAACAGTTATACCAGCATCCTAAATGATCTCCCTGACTCAGGTCACTCCCTAATCCAATCCATCCTTAATTCCATCAGTGCTCTTTGATTTTACAGGTATTTAAGTCTTTCTCAAGGGAACCCTGGATCATCCGCAGAGAAACATACATAGTGAGGGGAGAAAAGGCCCATTTTATACCTTGGTCCTGAGAAGAAAAAAAACAGATCAGAAGCAAAATACAGTGTCTGGCACTTAATAAAGTACTCAAGTAAAAAAAAAAGTACTTAATAACGGCTTGCTGAATGACTGATTTCAGAGGCTCAAGGTGACCCTGTTACTCTCTTACTCAAAAATCTTCTGGAGCTCCCTACTGCCTCTAGGAAAAAGTACCATACCTTCTGACATTCCCTGTTCTATGGCCTTTCTCAAACACCCCATGTTCAAAGTCCTCTCCCATCCCATGTCCTAAGGCCCCTCCCAACCCTGACATCTTCTGTTCTAAGGTCCCTCCTAGCTCTGACATCTTCAGTTCTAAGGTCCCTCCCAGCTCTGACATCCTCTATTCTAAGGTCCCTGCCAGAGACAGCCCTTGCAGTCTCAACAGTGGTCTGTAGCATTTGGATTTTTTTTTTTTAAAAAAACATTTCCCTACCAAAAAAATAGAAAGCCTGACCATTTGAGTGCCATGAATTATTCAGAGGATGACATTTTGAAACGCATTTGTCAGAGCCATTAATTGCTTCTGCCAACTGCCAGGGATGATGGGCAGAATGGGACAACAGTCTGTCCCTAGCCCACTGCTGGAGGCCTCTACTCCTAGGGTTGAAGGTCAATGGCAACCTTCCCCAGACCTGGATGAGGAAGGGTCAGAATAAATGAAGCCTTCCTGATAATGGGCCCCGAAGTACTCACCCTGAGCCCTGCAGCTCCTCCAGATTGGAAGCATTCCACTCAGAGCCCTGGGAAACAGAACACATAGAAATCCCAACACATTCCAATGGACATAGCCTCAGGAAGCACCCAGAGTTACTTCTGGGAAAGGGTTTGGTCAAGGCCAAGGTATCAAGTGGAAAGGTTGGATGGAAAGAAATTTCCCTTGTAATTCACCACTCTGTCCTCGATGCTCAGGACCAAGGATCTGGGCAGGGGTGGGGTGAAGGTGGGGTTGGAGGGAGCAATGGTGGCAGGAGATTTGGGCTCAGTTTTCTTAATAGTAAAATGAGCTTGAAATAGATAGAATGCCCCTTAAGCCTTTCCAGCACTGATATTCCCTGTTCTCAGGCCCTTCCTAGTTCTGACAAAACCATTGATCCAAACTCTAATATTCTTCCTAGGTCTAAAAAAAGTTATTCTAAGCCCTCTTCCAGCCCTGAACCAAGGAGACCCTTTTTCTCCATTATATAATTGTCATCCTGGCCCATTAACTTTATGGAAACTGAGTCAGGAGCAGCTCACTCCTTCCTTATCCTTCTTTTTGTTCCAACACATGAAGCATCCTTTAAAAACTCCCTTGGAAGAATATTCCTAAGGGCAGCGAGAAAATTTCTGGGGAGACCGGGAAGAGCATAACTTGGCTCTTGGCTTCCACGTTCATCCTTAGTGACCTTGTGGAGCCCTCTGAGGTCTCCAAGAGCCCAGCAGCCCATGTGTCCTGGGGCCTAACCATAGCAGAGGGGTGCAAGTACACACACATACACATACACATACACACACACACACAAACACACACACACAGACACACACACACACAGATGTGGCTCTGGATTTCATGGAGCGCTAAGAAGCCTTAGATCACAATATGGAGTGATATGCAGAAGACAAAACATGATTATTACCTTCAAATCGCAGCTCTGGCCATTACTGCCCTTACCTTCTCCATGCTTTGGGCTTCACACCTGTAAAATGTGGAGGGTGTGTGTGTGTGTGTGTGTGTGTGTGTGTGTGTGTATGTATGTAGATAAGGGAGGGTCTAGGTGAGCTCCATGACCCCTGCTGGCACTCAGGACAAATAGACAGTCCTCTGACCTGGAATCCTAGAGTTGCAAGGGCTTTCAAAGACATAAGTCAGGGATGTCAGGGAGGGAATTTCTTTCATGTCTGGGTTGGACCACATGGCAGATGGGTTCCAGTCAACTCTCCAATTCTGTGATTCATTTTACAGAAAAGGAAACGGAAGTTGAGAGAAGGGAAAGGACTTGTCCAAGGCCACAAGGCACTGGCAGAACTGGGACAATTCAATCAATTACTGAGCAGGCATTTATTAAATGCCTATGATGAACAAGCCCTGTGTAAGGTGCCTGGGACAAAGACAAACAAACAATAGTGCCCCTCAGTAATAATGTAAATATTTCCTAGGACTGTCCTCATGAGAACAGTGCCCAGCATACAGCAGGTACTTAGTAAATACTAGCTGAATTGTACCAGCATGTGAATCGGTAGTGCAAACATTATTGTCTTCATTTTATAAATGACGAAACTGAGTCTTAAGAAAGTGAAGTGATTTTCCTTGGGAGGCACAAAGAGTATGGGTGGATCTGAAACTAGATCCTCTGAATCCAATACCAGTAGTTTTAAAAGTAAAAATTGATTGATGCCTTCTGTTTTCATATTACCATCATTTCCAGTTAGAACAACCCCAGATGCTGAACCCTGCCTTGTAAGAATTAATAAGCAAGCAGTCTGTGCAGTGACCCTGCCTGACCATGTAGGCAGTGCTCTGTCCCTGTATGCAGCGCTCCATCCCTGTAACACCCCACCTCGGAGAAGAGAGGTTTCATCATCTGTTTTCATTAAGGTCAAAGCGGGTCTTTCCAAATAACCAGGGCCTTCTGTCCTTTATCAGACTTCTGCCTTTGTCTTCTGCTTTCTCTGCTCGGCTACTCTGACCCAGAATTCACTTCAGCGAACGGGAAGGGTGGGGGAAAAGAATGACTCAAATCCTGAAATTCCTTTAGGAGAGATCATGGAAAAAGTGATACAGAACGAAGCCCTGCTAACGAGGTAATTAAATCCCGGTTAAGGCCACCACCTTCCTGCAGCCTGGAGCACCACCTAGTGGAGGGATTGACAACCAGCAGGAGGATTTCCTCTAGAAGCGGAGAAATCAGATCTGGGACATACCCACGAGCCCTGCTGCCTAATTCTGTGGCAAATCACCTGACCTTTCTGGACCAGCTTACTGTACTATTAAAACAGGGTGATGGAGAAGGCCCCTTCCAGCCCTGACATCCCCTGTTCTAAGTCCCCTCCCAGCACTGACACTTCCTGTTCTAAGCCTCCTTCCCAGTTCTGACATGTTCTGTTCTAAAGTCCCCTCTAGCTCTGACATTCCATGTTCTAAGGTCTCCCCTAGTTCTGCTATTCTGCTGTCCTAAGGTTCCACCCAGCTCTTGTATTCTAAGGTTCCTCCTTGGCCCAATTCTTTCATCTCTTTGTGCTTCAATTTCCTGGGACTACAGACCAGGGGGTATAACAGAAAGAGCACTGCATTTGGATCCAGATTGCAGTTTAAATCCTAGCTTGGACAATTCCCTTGTTTGGGGGCAAGTTAGGTCATCTTTTTTAGCCTCTGTTTTTTTCATCTGTAAAATAGGGATTAAATACATATTGTACTGCTATCACAGTGGGACAGGGAGAAGAGCGCTTGATAAACCTTAGGGCACTTTTTCCATTCTATTCAGTATTATTTTGATCCATGAAAGTGTTTTATCAGTCCTTACTAGACCACATGATTTCTGATGAAAAGTGGATTGTTTTCTTTATCTCTGAATCTCTCACAATAGAAAGCTCAGGGTGCAAAACATAGTGGTCACTTAATGTTTGCTGAAAGCTCCTTAGCATTCTAGAGGGCACTCAAAAGGAGTTCATATCTTACTAGGTGTGGGAGAGAACCTGAGGACCAGCTTAAGAATTGGGACTCACAAACCACATTTCAAACAGCTACCTTGAGAAGAGACCAACAGATGGCTCTCCAGAAATAAAACTTTACTGAGGATTCTCCCTGACAAGAAAAAATTTTGTTTCTGAAGTCACTGATCCCCTTAGCCTACTGTTTTCTCACTGACTTGCCGTAAACCCTTGGGCCCTCAGGAACTGATTCATATTCCTGAAAAAAGATGCCACACATATATCTTGGGCTTCAGCCTCTTACCAGATAGAGGTGATCAAAGATGAGGGAGGGCTTGTCCATCTGGCCTAGGATGAGAAGCATTTCATTGTCAATGAATTCTTTGAATTCCTTCAGGTTACAATTCATCTGCTTCTCCAATTCATTACGTATCTGTGGAGTGGGGAAATGTCAGAAAGAATAATTCTTAAGGATAATTTTCTTCCCAAAAGAAAAAAAAAACATAGCATAAACCATAGCTCATTTAAAAAAAAGTGACATCTCCCCCTTTCCTCTCAGAGAGGATGCTGAATGTTGCATATACTATCACAAGTTATAACTGAGTTTTGTGTTGTTTTGGGTTTGGGTCTAGAACAGAGATTTATCAGAGCAAGGAATCTCTAGTGGAGAAATTTCTTCCACGTAGACAGAATGGCAATTCTTACAATTTATAGTCTAATGCCCGGGTCGTTGAGAAGTTAAATGACTTTACATGAACCTAGTTTGTTACCTAGAGACAAACCTTGATACACTATGACACATTGCATCTACTTTTATTTAACGTATCTCACTCAGGCTGAAAGTTCAGAAGCCACTCATAGGTTTGACCTCACTACCAATTGGCACAAAAACTCTGACCTACTGTTTTCCATCTGAGCTGGTTCTCCCTTCCTAGGGCAATCTAGCTCCAAGGAGTTCATCATTCTAGTGCCAGACAGAAGGAACATCTGACTAGATTAACCCATTACAGCTTAAGGGATCCATCAGTTTCAGTCTCCCCCAGGTGCAGTGATTACAGGCATGGAATATACACTGCTCATTACAACTTTAAAACAAAATACAAAACTCAAGGTAGCTCCATTAAATACATCATCAGCAAGAAAAAAGTTATCTATTAAAATATGTATAACATAGTATATGTTATATGTATTTATATTAATATATACAATATGTATACATATTAATATATGTATAGTATGAAGTTGCAAAGAACTAGAAACAATCTAAATGTACCCAAATGGTTTAGTAACTTATGGGACATTGAGGCAGCCAAATACAGAGGAAAGGACCTGAGATTTGAAATAAAAAAGGTAGCATAATGTGAGAGGAAAACAAAAGTGGATTGTTCAGTAAATGCAGGAGTAAAACAAGGATGTCTCCCTTTCCCACTGTTATTTGACACAGTTCTAGAAATGGTAGCAATAGTAGTAAGACAAAGGAAAGAATGAAAGGATAAAGAAAGGCAAAGAGACAAAATTATACTTATGTGCTGATGGCATGATGCTTTACACTTAGAAAACCCCAAAGAATCAGCAAAGTAACAGAGAGAAATGTATAATTCCAGTAAAGATAATGCCTCCTTCCCTCCCAAAAAATCAGCAGCATTTCTGTGTACCAGTAGGAAGACCCATAGGAAGAAAAACAGAGAAATCTCCTTTAAAATAGCTACAAAATGGAAATCAATCTATCAAGGCACATTTAAGACTTGTATAGATTCAATCACAAAACCCTCTTTAAAGAAATTGATGCCAAGACTTGACTCTAATATTTATTAGCCTTATGACTCTGGACAAGTCACTTCACTTCTATCTGTCTCAGTTTCCTCCTCTGTAAAATGGGGATAATAACAGTATCTACCTCCCAGGGTTGCTGTGATGATCAAATGAGAGAATATTTGTAAAGTGCTTTGCACTTAAGGAGATCTATGAATTTCAGTTCTTATTATAATATCATTATCATGAATAAATGCTTAATCACAAATGAAGTATCAAAAGCATTTAGATACCTACTATGTCAACTATGATGCCAGGCTTTGAAAGGCTACAGAGACAATGAATTAAACAATTCCTGCTCTTAAGGGTCTTATATCAGGGGATCCAAGTACAAATATGAAGTGTATATATATATATATATATATATATATATATATATATATATATATATATATACACAAACATATAGAATAAATATAAAGAAAATAAATGATAAATTCAAGGCCATTAAAATGTGAGGTAATTAGAGAAGGAGGGTACTAGGTTTAGAATGAAAAAATGAATGAAGAGAAGAGAGAGGGAGAGAGAGAAAGGAGAGTAAGGGAGAGATGGAGAGAAAAGGAGAGGAAGACAGAGGAAGAAGAGAGGAGAGGGAGGAAGACAGGAAGAGAGGGAAAGGAAGAGGGGGAGGGAGAGAGAAAGAGAGGCATGTATATATGCATATGTATATGTATGTGTGAATATGTATGTGTATATGTATCTGTATATATGCATGTATACTACCTGTAAGTGATCTGTACCAATATTAATTAAGTCATGTAAGCTGATGAAAGGAGCAGTTTGTAGCTCTAGAGGTCATTTTATTCAATCCTCTCATTTCACAGAGGTTCACACATTTACAGGTTGACAGTAAGGCTCAGTTTCCTCATCTATAAAATGAGAGGGCTTCCAGAAGATAAGTGACCCAAAGCATGTTGTCACAACATGATTTAAAGTTTGAAAAGTATTCTCAAGCCCATAAATGACCATCCATGGGAACCAAAGACATGAGATACAGTCGTCAAGAGGAGTTATAAAAATTTGAAGGAAATTAAACCCATTTTCACATAGGAAAAAATGTTTGTAGGCTATGTTATTTTTGGATCCTATGTGATTTTTTTTTTTTTTAATTTTAGAGGGGAAAATAACACCAGGATAAAAATTTTCTCAAGGCTCCTGTGGTAAGAGAGCTTGGTAAATTCTTTTTCTTTTTTTTTTTAAAGCTCAGTAATTTCTCAACTAGGTTGGTCATAGGTCTTTTCTAGGACAGGATTTCAGAGCCTCAGTGGCACTTTCTCCAAAATAGACCCCCAAAGAATCTTCATGACAATATCCTTGAAAGGTGTCATTCGGTCTTTGTGAGATGACCTTAAGTGAGGAGCAGCTCACTACTTCCAGAGACAGTCTGTCCTTCTGGCTAGCTCTCACTGTAAGGTAGTTCTTCCTTCAGTTAATTTAAATCTACTTTTGTGCAGGTCCCATCAGAATACAGCCTGTTTGTGGCAGAAAGGGAAGTCAGGTGGTGCAGTGGATAGAGGACCAGACCTTGAGTCAGGAAGACTTCCAGAGCTCAGATATGGTCTCAGACACTTAACTTGCTGTATGACCCTGGACAAGTCACTTCCCCCGTTTGCCTCAGTTTCTTCATCTGTAAAATGAGCTGGAGAAGGAAATGACAAACCCTCCAGAAATGGGGTCACAAAAAGTTGCACTGAAAACAACTGAACCACAACAAAACCTATTTATTTGTTTGTTCCCCTTTAGATTGTAATACTGAGAAGGCAGGGATTGTTTTCTGCCTCTTTTTTTGTATTCTCAATGATTAGCACAGTGCCAGGCACACAGTAGGAGACTGCTAGTGATTGATGGACTGGTACAAGATGAGTAAAATATAAGATAGGGGAGGCACGACTGGATTGTGCAGAAAAAATTTAGGGGAATTCTATTGGACTGCAGGCTCGATACAAGTCATCACTACACTTCTCTTCCTCAATTTCCTCATCTTCAAAATAAAAGCACTGGATTAGGTGAGCGGCCCTAAACCCTTTCAGTTACAAATCATTCCGGTGTTCTGGTGAAAGCCATGGACCTCTGCTCAGTTTCATGTTTTTAAATGTATAAAATAAAATCCATAGGATTACTAAGGAAACCAATAACATGGAAATACAATTATGAGAATATTTTAAAAAGAATTTGACAGATACCAAGTTTTAGATTTTAAGAAGCTTAAATTTGCACCAAGAATTTTGGAACACCCTGTATATCCTATGTGTACAGTAAATAGCTGTAGACTGTCCTTGAGAGCTGGAACGCCTTTTGCAATTCTTTGTATCCCTGGCAGTTAGTGCAGGGCCTGGTACAGAAAAGATGCTTAATAAATACATGTTGAGTGGCTAAAGTGAAAAAGAGGCAAATTGAGGATATCAGGAGAAACTTCCTGACAACCAGAATTGTCCAAAAAGGGAAAGGGCTGCTGGCCGCTTGGATGAAGGATGAGCATGTTCTAGAGGGGTGATTTCTTCAGGCATGATTTGGATGGACTTTAGGATGCTCCCCAACTCTGGAATTCTGGCATCTGGGCTTCCACAAACCAAGCTCTCATATTTATTAGTCCTGTGACGCCAGGCTAGTCACAGTCTGTCTCTGAGCCTCGGTTTCTCCATAAAATGTAAAATGGAGATAGCACACTTTCTGATCAAAGTGCTGTTATAAACTGTAAAGAGAGTTGTGAACTGTGGGGCACCAGGGAGCCCCAGGCTCATTCTCTTACTTCTTTGGAGGTCACATTTTCCAGATCCTGACTCATCATGATGCTTCGGAGTTTGGCTTTGATGAGGCGCTCTGTTCTTTCCCCTTCTGTTGGCCTAGGGGAGAAAGGACACTGAGGAAATCCAAGGAAATCCTGGGGGAGAGGGCGGGCGGGGGTGGGGGGGACTATGGAAGCAAGTATCTAACAAAAGCCTTCTGGGAGTGTCTATGGGCCTTGCTTGTGACCTGCTTGGTCAGAGGTGCCGGGACTTTTAAGAGGAAGGGAGTAGGGCAGAGGTCAGAACACAGGCTATGCCTCTGGAAAGCCCCTCAAAGACATTAGGAGCAATTGAGGGGCCCTGAATGGGGAAATGAAGAAATGGGAGAAACCTGGGATCCCTATCAGAGGGGCCCTGCCACTCTCAGGTCAGGGATGGAATCACAGAAGAAAACAGATTCTTCTAGAAAAGAAGGTGGGGCAGCTGAGACGTGCAGAGTTGAGAGAAGGCATCTGCTAGATGGGGCTAGGAGGGTGAGGAGCCTGGGAGGCAGAAGACTTAGGTTCTGTACTCAGCTCTGCCACTTACCACTTGTGTGACCCTGGGCAAATCACTGCCCTTCACTTTTTTCCAGTTGCTGGCTCTAAGTAGGAGAACAGGACTAGATGACCTCTAAAAACCTTCCCTGCTAATATCCCCTGCTCTAAGGCCCCTTCTAGCCTTGACATCCTCTGTTCTAAGGACCCTTCCAGCTCAGACATCCCCTTTTCTAAGGGCCCTCCCAGAATTGACACCCTCTGTTCTAAGGTCCCTCCCAGCTCTGACATCCCCTTTTCTAAGGGCCCTCCTAGCCTTGACAACCTCTGTTCTAAGGTCCCTTCCATCTCTGACACCCTCTGTTCTAAAGGTCCCTCCCAGCCTTGATATCCTCTGTTCTAAGGTCCCTTCCAGCTCTGATATCCTCTGTTCTAAGGTACCTCCCACGACTAATATCTTATTCTATTTCTGGACTCCTTTCCAGGACTGATATTCTTAGAGATTTAATAAATCCCAAAGTCCGGTGTGGATCTAGAACTCTACATTTCCCATTCTAGCTAGAGAGTGGATTCCTCTTCTGAGAAAGGAGGGATGTGGGATGTGGTGGGAACATTTGGTTATCCTGGAGAGGGGAGGAAGGGAAGACCTTGGTACCTACTTGTCCACAAAGAGGGCAGGGGAGTCAGGTCTGGTGGACTCCAGATCCTGCATGGCATTCCATTCGTTGATGCAGCTCTGATCGGAACCAATACAGCTCTCATAATAGGTGGCCCACACCAGAGCCATTCCTCCAGGGAAGTAGTTGTATCTCCGGGCCACCTCACAGGCCTTGTGCAGAATCTGAAGAGCAGACCTGCAGATGGAAAAAGACAGAGGATGAGCCCTGGCCATAGGCAAGGGCTTCTTGGTGGGTCCTCCTCAGTGAGGTTTCTGGTTTCACCAGGGCCGGAGAGATGGAGATTTGGCTTCTTTCAATTTAATTCTGCCCAAGAAGCATTTCTTAAGAACCAATTATGTCAGGGCAGGTAGGTGGCACAGTAGAGGTGGCACAGTAGATAGAGCACTGGCCCTGGAGGGAGAAGGACTTGAGTTCAAATTCAGCCTCAGACACTTAACACCTATTATTATTGTGACCCTGGACAAGTCACCTAAACCCTAAAAAAAACACCTAAAACCTAAAAAAAAAAAAAAAAAAAAAAAAAAAAGAACCAGTTATGTACAGTGCTCTGGGGACACAAAGATAAACATGCTGCCCTCCCTCCCTTCATGGAGCTTTGGCTTTTGTTGGTCAGTCCTCAGTCAGTCATGTCCAGCTCTTTATGACCCCATTTGGGGGGCAAAGAGACTGGCCTGGTTTGCTGTTTCCTTCTTCAGCTCATTTTATAGAGGAGGAAACAGACCCAGAGTCTTCACAGGATTTAAGATTAGAGGACCTGACATTCCCTGTTCTAAGGTCCCTCTCAGCTCACTTCTGGTAGGATGCCACTGAGTACATGATAAAGAAAACCAGAGTGAAGTCTAGCTTGCTGGATTGATCTCTGTCCCACTGATGTCCACCCAGGAGAGCTAAGCCAGTCTATGGTAAATGACGCTTCCTCCTCCGTCTCGGCCAACAGCCCATGAGAATGTGTGTTGACACTTACCACATGGCCTGGACAGACACTGGCTTAAAGACATGCATTCTTCCAGCTGTACTCACACTGAAGCCACTGAGGAAAAGAAGCCACGGAAAATCAACTCGCTGTATGGGAGAAATTATACTCTCTAAACAAATGAGGCTGGGCTGGGCTGGCTCACACCTGTGTAAAGCTGTGCTGGGGCACCCGAGGTGTGGCCGCAAGGGACGGCCCTCTAGCACTGTGGGAATGGACAGAACTGCAGAGAAACAACAGCCTGCTGGGGAACTGGGGAGTTCCCTTGGAGCCTGGGACATGGAAGACCTGGCTTCCAGTGGCAACTCTGTTACTGACTAGGACATGGAAATCAGGCAAGACTCTGGGGAAGGAGTGTTCCTATGAGTCGGAGGAGTTCTGGATAAACACAAAGGCCCCAGCTGACCTCCCCTGTTCTAAGGCCCTCCCAACCCTGACCTCCCCTGTTCTAAGACCCTCCCAGGTCTGACATTCCCTGTTCTAAGGCCCCTCTGGGCTCTGATGTTCTATGCCAGCCTTTCCAAGGTTCCTTTAAGTCCTAACATGCTGTGATACTGCTCACCCTCTCTTTCCCTTTCTATCTTCTTCCCTTTAAAAATGGCCTCATTCTGAAAACCCATTTTAGGCTCCATTTCCTAACTGAACCCCCTCCAGAAGGGCCTCACTCCCCCCAACACATTTCTGCCCAGTAAATGATGGTCATATCATCCCTTGCCTTGGTCTGCGGTGGGCTGCTCCAAGCTGGAGGTCTTTATGTAGAGTTAGAACAGCCATTTGTGGGATACCTTGTCCAGAGGTGTCTGAGGTCCTACCCACTGTGGGGGTCTATAATTCCCACACCACAAGGGGCTTTGTGAGTGACACCCCATGCAGGGCCTCTGACCCCCTCCTCAAAAGAGCTACCTTCAGCCCCACTCACCCGTCTCCATCGAGGTGTATCTTGGTATCACTCCACAGACGAAGGACCATCCCGATGGTGCAGCTTGTGCTGTTGGGCAGAGGAGAAAGACCAGAGCTTACAGAGAGTCTCACGCCCTTGCACCCCAACCCGCAACCAGCCCTCCACCCTCATACTGGAAAAAGAATAAAACACCTGATGGTCCCAAGGACTCAAGATGGAACCACCAAGGGAAAGGCCCAAAAATCAGGCCTAGACAGGACCTCAGGGGCCATTTAGTATCCCCCCTCCCCATTTTATATCAGAGGAAACTGAGGCCCAGAGAAGATAAAAGACCATAGACATAGAATTGACAGGGATTTTAGAGGTCCATTTTACAGGAGAGGAAAATGAGGCCCAGAGAAGTCATAAGATCACAGATTTAGAATGGAAAACGGACCTTGGAGGTCATCTGATCCAACCCCTTCATTTTCTAGAAAATAAAACAGAAACCCAGAGAGTTAAGGTGACTTACCCTAAAACACACAGACAGTATGTGGCATAGCTAGGGATTGACTCTGGAGTTTGAAGACCTGACCTCTGATACTTACCACCTATGCGACCTTGGAAAAGTCATTGGACTTCTCTGTGCCTCAGTTTCCTCCCCTATACAGTGACTCAGATTCTTAGGTCCTTTCCAGTTCTAGACTGGCAATCCTGGGACTTTCAATCCTGTCTTTTTTCTATAGGATGAAGCTTTCCCTTCGATGTGAAGGGCTACCCCAGGGAAGAGGGGTTCAACCCCAGGAGGAGCGCCAAGGAGTCAGACATTTTCTGTTCTAAGGTCCCTTAGATGTTACGGTGGCACAGTTGCTACAGCAGTAGACCTGGGAGTCAGGAAGGTCTGAGTTCAAATCTAACCTCAGACATGTAGTAGCACTGTGACCTTGGGCAAATCATTTAACCTCTGTTTGCCTGTTTCTGCAACTATAAAATCAAGATTACAACAGAACCTACTTCCCAAGGTTGTTATGGGGATACAAGGAGAGAATATCTGTAAAAATGCTTAGCACAATGCCTAGTACCCACATAAATACATGCTTCCTTTCCTGCCCTCCAAGCTCAGAGACCTTGAACAGAGATGACTGTTCTGTGCTCAAAGCCTGGCGCTCTGAAAACCCTGGACAGAGGCGGCTCAGACTATGCCAGCCGTGTCCTCAGGCTCCAGTTTCAGGACATGTCCTACATTGGGTTAAGTACCACAGGAACTAGCACAAGAGCAAGGCTCCTTGGCATATAGCCCTAGCCTTGCTCAGGAGCCTGGTGCCCTGTTGGGACACTCCAGCTCTCCTAGCTTCCAGGCATTCCAGCCCAGTCTGGTCTTGTTCTGCTGTTCTACATGGAATCTCCCGACCTATGGGGAGATAATGCCCAGCTGTGGCAGGGCCCCACGCCCCCGGGTGGTTTTTTGTTAATTTTGTTCACCAACCCTCCTCCAATGAGGATGAAAATTGTTTGGGTGTGGAAAAACTAAACTTCCAAGGGAGTTCTGTGGCCATGCCAGGGAGTGGCACTACCATCCCATGGGACTCTGGGTCTTCCATTCTGGGCACCTTTTAATGGGCTCCCCAGAGAATCGCTTTCTACCAGTACAGAGAAGGTGCTCCTCCACCAAGTGAAACTGAAATCTGGTTCCCAGCTACCTGCCAAGAAGCTTGGCCTCCCATGGACTCCCACGCTCTTGGCTGGGAGATGACATTTCAGCCTCGACATCCCAAAGGATCAGGAGCTCAATAGAAGCACAGCCAAAAAAGCCAAGCTAGAAAGCATTTAGAAGAGGTCCAACTCCTCTCCTTGTACAAGTGAGGAAACAGCCCCAGAGAGTGGCCTGCCCAAGGTCACACGGTAGTTAAGCTGGGGTTCAAACCCAGGTGGGTCAGAGATGCAGAGTTCAGAGGGGGCCTTAGAAAACTAACTTTCTTTCCAGCTTTATCATTCCAAATTCATTTTACAGAGGAGAAACTGAGGCTGGAGAGAAACTAAGAGACGTGCTCTTTCCAGTTCTGAAACCTGTAGTCTTTACAGTCAAACTCAAAGCATCCTACACCCATGTGATCTTTACAACAGTCCTAGTGGAGAGTTATGATGTTATTAATTTATAATATATTATTATGGATTATTATCCTATTTTACAGATGAGGAAACTGAGGAGGGATATATCAATCAAGGCCAGACAGGCAGTAAGTGGCAGATGAGATCTGAACTCAGGTCTTGTGATTTCAACTTCATGTCTCCCTTCATTGTACACACACTGCCTCCCCAAAAAGGTGAGAGAATTAGAATCCATGCCATCCAAAGACCAGCTAAAGGAATGGACCATTTAGGGCAGAGAAATAAGAGAGGAATCAGGAATCATGGATGTGGAGGGAGAAGGGACCCACACCTACTAAGTGTCTGAGGTTGGATCTGAACTCAGGTCTTCCTGACTCTAGATCCAGTGCTCTGCACACTGTGGTGTCTTCTAGCTGCCTCACTTACTTCACTTTTCCTGTTCTGTGGTCCAACCAACCTGACCTTCTTGTCCTCACATCCCACATTCTATTTCCTGTCTCTGAACAGGGCAAACCCTGCTTGCCTCAGTTTCCCCATCTGTAAAATGACCTGGAGGAGGAAATGGAAAGAAGGGGTTAGTAAATCCAACTCTCATTTTAGAGTTGAGGAAGCCAAGGCACCATGACTTATTCAAAGGGATAACAGGGTTAGGATTTTAACCCATGGCCTCTGACTCCAAATGCAGTTTTTAAAGAGATGCTTAGAGGGATTAGTTAGATGGTGTAGTGGATAGTGCACTGGGCCTGGAGTAGAAGGACTCTTCTTCCTGGGTTCAAATCTGTCCTCAGACACTTACAAGCTGTATGACCCTGGGCAAGTCACTTCACTCTCTTTGCCTCAGTTTCCTCATCTGTAAAATGGGCTGGAGAAGGAAATGGCAAACCACCTCAAATGACCCACCATGGGGTCATCAAGAGTCGTAACACCGAACAGCAAAATGTAAGAGAGATTAACTTTGTCCTGTCTGACTGGGTGGAAGTTATGAGACAGAGTTGGGCATGATGTAAAGAAACATTTCCTAGCATCCCAGAGGGCTCCCTCCAGCTACCACAGTGACATTGCTCAGACATATATTGGATGCTGTCACTGTCCTGCTCAGTAAACCCCGGAGGTTCCTTATTACCAGACACTCTTCCAGGGGGTGTTTCAAGCCTTTCATCACTTGGCTGGGACTTACCTCTGCATCCTCACTAGCTAATGAAAATAATAACGGTAACAGTAACAATAGAAATAGCTAACATTTACATCTGGGCCACTAGGTACCACCATAGCGCACAGAGCACTAGGCTTGGAACCAGGAGACTCATGTTGGTGAGTTCAAATCCAGCCTCAGACCAGCTGAGCAACCCCAGACAAGTCACTGTACCCTGTTTGCCTCAGTTTCCCCCTCTGTAAAATAACCTGGAGGAGGAAATGGCAAGTGTCTTTGCCAAGAAAATCCCAAATGGGGTCATGAAGACTCAGACAGAACTGAAAAACGACTGAACAATATTTACATAGCATTTACTAAGCACTTTATAATTATTATCTCATTTGATCTACACAAAGACCAGGGGAGGTGGAAGCTCTAATCCCCATTTTACAGATGGGGAAACTGAGGCAAACAGGTTAAATGACTTGCCCCAAGGTCACATAGCTAGTGTCTGAGGTTGCATCTGAATTCAGGTCTTCCTGACTCTACCCAGTGCTCTGCGCACTATGGTGCCCTCTAGCTGCCTCATTTACCATTTACTCCACTTCACCCTTTCTATAGTCCAATCAAACCTGACCTTCTTGTCCTCACACCTCACATTCTATTTTCTGTCTCTGAATGCACCCCATGCCAGAAATAAATGTCCTCCTTGTTTCCCCTAGGCTCTGTGTCAAAGCTCAGTTCCTAAGTTATCTCACCTATGAGACCTTTCCAGATTGCTCCAAAATTACCTTGCATTTACTTTGTATGTACTCAGCCTGAATTTTCTCATATGTAAAATTAGAGGGTTGGGAAACCTGTGGCCTTGAGGTCACATGTGCACCTTTAGGTCCTCAAGTGCAGCCTCCCTTACCTCCTCAACGGTCCCACATCGATGATCTAGCCACACATTCTTTTGGGGTGTTTTCTGAGTCCCTTGGCCAGTGCTGGATGAAGCCTATGGACCCCTTCTCCATGATATTTAAAATACATATTATATAATGCATAGAATTATAAAAGCAAACCAATTCTATTGAAACGTAGTTGTCAAAACATTTTTAAAAAGAAACCAAAATTCATGAACTTCCTGGAAGCTCTCTATGGAATATTTGGGGTTTAGACTGTCTGCTAAAAATACTCAAAACAAACCTTGCTCTAGTGTTCTCCCCAATCCATCTGCTCCACCCCCAAACAAACACACCTCTCCTTGCTGGAGAAGTCCACTCCCAGCAGGACATTCTCTTCTGTGTCCTGGCGCCCGCTGCTGTACACCACCACCATGTACCTGACGCGGTCCGTCCATGCACTCTCTAGGCGTACTGCCTGCAAAGAAGCAATGACGTGGTCAGGTAGGCATTTACAAAGCCAAGCACTCTGCCAGGAACTGGAGATACACAGACAAAAGGAAGAAAATCCTTTCCCTATGGGGGCTTATGTTTACTAGGGTCTACAACATACAACATTCAATTTTTTAGAATTTATTAAAGATGTAACCAAAGCATTCCCTGCCCTTGAGAAATTTATAGCCTAGGAAGCTATAAAATGAGTAAAATAAGAAAGGAAACAATATGATTTGCTGGGAAAAGCCACTGCTTCTAACCAGGGTTCAAATCATGACTTTTACATCTATTAACTGTATGACTAACTCATTTAATGTCCCTAGGCCTCAGTTTCCCTTATCTGCAAAATGAGAGATTTGTCCTACATAATCTCTGAGTTCCTGTCTAGCTCTAGGTCTCCCATCCTATAAATATGGACACAGTTATTTGAGGAACAAGTAATCACGAACTGGGGATGTTGTTTTCTTTTGTAAAATGTTGTCATATGGAATGAGGAAAATTCATTTCCTCATTTACCCATCTATATATCCATTTATGCACCCATACATCTTTCTATCCATCCATTTATCCAACCTTTCATCCACCCATCCATTCACTTACCCACCCACTATTATTAAGCTTTCCAGAAAAAGCAAAATTCCTTGCTAGACCCTTGGGGAAAATGAACAAACTTGGCTTTGTTTCTCTCCTTTTTTCCTTTCACTGTGAGCAGGAAATTCATATGAAATTCAAGGAGTGAATGATGATTGAATACAGTCTAAAAATTAAAAAGAAGTAAACAGGGAGTCAGGTGTCCTAGGATGAAGACTTGGCTCTGCTATTAACATTTTATCTAAACTTGAGTGGTTTATTATTCCCTCTTTTGGCCTCAGTTTACTTGCCTACAAAATAAAGAGATTTGGATCAGAGCAATGCTTCACAGAATAATTTGGTTACCAAAAATGTTTTTTCTTGAAGTAAACTGATGGAAGCCATTAAGTACTATGCTAAGTACTTAATAAAGATTATCTCATTTGATCTTTACAATAACCCTGGGAAGTAGGAAACCAAGGCAGACAGAAGTTAAATGAATTGTGCAGGGTCATATAACTAGTAAGTATCTGAGGTGGGATTTGAACTCAGGTCTTCCTGACTCCAGGACCAGTGTTTTATCCAGTGAGCTATCTAGTAATCTATGGATCCCATAAACAGTGGTCTAGAGTGTGTTGAAAGCATAAAAATAAAGGGGTTAAGGAAGCTTGAGATCAAAAAATTGCTGGCTAAGTATATTTTATAGCATTTCATTAATGAGACTACAACCTGACCTAGTAAAGTTACTGGTGACAAAAAAATGGGAAATGGATAAAGGAAAGGACACTGATACACTAGCCAACAAAAATTTAACAAAAGTAAACAATGAAGCAAATAAAAGAGCATAAAAAAACCACCTTACTCTGCCAACATTTGATCTATTTGCCAAGGGGAGAAATATGGCAACAATGCTGAATGGTACAGATATGATTTCAAATTTAGCATTTTAGTTAGGAAAATAGCACTAATGTCTAAATTCCTTCACAAAGCAAAACACCTGAGTTCCAAGGAAAACAATTTGGAAAATTCTGGAGTACATAATTTCTAAGATTCCTTTCAACCACAAAATTCTCTGCCTCCTAGTTCCCAGTTCTAGGGTTCTTTCCAGCCCAGACATCCTCTGTTCTAAGGCCCCTTCCAGCTCTGACATTCCTTGTTCTAAGGTCCCTCCCATTTCTTAGGTTCTATGATCTTAGGTCCAGTTTATTCTACATCATTCTCAGTGGTGCCAACATATTCTTTCAACCTCTCCTACTGGGTCTTCATGTTAAAGAGCTCAGGATGACATCATTATTTGAGGTTCCCTTCCTCTTTTCCCTGCCCCAAACTATTCTAGCTCTCATCCTGGAAGGCCTCAATTAGAGTATAGCAGAACTGTCCTTTAACTTCCCCAGGTCTCCAAGACCCCATCTCAAAACTTTCTGTCAGAAGGACACCAGAATCCTTGCTCCACTCTAAATCTTGGGCCCACATTCTCCCTTTCCCAAGATGGCAGGTCAATCTCCTCCAGGCTCCCTATTCATAGGGCAGAAATCTCAACATATACAAAGAACTCCTGGGTCCTGCCATCCACCTCACAGATGCTTAATCAGAACATTGGCACCTTACCATCTTTCTTCCTTCAGATCTCCCCTTATGTATTAATCTCTCTCAATTAGAGTTTGTGCACCATGAGAACAGGGAATGTTTGGGTAGTTTCTTCGTGTTTGAAATCATAGCATTAACAATGTGCTTAATGCCTAAGTTATTAATAAATACTATCTCAACCATCCACCTAGCCAGTCAGAAAACCAGCCATCTTATCCATCTTATTTGTTCATCTGTCTATCCATTCATCCAGCTCATCCATCCATGTTATCCATTCATGCATCCATCCAACCATCTGTTTATCCACTCATCTTATCTATCCATTTAGTATTCATTTAGCTTATCCATCTATCTTATCCATCCATTTATTTCAATTCCTTTCCCATAAAAATGTATAAATTCCCACTTTGATCAATTTTTAATTTAATTTTTTATTGGATATCTTTTTGTTTTCATTTCAGCCATTTGTGGACAACCCTCCTTCCACTCCTTCAGTGAGACTTTCCTTTTAGCAAAGAAGAAAAGAAAACACTTTAGCAGCAGTAATGGACCCAAATGACAAGTGATCAGTTTTTGTGAAGGGAAATCACTCCATGGGCTTAGGCTCGTGTCCCTCAGTGGCTCAGATCAACATTCCCAAGGACTTAGCTGTAGGGACCTTGCACAAGCCCTGCCAATCCAGGACCTCTGTTCATCACTCAATTATGTCTTCTTACCAGTTTGATTCTATCTTCACAGCGAAGAAGGTTGATCATTACTTGAAGATGTTGGGGTAAATCACCTGTGGGACCCACAGAAAGAGGGTTTAGAAAAACAGAAAGTTATGGGACCCAGATGAGAGAATGATCTCATGGCCATCCCCTAGACCTGGAATGCCAACCCATCCCCTCCTCCCTCCACCATCTCCACCTGTTACTCTGATTCTAATTAACTTACATTTTAACAAAGCACTTTTCACAACGCTGGGAGGTAGGGTACAGATGGTGTTACTATCCTTCTTTTACAGATGAGGAAGCTGGGCCTTACAATGGAGCCAGGAAGGGGCAGAGCTGGGATTCATACCTAGGTCTCCTGACTTCAAATTCAGCATTCTTTCCACTACACCACTGAGGCTTCACCTGTTTAAATCTTTCCTATACTTCAAGGCTCACCTTAGCTACTATTTTCCTCCCTGAAGCTTTCCTTAATGTCTAAACACTGGGCCCCCAAACTCATCACATCTTTCCAGAGAGAAGTCAATACATCCTTCTGGAATTCTCACTGGATTACAGAATTGCAGTGTGGAGTGAGGAGAGACTCAGGGCAGGCAGACCTCCTAGCAGCTGTTAAAATAATCCAGATGTGAGGTGATGAAGGCTTGCATCAGAGAAGAGGTTATGTTTGAGAGATGCTCCCCAGGTAAAACTTATCAGAGATGTTGCACAGGTGAAACTGATAAGAGATGCTGCAAAGGTGAAATTGATGAGAGAAATTGTACAAGTGAAATCTATGAGACATACAGCAGAGGTGAAATTGATGAGAGATGCTGATTGATGAGAGATGCTGCACAGGTGAAACTGGTGAGAGATGCTGCACAGGTGAAATCTACAAGAGATACAGCAGTGGTGAAATTGATGAGAGGAGCTGATTGACCAGAGATGCTGCACAGGTGAAATCTACAAGGATATACAAGAGGTGAAATTGATGAGATGCTGATTAACCAGAGATACTACACAGGTGAAATTGATGAGAGATACTGCAGAGATGAAATTGACAGGGAGATTCTACAAAGGGAAATGGACAGGCCTTGGCAAAAGACTGCATATGGGGGTAAAAGATGATGAGGAATCCAGGATTTCTCTTAGTTTGGGAGCCTGAGGGATTGAAAGGATGATGGTACCCTCAATAGTAATAGGGAAGGTAGGAGAGGAGAGTATTTAGGGGGGAAGATAATAAGTTCTGTTTTGGATATGTCAAGTTTAAAGTATCTACTGGAATCTAGTCTGAGACATCTGAAAGGCTATGGGACATGCGAGATTAAAAGTCAGCAGAGAGACTGGGACAGAAAAGAGAGATTTGAGAATCATCAGCATAGAGACAGTTATTAAATTCATGGGAGCTGATGAAATCACCAAGTGAAGTAGTATAAAGAGGGTCCAGGACAGACCCCTGAAGGACACTTATGGTTATGATCTGATGGAGAATCCAGCAAAGGAGACTGAGAAGGAGTGATCAGAGAGGTAGGAGGAAAACCGGGAGAAAGAAGGGTATCCTGAGAACTTGAGAGAAGAGAGTGATTAAAAGTGTCAAAGGCTTCAGAGGTGAAGGAGAATGAGGATTGAGAAAAGGCTACATTGCATGTAGCAACTAAAAACTCATTGGTAACTTTGGAGAGAGCAGTTTCAGTAGAAATATGAGATCAGAAGCCATACTATAAGGGGTTAAGGAAAAGGGGAGAAAAGGAGAGGAGTGGGAGACAGAGACAGAGAGGGAGAAAGAGAGAGAGAGAGAGAGAGAGAGAGAGAGAGAGAGAGAGAGAGAGAGAGAGAGAGAGAGAGAAGGAGGAGGAGAAGGAGGAGGAGGAGAAAGTGGAGGCTCTTATTGTAGATGGCCTTTTTGAGGAATTTAGCTACAGAGGATAAAAGAGATCTACAGAACAATAGTTAGCAGGAATGGAAGGATCAAGTGAGGGTTTTTTGAGAACGAAGGAGACATGGGTATGTATGTAGGCAAGAGGGAATGAACCAGCAGACAGGAGGAGATTGAAAGTAAGTGAAGGAGTGGAGATGACAAAAAGCTTCCTCCAAGGCCCGGCACACACGAGCTGCCTCCTATGGGGAGTCCTCCTTGATTGCTTTGTTGCTTTCTCCTTTCTCTTTAGAGCAGGAACTCAGCTGAAATCTTGACTCTTGTGACCTTGGGCATGTCATTCAAGTCTCTGGACCTCAGTTTCTCCCCAAAAAAGGGGACTGGACTTGAAGGTCCTAAGTTCCTTGCTAACTGTAAATCTATGATTCTATCCTCTGTTTATAGACTGTGTCCCTTCAGAAGAAATTCAGCTCACTCAAGCCTGGAGTAATTTTTAGTTTTGTCTTTGTATCTCTAAAGGGAAGCTATAGCACAGAGAACTTGGAGTCAGGAAGACTCATCTTCCTGAGTTCAAATCCAGCCTCGGATATTTACTAGCTGTGTGACCCTGGGCAAGTTACTTCACTCTGTTTACCTCAGTTTCCTCAACTCTAAAATGGCAATAATAATAGCATCAATCTCCCAGGGTTGTTGGGAGGATAAAATGAGATAATAATTGTAAAGCATTTAGCACAGTACCTGGCACATAGTATGTGATATATAAATGTTAGCTATTATTATTAATTAAGAATTAAAGCTCTGCTTTGCCTTTGGGGCTAGCCTGTACACAAAAGCACCCCCTGTTAAGTTGTGAAAGCATACATATGTATGATATGTTCCAAAAATCTTAATGCCATTTATATGTATGCACATATACACATATGTGTATACATACACAATACATAGATGTATGTGTAAATGTATACATGAATGATGGCACAAACATATATATGTAGATGATGTAAATGTAAGGGCAAGAAAGCACACATAACAATTTTCATGCTCCGATATATATTATAAGTAGAAAGAGGTTCAAGAAAGTACTGTAAAGTATTCAAGAATGTGAATCATAAGATCATGGACTTAGAGCTAGAAGGGACCTTACAGATCACCAAATTCCTCTTCCATTTGCAGACAAGTAAACTGAGGCCCAGACATCTAAGCATTATGTCCAGGCTTGTAAGTGGCTGCAGCAGGATTGGAACCCAGGTCCTCCTCGTGTCCTCTACTCACTCTGCCATGTTATCTCTCAAGTTCATACAGGATACTCAAGTGTCATTTCTTGCTTCAAAGTAAACACATAGAAACTGAACACTACACTGACATCACACTGCAATGATGTCATCTTGTAATGATACCTCCCAGAATCATAAGGTAAAGGACTAGAGATTAAGAAGGCTAGAAGGGGCCTTTCAAGGGTCATAAAGTCCTTCCTCTTCATTTTACAGATGAGGAAACTGAGGCCCATAAAAGTGAAGTAACTTGTGCATGATGACCATTGCGTCTCAGGTAGGAGTTAACCCCAGGCCTTCTTGACTGCAAATGCAACTGTCTTAATACTATATCAATACTATGAAACTCCTGGCTCTCCTCTAACTACCCCCAAAAGACCACAAGTAAGTGGTCTTACCTGTTCCTTACTCAGAGTCAGACCTCAGCCTCCCCTCTCCCTTATAACCTTTAATTTCAGTGGAAGTGACTAAAAATTCAATATGAACTGCCCATTTCTGCCCAGCCCCCTGCTTGACAAGTGGTTTCATGCAAGGGATATTTTCCATATGGACAAAATTCTTTCAGTGGGTTGTTGGCTGATTTATGGAAGTGCTGACAGATGGAAATCCCAGCCCAAGTTTGGTCCCCACGCTTGGTCTTGTTACTTTGAGGTGTTTACTAAGTACCAGGCATACAGAGTTCTGCACTGTGCCCCCACCATGGAATTCGTTGGATGCCCTCATGGTCTCTGACCCTCTTTCTACCAAGTGAGATGACCCGTAGTTCCTTAAGTCAAAGGGAGAGAAGGAGATGGACTATGGGCCTATGGATTCCAGGCTTCTGGTCATTCTCAGTTGGGTAGACTTTGGTCACAAAGGAGGAAAGGACCTCACAGTCTACTTGTACTCCAAGAAAAATCCTCACCGCCCCCCAAGGGAGCCTGGTGCACTTGGGGACAACAGCTCTGTTAGGAAGTTTTTCCTGATGTCAAGACAATAATAATAAATGGCATTTTTTTAGCCTTTCAGGTTTACAAAACACTTTACAAATGCTGACTTATAAAAATCCTGAGTGGAAGTACTATCACTCTTCCCCATTTTACAGATGAGGAACAGGAGGCAGGTGGAGGTGAAGTGACTTGCCCAAGGTAACACAGTTGGTAAAAGTCTGAGGCTGGATTTGAACTCAGAACTTCCTGACCCTAATACAAATGGAATGGAATACTATTATTTCATAGGAAATGGTGAGCAGGCAGACTTCAGAAAAACCTGGAAAGACTTGCATGAACTGATGCTGAGTGAAGTGGGCAGAACTAGGAGAAGCACATAGTAACCGTCACATTGTGGGATGACCAACTTTGATGAATATTACGCGTCTCAGCGATGCAAGGACCTAAGACAATGACAAAAGACTCATGACGGAAAATGCCATCCACATCCAGAGAAAGAACCGTGGAGTCTGAATGCAGATGGAAGCAGGCTATTTTGTCTTCCTTTGGTTGTTTTCTGTTTTTTTCTTTCTTATGGTTCTTGCCTTTTGCTTTGATTTCTCTTTCATAACATGACTAATATGGAAGTGTTTAATATGATCATACATGTGTTGGCCTATATCAGATTGCATGCCATCTTGGAGGGGGGAGAATTGAGAACTCCAAAGCTTATAAAAGCAAATTCTGAAAACCAAAAATCAATCAATTAATTAAAGAAAAGGACTTCCCGACTCTAGGTCCTGCACTCCAACCAGTGGGCCACTGAATCCTCTCCTGGCTATTTTGTGATGCAGTGAAAAGAGGCAGATTAAAAGTCAATGATCTCGTGTGACCTTGGGGAAATCATAGGTTCATTGCATCATGTGGTTTTCATCTAAGTCAATTCCATCATTTTATGGGGAAACTGAGGCAAGGCAGTGGAGAAAGAAATGGAGCTGGCATCTGGAAAACCTGAGTTCAGATCCGGCCTGGAACACTTCTCAGGTGACCCTGGACAAGAGACCGGGGCTGGCTTGTGTGGGCTCTCTGAGGTCCCTGCTACATAGAAAGAGGTCTTTGGACCAGATGGTCTCTGAGCTACGGGATCATGCGAGTGACTGACATCCTCTTCATGTCTGGGGAGGCAGAAGAATGAGGATACAGGGGGCTGAGCAATTACCTGCGTGCTTGTGGGGCTGCTGGAGGCTCCTAGGTCCTTGAGGGCTATTTCCTTGTTGCAGGAAGAGAGCAGCGCCTTTCACCATGAAAAAACTCTCACTGAGGCTGGAAGACAGAAAAAAACCACTCTAATTAGTCATTCTGTCCCAAGACACAGCCCTGGCACAGTTGCAGGGGAATGCCTACTAAGGAAATATCCAGGCCTGAAATGTAAACCAGTGGCCCCTATCCATAGCCCAGACCCAGTCTTCCAGGACAACGTCCCTTCCTTCTCTCCCACCCAATAACAGCCCAAGTTTAGAATGTACCTAAACATCTTTTCCATCCATTAACTGTATATGAACCTTGGAACTGCCTGTGTGGTCCAGAACACATCTTTAGCATCCTCATGTAACCAGCAAGGAAACTGAGACTCAGAAATGGGTAACAACTTGCCCAAGGTCATCTAGTCACTAAGTTAGGAGAATGGTTGGGATTTGAACTTAGGTCTCCTGACCTAAACTCAGCTCTTTCCCTGCTGCACTGTAAGGCTAAAGGTTTTGTGGAATGGTAAAAGAGCTAAGAGCTGAGCTGCTTGGTTCTAGATGTTCTACACTGTAGTCTCATGTCACTGGGAAGAAGTGAGATACGAATGATGCAGCCATTTTGGAGTCAGAGGACCTGGGTTCAAGTGTGAGTGACCTTGGGGAATGTTGATGTTGTTGTGGGAAATCAATAAATTAATCAGCCAGTATTTATTACGGAGTGAGATGATATTGTGGCTAGAGGGCAAGACTTAGATGACTGAAGACACTAGCTGTGTGACCCTGGGTAAGTCATTTCACTGCTGTCTGCCTCAGTTTGCTCAACTGGAGATGGAGCTATCAGATGGAGATAATAGCATCTACCTCCCAGGTAGATGAGATAATCTTTGTAAAGTGTCTAGCACATAGTAGTGGCTACATAAACGTGTATTCCCTTCTCCTTTCTGTGCCTACTATGTGCCAGGCACTGTGCCGGGCACTACCGATACAACAAATGAAACCATTCCTATTGGAACTGGGATGTCCCATCTAACTTATGGAACTCAGGACCAGACTCTGACAAGGTCACAGACACAAAACATGTAGGGCAGGATGTACACAAGAAAGAGGGCTAACTTGGGAGTCAAGGGACCCAAGTTCAAATCTCATGTGGGATGCTTAACAACCTTTCGAGTAAGTCCCAATCTCTCTGGTCTCAGTTTCCCCATTTGTAAAATGAAGAGGTTTGATTAAATGGCAGCTCCAGACCTATGATGCTGCAAACTCCTGACCCTATGATCTTCATTCCCCCAATCTGAGCCCTTCTGAAGACGAGTTCCCAAACATACCATGGGACTGGAAGTTGTCTGCAAGCTTTGGGAGAACAAACTAGCTCATCTCCCTGATTAGGTCATTTTGGAACTGCAAGGGACTTGAGATGCCATATAGTGTACATCTATAGCTCACTGTTTGGGAGGCTCAAAAGAAAAGTGTGGGAGAGAAGTAGTAGACTGCCTATCAAACTGAAGGACCACAGAGCCGTTGTGCTGACCTCATTGTGTGCCTGTGAAACATGGACAGTCTACCAGCTCCATGCCAGGAAACTGAATCACTTCCATTTGAACTGTCTTAGGAAGATTCTGAGGATCACCTGGGAGGATAAGGTACCAGACACTGAAGTCCTTGCTCAAGCTGAACTACCAAGTAATGAAACTATGTTTCAGAGAGCACAACTCAACGGGCTGGCCATGTTGTTCAAATGCAAAATGTACACTTGCCAAAAAGACTATTTTATGGAGAACTCCATGGGGGAGGTGATCACATGGGGCAGGTGATCACATGGTGGCCAGAAGGAATGATACAAGGACACTCCAAGGTCTCTCTCAAGAACTTTGGATTTGACTGTGCAACATGGGAGATACTGGCACTGGACCACTCAGCATGGCGTGCCCACATCAGAAAGGGTGCTGTGCTGTTTGAGCAAAGCAGAATTGAAATAGCACAAAGGAAATGTAGGATGCGTGAATTTGGAGTAACCACCCCAAATGTTCACACAGACTCTCTGTGCCCAATCTGTGGTAGAGCATTCCAAGCTTATTTTGATCTGATCAGCCACAGCGGGACATACTGAAACTTCATTTTATCATGGTGATGTCATTTTGGTGCTCTTCAAAAATGAAGGACTACCAACCAACTAATATTACAGATGGAGAAACTGAGGAAAAGGGAAAAGGGAAGAAAAATATCTATGGAAGTCAGGAACAGAGTTGGAAGAAAATGATTGTGGACAACCTGGGCACCTTCTGGGAAGGACCTTCGAGGGGCAGAGGCATCTCCGGGGTAAGGAGGCTGCTGTGTCAGACATGGAAAGGTCTGGGGAGTCAGGAACAAGGCAGAGTCATACTAAACTACTTCGGATCTAGTTGTATTGATTCGCTCTATACTGATACTGTATGTAATTCTTTTTTGGGGGGGAAGGTTGGTTTTTCGTTTTTGCAAAGCTTTTGGGGTTAAGTGACTTGCGCAGGGTCACACAGCTAGTAAGTGTCAAGTGTCTGAGACTGGATTTGAACTCAGGTCCTCCTGACTCCAGAGCCGGTGCTGTACCCATTGAGACACCTAGCTGTCCCTGTGTATTTCTACATGTCCTTGTTTCATCCCTGTTAAAATGTAAGCTTCTTGCTTTCATGAGCCCGAGAGAGGACTGTACTGAAACCAGAGTCCCCAGACAAAGGTCATAAACAAACATTGATTAAGTGCCTACTAGCTACCAATAATTATGCTAGACACCGACGGCAGATGTACGAAAATGAGGCAGTTCCGGCCATTGGGCAGCTCACAATTCTGGGGGAGCCAGTAAGTCCAGAGCTTGGCATGCTCCCTGGCATACAGTAAGTTCTTAATGTTTATTGGTTAACTGTACACATACAAAGACGTACAAGAAACTACATTCAATGTAATTTGATGGGGGGAGGGAACCTCATTAGCTTGGGGGATGGGAAAGGCCTTGTGCCTCGTGAACTGCGAGCTTAGCTTGAAGCTTTCCTCACCAGGCCCATGCCTTGAAGCTAAATTTTCAGCTGACCAATCTATATACAGCTTCAGGGGAAGAATTTAGAGAGAATTTGAATTTCAGTAGACATAAAGATATCCATGTACAAAGAGAGTTTGAAAAAAATTCCTAGCCCTGCGCTTCAGTGCCTGTTTCATGCTCTCAGCTACCACTTCTACAATCCCCTGTTCTCAGGCCCCTCCCAGCCCTGACACCCCCTGTTCTCAGGCCCCTCCCAGCCCTGACATCCCCTGTTCTCAGGCCCCTCCCAGCCCTGACACCCCCTGTTCTCAGGCCCCTCCCAGTCCTGACACCCCCTGTTCTCAGGCCCCTCCCAGCCCTGACATCCCCTGTTCTGAGGCCCCTCCCAGCTCTGACACCCCCTGTTCTCAGGCCCCTCCCAGCCCTGACATCCCCTGTTCTGAGGCCCCTCCCAGCTCTGACACCCCCTGTTCTCAGGCCCCTCCCAGCCCTGACATCCCCTGTTCTGAGGCCCCTCCCAGCCCTGACATCCCTGGTTCTCAGGCCCCTCCCATTTCACTACTTAATTCTACATAATGGGGAGGAGAGGTGTTGGCTGCAGCTGGCCCCAGCATAGTACCAATAATTTGCCACACATATCTTACTGCTGGAGCTGAACATCTCCCCTCCCACCCCCTTATCTTCCCTGACATTCCAGCAGTCTCCCTAAGGCTGGGCTTCATCTTAGATTGCTTAAGTTGGGAAATCTCGCAAGAAGAGTCCTATTCCTCTTTGTGGGCCGATCTGCCTCTCCAGGGAAGAGATAAAGAAAGCTCCAGCCATTTAAAAAGGACAAGGAGTTCTTTCCATCCCAGGACTTCCATAAAGACAGACACCTCAAAAAAAAAAAAAGGCCCGAATTCTAAGAATAAACAGAAGCTGTGAGGTCGAGGGAAAAGAGCATGGGGCTTGGAGCCAGGAACACCCAGATCCATATGCCACTTTTGACACAATCTGTCAGACTTTGAACAGGTTCTACCTCATCTGTAAAATGGGAATAAAAAACACTCAAACTATGTTAAATTCCAGGGGGTTGAGTTTTTCTTCTTTTTCTGTAAAGTGCTTTGTAAGCCTTCAGGGGCTAGAGAGGAGGCTACCACTAGCTAAGCCTCCAGAAGCTTCTATTTTTTTGCCTGTTTGACCTGTAAAGCCTTTTACCACCTGCTCCAAGTTAATCAAAGCTTACTGCATATTAACAGAATGCAGGGCCTGGAGTCAGGAAGACTCAGCCTTTGGGGTTCAAATCTGGCCTCAGACACTTACTAGCTGTGTGACCCTGGTCAAGTCACTTCACTGCTGCCTGCCTCAGTTTCCTCACCTGTAAAATGGGAATGATAAGAGCGTACTTACATTCCAGGACTGTTGGGAGGATTAATTGAGGTAATTATAAATTATCTTTCTATGTGCCTGGCACATAGTAAGCACTACATAAATGCTGGCTATCACCATTATTACCAATATTCACAGACTCTCTGGTTGAGCCAAATCAGCTTCCTTACTGTTCTGCCTCCCCACGCCTGGAATGCTCTCCCTCCTCACCCCCATTTCAGAATCCCTGGTTCCCTTTAAGCTCAGCTCCAGCACCACCTCTAGAAGAGGCCCTGGGGGATTCCCTCACTTGTTGGTACTTCACCTATCCTGAAATTACTTGGATTTATTTTCTATAGATTTTCTATATAGGTGGTACAATGGTTACAGTGCCGGGCCTAGAGTAAAGAAGACTCATCTTCCTGAGTTCAAATCTGGCCTCAGACACTTGCTAGCTGGGTGACCCTGGATAAGTCACTTACTTAACCCTGTTTGCCTCAGTTTCCTCATCTATAAAATGAGTCAGAGAAGGAAATGGCAAACTACTCCAGTATCTCTGCCAAGAAAAACACAAATAGGGTCACAGAGTCAGACATGACTAAAGAACAACATATACATGTGGCCCCCCCATTCCACCCCACCCTCCACAACACACTATAAACTCCTGAGGGGCAAGAGCTGCTTGGATTGCTGAGGGTGGGGACCAGGGGGAGGAAGTTCATTCTCCTTCAGTGGAAGTCATCACGATGAGGCTCAATCATGACTCATCATGGATGCTCTTAATGGCAGACATGCCTCAGGGCCAGGTTAGAGGGGTGAGATCCCTTCCATCCCTTGCCCTAAGGCACTAACCTCCAAAGTTGTTAGTGTTTGTCCTTCATTGCTGAAGAAGACCATGCCATCAGAGAAATGATGACATGACTTGCACTTGACTTTGTTTTGAGTGAGGGAGGCCTGTGCAGGTCACCAGCCTCACTTCTCCTCCAGAGTCATCTGAATCCAGTGACCAGATATTCATCAGGATGCCTGGAGATGACCCAGGATGAGGCAATTGGGGTTAAGTGACTTGCCCAAGGTCACACAGCTAGTGAGTGTCAAGTGTCTGAGGTGAGAGATTTGAACTCAGGTCCTTCTGATTCCTGCAGTGGTACTCTATCCATTGGACCACCTAGCTGCTGACCTCCAAAGTTAGACCTAAACTGAACTCCCTGAAATTGTTGAGATCAAAGATATTATGGATATAACCAGTAAGAGTAATACCAAAATGGCGCAGGCTAGGGGATTAATGGCCAGTTCTGAAGAAGCCCTACCTCTGATACATCCAGCCCAGGTGACCCCAGGCCAATAAATTGTTTAGGAATGCATTTCTACACTAGGATAGAAAATCAAGTCTGGATTAAACAAACAGATGGATTGGTTTCATCTCCATTCAAGAAACACTGAATTATTTTAGGTAACTGGTATCCTTCTAGGTGCAAAAATAATTAAGTAGAATGCAGGGAAACCAGAGTTTAAGACTTCGTGAGGTAAGGCACTAACTTCACCCGGCCTCAGTTTCCTTAAGGGAGTTGGATGTGATGGCTTACCAGGTCCTACTCAGCTCTGAATCTACTGTCCTATGAAATCCCACTTCTGACACTGCGACCACAGGCCAAGTCATTGAGCCTTGGTTTCCTGCCCTCAAAAATGAAGAAACTGAAGTTGGTTGCCTCTAGAAAGAAGGATCCTTCCACCAAATCTGCCACCAAATTTGATGAGGCCAAGGTCCATCGTAACACCTTTCCCCGATCTACCAGCCGTTAGTCTGGTTAGACAGGAATCCCAGGCAGCATAGGTCATGGGTTTATTGATCTAGGGAAGTGATGAGAATAAGCATTTATTGAGCATCCACTATGTGCATTATCAATATTATCTCATTTGACTTCGGGCTGGAAGGGACCTTGGAGGCCATATCTAGTCCAACCCCTCATTTGACACATGAGGAAACTGGGACCCAGGGAAGTCCGATCTGAGGGTGAACATTGAAAAGTGAGACCCAGAAGGGAGGAGGGACTTCCCCAAGGCCACACAATGAAGCCCGTGATAAAAATAAGACTAGAACCCACACCTTCTATCTCAATTCATCACTCTTTTACTTAGACCTTTCCTCTCTGTTAGTGCCAAATTATCCAAAGAATTCAAATAGAAATGAACAACTGAAAAACCCTCCCTGTTCTGCAGTCTCACACTTACCCAGTGAGCTAGAAAGAAGTCTCCAAGTCCTGATCTGGGATGACTAATATTCAGAGGAGCTCATGTCCACATTGTCGGACCTCCCCACCAGCGTCTCCGCTTCTGTCTCCCTAATCACCTACCATTTCTCTTTGGGATTAGATGATCAAGCTCATCAGAATGTCTTCTTCAGGTCTCTGACTACACTAGGCACTCAGGACCCCAGAGCCCTGAGGAGAAAAAACTGTATCCTTCCATGCCTGCCCCTAGTACATCAAAGTCCTGGCGGAAGGAAGGGGATAGGGGAGGGGAGGGTAAGACTTTCCAATCCAACATCCAGCTCTTTTGTTTGGCACTTTTAAAAACAACAAAAAAATCCAAGCTCATGGGGAATGGCCAACCCTATAACCATTCTCAGTGACCTCTGCTTTGTGAATCATGGACAAAAATTAGCCTGATCTCCTTTCCTTTCCCCATCCCCCCAAGGAAATGTTACAACACAAAAGGAATCAGCTCATTCTGTCCCATGATCATAGCTCTTGAGCCAGAAATGACCTCAGAGGTCATCGTCATTTAACAGATATGGAAACTGAGGCCCAGGGAGGTTAAGCAAATTGCCCTAAGATCACACAGTCAGTGGCAGAGACGGGATGTGAACCCTTGTTCTTTGACTAAAAATACAGGGCTCTTTCCATTGTGTCTCAGTGCCAAAGCCGATGGTCCCTCTGAGCTCCAACCTCAAGTCTAGTAAGTACAGGACACTCCCCTCCCTTTGGTGGGAGAGCAACTAGACTTTATTGATCACTGCCTTTTAACCAACTGCCTCTGTTCTCCTGGACAATCAATGCGAGCCACTTACTGTAAGAACATTTCACAGGGCAAGGCAGTCAGAGTAGCACATTACCAAGGGCTGTGAGGTCAGTCTCCATCTTGAGAGCTCAAGGGGGGACCAACCACACAAAAGCAAAGAACAGTCAGCCACAGGATTCTGAGACAACAAGACACCCAACCTCACTGATGTCCTCCTATTTCCCGGATTTCAGCAATGAGCTCACCAAGAGGACCAGCTTCTTAAGTGGCTGCAGCAACCCAACCATGATGGACACTTGGATCCTCATGGAATTCTCCTTACCAGTGAAGAACAGTAATTTAATTCATCAGGATTCCTTTTATGGAGTCTCTTAAGAAAAATGCATTCTTTTGATAGCCCACACTCCCCTAGCTCTGTCATACATAAAATTCTCTCATTCTCTGTAATATATATATATATATATATATATATAGTTCATTCTCTCTCTCCTTTCCTCTTCTCTCTCATATATGTAACTCTCTCTTTTCCTATTCTTTCTCTGTAATATATATAGTTCGTTCTCTCTCTCTCTGCCCCCCTCCCATTTCTGTCTCTCTCTCCCTCTTCCATCATCTGTCTCACATACACTACAAAGGGAGAAAACTGATTCTGTGTACATATACACCAAGTGAGATGACACAGAAGGTACAGTGCTAGAGGACACAACCATGATTTCAAAGCAGATGAAATCCAAGAAAAGAACCAGTAATACCAAGTACATATAGAAAGCCAGGGGGACCAGAGGCCCTGGGTGTAAGGAGATGAACTTGACCTTAGAAGTAACTGATAGTGTTCTGGGAATCGGTGAATTTAAAGGGTTGGAGGAGGAATCAGACCTGCTCAGCTTGGCCCTGGAAGCAAAGTCATGGGAGGAAATTGCAGTGAAAAGAGTTTAGGTTTCCTGGGTAGGAAAGAGCTTCTTGACAATGAGACAGGTCCCAAAGCACATGGGACGCCCCCTCCCTGGAAGTCTATATATCTAGACTGGATAATGACCACTTGTGGGAGATGAGTTGAGAGGATTCTGGTTAGAGGAGACAGGTGACCACTGAGATCCCAGTCACATCAGACACTGGGATTATTCAATTCTAACATACTCACAGACCAGTTATATTCTAGAGTAGGTGCTGGACTTGGAGGCCGGCATGAAGACCTGGGTTCAAATCCTGCCTCAGATACTTACTAGTTGAGTAATTGTAGACAAGTCACTTACCCTCTTTGGGCCTAAATCTCCTCATCTGGAAAATGAGGGTCCTGGGCTTCTGAGAGGCCTTTCCATTTAAGGTCTATGTTCTTATCAAGCACCCACTGTGTGCCAGGCACCATTCTAAGCACTAAGGATACAAGAAGAGGTAAGAGACAGTCCCTGCCCCGGAGAACCTTACAATCTAATGGGGAGACAATATGCAAATCAATTGATACAGACAGGATAAATAAGAAATAATGAACAGGGAGGGAAGTAGGGAAGACTTCCTGCAGGGGTGGGATTGTGGAGCTTAGAGGAAGCCAGGGAGGTCAGCAGTCAGAGCAGTAATGATCTTCATCTGGGAATGGCTGTGTGTGTGTGTGAGAGAGAGAGAGAGAGAGAGAGAGAGAGAGAGAGGTGGGGAGAGGGGGGGGGGGGGGGGGAGAAAGGGAGGGAGAGAGGGAAAGGGAGAGGGGGAGGGGGAGGGGGAGGGAGAGGGAGAGGGGGAGAGAAAGGGAGAGAGGGAGGGAGGAGAGAGAGAGGGAAAGGGAGAGGGAGAGGGGGAGGGGGAGAGAGAGAAAGGGAGAGAGGGAGGGAGAGAGGGAGGAAGAGGGGGGGGGGAGAGAGGGAGACGGAGACAGAGACAGAGAGAGAAAGAGAAGTGGGGGGAAGAGGGTTTGGAGCTAAGCAAAGGCTGGACCTTAAAGGAAGAAGACGTCCAACTGCCATAAATGCATATACATAAGAAAGCTTTAAAAAAAAAAGACCCCCACAACTTCTTCATTCAGAGAGTGGATCTGAGTCTCAGTTTCTTTCTCTGTAAAATTCAGGCAGTAGATGAGAAGATCTCTTTCAGATGTAAAGCATCATTCTATTCTGATACAGGATATAGAGCTCAAAGCCACCTGAGTGGTTATCTTCTTCATCCAATCCCTTCATTTTTACAAATGAGGAAACTGAGGCCCGGAAAGGAAAAAGGCATTTGCTCCAGTCAAGTCATCAGGAACCACCAAACCCTAGCCCTGGGTTTCTCTCTCCAAATCTCTCTTCCAACACTGCCATATCTCATGGGGGTGTGGAGCTGGCAGGGACCTTGGGATCTATCTAGTTTAACTTTCCTTATTTTACAGTTAGGGAAACCAAGGCCCAGAAAGGCCTTTTTCATGGAGTAAGGATAACAATTACATCTTCTGATTCTAAATGTTTCCTCTACACACACTGCCTAAAGATGAAAGATGAAAGAAGTTGGAGAGGACCTCAGAGGTTCCTTGTTGTAACTGCTCATTTTACAGCTGGGGAAAGTGAGGACTTGATATGGTTTCATGTTGTCAGCTTAGCTTCTCCATTTGAGTGTGAGTGTGCATGCAGGAAAACGCACACACATGTGTAAAATTTTGGTCTGTCTAAAGAAACAGACTCATTGACCCAACTCTTAAACACCTTTCCTCTAGATCTCCCATGAAAGGGTTTTGTCTGCCCCCATCAATGCTCTAAAACAACCTATCAGACCCAGGATCAGACTAGAACATTCACTCTTCACTGTATGTTAAAAACTTGGTGGGAGGAACGTCCAGCAATGGTCTCCTCTGCCCATATTGGTATAGGATCATAGATTCTGAGCTGGGAAGTACCCATGAATCTGTCCTGTTCAACTCCCACATTTTACGGATGAGGAAACTGAGGTCCAAAGAAAGTGACTACTACACAGGTGGTAGGTGGCAGAGCAGAGATTTGAACCTGAGACCTCTGGGTCTACAAGTCGGTCTGGTTCCACTGCTCCACCCTGTCGCCTGGCCACTCACAGTCCTCATCCTCAGTCTAATAATAATAATCGCTAACTGTGCTGTATTGTTGCCTTTTACGGATGAGGAAACTGAGGCAAACTGGGTTTTTTTTTTGGCAGCCCAACCTTGCATCTAAGAAACTGATCTAAGAAACACATGAGACTCAAGTTTCAGCAAAAAGCTGTAGATAAAGGAAGGAAAAACTCAACAGCCATCCTTCCCTAAACTCCAACCCTCAGGATGTCAGTAACAATGGCCCAGTCTTCTGGGGAATCCAGTCCCAGTCCAGAAATAGGGTTGAGGGGTGGGTGCATACATACAGATGGGGCCTGGGAAGCTCCCGGCAGCAGAGGTGCGGCGCTGGCTGCAGAGACAGGCAGAAGTCAGCCAGGTTCAAGGGGCTCATTCCGGAGGGCCCGCACATTCTCACATCCTTCCAGATGGACTCTCCTCCCCACCCCCTTCGACAAAGCAGCTCCAAGATCAGGACAGAAATCAGCTCAGTTGGTTCCTCAGCCAAGAGCCAAGATGATCCGGGTCTGGAGACCCTCCCTGCTGAGAGGCAAATGGCTCTTTGGGGACAGCAGCTTGGCCTGTTATCTGGGATTGAAAATGCACTTGTCTTGACATTTCCTAATGAAAGAGGGCCATTCAGAGAGGGGCAGGCAGCTGGAGCTCCTCAAATCACTTTCCTCCTACAGACTTCTTTTTTTTTTTTGTTGGCCTTAAAAGCAGCTCAGTGGATATTGGGGGGTGGGGAGTGGAGAGAAACAGCTGGAACTCAAAGGGCAAATCCCCCAACAATTTGGACCCCTTTAGATAAAAAGGCCTCAGCTGATCATTAAAGTCCCTTCCAGTTCTAACAGTCTGTGCGCTAATGTTCCATGCTCTAAGGTTCCTTCCAATAGTCTGATTTCTAACATCCTTTGTTCTAACCTTTGTTCATTCTAGAATTCTGTGTTTCAAGTGCATTCCAGCTTGGTCCCATCCAACACCAATAGATTGAATTATGACATTCCATGGTCTAACAGTTTGTTCTAAGGTTCCCCACCCCTGACCTAGGTTCTAGCACTGTGATCCAATATTCTATGTTCTAAGGTCCCTTCTAACTTTGATAGAATGGGTTCTAACATTTTGTGATCTAATATCCTGTGTTCTAAGGCCCCTTCCAGCTGGGATGGTGGGGGTTCTACATTCTAAGGTCCATTTCGGTTCTAACAGTCTGCATTCTGACATTCTGTGGTCTACTATTCTTAGTTCTGACATTCTACATTCTGAGACCACTTCCAATTCTAACATTCAAAGACTTAAGCTGACTTAGTCCTTGTTCGAACATCCAGTGTTCTGAGTTATAAATCACAATCCATTCATGTTATGTTGCCAGTGAGTCTATTACCTCGTATTTCTAAAGCACTTTGTATCTATAAAACGCTTTTCCATCATATTTGTTCAGTATCAGAGGAAACAAAGATGAGCAGATCTGGTGGAATACTGGCCAACAAAGTGATCTGAGGTCCTTGTGGGGCAGAGATTCTTAGCTCAGCGTCCCACAAAGTGACTCACAGGCGGCAGGGAAGTTATTGAAGAATGGCCCTTTTTTTTAGGGAAAAAAAAACCTAAAGTCCAAAGCCCCAAACCCTGTGCCACTAACAGCTGCTGCCTGGATGTGATGGCATCCCTGGGCTGGGCTCTTCAAAGCACTCTGACTAACAAAGTTCAAAGCTGGTCAAGGGACACAAAGAGAATGGGCTTGAGCCAGCATCACAGTTCATGACTAAGAATCAGGAAAGAGGGGCCAGAAAGTCAAGAGACCTGGGTTCTAATCCCACCTGGCCACCATTTCTCCATATGACCTCTAGCAGTCTAAGCTCTTTGGAAAATGAAGACCAGACCAGGAAGGTCTGTTCTACTTTCTAGGTTACATGTTGGTTGAACTAAACAGCTGAACGAGGAAATCAATTAACTTCCCTGAGCATCAGCTTCTACTTGCACTGAGATAAGTGAAATAAAAGGACAAGAAAGAGATAGGAAATGGAACATTTCAATTACTTGAAAGTGATTTTTAAGTGTGCAGACACATTAGGCAAATTAGTTTAATTGAATACACAATAATAACACAACTCAAAACAACTGAGTAGGGTAGAAGGGAAATATTTATTAAACAACCTACTATGCACCAGGCATTGTGCTAAATGCTAACAACCCTGGGAGGTAGGTGCTGTTATTATCCCTGTTTTACAGATGAGGAAACTGAGGCAAACAGGGGTAAAGTGACTTGCCTAGGTCAGACAGCTAGTAAGTGCCTGAGGTTACATTTGAACTCAGGTTTCCTTGACTCTAAACCTAAGAATCTATCTACTGCATTACCTAACTGCCTGAGACTGGAGCCTCAGCAGTAGTCTCTTAGGGGAAAAATTGGTTTCATTGCTTTCATGATAGTCTTCCTTCCTTCCTTCCCTCCTTCCCTCCTTCCTTCCTTCCTTCCTTCCCTCCCTCCCTCCCTCCTTTCCTTCCTTCCTTCCTTCCTTCCTTCCTTCCTTCCTTCCTTCCTTCCTTCCTTCCTTCCTTCCTTCCTTTCTTCCCTCCCTCGCTCCTTCCTTCCTTCCTTCCTTCCTTTCCTCCCTCCCTCCTTCCTTCCTTCCCTCCCTCCCTCCTTCCTTCCTTTCCAATTCAGTTCGCTTTTGACTACTATGTCATGATGACACTCTCTAACCGGAGGCTCCTGGTATCTTTGTGGGTTCAGTTCAATCAAGTCACTCACTGGCTTAGGCAATCAAAACATTCCATGGTAATTGAGCAGCCCCAGATAATGGAGTATCCCCAGCGGAGCTCCCAGAGGGCGAGTCACGGTGCCTTCCCTCATCCCGCAGCGGGCCTCCTGGTACATTCTGCGGAACGATGGCTTCAGCTCCATTACAGTCTGGGTCATTAAAAACCCAGAAGAAAGACTAATCACAGAGCTGGTGGGCCCAACATTCTCATCCATTATTTATGGAAAGCAAACAAAGGAAAGTGATGATTCAGGAGAACAGGACTTCTCAGGAAAAGAAAACTCTGGGGCCTCGGGTTTTCCTCAAGCCAAGAGGATAATTAGAAGGGTTGGGAGCCGAGCCCTGCCAGGAAGGGGGATATATCAGTCAGTCCTTCTGGGGCAGGACTGAGATCCTGAGAAGGTAGTCAGAGCTGGCAGGGGCCTGAGAACAGGGGATATCAGGGCTGGGAGGGACCCTAGAACAGGAGATGTCAGAGCTGGGAGCTGGGCAGGACCCTAGAACAGGGGATGTCAGAGCTGGGAGGGGCCCTAGAACAGGGGATGTCAGAGCTGGGCCCGACCCTAGAACAGGGGATGTCAGAGCTTAAAGAAGCTGTAGCACATAATAAGAATAACTCACATTTACATTGTGCTTTATGGTTTGCAAAGTCTTCTACAATATAATCCTCAGTCCTCACAAAATCCCTCTGCACATCCCTGCTTTACAGGTTAAGTGAGTTGCCTGGGATCACATAACTAGTAAGTGCCTAAGGGAGGATTTGAACTTAGATCTTTTAGACTCCTAAGCCCAGTCCACTGTACCACATCAAACAGAATTTTAGGGTAGGAAAAGATACTGGAGCCCCTCTCATCTAATCTAAGCCCTTCATGGTTTAAGGACAGAGGAAACTGAGGTGGCTGGGTCAGATGGCCCCTGGCATTCCTTTCAGCTGATACTCTTTGAGCCTATATGGTTATTACTCAGATGTTTCAATTGTCTGACTCTCTGTGACCCCATTTGGGGTTTTCTTGGCAGAGATATGGGAGGGGTTTGCCATTCTCTTCTCCAGCTCATTTTACAGATGAGGAAACTGAGGCAGACAGGGTGAAGTGATGTGCCCAGGGTCACACAGCTAATAAGTGTCTAAAGCTGGATTTGAAAATAACTCTTCCTGCCTCTAGGCCTGGCACTCTATCCACTGCACCATCCAGATGCTCAATTTCAGCTGATGACCTGATGACAGGATTGCTAAGAATGCATCCTTCCACTGAGGACTGAAGGATACCCTCCTCCTCATAGGTGTGTAGCAAGTGCTTGTGGGTGACAACGACGGATGAGGAAACACCTACAAAAATAGCTGAACTCCTGGAGAAAAGGGGTTCCATGAACCTCCCCCACCCACCCAGGGAGCCCAAGCTGGGGTGTGATATCATGGGTTGGGCAGAGTGGGCCAAGCTGAGCCAAGAAACCAAGCACCCCTTGGGGAACACTCAAACACAGCTTCGTCTCTCATTCAATTCAATCCGATAAATATTTAAAGGTCTTCTCCTTGCAGGATGTTGGACAGATCAAGGCAAAACTCCATGCCCTAAACGTGCTTTCATTCCTGCCCAGGACAGACGACTCACACACACTTAATGCAAAGTAATTTGGTGGGGAAGCATTGGCAAGAGGGAAAGGCCTCAGGTTCTAGGAAGGGTGCTTAAGCTGGGCTCTAAGAGAAAAAGAGGAGGGAGTGTTTCAGGTCACTTGCATAGTCACCTGCAGGGAGCAGGGGACAGGCCAGTCTGACTGTAAGGGAGAGGGGGAGAAAAGAAACTATGGGAAAGGAGGATGGGAGGCAGACTGAGGAAAGCTCAACCCAGAAACACTAGGGAAAGGATTTTGTACTTGAACCAAGAATGAAAGGAGAGATTGGAGATTTGTAAGTAGTAGTGACATAGTTGCCGCCATATTTTAGGAGAATTCATTTCAAAGAGGTTCTCCTATCTAGAGATGAGAGGAACTTTAGAAGCCATTCTGAGGTTTACAGATGAGAAAAATCAAGTCAACAAGCATTTATTAAGTGCCTACTGTGTGCCAGACCCTGGGCTAAGTGCTGGGGATACAAAGGAGATCCCGGTCTAATGGAGGACACAAGAAATAAATGTGTATGAACAAAGAAAATTCTAAAGAGGAAGGAAGCCAGGGAAGGCAGAGGTGGAGAAGAGAGAAGTCCAGGCATGGGGCACAGTCAGGAAAAGGATGAAGGTTGGGAGATGGGGGGGCTCATTCCAAGAAATGGAGGCCAATTTCACTAGATGGAAGAGTATAGAGGGAATGGGGGTGGGAGAGGGGGAGGGATCAGTGTAAGACACCTGGAAAGGTAGGAAGGGGCCAGGTTGGGTAGGTCTTTTAAAAGCCAGAATGAGGATTTTATATTTGATCCTGGAGATAAGAGGGAGCCCTGGAGCTGATGGAATGTGTGTGAGTAATAAGCACGTGTGTGTGTGTGTGCGTGTGTGTGCATGTGTGTGCACGCATATGATCACTTTAGTGGCTGAATGGAGGATGGAATGGGGGGAGACCTGAGGCAGGCTATGGCAATGGTTCAGGTTTGAGGGGATAAGAGTCTGCACCAAGGTGGGGGTAGGGGCAGGGGACAGAAAGTGCTGCCTAAGGAAGTTCCCACAGGGAGCAAGCATCAGAGATGAGATCCGACACCAGAGCCTGCCTCTGTTGGCTTGCCTCAATGGATAACTGTACCCCCAAATTTCTGCCTTGGTCCTTTTCTCTTCTTCCTCTATAAGATCTTGCTCAGTGATCTCCTCCCCTCCCAAGAGTTCAACTCCTATTACCTCTGTACAAATGATGCTCAGATCTACTTATCCAGAGCCAATCTCTCTTCTAACTTTCAGTCTCCCAACACCAATCATCTTGCGGACATCTCAAACTGGATGTCACGTAGGAATCTCAAACTCAACATTTTCCGAACAGAATTCATTTTCTCCCCAAACTCTCCCCTCTTTCCGGCATCTCTGACTGCCAAGGTTGGCACCACTTTCCCACTCACCCCCCCACATTCACAATCTAGGAATCACCTTTGCCTTCTCCCTCTCTCTCACCACCCCCAATATGGTCAATTCTGCCTTCAATACATCTGTATCATACGTTCCCTTTTCTACACTCACACAGTTGCTACTGTGGTGCAGGTTCTCATCACCAAATGCTTGGACTGCACTGTAGCTAAACTGATTTCTCAATATACCTTACTCATAGTACTCCAATCTCCTACTCATTTATATAGGCTATCCCTCCCATGCCTGAGATACCCTCCCTCCTGACCTTTCTCTCTTACAAACACTAGTTTCCTCTGAAACTCTGCTCAAAGGCTAGCCTTTCCTGATGCCTCCAGCTGTGGTGTGACCCTGGATAAGTCACTTCACTGTTGTCTGCCTCAGTTTACTCATCTGTAAAATCCCCTAAATTACTCTATTTATTTTACATAGATTTGATATAGGTTTGACTCCTTTGATAGAATGTAAGGCCCCTGAAGGCAGGGAACATTTCACTTTTGTCTTTATAGTGTTAGTGTCTAAGTGTCTGGTACATAATAAAAGCTTATTAACATTTATATATTTTATAGGTACTTAGAGGCACATGCTTTCTCTCTTGAGGGCAGGACCCATTTCGTTCTTTCTCTTTGTATCCTCTGGACTTAGCACAATATCTGGCACACAGTAGGTACTTAATTAATGCTTATTTGATTGACATTTGATAACCCAAAAGCCTTAGTGTAGTCAGCTTTAATAATTTCAAAAAAAGGAGCAGCTAGACAGTGCAGTGGATAGAGCATTAGCCCTGGAGAGAGACAGGACCTGAGTTCAAATACTGCCTCAGACACTTTTTAGTTATGTGACCCTGGGCAAGTCACTTAACTCCAACTGCCTCAAAAAAAAAATTTTCTTTTTTTTTCAAAAAAAGTTTTAATAGCTTAAGCCTTTTGGGATACCCTGTATAAACCCATATATGTTCATATCCTGTCTTCTCTGATAGAATGTAAGGGTCTCTGAGAGCAGGACCCTCCCCACACCAAGCCCAGGGCCTGGCACATAGTAAGTGCTTAATAAAATGTCTGCTGAGTGACTGTCTGATGGTATCATTTATCTGTATCCTTTACCAACCACCTTCTGTCCTACCACCCAGGATGGTCACATAATACCAGGGTGGGCACTTTTATCTGTTTGTCTGGACTAGGTTGGTGATTTCACTCATTTGCCCCATAATAATTGAGAACTATTCCCTTTGGGGCCTTAGAGAGTGGCTGGGGGGGGGGCGCGGTTCTCACAAGGCAGGTGACTTGCCCAGGGTCACATAGCAAGGATTGTTAAACCAAGGCCTTCCTGACTTGGAGACCAGTTTTCTACTGACTTGCCCAGTGACAATACGAGCAGAGCTGGATTAGAAACCAGGCCCTTCCGGTGCCAGTTTTCCTTTAAGGGAATAGAAGACACCTGACTCTTCCAGCTCTCAATGCCCTGCCTGGCGAGGCTCCAGAACTCTGACCCTGGTGAGGAGCTTGTGTGGCCCTGGGGGGTGAGGAATCAGGCTCTGGGAGATAGGGGTCAGGAGCTGGAGATGTTGGCAGGCTGCAGGACAAATGTTTTTGCCGTGCTAGCCTGTATTGTTTGGCGGACAGGCGTGGGCTGTTCTCAAGCTGAAGGAATGTCCAGAAACATTTCAGACACTGCAGGACATTCACAGTGAGGGCCTGCCAGAGACCTCGACTTCGCGCTGAGGGGGAGGGGCAGCAGGGGTCACAGATAGGCCCACTGTGGCACAAACAAGGCTTCGGGGCTTGCAGGCACAGGAGTCAAGAGGCCCTGGGTTCGAATTCCGATTCTGCCACTTAGAGCTTGAGTACCTGGGGGCAAGTCACTGCCAAAAGATCTGTACTAAAGGGCCTCTAGTGTCATCCCTCGATGGCAGCTAGGTAGCTTGGAGGACAGAGTGCTGGAGGCAGGAAGATTGGGCAAGTCACTACTCTCTCTGGGCCTCAATCTCCTTATCTCTAAAATTCAGGTAATAACTAGACCCACTCATTTTAGAGACTCATTTTAGAGACAGCTAGATTGACCCAGGAAATAGAAGCACTGGGCCACAAATCAGAAGAGACCCGAGTTCAAATCCAACCTCAGACACTCACTAGCTGTGTGACCCTGGGCAAGTCATTTCATCTGTTTGTCTCAGTTTCCTCATCTTTAAATGGAGATAAAAACAGCACCTGCTTCTTGGGATTGTTGTAAGGACCAAAGGAGATTATACTTGCAAAGCACTTATCTATCTGGCACACAGTAGGTACTTAATAAATGCTCATTTTCCTCCCTTCACAAAGCTTTTGTGAGAATCAGATGTCATTATGTAAATGTCCCTCTCGTTACTATTTTTCTGATTATTCCCTATTATTATTGTATTGTATGTAAAGCTCAGTGTTATATAAATGCCAGCAATTACTATTATTTCTTCTGGCTCTAAATCATTCTTTTTTGGGGGGAAGGCAATTGGTGTTAAGTAACTTGCCCAGGGTCATAGAGTTAGTGAGTGTCAAGTGTCTGAGGCTGGATTTGAACTCAGGTACTCCTGACTCCAGGGCCAGCACTCTATCCGCTGCGTCACCTAGCTGCCCTAAATCATTCTTCCTATGACATACTGTGGCTCCCAGGGGCACTCAGAGAACAGGCCTGGATGGGGAAAAAGGAGCACTCATTAAAAAACATTTGACAAACATTAATTAAGGGCCTACTGTTTACCACGTGCCAGAGACACAAACACAACAAAAAAAAAGCAGCCCCTTTCCTCAGGAACTTACATTCTATTGTTGTGGGAGAGGGGGAGGGTGGGACCAGTGGGACCAGATGGCACAGATAAGTCGGTGTAACACTTCATGACCTCATCTGGGGTTTCCTTGGCAAAGAAGATACCAGAGCAGTTTGCCATTCTCTTTTACAGATGGGGAAACTGAGGCAAAGAGGGTGAAGTGACTTGTCCAGGGTCACACAGCTAGTAAGTGTCTGAGCTGAATTTGAACTCAGGAAGATGAGTCTCCTTGACCCTAGACCTGGATCTCTGTGAACTATGGTGCCACCTAGCTGCTCCAGCATTTATATCTGCCATAGAAATGGGCATTGTGCTAAGCCCTTCACAACAAGCCTGGGAGGTTAGTGCTCTTATCGTCCCAATTTACAGTTGAGAAACTGAAGGAACAGAAGTTAAGTGACTTGCCCAAGGTCTCATAGCTAGTGAGGCTAGATTTTTAACTCAAGTCTTTCTGACTCCAACCCAGGGCTCTGTCCTCTGTGTAACCTAGCTGCCCCCAAGCAAAAGTTCTGGGTTCAAATTCTGCTTCAACCTCTTCCTATCCATCTGATTTTGAACAATCATCTCTCTGGCCCTCAGTTTCCCCAAATCTGTAATAATATTATCACCCCCTTACCCCACGGGACCATTGGGAGGAAAGTGCTTTGTACACTGGAAAATATGGGAGGGTGATGTGAGAACCATTACTTCTATCACACAGAGAGTGCTGACCAGCCAGTCCATCCATCAGAAACAACGGACCCCAAAGGGAAATGCTTTTGAAAGAACAAAATCATTCCAAAGACAGATTCTCCCAACTGTGTTCCTCTGGGCTTCTGAGAAGTCGAGCCCAGACAGAGAAAAGTTCAAGGGTCCCGGGTTCCAGTCTGGACTCTGCCAGGAAGTGGGGACATATCTATGAGTCGCCTCTATTTCTGTCTCTAAATAATGAGTCAGCCCAACAAAACAGTCACAACTTTCTAAAAATCTAATTCTATCCAGACTTCCTTAAAATGTCACTAGCATTTACAGTGGGGAGGGGACCATGGGAGGGTCTTGGACACCGTCTTGGGAATCTTCATTTTAAGACTGAACTCCAGAGAGGGGAAACCACACAAGGCCAAGACTGGAAAGAGGATTGCTTAGAGAAATGGCGGAGGCAGGGAGGAGGGTGAGCAATTACTTGGGGGATGGGGCAGGAGAGTTGCCTTCAAGGATCTGAAAGGCGGGCCTACAGAGAAAGGCTCTGATTTGTTTCCAGGCTTCGGACAGAGAGAGGGCCCTTCTCCTTGTCAAGGTTAACCCCCCTGCCTTTGCACGGCATCCCCTCCCCTCCTTTGGTTTGCCCAGAGCTTTACCCACCTCCTACTACTCTCCAGCCTCACTTGATCTACTATGGATTCATTCTCTGCTTTTAAACACGCCTCTGTCTCTCCTCCACTCAAACAAACACTTCCATATTCTCTACTATTTTGGCGAGTTATTGATTGTGCTAGCTTGCTTGAAAAAGCCATCTACACTTGCTGCCTCCATTTCTTGCCTGTGAAATCCCTCTTCTTCACTCCCTGACATCTGGCTTCCAACCGAATCATTCAGCTGAGACTGTTCTCTGCAAAGGTAGCGAGGCCCTCTCGATGGCCACATCTGATGGTCTCCTCTTGGTTTCTCAGCCTTCTCCAGTTCTCTGCTGGCTGGACGTTGCCCGTCCCCTTCTCCTCCTGGCCACTGCTGGCTCCTGGCTCTCCTACCACCTGGCCAACCCCTCCTGCCCTGTCTCCTTTGTTAGTTCATCATTTACATCACACTCCCTAAATGTGGTGGCTCCCCCAAGCTCTCTTCTCTTCCCTCTTTCTCTTGGGGCTCCCCCAATGGATGATTCCTTCATAACCGGGTCCCCTTCTCCTGTTCTAGGCTTTTTATACCTTATTCCCCAAGACATACTCTGAGATCCAGTGACAGTGGCCTCCTCGATGGGCCAGGAACAAAATTCTCCATTTCTTGGATCTATTTTAGGAGCAATTATTTCATTCTTTGACCTTTCACACCCAGTGCTTAGTATAAGGCCAGGTACAGAGAAGGCGATTAATATATGCTTGTGATTTCTGGGCCTCAGAGGATAGACCAAGGGGCGATGCCTGGAGGGAGGAAGTTTTAGGCTTGAAGTCAAGAAAAGCTTTCTAACACTTAGTACACAGTACCACAGTGAGGAAGTGTGCATTCCCAGCCTTGACACCCCCTGTTCTAAGGCCCCTCCTAGCTCTGCCATCCCGTATTCTAAGGTCCTTCCAGCCCTGACACTCCATGAATCCATGTGGCCTTGTCACAGGCTACCTCCACTCCCACAGATTTATGAGCCCTGAGGCATCACAAGATGGCATTCCTGTCACCAGAATGGGTGAAGAGAGGGAGGGCAGCCTGCAGGAGTCTATCATTTCTGCATAGACCCTGAGTACCCCCAGAGGACCAAAAGGGATTATAGGGTGGTTGTCTTCAGGGTGGTTACAGGAGGCAGTGGGCACCCAAGACCCTTCATGATGCCTGGGATAACTGTGGCACTCCTCAGAGCTCAAGGCAGCAGAGAAGCCCACCTTGAGAGTGAGCAGAACCAGGCTCCCCACTCACATCCTCCCTGTGCTAGGCACAAGAAGCCAGGATACCTCTGCCCAGCCAGGCTGTGAGTCAGCGTCCTGCTCTCAGTGCTGTAGGGGGAGAGTGGTCAGCACTTCTCTAGCAGCTCCACTGGGGAACAGGACCAGTGCTCACTGGTCCCTGCCCTCCTCCAGCCCCAGGGCTCTATCTTCTGACTGGGTAGGGGCAGGGAATTCCAGACTTAGAGCTGGAAATAGAGTCTAAGCACTTTATTTTACAGATTTGGAAAATGAGGCCCAAGAGAGGAAGGGGAAGGAAGATCAACCAGTAAGCATCCTGACTCGAGTCCTCTTCTCATTGCCCTACACTGCCTCCAAACACCTCCACGAAGGAGGCCTTTGTTGGATGAACAGGAAAAGTCAGAAGCCAGTAGCATGTATGCACATGAAGGCACACACACGCGCACACAGACACATGCACGCACGTGCACACACACCAAACTCTAAAGAAAGTGAAGTTATTTAATTTATTCAAAGGCATACAATAATAAAGAGGCGGAGTGTTCAGCCCCCTCTTTTTTTACAGATGAGGAAACTGAGGCTTTGGGAAGTAAAGTAAACAGAGATTAAGTGACTTGCTAGGGTTGAAAAGTTAGTAGGAGAGGTGAAGTCATTTGGTGGTAGAATTTGAACTCAGGTCTTCCTGACTCCAGGCCCAGAGTTTTACCCACTAGATTCCATAAGTGGCAGGGTTAGAAGACAGCTCAGAGGTCGAGTCCCTCACCCCTCCCACTCATTTTACAGATGAGGAAACTGAGGCTCAGAGGGGTTAAGTCACATCAGGCCAACGAGCATCTACTGAGGGCTTACTCTGTGCCAGGCACTGTGCTCAAGGCTACACCAGTCTTATGTCTTGACCTCCTGCATCTCTTCATTTCAGGGAGGAAGAAGACAAATTGGGGTCAAGGGATCCGAGGGGGTCACACAGCTGGTCAGAAGGATGCCTCCAACAGTTATCAGATCTAAGGCATGTACTCTGATCCAAGAGAATGGAAGGGTCAGTTTCTTCTGCTGGCAGAGGGTTGTAGGGGGCCGAAGACAGTGGCCAGAGCCAGCCTCCAGAACGAGGCAGCAAGGAAGGGGCAAGGGCTGGGCCAGGCTTCATTCTGATGTCCCGAACAGCCTCTCAGGCACAGCTGACCGCTGCAGCTGCCGGTCCAGATTAATTATTCATGGAACAGAACATATTCACTCCCGACACACTCTGATCAGACAACGGGAGCCCTTAAAAAAAAACAACCCAACCACCCAAACCCACAAACCATTCCCAAAATAGCACTGCTTAAAAAAATGTAAACAAATTGTGATATTTCCCAGGGACAGGCTCTGTTCTCTCCACTCCAGTCCTTAACCTGGGCCTCGCTCAAGACAACAGGACTTGGGATATGTCAGTGGGGAAGCGGGGAGTGATGCGGTGAAGGGCTCATGCCACAAAAGGAGAAGGGCAAGGGGAAGGGGAAGAAGGCACCAGGACAGTCAGCCTGGGAACAAGAAGAGCCTGGCAGGACATGGGAAATAATGAGGAGGATAAGAACAAGCCTTCAGGACTGTTTTAAGGTTTGCTAAGTGCTTCCCAAACAGGACCTCATTTGATCCTTACATCAACCCTCTGGATCTCAAAGCACTTGGCCAATGATTCTAGAATTCTAGATTTCTTAGATTCTAAGTCATTCTAGAGTCCAGGATTCTACATTTCTTGGATTCCAAATGATTATTATTATCCCCATTTAATAGTTGAGGAAACTGAGGCAGACAAAAAAGAAGTGACTAGACTAGGGTCACATGGCTAGTAGATAGCTAAGAGAAGATTTGAACTCAGGTCTTCCAGGGTCAAAGCCAAGAATGCAAAGCAGTGAGTAGAAAGGCAAAGAGGCCCATTTGGGCCCTTTGTCAGAAAAAGCTGCAGTTCTGATCCAGTCTAAATGGCATGGCAATGACAGCAATGGCTAAGCCTTTGTGGAGTGTCTTAGAATTAGCAAAGTATGTAGATGGGCTCTCCCAAATGTCTCCTACAAATAGGAGATAATCAACAGAGGGAAGTGACTTACCCAGGGTCACACAACTTAGTGGGTGTCACAAGTAGGATTTGAACTAAGGACTTTAAGATAGCAACTTCAGCATATTTCTTGCACCACGTGGCATTGGGTGCTTAAAAATACAAAGACAAGGGGCAACTAGGTGGCACAGTGGGTAGAGTGCTGGCCCTGGAATCAGAAGGACCTGAGTTCAAACATGACCTCAGACACTTACTGGCTGTGTGATCCTGGGCAAGTCCCTTAATACTGATTGTGTCCAAAAACAGATAAACAAATAACATGCAAAGACAAGGAAAAACAGCAGTCTCTGACTCCTGCCTCTCTCCCTCCTCCCCACAGCAGTCTCTGCTCTAAGGAGCTCAGAGTCTACTGTGGGGAGGAGGGAGAGAGGCAGGAGTCAGAGCAGAGAGAGTTGGGGAGGGGTGGATAACAGCACAATAACAGCACGCATCCAGAGAGGGAGCCGAAAGAACACTGGCTCTGGAGTCAAAGGACCTGGATTCAAATTCTGATTGCTGGGACCTCAAGTGAGTCCCTTTCCCTCTGTCGGGCTCAGTTTTCTTATCTATAAAATGAGGGGACTGGACTCAGCTTCTGCAGTTCCTTCTAGCTTGAAATCCATCATCCTGTGTTCCTAAGTCATTCAATATCCCTGGACCTCAGTTTCCTTATCTGTGAAATGGCAATCATAACAGCATCCACCTAGAAGGACTGTGAGATAATATTTGTAAAGGGCTTAGCCAGTGCCTGACACCCTTAATTATTCTTCTATTCTTTAGCCTTAGACTCTTTTTATTGTAGGGGTGCTCTATGTGATTTCACAAATATGATCATGGAGGTAAAGAGTTGAAGACCTTATCTACACGGACACACATGCAAACACACACAGGGATGTTCACATACAAACACACAAACCTCTCTTTACATTCCTGGGCACAGCATGTCCTAATCAGTGTCCAGGCATGAGGGTAATTTAATGAATTCTGCTGAACCTCAGAGAGAATTTTCTCCTCCTTTGGCTCTCTCTGCTCACATACACCACATTTCCAGCTGACTCTTAGAAGTGAGTTTAAATTCCAATGGGGTCAATTTAAAAATTAACTTTTCACTCATACTTCTTCTCCTCTGGCCCCAGCTACAGGTTGAAGGATAACAGTCTGTTGACCAGTGAGGTTGTTAAACTGGGGATTCTTTCTGCTTTTCCTTTAAATATGTCACATAAAGAAAGCTGATTTTAAATTCAAATCTCTACTCTGCTAAAAACTGCCAGGATTAGAGACTAGTTTTAAAATGAAAATGGATAGCCAATGATAAGATTCTTTCCCCACACACACACCTTGTTCCCCAAATTATAGAGCTGAGAGTCATGGAAATAAGGCTGCTTACCCATAAAGCAAAGAGACTCCTGCAAACATCTGGAGAAGGAGGGGCAGGCCCAGGGCCAAATTCTTGGGAGTCTTACTCAAAGAACCAGAAAAGTCCTTAAAACTACCCAGCAAAGAGAACAGGAGTATTGCTTAGACCATTTCCAATCCATCGTTTCATAAAACCCTCAAGTCTTAGTAACCAAGAATTTCGAATCTTAGACTGCTTGGGAACATTGGATCTTGAGAGAGTAGGAACCATAGCATTTTAGAATCCTAACCTCCCACCCCTTCCCTCCATTAAATCTATAGATTAGATTTAAGGCTTTAGCCTTAAAAAAAGGACCTTTGACCTCAGAGTCATAGAACTTAGAACGATAGGTTTGAAGAAACATAAAATTCTAGAATTATTTGATAGGTGCTTTGGAATCCAAGAAATGAAGAATTCTAGACTCTAGAATGATGTTTGGTGTCTGGGAATTAAAGAAATGTAGAGTCCTAGACTCTAGATTGGAAGCAGCAAGATGGTGCAGTCAATCAGACCTGGAGTCAGGAAAATCTGAGTTCAAATCCAGCCTCCAACACTTCCTACCTATATGACCCTAGGCAAATCCCTTAACCCTGTTTGTCTCAGTTTCCTCATTTGTAAAATGAGCTGGAGATGGAAATGGCAAACCACTCCAGTATTTTTGCCAAGAAAACCAGAGTTGGACACGTAGAGTCAGAGAGAACTGTACAACAATAAAAATCTGGAATTGGTAGATGCTTTGGAATGTAAGAACCATAGAGTCCTGGAATCTAGAACTCTAGGCATCTAAAAATCGAAGAAATAAAGATAAGAGCCTGTACGTTTTCTTTTTTTATTCCAAAATCTAAAACCTCCAGCCCCTAAAAATCTAAGAACCAGACTTGAGTGTTGCAATCATAGAAAGAGTCCTGAAATTCTAGGAATCTGGAACTGTAGGCCCCTAGAACTTAAGAAATTAAGACCTGGAGTCTAGAATTCTGAAAAACAAATGTCTCCTGGATTGTGTAATGCTGGATTGTAGAAGTCTGAAAATGAACAAAATATAGCAAGAGAGACTCTTGGAACTCTAGAACACAGAATCTTGGGAACAGAGATGGTTAAGTAGTTTTCTTAGGAACATCAAATTCTTAGGCATCATCTGGCCTAATTCACCCTTCCCTGGACCATGAATTTCATCTATACCATCCCGTCTCCCACAACCGTATGATCATCCAGGCTCCACGGACTGTATTTGATGGAAGAAGGGAGAAGTTTACTGGGAATCCCAACCTGGTTCCTGCTCCTTTAATACCAGAGGATATAAATGGGAATAATTCACACTTAGGACTGACTAAATGCTTAGAACCTGTGTGAAAATAGTGGAGAGAGTACAGAATCACAGCTCACAAGATCTGAGTTCAGATACTGACCCTGCAATTTACTCTTTGTGTGTAGAAAATAACAATAATGCTTTAAATAATTTTAATGATTAATTATTAATATAATTTATAATAACACTTTAAAGTTTTCAAAGCCCCTTACATATAATGTCTCATTTGAGTATCACAGTAACTGGGTGAAGCAGGTGCTATTATCATCCCCATTTAACAGAGAAGGAAACTGAGGCAAACGAAAGCTAAGTGACTTGCTCAGGGTCTCACAGCAGTGTGGGATTCAGCCTCAGATCCAACTGATTTCAAGACCAGGACTTCTAACCATTGTACCAAGCTGCCTCTCAATACATTCAACTCCCTGGACCTCAGTTTCTTCCTTTGTAAAATGAGGGGATTCATCTCATTGGCCCTGAATTCCCTTTTAGTTGTGATCCATGATTTTAAGTCACTTATCCTCTCTGGAGCTTGGTGTTTTTATCTGTAAAATAGGTGGATGGCCCAGTTTTAAATGTAGGATCCTAATTCCTTTAAAGATGTTTTAGGGTCAAGAGTTTTCTGGCCCAGGTTTCAAAAAGAAAAGGGGGAAATGCATTAATAGCCTTCTTTAAGTTCATATGACCTGGAAGTAACAAGAGAAGAGCCAAGCCCAATCCTGATACCACTCTCCTCCTGTAGCTCTGTACCTGACTTGACTTCCTAGTGCCCTGCTTATATTAGAACATTTCCCACCAAACCCTGACTAGTTTCCTGATGGGAAGGAAGTCGGAGCCCAGCTGCCAGCAACACCATCTGCTTCCCAACACCTGTGTGTAGTGTGGATGCCAACCACTTGAAAGGTAGATTCAGGAGCAGGTAGCACCACAGAGAAGGAAGGAATGGGAAGGAAGGGAGGAGGAAGAAGGAGAGAGAAGAAAGTTTCTCTCTCAACACTCAGTTGATCTCTAGGCAGAGCTGTTCCTCAAACAGCTAGTGATTTAAAGAAATTGCTTAAACTCTAAATTATTCCACCAGAATTTTCATTCTATCAGACTGGGAGATATTCTTCTGAGTCTAGCATTAAATATCCCTCCACTTGTTACTCAGGAGGCAGGTTCTTCCCTGGTGAAGAGGTATCTCTACAACTATTCCCCAACCCTCGGCCCCAATTCAGCAATTATTAAACACCTACTATATTCCAAGCATTGTAACAGGGGCCAGGAAGATGAATCAAAAAGTTGACCAAGTCAAGAAACTTACATCCTACTGGGGGACCACAACTGGAACAGAGATTCACAAATACAGAACGTAGAAAAAAATAACATCAAGTTATTTTAATAGGTCAAAAATCAGGAAAGGCTTTGTGTGAGAAGTGGAAATTTGAGATGGGCAAAAGGCAGAGGGAGAACCAGAGAGTCTTCTGGGCATGGGAGACCAAGTGGGCAAAAGTTTGCAGGTGGGCAACAACTGGCTGACGTGGATATATCCTGGCTGTGAGACCTGCACCAAGCTCTCTCCGGACCTCCTCAGTAAAATGAGGGAGCAGATGGCCCAGCTTGAAATCGATGATCCCAGAAAGCCAGCTGGACCACAAGAGGGGAATGTGTTCCAGGAAGTAACAGGAAATAAGAGGGCAGAGTGGATGGTAACCAATCAACTTGCATAGATTAAGTGCTTTCTATATGCCAAGCTTTGTGCTAAGATCCAGGGGTACAAAGAGGGCAAAAACACAGCCCCTGCCCTCAAGGACCTCACATTCTAATGGAGGAGACAATATGGGAACAGCCACGCACATTATACACACACACACACACACACACAGAGTGTAAATGGAAGGTGATCTCAGCAGCAAGACTACAGGGAGGACAGAGAACATAGACTCCCTGAAGGTGAGAGTTGAGCTGAGTCAGGAAGGGCCACTAAGGGGCACCACAGGGCACAGAGCACTAGGGCTGAAGTTGGTAAGACTCATCTTTCTGAGTTCAAATCCATCCTCAGATACTTACTAGCTGTGTGACCCTGGGCAAGTGACTTAACCTTGTTTGCCTTAATTTCCTCATCTGTAAAATGAGCTGAAGAAGGAAATGGCAAACCACTTCTGTATCTTTGCCAAGAAAACCCTAAATGGGGTCATGAAGAGTTGCACACAATTGAAATGACGGAACAGTAACGTGTACCAGGCACTCTCCTAACTAGGGGTACAAAGAAAGGCAAGACAGTCCCTGCCCCAAAGGGTGGTCAATCTATTTCCCTATGGAAAATATCCATCCCTGACCACCACTCCCCAATAGGTGTGGTCTTGTCCAGGAGACAGGATTGTCCCTGAAAGCAGGGACATTGGGGAATTGTTTATTCATTCATCCATTCATGAAATGACTGGTCCAAAGTCGTACAAAGTGTAGACTAGAACCCAAGTCCTAGCCTGAAAATAGAGCATCTCGCCCATGTTTTATTCGTAATATTCTTTAATATGAAGAATCTGGGACCTAAGAAGTTTACAAGATGATGTGTTCAAAGTCCCAGAGAGTAAGGAGCCTCACCCCAGGCATCTGGGAAGCAAGGGGAGAAGGGGACAAGAGGGAATGGTCTGGTCATCTTTTGCTTTGGGGAGCTGGGGGAGGGAGTGTTTCCCTTTCTGACTCTCAGCTTTTTCTTTGGAAAGATGAGGGAATTTCTAGGTCTAAACTGGGAGCTCAGAGAACAAGGCCGCCATCACTGTAGTGCAGGGCTCAGCTCACAAGTCGCTACTGGCTGTCCCTTCTTCCTTTTTTTCCTTCTGTTTATAAATTAAACTAATTAGTGAAGTCATTTAAAGGCAAAAATAATGCTCTGAAATGGTGAGGATTCCTTCAGCCTATGGGTCAAGATGGTCACTGAGGTCCTTTCCAACTTCCCAATTCTGTGACTTTGGGGTATTTCTGATGAGGCAATTAAAGAGACAGGACAAGGAGGGACAGCTCAAAACTACCCAGGGGATCCCAATCCCTGATCAATTGCAGGGGAAATTAAAAGAAGACACCAAAGCCATACTCTTGATGAGTGTTAGGACAGAGAATGTCAGAGCTTGGGAGGGCAGGAAGGGGGCCATGGAACATCAAAGCTTAGAGGGACCTAAGGACTTTCAGAGTGAACAGACTCTGGAATGTCAGAGTTGGGAGGAGCCTTAGAACAGGGGATATAAGACTTGGAAGGGGCCTCAGAATAGAGAATGTCAAGGATGGGAGGGGCCTTAGAGGTCACAGGGTCCATCCCCTTACTTTACAGATGAAAAAACTGAGACTTCTGAGTCACTTAGAGAGTAAGATGGTCAAGCTGAGCTGAAAAATCTCCTTTCTTCAATTTTCCAGCTCCAGATTTTTCTACAAAATCCCCATTTCCAATTCCTCTTTCTCTATAAAGATCAGGGGATTCCCAAGCAGATCTCTGCTTTTCTATGCTCCACCCTCATTCCCATACACTAAGTCATCAAGGAAGTTTCTCAGGCCATCCCTACTGTGGTCCATTACTGCCCTCCCTTGGAAATCTCAATGTCCAGAGACTGCTGTTTTCACACCAAATCTGAGCCACCAGGGGAGCTCCAGGGTGGGACTAATTGCTGGGACTGAGTCCTTTCATAACCTGAAAATACAGAACCAGAGTAAAGGAAAACAGACTTAGGTGACATCCTATCCTCTCCCTATTCAGGAGAGCCAAAGATATCTTCCATGCAAAGTGGTCAACAAAGATAATTTTTTCCCACCTCTGCACACACACACACACACACACACACACACACACACACACTCACTCACTCACTCACTCACTCACTCTGTTTTTTCTCTCTCTCCCTCCTCAGGCAGGCCAGGCTGAATTCCATAAGGTCACACTGGCCCCTTCCATGTACTGCCAACCTCAGAGCTCTAAACACATATAGTCTGGGTTCAAATTCCACCTCCCTTATTTTGTAAATGACTCTCTAAACGATCCATATGGTCACTTCTGGCTTAAAATATGTAATTCTCACAGAATGAAACCTGTTTTTCCTTAAGAGAACACTGCTGATATTTCAGTCTCTGGCAGTTATGGGGTGTAGTTTATAGTCAAGAAGACCTGAGTTCAAATCTGATCTCAGACACTTTTTGGTTATAGTCACTCAACTGCTGTTTACCTCAGTTTCTCAACTGTAAAATGAGGATTCACATAACTCCTACCTGGAAAGGCTGCTGTGAAGCCCAGATGAAAAGTTTGTAAAAAGAGCTTAGCACAGTGCCTAGCAAACAGTAGGTACTACATAAAGGCCTATTCCCTTCTCCTTCCCAATATTATGGGATCCTACAGCTAGATGAGATTTTGTGGTTGTTCAGTGGTTTTCAGTTGCATGCAACATTTTGTGACCCCATCTGGGGTTTTCTTGGCAGAGATCCTAGACTGGTTTGCTATTTCCTTCTCTAGCTCATTTCACAGACAAGAAAACTGAGGCAAAACTGAGGATGGAGGGCCTTGCCCAGGGTCACACAGCTAGGAAGTGTCTGGGCCACATTTGAACTTAGGTCTTCTTGACTCTATGCACTATGGCACCCCTTAGGTACCTGTATTTTAGGGGCTAATTAATCTAATTCCTTTATTTTACAGTGCCCAGCACATAAGCACAATTACTTGCTGACTGGTCACCTAATCCAGTTCTCACATTTTACAGACAGGGAAACTGAGGTCCAGAAGTTAAGGGATTTGTCCAAGGTGGCTTGAACACAGGTAGAGGTACAGCATCACTGATTTGGAGGCAGAAGGGAACTGGGAGATTTTCTAGTCTGACTCCCTCATTTTACAGATAAAGAAACTGAGGTCCAGAGAAGAGAGAAGGAGCTTCTTTTCAGCCCTCCTTTCTTTGCACCACCCTGAATTTCTACTTTCCCTTTGGTTCCCAGGGCCCCAATCGTAATGAAGTTTGAGACCTGTAGAAAACAAACAAACACCCAAACCACAGGACAGGTCTCACTGTCCAAAGGAACACATACTTATGTCCTTGTGTTAGCAAATATGATAATTAGAGGTTATATCTCGATTTTTTTTGTTTGCTTTTGATAAAAGAAGACCTAAATCTGAGTTCTCCTAAATCCAGGAAAATGCTAGAGCCAGGAAGTTGGATGGCTGCATTTTTAGAGACTTTCCCATGAAGAAGAGACCCTGGTGACCAAACATGGACGTCCATAGCAGGCCTGGCTCAAGTTTGGCCCTGGAATCCTGCAATTGTGGACACACTTAAGGCATGAATAAGGGGATGATGTCATTTTGACTTACCTGAGATTTAATTTTCGGTCTTCATCACTGCCAGCCTCCTGAAAGGAAAGAGAAAGAGAGAGAAAGAATGAGTGAGAGAGAAAGAATCATGGCTGGGCAGTCATCCCAGGTGGCAGATGCCACCTTCAGCCTCCAAATTCTCACTTGGTGATAAGGAGGAAAAATCTCAGGTGTTGGTTACAGAGAATGGTGAGGGGCACATGATACTGGGAAGATGGGAATGCTGGATTAGGGAGTCAGGAAGACCAGGTTCAAATCCTGTCTCAGGTACCTCTCTCAGCCTGGAAAATGAAAGGGCTGAACTCTAACCTCTAAGGTCTCCTATAAGAATCTTCTGCCTGGCATTCAAGGCCTTCCCCAAGCTGGCACCCCTCCCACACCCCTTTCTAGCCTTCTCCTGCTTATAGGCTGACTGACATTCTAGAAGGAACACTTGGTTCTTTTGGGTTCAATACTAACAGCTCCTCCCCTAACATAGTGTCTGTCCTCTGCACCTTTCAAGAGCATCCAAGGTACAATATTAGGCTATAGTAGAATGGTTTTATATTTTATTTCCCAATTAAGTAATTTCCTTGAGTGTAGGAACCATATTTTATTTTATCTCTCTAGTGGCTAAATCCAGGGCTCTGCACAGTCGATGTTTAATCAGTTCTTATATTTGGAAAGAATTACGGAGGCTGAGACTGAGAAGGGACCTTGGAACAGAGAACTTCGAAGCTGGCAGGAGCCTCAGAACAGGGAATATCAAAGCTGGAAGGGACCTCAGAACAGGGGATGTCAGAGCTGGGAGGGGCCCCAGAGCAGGGAATGTCAGGGCTGGGAGGGGCCCCAGAGCAGGGAATGTCAGGGCTGGGAAGGGCCCCAGAGCAGGGGATGTCAGGGCTGGGAGGGGCCCTAGAGATTGTACAGACCAGAGATTCCCAAACGATCCAAATGTTTCAGACCTCCTTCTCTCCCTATGACAGTACCTATCACCTCCGAAAGTATTACATGAGAAAATACAAGAAGATCTGTACTAGAGAATTCAGTGACTCTTTAAAATGAAACTCTACTTTATTCAGCATAAAAGTATTTCTACTCCTTTGAAAAATGATGTGTGTGCGTAAAACAAGATTATTTATTCAGTCTACACTAATTAATTCTGGGTCACTTGATGGTCTAGCCAGGTCATATACTCAATAATGCTGTAATAACTCTAGTACACCGATCCCCATCCTCACCCTACCCAACTCCAGTCCCAGAGCTCAGGGCCCACAGAGTAGGAACCAATAGCCTAGTCCAATGATCACCTTTAATGATAGGGAAACTGAGGCCCAAATTTTACACTGAGAGATAGCAGCTGATCAACCAGGTTTCTGGTCCCCGACCCCAAGAGTTCCTGTCCCACTGTCTCACAATAACTACCTGTATTTCTAAGGAGCTGTTCATTTCTCATTCTAATACTGGTCTACTGACCATCTGAGTAACTCCTAATGATTATTGCTCAGGTGCTGGCCTTGGGGGCATCTAGGTGGCATCATAGTGCATAGAACACCAGATCTGGAATCAGGAAGATTTGAATTCGAATCTGACCTCATACACTTACCAACTGTCTGACCCTGGACAAGTCACTTAACCTCTATTCACCTCAGTTCCTCATCTGTAAAATGGGAACACACTAGAGAAGGAAATAGCACACCCCTCTACTATCTTTGCTAAGAAAGCCCCACAGACAAGTCCATGAGATCATGAAGAGTCTACCACAACTGGGCTTAGAGTCAGGAAGATCCAAGTTCAAATCCTGCCTCAGACTCTCATTAGTTCTGTGACCCTGGACCACTTAAATTCTTTGGGCCTCCCTTTCCTCATTTTTTAAATGAAGGTCCTGGATTCAATCACTTGTAATGTCACTTCTAGCTTTAAATCTAGGACCCGATGGTCTCTTTAAAACTACACCCTTTTCCTCAAAACAACACAGTCTATTAATTCCTGGAACTTGTGAACATTTCCTATTTGGCACCATAAAGAGTATATCAGGTCTCCACCTGCCAAAGTCATTTGGCTTCTTCTAATTCTTCTTTTGGTTGTGTTCCAATGAAATTCACAGCTGTTCATGAGAAGACCACCTAGGAGGGTTGGAGGGCTGTAAGTTCAATGACTGTCCATAGCGGCAGTCGAGGACCTGACCCAATCTCCAAATGCATCGAGAGAGGCGTGATGTCTAGCACCAGAGAGGTGAGAGTCCCACAGTTCCATGAACTGATCAGATGACATATTGATTAATGGGTTCTGTTCTGGGAACCACAGTTTATGATCAGATCCATAGCTTCTACAAGAAGGTAACCAGCATGCCTAAGGGCCTTGATCTCATATCATGGGAAGTGCTTGGAGAAACTGGGTAAATTAAAGAAGCCTGTGGTTTTGGGGTGGGGGTGGGGGGCATGCCAACTATCTGAAAAATATTTGCTTGATTTTTTTTCAGTAGAACTAGTATTCAAATGCAAGGCCATTTACGCTAAATTCAGTGAATTTTCCATTGTATATGATGCTTTGCCCCGTAAGCAAAATTTGGATTGGCTTTTCCGGGAAGGGGCAATCACATCTGCAATAGAAGTAAAAGAAATGGGCATATTCCCATGCGCTAATTATACTCTCCTCCCTTCCCAATGTCAAGCCTTTGGTGAATCAGTTCAATTTGACATCATCTTCTATTTTCAAATCATTTGCTATGGTGTCCTATCACCAATCAGGCCTAGTTAAAGGCCAATCCTGTATTACAGCTTCAAAAAGCCAGAAATAACTGCCCTATAACTTTCTTCTCTTTCATGACTAAACTCCTTAGGAAGGCCATCTACAGTTAGTATCTGCCTCCCTTCCTCTACTCTGGCTTTATTCCAATGAAATTGCTCTGTGCAAAGTTGCCAGTGATCTCTCTCTCTCTCTCTTTTCAAAAACCAGATTTATTACTTATTTTTAGCATTCTTTTTTTAAATTTTGAGTTCCAAATTCTCTCTCTCTTGCTTGCTCTATCCCCACCTTTTGAGAAGGAAAGAAATATTCTATCAACTATACATGTGAGCTAATGCAAAATATATTTTCATATTAGCAATATGACCAAAAAAAGCAAGAAAAATAAATAAAATGAAAAAATAGTGCTCCAATCTGTACTCAGACTCCAACAAATCTCTCTCTGAAGGTGAATAGCATTTTTCATCATATGTCTTTCAGAATTGTCCTGAATCACTGTATTGCTGAAAATAGCAAAGTCATTCACAGGCAATTATCAATAGAATATTTTTATTAGTGTGTACAATGTTCTCCTGGTTTTGCTCACTTCACTTTCCATCAGTAAATATAAATCTTCCCACATTTTGTCTGAAACCATCATGCTTGTCATTTCTTTTAGTATAATATTACTCCATCAAAACCAAGTGCCACAACTTATTCAGCCATCCCCCAATTGATGGATATCCCCTCAATTTCCAATTCTTTGCCACCCCAAAAAAAAGTTGCTCTAATTATTTTTATATGTGTGGGTCCTTTTTTCCTTTACTTTGATCTTTTTGGGATCAGACTAGTCATAGTTATGCTGGTTCAAAGGGTATGCGCAGTTTGCCTTTTGGGCACAGTTGCAAATTGTTCTCCAGAACCGCCGGATCAGTTCACAACTCTACTAACAGTGTGTTAATGTCCCAATTTTCCCACATCCCTTTAATTTGTTATTTTCCTTTTCTGTCATGTTAGCCAATCTGATAGGTGAAGTATCACCTCACAGTTGTTTCAATTTGCATTTCTCTAATCAATAGTGTTTTAGAGCATTTTTTCACATTACTATAAATAGCTTTGATTTCTTCTGAAAACTGCTTGTTCATGTCCTTTGACCATTTATCAATGGGGAAAGATGCCAATGATCTCTTAATAGCCAAATCTAATAACATGTTTTCTGAATCCTCATTTTTCTTGACCTCTCACTATTTATTATCTTCTTTTCCTTGGTACTTTCCTCTCTGTTTTTGGGACACCAATCTGTCCTGGTTCTCCACCAACCTATCTGACTACTCCTCCTCTGCCTCCTTTGCTGAATTCTTTTCCAGACCCTGGCCCATAGTCATAGGTATCCCACAGGGCTCTGAGCTGGGCCCTCTTCTTGTTTCCCTTTATATTATTTTACTTAGTGATTTCATCATCTCATAGATTCAATTATCATCTCTATGCTCAAGACTCTCAGATCAACTTATCCAGAACTAACCCATCTCCTGATCTAGTCTTGCATGTCCAATTGCTTATTGCACATCTTGAACTGGATGTTTCAAAGACATCTGAAATTCAACATAGCCAAAACAGAACTCTTTATCTTTTCCCCTAGATCCTCCCCCTGCCTCCATCTACCATATTACTGTCAAGGGTACCACCATTTTCCCAGTTCCTGAGGTTCACACCTGGGAGACATCCTGGACTCCTCACTATTTCTCATCCCCCAGATCCAATATGGTGTCAAGGCCTGTCAAATTCACCTGTAGCATCTATTCATCAATTTCACCTTTTGGGCATCTCTTGTCCATTTCACCTTTGTAACATCTCTGGTCCATTTCACCTCTATAGCATCTCTGTCCATTTCACCTTTGTGACATCTCTGATCAATTTCACCCCTGCAGCATCTCTCAAATATACCCCCTTCTCTCCTCTGGTACTGCTATCACCCTGGTGCAGGCCTTCATCACCTCACACCTGGATTGTTGCAATAGTCAACCTGACTTAAGTCTCCCACCCATCTGCTTCCTTTTCACATAAAGACAATAGACCTGGAGGAAGTTATAAACTTTCCCAACTGGGTCCACCACAAATCGATATTATTTAATCTTAACCCAGCTGTCACTTTTCTGCAAGTACTTGAAGGGTTGTCACTTGTAAGAGAGAACAGACTTGTTCTTCTTGGACCCAGAAGACAGAAGTATAAACACTGAGAGAGCCAGTATTTATATAGTGTTTTAAGGTTTACAAAGCACTTTACAAATATGATCTCATTTTAACCTCACTCTCAGGGTGGGAGCTATTATTATGCCCATGGAATACAACTTTCTCCAGAAAGACATGGATCCCAATTCCATCAGTTTACAGAGAGGGGAACCAAAGCCTGAAGAACAAAGTCTCTTGAAAGTGCTTTAAGCCATAGAGGAATGCTAGGAGACTGGTTCTAGCAGGACCTCAGAGGCCAGCTCATCCAACTTCCTCATTCTATAGAAACTGAGGGCAGGAGTGGGGAGTGGCTTGCTCAAGGAGAAAGCATCTATACAAGCTCCTTTGGAGGAAGTATTGTTTTATTCTTTCCCTTTGTATCACCAGCACCTAGCATGGTGCCTGGCAAACAATAGGTACTTAATAAATGCTTGGTCACTGACTGATATATAAAGAGAAGCTAATATTATCAACCTCATTATCATGACTTTAAAAGGTGATGATCAGCTGGTCACTTCTGGAATTGAAGGAGAAAAATGAATCATCCTTAGACTTAGCTCTTCTTAGCAATGCAAGCATCTAAGACAATTCCAATAGACTCACGATGGAAAATGCTATCCATATACAGAGAAAGAACTTTGGAGTCAGAAGGTAGACAGCAGCATACCACTTGCTCTCTTTTTCTTCTGTTGTTTTATTTTATTTCTTCTTTCTCATGGTTCCACCCATTAGTTCTAATTCTTCTTTACATCAATGACTAATGTGAAAATATGTTTAATATGAATGTATAAATAGAGCCTATATCAGATTACATGTGTCTTGTGGAGGGGGGAGGAGAGGGAGGGAGAGAAAAATTTAAAATTATGGAAGTAAATGTTGAAAACTAAAAAATTAATTAATCATAAAAAATTTAATCACAAAAAGAAAAGAAAATGAATCACTTTTCACAGAATCTCAACTCACATGTATCTGTCCCCAAACCTTCTCTACATATCTGACAAAATGGTCATTTAGCCTCTCCTTGAAGACCTCCAGTAAGAACTTACCCATCACCTCTTGAGGCAATCCATGATCCTCTGATTCAGCTCTGGTTGTGAGTAAGATATTGCTGATATCAGGCTCAAATTAGCCGCTTTGCAACTTCTATCCACTAGGCGGTTGGGTGGCAATAGTGGACAGGCCACTCTCCCCCAAAATCTGGAGTCAGTAAGACCTGAGTTCAAATCTTGCCTCAGGTACTTGCTGATTGTGGGCCTCTGGCCATGCCAAGGGGCTCCTTTGTAACCTAGAGCAAGTCCCTGCTCCCTCTTGCCCTCAAAGGACTTGCCAAGCTCTAGAATCAGGATTCTAAGACCCACTAAGGCTTACAAAACAAAAAGTAAAGGAGACTTTATTTCTGTAAGCCGAGGGAATTGGGCTCCATGTCTTTCCATCTATAGCACTGCATGAACAAAGGATTAAGAGCTACAAGGAGTACTGGATGTTATCCAGTCTATCTAGGTCACTGTATATGTGAGTAAGTTAAGTCAGTCAACAAACACTTATTAAGCAAATACTGTGTCCCTGCCACTCTGCTAAGTGCTGGGCTTGGTCATTGTCCTACAGGAATCCAGGTACAGAGCCAAGACTGGGGCTCCAGATTCCAAATCCAGGCATTTCCCATACTAGGTTTGGAGGTCCTTTTCAATACTAAAAAGTTTATGACTTCTACAACTATCTCTTATCATCCTCATGAACAATTCATGGAATGTATGATCAACCCCATTTTACAGATGAGCATACTGAGACAAAAGAGGAAAGTTACTTGGACAGAGTCATATAGCTAATGAGTGGTGAAGCCAGGACTTGAATGCAGGGCTTGTGGATTTCAAGTCCAGGTTTCCTTTTCCTATTCTAAGCATCAGTTGAAAAGATATCCAGGGGTTGGGGGGTAGGGAAGGTAACACATGTATATACTGTCAGAATGAGTTGATCCATTGGCTAGTTTGGCTGAACTGTATGTGCTCTCTTTCTCTCCTTCTCCTTTCTTCCTCTCTCCCTTCCCCCTCTCCCCATCCCTCTTTGTCTTTGTTCTCTCCTCTCCTCTCCCCTCCCTCTCTTTCTCCCTTTCTCCTCTACCCCTTTTTCTTTCCCTCTTCTCTCTCTTCCCTTTGTATTCTTTGTCATAAATAGATGGCTCTCTGTAGTGAGTAGTGAGTAGTGAATAGGGGAGGAAATATATTTAGAAAGGTGATATAAAAATGAGACAAATCTTTTTTTTAAAGAAAAAAGGACCCCTCCTTCCTCACTATGGTCTCTCAGATATACACAATATGAGGGTTGCCTGAAAGGAGAGAGTGTATCTAAAAACACTTTGCCAACCTTAAAAACAAAAGAAAATGTCAGTATCATTACCTAAAAAGAATGACAATCAATTCATCAAAGCAAGCATTTACTAAATAACTGTGATGTGCCAGGCATTGGCACTAAGGGTTGGAGATCCAGAGAATGGCAAAACCCAGTCCCTGCCCACAGGGAGCTCACAGTCAAGTGAGGAGACAACATGTAAACTGTTCTGGACATATAAGCTAGAGAGGAGAGAACTTGGCTGTCCAGTCAGAAGGAAGGACAGCTTCCCATTTCCTGGGGCATTTAGATTTACAAAGCCCATCAGACCCAACAATCCAGTCAGAGAGCCAGACCAAGGGTTATCACATTCTGATTTTGAAGATGAAGAAACTGAGGCACCAGTGTGCAAGGGAAGTGACTTACCTGTGTCTACACACCTTGTAAAAGGTAGAGTTGAGCCTTGAACTCCAGTTATAGAGCTAAAAGGGACCTCAGAGGGTTCTCAAGGTAAACCTTCTCATTTTACAGATGAGGAAACTAAGGCAGAGAGTGGGGAAGAGATTTGCCCAAGTAAGTGGTTCAAATCTTAGTAAGAACAGATTCAAATTCAGGTCCTTTGACTCTAAACCCAAGGTCTTTTCCTTAAAAAAAAATAAAAGACTTAAAATTGCCTGTAAAATCACCAAGATGTGAATTATGAAACATTTTAGGTGGTTGCTTTATTTACGTAAAACTAGAACAAGCAATATTGAGTACGCCTTAAAGGATTTCTGGAAGGTCATGAGTTATTGCTTCTTATACCCTTGAGTTATTTTTCTTCATTTTTACCCCTGTACACAGAAAACCGGAAAGAAAAAAATCCCCAACAACTCAGCCCTCTGGGGTTTGGCATATTCCGGCTGCCACACAGAGGTGCCCATTGAGAGGGGAAAGAGAAACCTGGAAAGCATCGATGGCTGGGAGAGATGGGAGGCTGAACTGAGAGGAAAGCTGGCCATGGTCACCACTGAGAGAAGGAACAGGATACCCAGTCAGGGAGAGGCCAAGCTGCCCAGGGAGTCAGCTGAGGATCTTATTCCAAGGGAGAACATTGGAAGGCCCAGCCAGGATGGGAGTCACCCAAGTTTGGCACCTACTGCCCAGCCTGCCGCACCCAGAGAAATGGGAAAACCTTGTCGGACAAGAAGAGCTGGACTTGGCACCACAGAAACTCTGCCATTCACTGACCTGTGGGACACTGGGAAAGTCCTTTCCCCTCTATGGAGCTCTGTGAAATGACAGGGTTAGATGAGGCTATCTCTAAGCTCCCTTTGGATTCAAAAATGATAGATTCTCTGATTAGTGCAGTCCTTAGCACACAGTAGATACTTAATAAATGCTTGTTGAATTGGTCTCATTTTGAACTTGAGCTTATTCCTCTGTAAGATGAGGCAATGTATGGTACAGGGTGAAAGACCCCTGGATTTGAACCCAGAGGAACTGGGTTCAGAACCTGTGCCTGTTTTGTTCTATCTGTGCAACCTTGAGCAAGTTACATCCCCTCTCTGTGGGCCTCAGTTTTCTCCTCTATAAAATGGGAGTGGGGGTTGGACTAGGTCATTTCTAAGGTTCCTTCAAGCTTTGACATGAGAGTAAATTTCAAATTTCCCTCTACAATTATATGATTCCCATTAACACCCTTAGATGTCTGCTGCAACAATAAACATCAGTGTCTCTTTGTAGAAATTCTTCTTTTTAAGAATTTAGCTCAATTCAAACTTGACTTTCTTCCATTCCCACCTTTATTTTTGTCCAGACTTCCGCTTTGCCTTTTTTTTTGTTGTTGTTATCCCTGGTACTTAGCACAGTTCTTGCCACATAGGAGACACTTTAAAAATCTGACAAGGTAGGGAATCTTTGGTGAGAAAACACTCTCAACCAACAGATCAGTTCTTACTTTGGGAACCTGAAAACATCACCGTTAGTTATGTGTCAGAGGAAGGACTTGAACCCAAGTCTTCCAGACAGACAAGAAGTTCACACCTCTAGCCACTAATCATTCCATGTTGCCTCATTCCAGATCCAGCCCCAGGCAGAGGAGAACAGTCATGTCTTGTCTCTCTCCCCAATGCCCCATGCTTGGTGATATCAGTCACTCATTCATACAGGATAAAAGGGGCTAGAGGAGAGAGGGAGAGGAAGGAGGGAGAGAGAGAGAGAGAAAAAGAAAGAGAAGAGGGAGAGAAAGAGAGAGAGAGAAGAGGAGAAGAAATGGAGAAAAGAGAGGAGAGGGGGAAGGGAAGGGGAGGGATGCTGCCAAGAAGGAGGATGGCTCAGAGCTGCTGTGTGTGAGGCCTGAGTCTGCTCTGTCTCATCCAGAAAGCAGTTGCATTTCAGGGCTGCATGAAGTTAGTTTTGTGTGGGGATGGTGAGGTGTGTCAGTAGTTAGGGGCCCTTTGAAGTCCCTGGGGGAGAAACACTGAGAGACCATGGCAGTCCCTTGTGTAGAGAGAGGGTTAAGGGGGAGTTACATGATGGAATCATATGGTGTCAGAGCTGAGAAAGCCTCAAGGAGAGGGAATATAGAATATCAGAGCTGGGAGGGGCCTCTGAACATGGAATGTCAGAGCTGGGATGGGCCTCAGAACATGGAATGTCAGAGCTGGGAGGGCCTCAGAAGAGGGGATGTCAGGCTTGGGAGGAGCTTTAGAACAAGGAATGTCAGAACTCTGAAGATCACCTAGTCCAACCTTCTCATTTCTTAGAAGATGAAGCGCCCCAGGCCTCCCCCAGCTGCAGAGTTCAGGGCAGGGGAGCCTGAAGCCCAGGTCTCTCACTTCTGAGGCCAGTTCTCCTTCTCCTGGTGTGCTCAGAACAACATCCTCTTGACCAAAGGAAGGATCAAGTATCTCCTTTCCTTTGCTCAAACAGCACCTATGTCTCCTTTCATTCTATAAACACTCAGGGAGCATGGGTAAGTTAATGGCTCTTGCAGGAAGGGGTAGCATGAAAAGATTGTATAAAGCCCCACCCTCTCCCTTGCAGGAGATGACAGTACCAGAGGAGAGGGAGCAGCACAGTCCTAAAGAGATTCTGATAAATCGCCCAGAGCTCGGAGTGTTCACCTTCATTTAATAATATTCATTCTTTACTTCAGTCTGGGGTGCCCCATCCTCTTTCTCAGAGCTCAAGCCCGGGACATGTCATTTTCTTCTGGGAGCCCAGACACCCTAACCTCTCTCTCAAATCCAGGGATGTGCCATCTTCTTTCTTGGAGCCCAGGGCACCCCATCCTCTCTGAGGCCTGTTGTTTCATCAGAATTCCAATCAAAGCAGTAATCTGCCAACAGTAATTTTAGGAATATTAACCTAAGATAGGCCCAGAGGCCAGCCAGCAGGGGGTGGAAGCAGGGCGTTGAGCTGAGAATTTTAACAGGTTTCAGAAAAGTGTTTCCTTGGAGGGAGGGGGGAGAAGGTATCACAGGCTGATGATCACTTTAGACCACCTCACCATCACAGCTTCAGCTGGGGCCGCTAAAGCTGCTCCCTCTTCTAAGGCCCATAGGTGCAGAGTTATGACAGATGAGGACACTGAGGCTCTAATGGCTTAGGTGACTTTCGCAGGTTCATGCAGGTAGTTCAGTGGTAAAACTGGGATTTGAATTCAGGTGTTCCTGCCTCCCAGTTCAGGTTTCTACCCACTACTCCCTACTGCTTCCCTTTTGAGGTCTCGAAGACAGCCAAGCTGAGCCCTGGCTCCTTCTAACAGAGAATAGCAATAATTAATTATAATTAGTTGACATTTATATAATCCTTCAAATGATTTACACATGTTCTCTCACATGCAGGCATCATGTCATGGTGGATTAAAAGCTGGCCAGGGAACTGGGAAGAGCTGGGCTCAGAGGTCACCTCTGCCCTGGATAACTCTCAGAACAAGTCCTAAGCTGCCAAGGAGGAGGCAACCTGCATAGGTAAAGGGACTTTCCTTATCTGGGAGAACCTTAGGAATGCCCAGGTCCAGACTCACTTAACTGTCACAGCAACCCTTTGTAGCAGGGGTTATTATTCTCCCCATTTTAGAGATGAAGAAATAAACCTCAGAGAAGTTTATCAGAGTCTGGATTTGAACCCAGGCCTCCTCCTATAGGTATACCCATGCAGCCCAGGAAAGCTGAGGCTGGAAGCCAGGATACTGAGGCAGACTTTCCAAATATACAGTCTCTTAAGTCCTCAGGCAATATGGCCCCTTCTACGCTCCCCAAAGCAAGTGCTCTCCAAAAGTCACCAGGCAATTTCCTAGCCTGGTCAGGTCTTCTAAGCCCCCTGCCTCCTTGGGACAGTACAGTCTTTGCACCCTTCTTCAGACCTATAAATGTCTACAGGGTAAGCATTCTGGCTTGAGGACAGCCTGCATAGAGGTTCCCAGGGCCAGGTGGACAGTGATGGATACTTGAGGGAGACCTTAGGGGCCCCCAGGCTCTTCACTGGCCCACTACAACCAGGTGTCCCCTCACTCAGTTCCACCTAGTCCCAGGATGAGGAGGTTCTGACCTGTAGTCCTGCTCTCCCTGACCAATCCTTCCCCAAGAAAGAAGGGGCAGAGAAAAGAGTCAGGATCATAGGTGGGATTGATCTCTCTCTCTCCCCTTCCCCCTTCCTTTCACTTCTCTCCTCTCTCTCTCTCTCTCTCTCTCTCTCTCTCTCTCTCTCTCTCTCTCTCTCTCTCTCTCTCACACACACACACACACACACACACACACACACACACCCCGATATGCAGATATAGATTAAAAAATCAATTACCCAGAATGACCCAGTCACACAGATACAATCAGAGAGCTCCAGACACAGAAAGCAGGAGACAGACAAATGATGATCAGAAACACACATATGGAGACCTAGAGAGAGACACATTGAGACCTGGAGGGAGATCCAGAGTAATCCAGAAAAACACAGAGGGATAAGAGTGACCCAAACTCAGAAAGAAATCCAGAGCGACCCAGAGACATACAGAGAAAGATTGAGAGACATACAAAGCTACCTATGAGAACCAGGCACAAAGAGATATACAGAAATACAGAGACTTAAGAGACCACACTGACATGACTTACTCACACAAAGGGAGATCCAGCAGGAAACTGAAGGACCCACGCTGAGACTGAGCCATGCAGAGATGATCCAGAAAGCCCCAGGGTTAGAGACCACGGACCACTCAGAAGCACTCAAACACACAAGAGACTTGAAAGTGACCCAGAGAGAGGAAGAGAAGGATCCAGGTAGACTCCAAGTCAATCAGACACACAGAGAAAGATTCAGCAAGGAACCCTGAGGGACCCAGACACACAGAGACTCACAAAGAGACATTTAGAAGCCAAGAGATGCAGTCATACGGACACAGTAAAGAGCCCAGAGAGACCCGGGCACACACTTCAAAAGAGAAAGATACACAGGAACTAAGAGAGAAACCCTCAGCAAGGACCCCAGAGGCACCCAGAGAGACTTAGGAAGACACAGAGAGAGAGAGAGAGAGAGAGATACACAGAAACTAAGGGAGACGCAGTGATACAGACATACCGAGCGACTGAGCCAGAGATCCGAGAGCCTGAGACCTAGACCCAGAGGGATCCAGAGAGTCTCAGGCCCCGCCAAAGTTCAGGGAGGGCCCCCCCACCGCCACACCCGCCCCCAAGACAAGGAGGCGGCCCGGGGCCAGGGCGGCGCTGCGGGGCCTGGGGAGTGGGGTAGCCGGCCTGCCCGCAGCAGGGGCCTGGCTGTCCCGGGAGCCCCGGGCTCTGCCCCTCACTCACCTCGCTAGTGCTGGCGGACGAGGAGGCGGCGCTGGGCGTGGGCGAGCGCTGCAGGGTCACCAAGGCCATGGCCACGGGCGCACGCGGCGGGGGGCCGCCGGGCTAGAGCCGCCGCCGCTGCTGCTGCTGCCGCTGCCTGCGCCGCCGCCGCCGAGGCCGCAGCTGCTGCAGCTCCGGGGCCGCCATCGCGCCGCGGGCAGCGGGGGCCGCAGCCGCAGGCTCGTCCTCCCCTCCGGCTCCGCCTCTCTGATCCCTCCTCCGGCCGCTCTCGCTCTTCCTCTTCCTCCGCCCGGGGGCGGGCAGGCGGCCTAGCACGGCGAGTGCCCAGGGCCGGCGGGAGGGCCCCGGGAAGGGGGCGGTGCGAGCGGCCGCACAGCGGCCCCGCGGGTGCAGCTACGGCCGCTCCTCCTCCCCAGCCTGGGCTCCGCCTGCCCGGGGCTCTGCCACCCGTGGCTGTGCCAGCCGGGACTCCGCCACCCGGGGTCCGTCTGCTAGGGGCTCTGCCAGTCGGGGCTGCGCCTGCCCGGGGCTCCGCCGGCCCGGGCTCTGCCAGCCGGGGCTCCGCCACCCCGGGCTCCGTCTGCTACGGGGCTCTGCCACCCGCGGCTCTGCCACCCGCGGCTCTGCCAGTCGGAGCTCCTCCTGCCCGGGGCTCCGGCTGCCCCGGGCTCCGCCGGCCCGGGCTCCGTCTGCCAGGGGCTCTGCCACCCGGGGCTCTGCCACCCAGGGCTCTGCCAGCCGGGGCTGCGCCTGCCCGGGGCTCCGCCACCCCGGGCTCTGCCAGCCGGGCCGCCTCCTCACCTAAGTCTGCGCATCCTCGCGCCGAGGCCCCGGGCTCGGGAGCTCTCGGTGACCCAGACGCTCACCCAAACAGACAGACAGACACATCAAGTCCCCCGCCCTCGCCCCACGCCCTTCCTCCTCCTCTGCCTCCCTCCCAGTCGGAGAGCTCCCGGTGCTACCTAAAGATTACCCGGGGGAAGATGAGCTTAGCTTAAAGTAGATGCCCGCCTTTCTCTGGCACAGATCCTATCACACAGTAGGTGTTTAATAAACGCTGACCGCAAATAGTCAACAAATATGGAATAAGCACCTACTGTGGCCAGCCACTGCGCTCTGGAAGGAGGATACAACAAAGAAAACCGTGATCTCTGCTTTCAAGGAGCTCACCGTGTGATAGGGAAGACCTGGCCTGGGGAAGGGAGGGTGGGCTAAGATTGCCCCAAGCCCCAAGAAGGTGCCCAAAGTTAGCAAGGAAACGATCGCTTTAGTCTGGGCTCTGTCATGTGATCTTGAAGACATCAATTTTCCTCTCTAAGCCAAGGTTTCCTTTTCTGAGCAATCAAATCAACAAGGACTTATTAAACACCTTCTATATGCCAGGCCCTGTGCTGGGAGCTGAGGATACCGTGTGGGGGTGCGGACAATAACTGAAATGAAAGATCTCTAAGATGTTCTCTAACTTTCACTGGTTTCAGGTCATTTCGGGCAAGGAACTTAGACCTCTCCGGGCCTGTATGCATAAATAAGGGGATTGAACTTCACGGGGCAGCTAGGTGGCTCAGTGGATAGAGCCTCCCCTCCCCCCCAAAACCTGGAGTCAAGAAGACTCATCTTCTTGAGTTCAGACCCTTCCAGTTATGTGACCCTGGGCAAGTCACTTAATGCTGTTTTCCTCAGTTTCCTCATCTGTCAAGTGAGCTGGAAAAGGAAATGGCAAACCACTCCAGTTGCTTTGCCAAGAAAACCCAAAATGGATCATAAAGGGTCAGACATGACCCAAAACCAAAAAAAAATGAATTCTACAGGATGTTTCTTTGTCCGACTCTAGCTCTAAATTTGTGGACTAGGAATCTTTTCCAGCCCCACAATCTATATGCTAAGGTCTGTCCAGCTCTGACATTCCCTGTTCTAAGGCCCCCTCCCAGTCCTGACACTCATGTTCTAAGGCCCTTCCCAGGATCTCACAACTGCTCCTGGCCCAACCCCAGGAAGATCATGGACAAAAACTGAACAGGAAAGGAAGGTGTCCCAGGGTGCACCAGTGGAAAGAGGATCCACCTGGATGAGAACACAGATTCAATTTGATTCAGCTCAGATAAATTCTACAGTCAATTCTAAGATTTCAGAGAAGGGCCCCACCCTCTCAGGGTCACACACACACATACACTCTCACATTTTACTGGGGATGGGTAGGCAATCTTCCTGTATAAGTGTAGTCTAAGGAATCCTAAAGGAAAGCTTCCCAGAGAATGCAGGGCCAGACCCAATGACATCTGGAAACAAAATTATCCACCACCCCAAAGGCCAATGGAAACTCATGATGGGTATAAATAGGCTGCAGCATATACCCATGGCCACAGCACACCGAAGGATGATATCATCAAGGGGCATATGAGTGAAGAGGAGGCCACAGGCCAACTAGTGAGAGGGAGGGCTATCAGATGGCTAGCCCATGTGCAGCCCTGGCCTTCATGTAATTCTAGGAGACTTAGAGGAAGGCCTTCTCCTACCCCAACCCCCCACCATGTTGGGAGCAGCCACAGTGGCCGATTTAAGGAAGGACTTGGACAAGAGTATGTGTGGTTTATGTTCTGGAATGCCTTAGGAGGTAGTGAGTTCCCCATCAATGGAGTTCCTTAGGCAGAGTTAGGAGGATGTCCACTAATCAGAAATGCCAGAGGAGTTTCTCGTTTGGGCACATATTGAGCTAGAAGTCTCTTCCAACTCTGAGATTCCGTGATTCCCACTGGAGATGATACCTATGTGGACGGTAGCTCACGGCCATAGACGTAGTGACCTTTCTCTCCTCTGTCCATTCTCCAGCAGCCATCTCAAGATGGCATATTCCTAAGTCTCCTCCTCTGGTCAGTTCCTGGAGAAACCCCATTTTGGAGAGGCCCTTGGTTCTAGTTAGCCAGGTGTGGCAGCAAGCAGGGTGGGATTTGTTTATCTGGAGTTGTTTGCCAGGCTCAGGCTAGCTTGTGAGCACCTGAGGGTTCAGTCCCCTTTGAGCCCTGATGTGCTGAGTCATGTGTGTTTCATATCTGCTGACTGTACCAGTCAGAAGCTGAATCTTCTTTATATAAACAGGGAGGGTAGTATTCTGCTTTGGGGGTTTGCTTATGAGAAGGAGCTGGTGATTACCTTGTCAAGACTCTAAGTGGCTGTATGTTCAAACCCCCAACTGCTTTCTCGATCCAGGGATGCATGTGAATTGTATGGCAATAGTGCTCTGATTTAGGCAGTAAGAGCCCTGTCTGTTGGTCTTTATCTCTGCTTGTATTTTTCTGTATGTTGAATGTAATTAAAGTGATTGTTGACTCCTCAAAAGTTTCCTTTCCTTTTATAAATGCAGATTTAAGAACTTGTGATAGTAAGTTCACCCCTTAGAATTCCCTGCTTGGATAATAACCACAACTTTCATAAACATTTTGAGTTAAGTCCACTATGTTTGTCCAATGCATTGTTAATGTTTAAAGTTCTGTAACACTAATGTTATTATTTTTAATTCCTGTACATTGTCAATTAAATAACTTTTTCACGCACCCATGTCTGTCAAAAAAACTTTTTAAAAATAAAGTTCCTTTTGTTGTAGCAGAAAAAAAAAGAGAATGGAAGCTTGAGGGGAGGTGCTTTTAATTTGTATTTGTAGCCCCACTACTTAGCTCAGTACCTGGCACATAGTAGGCATTTAAGAAATTAACGCTTGATGATGGAGGTCATGAAGGAGTTTTGCTGTGATCTTTGGATTTCCAGTGGCTGGCCCAGTCCTTGCACAGGCTATTCAGATCATAAAAATTTAATTAAAAGAAATAATAGAATTGAAATTATATTAGCTTTGGAGCAAAATGCTTGGCATAGATTATCTCCTAAAAATAACTGTGAATTAAGTACAACTTTCCCCATCATAGATAGAGACTTGGGTATGATGACCCAGCTGGTAAGGGGGAGGTTTGGCAGCCCCAGATCTTTCTGCCCCTCCAATACTCTGGTGTGATCATAGCAACAGCTAAGATCTCTTTCCACTGTTCATTATTCGTTAACAATAATAACGGCAACGACTCATGCCTATATAAAGCCTACTATGTGCCAGGTACTCTGTTAAGCCCTTTATACAATTATCATCTCACTGAATAATAGTAAAAGCTCACATTTCTGTAACGCCTACTATGTGCCAGATCATTTAATAATAACAGCTAACATTTATTTACTTAGCACTTACTAAGTTCCAGGCACTGTGCTGAGCACTTTGTAATTATCTTGTTGAAAAATGATAACAGGGAAGGGGGAAGGAGGGGGAGAAAATCTAAGATTTGTGGAAGTGATTGTAGAAAATTGAAAACAAATTAATTAAAAAAGGGAAAAAATAAAAATAATAACAAAAGCTAACATTTATATAGCACTTACTATGTACTATATAGGCAATGTACTAAGAACTTTACAATTATTATCTCATTTGATAATATCAATAATAGCTAACATTTATATGGGGTCACGAGGTGCCAGGCACTGTGCTGAGCATTTTACAATAATTTCATTTGATCCTCAAAACAACCCTGGGAGATAGGTGTTATGAATATACCTACTTTACAGAAAAGGAAACTGAGGCAAAGGCAAAGTGACTTGCCCGGGGTCATACAGTCAGTAAGAGTCTGAGGTTGAATTTGAACTCAGGTCTTTCTAACTCCAGGTCCAGTTTTCTATCTACTGTGACACCTAGCTGCCTTTAGGCAGGCACCTACTATGGGCAGCCAGGTGACCCAGTGGATAGAAGTCAGGAATACTCAGGCATTCAAACCTGGCCTCAGACACTTCCTAGTTGTGTGACCCTGGGCAAGTTACTTAACTCTGCTTGCCTTAGTTTCCTCATCTGGAAAATGAGCTGGAGTAGGAAATGGCAAACCTCTCCAGTATCTCTGCCAGGACAAGCCCCCCAAGGGGTCACAAAGAGTTGGACACAACTGAAAAATAATTAACAGCATGGCTATTATTACTATATCAGCTACCTCTGCTTGTTCTGGCCTTTAGTCTAGGCCCTGCCTGAGGGGCCACTCACAGTGGGGGCCCTTTTGCTTCCCTGACACGTCTCCTATGCTTCTCCAGTCTCTGCCCAGAGTGGGCTTCCAGGCAGAAATTCATCAGGACAGGCACCCAGATGTGCAGGGAGCAGGTTTCTGTGAGGACAAAGCATCAGCTGTTTGGATTTCAGCAGTCTGCCTGTTTCTGGCAGAGATCAGGGTGAGAGTCCCTGCCAAGGAATTTCTCCAGGGAGGGATCTGATGGGCATCGCAATGACCATGCAGCCTGGGCCCCCTGGTGTGGAGTCAATGTCAGCGCCAGTGTGCTCCCTCCCCTCCTCTCCCTTTCCTCCCCTCCTTTCTCCTCCCCTCCCTTCACTGGGCTGCTGTTTGGCTTATCTTTGAGTGTTTCTCCTCTTCCCAGCTCAGCCAAGTGAGAATATTCTTCCTGATTCTGGCCTAGAGAAAGAAGAACGGATCTCTGGAGTGGGAAGTAGACTGGTCTGGGATTAGCTAAAAGGGACTTCGGCACCGTGACTTGTTAAAACCCGAACTATCAAAGCTGGGAGGAGCCTTAGGGCACAGAACATAACCAACCTTAGAACTGAGTATGTGAGAAGTGTGAAAGGGCCTGAAAACAGAGAAGGTCAGAGCTGGGAGGGGCCTGAGAACAGGGGATGTCAGGGCTGGGAAATATAAAAAGTCAGAGTTGGAAGGGACCTTGGAGCACATGTAGTCTAATCCCTCATTTAAAAATTTAATTAGTTAATGTCGTATTGATGTCTCCTGGAGGGAGAGGGAGGAGTCTTCTCCTGGTGTGACTCCAACCTCCAAGGGCTCATAGGAAAACCATCATGGTATAGGGAAAAGAACATTGGGTCTGATGTCAGATGACCTGACTTACACTCTCACCTCTGAGAGTTACTACCTGTATAATCTTAATCAAGTTATTTAATTTCCCTGGACCTCAGTTTCCTCTCTTATAAAATTAGGGGTTTGGAAAATCCTTCCAGCTCCAAATCTATGATCCAAAGGTCTATCCATGAGTGATGAAGGTGACCTGGAGTCTGGAAGACTCATCTTTATGAGTTCAAATCCAGCCTCAGGCACTTACTAGCTGTATGACCTTGGGCAAATCACTTCACCCTGTTTGCCTTATTTGTGTGGCTTTTAAAAAGTTCTAGAGGCACAATTTCTGGGTAATTTAATCATTTTATTAATAAGGCTAGCATGTTTATTAATAAAAAAGAGGTCAGTGGTACTCTTGAATACCAAGTGTTCACAGTTTATGTGCCCTTGGAAGAGCAGGTGTTCCTGAGGGTGGCAATCAACTCTGATTGGTTAAGAATTAACGAGAAAATGAATATTATAATGAGGGACTGTTATATCCTAATAAGGGTCCTGGGGGTACATGACTTGGATCACCCAAATCTTGGTTAAAGAGAATGATCACTTTCCATATCACCTGTCTGACGAAAGGGACTCCCAGACCTGTCTGAGTAAACACAAGCAGGAATAGTCTCTGAGAAAGATTTCCCACATTGATTGATTTCTGGATGAGGAAGTAGCAAAGGAGAAAAACTCTGGTCCTGATTCAATAATTATTTGTTAATATAAGAGAGAAATTATGAGGCTAAAAACGGCACTTGCCTTCCAAGTTGAAAGAATCACAAGAGATAATGTTATTAAAGAGCTTAGAATGGTACCTGGCATGCAATAGTTGCTTAATAAATGCTACTTGGCTGACTTGTTGACTGAGAGATTCAGGTGGGACCAGAAAACTGATGTCAAGTATTTGAAGAGTTGCCCTGCTTGGCCACTGAGGGAAGGTCTTAGACTAGGGATGGGGAACTTGCAACCTTAAGGCCACATGTGGCCCTCTAGGTCCTCAAGTGCGACCCTTTGATTTGTTCTGTGAAGTTTGGATTCAGTCAAAGATTCTAGATCTTGACGATCTAGAGTGTAACCTCAAGGTCGCAGGTTCCCCATCCCTGGTCTAGAAAGTGTGAGAGGAAATAACAAAGAAGGAGGTAGGCTTTGTGTTTGTTTACCTGAGCACGGGGGACTGAATAGGATCCTGAGATGGAGCTTTCTAGCCCTGAAAACAAACTTTGTGACTTTGAGAGGGAGGGAGTTCCTGAGTCCTTCAGTTGAAACAGCCGGCACTATGGAGGGTGGGGGGAGAGTATACCCTAGATTCATTATAATGCTAATGGTGAAGATGGAAGGAAGAGCTCAACCCCCAGGAGGTGTGGACCTCCAGGGAGATACTCCAGGACCCAAATATAATATGAAATTCTTGTTTAACAGACTTACAAAATACTTCTGGTTTTTAATATCAACCTTCCAGGACAGAATGAGTAGTTATAAATTGCTGCTATAAATTATTTATGGTTTATTAATGTACGCTTGTGTGTCTGTTATGGTTTAGCATGGAGGAAATAAATAGCTGACCTATATCTGATCTATATTGTACGTCTAGTACTCTCACGTTTTTGGGCAGACCCTAGACATGAATCAAAACTAAACTTAAAGTGATTTTTCCAGGGCTCGTGGGAGTGTAAAGAGTCAGTTTAGAAAAAGAACCTGATCTCTCTCTTTAGATGCCAGGCTCTCTCTTAAGACTGAACCTGAGCTTTGAGCATGGATCCAGAATTAGGAGCCCCATGAGAAGAGGATAAGTGCCACAGTCCTGTTGGATCTGGCAATGAATTTATTTGTTACATTATGATCCTAGGAAGAACGCTTCCCACCTTTTAACAGAAAGGTGGAGGGCTACAGGTGCGTAATGTTGTACACATTGCCAGATCATCACTGGGTTGGTTTTGCTTAGTTGTTTTTCTCTGTGACAAGGGAAGATGGCAGTGGTGGTGGCAGATGGATCTATTATCCTGAAATGATGGAGATCTTAAGACAAAAAATATCAATAAAACTTATTTTTAAACAAAATAAAATAAACAAAGGTCTGGAGGGAATGACCTCTAAGAGCCTTTCCAACTGGCAGACCTCATTTGGTTGTGGGTATGTGGGGGGAAGTGTAGGAAGCTTGTATTTTTTAAAACAAACTGGAATAATCGATGATTATAACCTAGACTTACCTCTGGGCTTTGGTCCCCTGACAGAGCAGCAGATTCCCCTGCCTACAGGCCTCAGAGCCTGGGACTTAGAAACCAGACCTGGGGCAAAGTAAGATTGGGCCTAAAGCTGGCCAGAGGGCAGACTAGGGGCACAGCTCCATGGTAAGTGTTTCTGGGAGACCGAAGCAGAGGCCCACACATCTTCCTGGGTACAGCCAGGCGCCTCCCTGGGCACACAGGATCTGGGCTTCCCCATTGTCCCAGACTGGTATTTTGTCTCTCTGGCTCTTCCTGGAGAGTAGCCTCTGGCCAAAGGTCCTGGGTAGCCTGTGGTCTGACTTTCTGGCCTCCTGGAGGGTCAGGTCCGTGTTGGCCCTCTGAGCTGAGCTCCGGAAGGAGGAGCTCAAGAGTCAATCCTCTCTCTTTCTCCTCTTTTCTTCCCCTGTCCCCACTCCACCCCATGCCCCAATCAAACCAGCTAGCCAGAAGATGGCTCAGTCACAGGCAGTTGTCCCCATGAAGCCAGAGAGGTCAGGTCACCTCTCAGGGGACAGAGAGAGGAAGAGAGAGAGAGAGAGAGAGAGATCCCCCAAGGTTGGGCCCAACTCCAGTTTCATTCCAAAGTCAGGCCAAAGGGCTCGGCTCCACCTTGTCCAGATCCCCTGCCCTGTTTCTGACTGGCTGTTGGGCTACTGCAATCACTGAAAGACTTTGACCTCCCTCTTTAGCCTTGGGAGAGGTTAGGGGAGGCTGCAGAAGGGAGACTGGGACCCTTGAAGCAGAAGGAAGCAGGGGAGAGGTCCTTGGCTGGGGATTAGTCGGATCCCTTTTGTTCCCAGGAGATCAGGAGAGCAGGTGAGCAGTGGAGTGGTGACCAGCCCTGGGAGAGTGGGGCAAGGAGAATATCTCTTTTTGCTTGGAGGGATGGGAGGATCCTGGATCCTGGATAGAGTGGCCTATCTCAAGGCAATAGTAATGGCTTGTAGGAGAGACCTTGGATGACCATGGTGGGTGGAGGAGGTAGAGGTGGAGGGGAATGGGAAAGATACTGGCTTTGACATTGAAAGATCTGAATTTCAGACTCAGGTCTTCCTCTTACGAGTCCTGGACTCCTGACCTTGGGAAGGGCTTTGGGATGGTGTAGAGGTAGATCTCTCTCTCTCTCTCTCACACACACACACACACACACACACACACACACACACACACACACACACACACACACGCCTTGCATTTCAGTCATGAGACTGGGAAAAAGAGAGGTAGTTAGCCAGCCAGCTAGCCAGAGCAGTTCATCCTGGATCTAAATTAGGTGAAAAAATGAAATATGTAAAAAACCCACTCATCCTGTGCCAGGCATTAGAGCAGGACCTGGAGCAGCGCTCTCTCTAGAGGGTTCATAGACCTGGAATTGGAGGCAGATAAACTAGATTGTATGAAGCCAGTGACCTTTGCAAGCCATCCTTTTGCCTGGGCCTCAGTTCGTCTCTTTTGTAAAATGAACCTGCTACACTCAATGACCCCAGAGGCAACTTCCACATCTAGATTTCTCTGTTGCCGGTTCCCTCCATCATCCATGTTCAATTAGCAATGATGCAACAATCTTAAAATGCATTCTTTGTGTGACCTTGGGTGATTCTTCCTCATTTAGGCCAAAGTGCTAATAATGGCAATGTTGTTCAGTTGTTTCAGTCCTGTCTGACTCTTTTTTGACCCTATTTTGTTTTTTTTTTGGACAAAGATACTGAAGTGGTTTGCCATTTCCTTCTAGTTCCTTTTAGTTCCTTCTAGTTTCTTCCTCTAGTTCCTTTTACAGATGAGGAAACTGAGGTAAACAGGGTGAAGTGACTCGCCCAAGATCACACAGCTAGTGTCAGATTTGAACTACAGAAGATGAATCTTCCTGATTCCAAGTACAGTGCTCTGTGCACTACGCCTCCATCTAGCTGCAAAAGTGCTAACAAAAATGGCTAACATTTAAGGTTTCAAAGTGTTTTGCATACATTTTTTACTTATTTTCTCCATTTTACAATTGAGGAAGCTGGGCAGACTGAGATGGAGTGACTAGAGCAGAAGCATTCAACTAGTAAGGGTCTGGGGCTGTATTTAAATTCAGATCTCCCTGGCCCCAAAGCCAGCCCTCTGTGCTCTGTGCCTGCGGAAGAAAGTGATGTGCAATAGAAAGAATTACAAGAGGTGTTGATGTTTGTTTCATTTCTGTTTTAGCTAATATGGAGGAAAAGAGAAGGTTAACGCAGGGATAGGACTGCTCTTTGAATGCTATGATAATTGCTGGGGACAGATGGGACTCTGAGCTGTCCAAGTCTTTGTTTCTGTTTTTTTTTCTGCCAAGCAGAATGGCTTTTGGACTGAAAAACAAAGAGCAAATATGGTTAATAAGGAGCTGATAGTGAAGATAAATAAATAACAGGATTATCAGATAACACTCAGCCAATGTAGATAAATGAACTAAGTAGGTCCAGAGAAACTGCATCCTCCAACTGGTGAGCCAATGTTAGGGACCTCTGGGAAAGTATGGAGATCCAGCTGGGGACCACAGCATAGGAGTGGGTCGATGTTCTCCCAAAGCTCAAAAACAGAGAAGTGAGGAAGAGGATGGAATAAGCAAACTGTATGAACTTCAGTTCCTGGCAAAATCCAAGGACATATTACTAAAAGAAAAGGATGTCTAATGCAGTAGAGAGAGCACTGGGCCAGGATTCAGGTAGACTTGAGTTTGAATCTGACTTTAGACATTAGCTGTGTGACTAGCTTGGATTCAGGCCTCACAAAACAAAATGTCTGGATTCCATCAAAGGGCCACACTTGAGGACCAAGAGAGTCACCTCTGGCCTCGAGGTCACAGGTTTTCCCACCACTGTTCTAGTCTGTTCAAGTATTGGAAAAGGCATTGACTTTGTCCCCAGCACATAAAAGCAGCAGAAGTGGAAGAAACCTGCCAAGAGGCAGATTTAGGTTTGAGGTCAAGAAATACTTCCTGATGGGACCAGTAGCCTTGACAGGTAGTGAGCTCCCCATCACTGGACATTTTTCCTTAAAATCTCAGTAATCCATTTTGTTATAGAAAGGATCCTTACTAAATATGGATTAAATGAAATTATTTCTGAGTCACAGCGAAATATCTTCTCTCCAAGTTTCTGTTTTCTCCTCTGAAATAAGGGGCTTGCCCCTCATGGGGAGGTTCAGGATTCATAAGACCAAAGGAGACATGAATTTTCTGACACGGTGGGAATTTGTTTTTCTTGCCTACATTTATTTGTTATGAGAGATTCTTTTGGATAGGGTGGAAAAAAGTGGGAGGGCTACAATCATCAAAAAATTATCAATAAGCATTTATTAAGCACCTACTATGTGTCAGGCACTATGCTAAGCACTGGGGATGCAAAAAGAGGTAAAAGACAGTCCCTGCCTTCAAGGAGCTCACAAACTAATGGGGAGCTATAGGATGGTCCCCCAAAAAATTAAAAGAGGGTCATTGAAGTATTTTTTAAATGCATAGAACAGAACAGAAAGAAGGCCAAGAAGGAAGTAGGACAATTTTGAGAGTGATGTGCTAAACTTTTGATGTTCTTAAAAGGTAAAGCAAGCTGTACGGGAAAGGGATTTGGGGTTGAGTAGACAATCCTCTATCTCTGTTTTACTGTGCAGAGGGAAAAAAACTAATTTTATTTGTCATTTGTTAGGTTCAGATTTTTTTTTAATTTATAGCAATTATTTATCTTCAAATTTCAAAACTGACCCCTTTAGAGAAATTTTTTTTAAAAAAAAGGGATACGACCAGATCAAGGGTAGGGAATCTGAGGTCTTGAGGCTCCACATGACCCTCTAGGTCCTCAAGTATGGCCCTTTGGCCGAATCCAAACTTTTTGTTCTGTAAAATTTGGATTCAATCAAAGGGCTGCACTTGAGGATCTAGAAGGCCATGTATGGTCTCTAGGCCTTAGGTTTCTCACCGCTGGACCAGATGATCTCAAGAGTCCTTTCCTTCTCTGATGCCTGAGATTTCATTCTGCCGCCTTCAGAGAAAAGAGGTTGCTGAACCTTTCCACCCTCCCCTCTCCCAAGCCCTCCATGGTCCTCTCTTGGGAGGTGCAGACTCTGTCTCCCCAGCCTGGGCATTTCATGTTGGCTTTAGCTAGAAGTCTGAAATGAAGAACATTCCATCTATCGCTCCTGATCCATCCTAATCCATCTATTATCTGTTGCTTCTTGGACAACTGCCTTACATCCTCATTCTCTAATTCATCACTTTCTACTGTAAAAAGAAGAACATTCAGGAGTATTTTTTAATTTTTCTTCTTTTTAAAAATTTATTTCATTAAATATTTCCCAATTAGATGTAAAAATATATAGACATTGATTTTTTTAAATTTTGAATTCCAAATTCTCTCCCTACTTCCTGCCCCACCCAAGAAGAAGGCAAACAATGATATTGATTATGTATTTGTGGCTCAGTAGATACAGCACTGATCCTGGAATCAGGGGGACTGAGTTCAAATGTGACTTCAGACACTAGCTGTGTGACCCTGGACAAGTCACTTAACTTCTGTTTGCCTTAATCCACTGGAGAAGGAAAAGGCAAACCACTCTAGTAAAATTTGTCAAGAAAATCTCATAGACAGCATTGGTGCGCTATAGTCCACAGGATCAAGAAGAGTTACACGTGATTAAATGACTGAATACCAACTAAATACATGTGAAGTCACGTAAGACATATTTCCTTATTAGCCATCTTATAAAAGAAAACACACACAAAAAAACCAAGAAAAAGTAAAAAAAGTATATTGTCAATCTGTACTCAGATTTCATCAGTTCTCTCTCTGGAGGCAGATAGCCCTTTTCATTATGAGTCCTTCAGAACTGTCTTGGATCATTGCGTTGCTGAGAACAGCTAAGTCATTCACAGCTGATCATCACACAGTATTGCTCTTACTGTGTACAATGTTCTTCTGGTTCTGCTCACTTTACATTATATCAGTTCATATAAATCTTCCTAGGTTTTTCAGAAGCCATCCTGCTTATCATTTCTTATAGTATAGTAGTGTTAGGAACATATATATATATATACATGTAAAAATTTTTAACATTCTATTAAAAAATTTTGAATTTCAAGTTCTTTCCCTTTCTCCCTTCTCCCCATCCTCTTTGAGAAGGCAAGCAATGCTACATAGATTATACATATAGAGTCACGCAAAAATATTTCCATATTAGTCATGTTGTAAAAGAAAACGCAGTCGGAGAAGAGGCAAGCAGGAGACATTTTAGTGGAGGGAAAAAGAGGAGAGCTGAGAGAAAAACATGAAGTTTACTCTCATCACATTCGACTAAAGAAATGAATAAAATGCACACTCATTTTGGTATGAAAACCTATCTTACAATACAGGAAAGTGGGGGAGAAGGGGATAAGCAGGGTGAGGGAGGATGATGGAAGGGAGGGCAGTAGGAGGAAGGAGCAATTAGAAGTCAACACTTGGGGAGGGACAGGATCAAAAGATAGAAGAGAAACAATGGGGGGCAGGATAGGATGGAGGGAAATATAGTTAGTCTTACACAACACGACTATTATCCAAGTCATTTGCAAAACTACACAGATATGACCCATATTGAATTGCCTGCCTTCCCAAAGGGAATGGGTGGGGACGGAGGGATGGGGAGAATTTGGAACTCAAAGTTTTAGGAACAACTGCTGAGTATTGTTCTTGCTACTAGGAAATAAGAAATACAGGTAATGGGGAATAGAAAGACATCTGGCCCTACAGGACAAAAGAGAAGATGGGGACAAGAGAAGGGAGGGATGATAGAAGAGAGGGCAGAGTGGTGATGGGGCAATTAGAGTGCTTGGTGTATTGGGGTGGGGGGAGGGGACAAATGGGGAGAAAATTTGGAACCCAAAATTTTTTGAAAATGAATGTAAAAAGTTTAATAAATAAATTTATAAAAAAAAAAGAAAAGAAAAAAAAGAAAGAAAACACAGTCCAAAAAAAGCCCTTAGAAAAATAAACCAAGTTAAAAAAAAAGTAAAGAAAGCTTTGATCTGCTTTCACACTCCATCAGTTCTGTCTCTGGAAGTGGACGACATTTTTTATCATGAGTCTTTTGGAATTGTCTTGGAACATCCTGCCAATCATTTTTTAACAGCATATTAATATTCCATCACAATCATATACCACAACTTATTCAACCATTCCCCAATTGATGGGTGTCCCCTCAATTTCCAATTCTTTGCCGCCATGCAAAATAAGTATTTTTGTACATATCTTTCCTTTTCCCTTAAAAAAAATCTCTTTGGGATACAAACCTAGTAGTAGTATTGCTGGGCCAAAGGGCATGCCAAGTTCTATAGCCCTTTGAGCATAGTTCCATATTGTTCCAGAATGGTTGGATCAGTTCATAGCTCCGCAAACAATGCAGTAGTGTCCCAATGTTCTGACATCCCCTCCAACATTTGTCATTTTTCTTTTCTGTAATATTAGCTAATCTGATAGGTACGAGGTGGTATGTCAGAGTTGCTTTAATTTGTATTTCTCCAATCAATAGTGATTTAGAGCATTTTTATATGACTATTAATAATTTATATTTCTTCTAAAAACTGCCTGTTCATATCCTTTAACCATTTATCAACTGGGAAATGACTTATATTCTTACACATTTGACTCAGTTCTCGAAATATTTGAGAAATAAGGCCTTTATCAGAGAAATTACTCTAAAAATTTCCTCCCAGTTTTCTGCTTTCCTTTTGATCTCAGCCGCATTATTTTTGTTTGTGCAAAATCTTTTGAATTTAATATAATCCAAATTATCCATTTTACACCCTGTAATATTCTCTGCCTCTTGTTTGGTCACAGATTCTTCCCTTGTCCATAGATCTGACAGGTAAATTATTCCATAGGAGTATTTTTAAAATACTTGGTTGATTTATTTAAGGTTCTGCACCTCTGTCCTCTACCTACCACCTTCTTCATCATGCGTTCCCCTGCTCAATGACTCCCTATTACTTCTACTATAAACTGTCACAAGATCAGAAAGCTCAAATTGGTAGGGATATCAGAGGACCTCCAGACTTATTTCATTTTGAAGATGAGGAAACTCAGACCTGGGGAGGTTTCAGTGACTTCCCCAAGACCCTAGGGTAAGATTTGAACCAAGTTGTTCCTCCTGCAGAGTCAGCACTCAGCGGTGTACCATGAAAGTAAGTCCTTTATAATCTGACCCAAGTGTCCCTTTGCAGCCTTCCTGTGCATTTCTGCTCTTCACACACTCTATATTCTAGCTGTACTGGCCTCCTCATTCTCTGAAGTCTCTGTTCCCTGATCTGTCCTCAGGCATTTGCACAGGTCCTCTTCTGGGACTGGCATGCATCTCCTTCCTTAATTATGACTCCCAGAATTCCTCTCTTCCTTTAAGGCTTAAGCCAGGTGTCACCCCCTCTGGGATGACAATCCCAATCACTAAACAGCAAAACAATTTTCATGCACTGCTTCACTTAATACTCACAAGAACCCTGGGAGGCATGTGTTTTTATACCCATTTTAAAGATGGGGAAACTGAGGGTCAGAGAGATTGCCCATTAACAGGGAGACAGAGAGAGGGAGATTCTGGCGGAAGAAGAGATCTGGGGACAACCGGGGACAATTTGAGCATTGTCCATAATTGTTGACATCTGCCTTCTTAGTGTGACCTAGAGTAAGTCATTTCCCCTCTCTAAGACTTTGTTTCTTCCTCTGTAAAAAGGAGATTTGGTTAGATGGTCTCTAAGGTCCCTTCTAGCTCTGACATCCTGTGACTGTGAAATTCTTTCAATATTCGTTTAACTACTACTTTGTATCAGGTATTGTGCTAAGCCCTGGGAAATGGAGAGATGGATGTCCAGGGTAGAGCTGCTCTTGTTGGAAGTCACCCAGTTGGTTTATGAGTTAGGTAGAACCATGACTAGATACCAGGACATCTGGCAAAGGAGAAGAAGCCTGCTTTTTTTTTGCTTTTCACTTTTCTTGTTGGGGAGAGAGCCTCAGTGACCTGAGCCAAATGCCTCAGGACATGCCCTCTTGGCTTTGTGGAGTCAGCAGACCTCATTTGACTGCCAGAGACTGGAGAAAAAAGCATCTGAAAGATGCCAAAATGCAGACGTCCCTCTTTCATAGAACACTGGTTCCTAGAACCTGAGAAGGCTTAAGCTGGGAGAGACCTTAGACTCAGAGACACAGAATGAGGCAGTGTGGTCCTGAGGGAGCATGTGGAACATGATATCATCAAGAGCTGGATTCAGATCCTACTTCAGACAATTGTTGGTGTTCATCCTTTGTTTTCAAAGACCAATAATGTCACCTTGATGTCATTACCGGAGGGTGGAATGGATTTAAGTGAGGCAGGGGTTGGCAGTGGTCAGCCTCACTCTCTGTTCCAGAATAATCAGGGTCTATGGCAAGAGAACAGTCAAGATGACTGGTGATGGCCCAGGATGCAGTGGATGACCTTGGTGTCTTTGAGGCCTGGCCAAGCTCTAAGTTCTCCATCATACCTTTTCAGTCGCCTTCATGGCCATTGGAACAAATTATTCCCATCTGCCCATTCTGCCAGGGAACATCTTCACATTCTTGAAATTGATATCCTCCTAACTCACTGATGGGCTTGAATTCTGTTGGTTTAGCAGCTTAGCTCCTTAATAAAAGGATTTGTTCTGTGAGTTTGAATTCAGTCACATGTGAATTGAATTCACATGTGGTCTCAAGGTCATAGGTTCCCTGCCCCTGGTTTAGCCCATCTTCTGAGATAGGTTACTGGTGTGTGACTGCTGTGCATGCCACAGCTTCTTGGAGTCACAGGTAAGAGCTGGGTGACAGAAGAACAGCTGGAAAACTGGGCTTCAGTTTCCTCATCTGTAGAATAGGGATTACAAGACCTCTGGTACCTATCTGCTACCACAGGTTGAGGTGATGTTCAAAAGAGATAATGTATATAAAGTAACATTAAGTTAAACATAAATATTAAGTGTTCCGTAAATGTAATGATGATGATAGCATTTCTATAGTGAATCATAGAGGGAGTACCCTTCCACCTCTGCCTTCCCTCAGAAGCCCAGAATTTGAGAAGTGGAAGGGGCCATCTGGTCCAACCTCTACCTGAAGGAATCCCCCTCATTACAGACCCACAAGTGGTCCTCCAGTCTCTGCTTGAAGACCATGTGGCTCCAACACCTGAGCCCCACATCTGCTCCTACCTCTGATGCTCTCTGATCATTCCCCCCAAAGAGTAAAAACAAAGGCATCTTAGCAATTGATCCCTTTGGGCACATTCAGGACAAAGAGGTGTCTCACACCCCCAGAAACTCACACCAGCCAATTGTCCTAGGATCAGAGATCTAGAGAAGGAAAACCCTTTATAGACCAAGGAGTCTAACCACCTCATTTTACAGATGAGGCAACTGAGTCACACAGAAGTTAAACATTTACCTAGCATTACACAGCTAATAAGTTTCTTTTTAAAAAAAATGATTTATTTTATTCTGAACTTTAAAAATAAAATGGAAGGAGTGAGAAAAAAGGAAAAAATAATAAAGCTAATTTCTGAGGCAATATTTGGGATCTTTCTGATATTCATCATACCATATAGCCTCTCAATTCATTTCACCTGACTGTAGCTCAGTCATTGGTAAGTAAGGCATAAATGGACCTAAGAGCCAATGCTTTGCTTTCCATGGACAAAACCACTCCCCAAGCGAAGTCTCAAACCCTGTAATGAATGAATGAATCTGCATTTATTAAGGACCTACTATGTGCCATACGGGAGAGGAAGACCCAGGGCAAAAATGAAATAGTGTCTGCCTTCAAAGTGCTTGTATCTCATTTATTGAAAACGCATAAGGTTGATTTGGGAATTCCCCTGATCAACCACCTCCTAACATGTAGACATGGGGGAGAGGAGGAAGTGAATTGTAGAAGTCACTCAATCTCTTAGTGAGAAAGCTTCCCTGAGGACTCTGATCCTTTGGCTCCAAACCAGTGTTCTGATTCTGCTATCCACCTCCCCTTTTTATATTACCCTCATTTTGTTGTAGCTACTGAATCATTTTCCAATTGTGTCTGACTGTGTGACCCCATTTAGACTTTTCTAAGCAGAAATACTGAAATGGTTTGCCATTTCCTTTTCCAACTCACTTGACAGATGAGGAAACTGAGGCAAGTGAAGTGACTTGCCCAGGGTCACACAGCTAGTGAGTGTCTGAGACTGGATTTGAACTCACAAATATGAATCTTTCTGACCCCAGACCCCTCACTCTATCCACTGCAACATCTAGCTATCTCTGCCTTCATTTACTCTTTCTATATCTTGTATATACTTGGTTATTTACATATTATTTCCCACCCCCACCCCCTTAGAATATATGTAGCTGGAGGGCAGGGACTGTTTTATGCCTTTATATTCCCAGAGCTTAGCACAGTGACTGGCACACAGGAGTCATTTAACATATGTTTGCTGATTGACTTTTCTTTTTAAAAAACCATTTTTATTTCACTAAATATTTCCAAATCACATGTGAAAATTTTTGGAACAATCATTTTTCAAAATTTTGAGTTCCAATTTCCTTCTCTTCCCCCATTCTTCTTATCCCTCCCCCTCCACAAAATTTGATGTCAATTATACATGTGAAGTCATGCAAAACACATTTCCATTGTAGCCATGTCGCAAAAGAAAGCACAGACAAAATAAAACAGTAAAAATGAAGAGTTTTTTAAAAAAAATCAGCTTCTTTCTGCAGATCCCCAGCACTCAGTACACAGCTCCTGGCTTATATTAAGGGATTAATAAGCGTTTGTTGACTGACTGACTGACTCCCTCTGTCATTGTCAGTGTTTTCTGGTGCTTTTGAAGCAGAGGGGTTGGCTGTTGGGGAGAGGAGGAACGATCTTCCTATAGTCCTGATTGTCCATCCTTCATTTTTGAAGAGGACTGTGACATCAGAGAAAGGATGACATGACTTGCAGTTGACTTTGTTTTGAGTGAGGAAGGGCTGTACAAAGTCACCAGCCTCACTTTTTTCCTCCTGAGCCATCTGGGTCCAGTGACCAATGTTCATTAGGATGACTGGAGATGGCCCAGGATGCAATGTGTAACTGGAATATACAAAACTGCCTTTAATGAGATCAGCATGATTTTTAGACAGCAATTTATCCTTAAAACTCAGCTCAAAGAGCCATGTTACCCCTTGTGCCACAGTGAATCCTAACAAGGACTATTTATGGCAACTTCTATGCATGGTATAGATAAATTGAAGACTGTAGATTTCCATATAGTATAGTATGGTATGGTATGGCATAGTATAGTATGGTATGGTATGGCATAGTATGGTATGGTATGCTATGGTATAGTATAGTATTGTATAATATTGTGTATACACACACACACACACATATACATATTACTATAGTCCTGGTGGGCAACAAGCTGAAGCACACATGCCCACAGTTCACTGGAGAAGTCCCATGATGAAGCCTCCTGTGTTTGTTGTTTCTGCTGGAGACTTGGCTGAGGAATGCTGTCCAGTGTCCAATTTTTGTGGGCTGGAACCTTTATCAAGGCCCCCCCCCCCCCCACTCTCTGCCCGGTGGTAAAAAGACCTTTTTAAAGCATGCACTGTAACAGAAACCCCATTCAAGGCCCTGTGGGCCAATCTGCCTGGGGGGGGGGGCTCTGTGGGAGGAGAGTTTGGAGAACAGAAGGAAAGTTAAATTGGGCTGTTCCATGACATTGTTTATGGTCAGTGACAGTTGTTGGGGGATTCCCATCCACCTGTCGGGGCAAATGGAGCCCCCAGGACAAATCTGGGTAGGACATACCTATGATTCTACTCAACAGAGGGCATCCACTGACTAACCTGAGGCTCCACGGTTCAGCCATGGGCATGGGGGATGGCAGTCTAAGTCAATAAACATACATTGAGGGCCTAGTGTGCCAGGTATTATGCTGGGTGCTGGATATTCAAGAAAAAATGAAGCACCTTGAGGTGCTCACATGCTATGGAAGTGGGGGTAGAGGAGTCAATAGCATATATACACCTAAGCATATACAAGATATATACAGTGCAAATACAAAGTAATTTTGAGGGACTGCAGTATAAGGAGAAGACCAACAAACCTCATGTAGGAAGCTTCAGATGAAACTTGATGGGAGCTGATAATGCTACAAGGTGATGGTGAGGATGGAGAACACTGAGGCATAGGAGAATTGACTGTTGGTGCAAAGGACACACAGGTTAGAGTTTGCTGGTAAATGTTTAACAAGTGGCTTTGAGGAAAAAATGTGTATATGATACATTTTTAAATTTTAATCTGTACTAGTAACATTGTTTCCATCACTTAAGTCCACACAATCAATAACATGAAATCAAGCCCTGAACTGTTGCATTTGCCAATTTCAGAAGTGTAAATGCTTTCACTGAAAATTTAACTATCAACTCTTAGGAGCCAGTTAGAGCTGGCTCCAGCATACTGATATGTCCAGGTGACCCTAAGTAGGTCATTTGGGCTTAATTTAGAAAAATAGTTTGGAACCAAATTATAAATGACTTTAAATGCAGTTCGTAATTTATCCCAGAGCCAATTAGGAGAAGAAGAATACAGAATGGCCAGATGTGTTTGGTGGGACAGCTAGGTGGTGCAGTGGATAGAATACTGGACCTGAAGCAGGTAGATATGAGTTCAAATCCAGCCTGAGACACTTACTAGCTGTGTGACCCTGGGAAGTCACTTCACCCTATCTGCCTCAGTTTCCTCTTCTGTAAAATGAGCTGGAGAAGGAAATGGTGAACCACTCCAGGAGCTTTGCTGTTTGTCGTTCGTTCTTGAAGAGGACCATGATATCTTTCTTTCAAACCATTCTAGTATCTCTACAAAGAACATGGGATGATGAAGAATTAGACACAACTGAGAAATGACCGAAAAACAGCAGGCGTGTTTGGGTGAAAATCTGCACCAGTGGAGGACTGTCCTGACTGATGAGTCCTAGTGTTATACAAATCAGTTTCATGAACTTCTGAGACTGAAACAAGATCTTCTATGTAAAAATTCTGAGAAGTGATGTAGATATGCTATTTATCCCTTTCACCACCAGGTGGTGCTGACAGTACCAATCACCAGGGAATTTGTCCCACTAGATAGAAACATTCCAAAAAATGCTTTCTAGGGTGACCAGTCAGCAACCTTCTATGCTTCAGCTCTGCCTCTTTCTATAGGACCAGACCGAGTCATCGTCACAGGGTGTGTGTATTTGTGTGTAAGCAGGACTGGCCAATAAGCCCAGTCCTCTAGCGCCTGTGCAGGGGGCATCATGGTTCTGGGCTCCTGCAGCTCTCCATGGAAGAGGCAGAGCATCCGGCATGCTCAACGTCTAAGGGCTGTGCTTATTGGCCAGTCCTCTGTTACACGTGGATCTAGCCCATCAAAACTGGTTCAGAGCTCCCAGTGGTCACGAGGGAAGCCCAGCCTTATGTGGGACTTCCTATAAGTCAGTGAGTGCGGGTCAGGTGACTGTGGCACCATGGATTTAGCTTTCTATAGAAACAGACACGTGCTCACATGATGTATACATCTTATTTTAACGCTTAACATAGAACTGATTTTAAAAAATAGTACTTATATCAAGAACACAATGCAAGATAAAAATAAGCATCTACCAATTAAGCTGGGAGGCTACCACTCTCCTAAAAGCCAGAAATCTCAAAATTTAAATGGAACTCTTGAGACATTGGAGTAATTTGTCATTTCCTTTTCCTGAGGCAAACAAAGTGAAGTGACTTGCCCAGGGTCACACAGTTAGTAAGTGACTGAGGCCAGATTTGAACTCAGGAATCCAAAAATTAAATGGAGAAATTTGATTTGAGAGCCATTAGAAGACCACTGGAATTTTTTGAGAAAAAGGGTGAGACAGTCATATTTGTAATTAAGGGCATCACTTTGGAAGCTATTTGGAGGATGAGCTGGAGAGAGGAGAGACTTCAGCTGAGAAATGATGAGGGCTTGTTTAAGGTGATGGATCTAGGAGTAGAGGAAAGGGGTCAGATGTTGACCAGCAAGGAGCTCTGTGGGTCTGTACTCCTAAAACTATAGCTTTTGAGTCCCTATTTCTTTCACTTAATAATTGTGTGACCTTAGGCAAGTTGAACTGTCTGGGTGTCAGTTTCCTCATCTGTAAGACAAAGGATTTAACCTCAAAGGTCCTTTCCAGCTCTAAACCTGTGATTGCATTTCTGACACTTGCTGGTTGTGTGCCCTTGGGCAAGTCACATAAATGCTTGGAGCCTCAGTTTACTCTTCTGTAAAATAATTGATGGTCTCTGGTGTCTCTTCTAGTTTTAGGTACAGGGGCCTGTGATATGGCCCAGCAGACAAGGTATGACCACACTGGCCAGTTGTGTAATTAGCTGAATCACATTTAAATATTTACCAGTAGACCATGACCAACTGGTTGGGGTTGCCTGTGTTAGAGAGTAATATATAAACTCCCCTTTTTTTTCTCTAAAGGTGGGGAAGCTCAGAGACATGGGGAATGGCCTTTTTGTAGATGAAGATTTTTCAGAAAAGGGCAAATAGTTACCATCTTTATAGAATAATACAACCCCAGAGCTAAGAATGAATGCCTTCTGATTGATTAACCAATGGAAGGCTACCTCGTGGCCATCTGGTCCAACTCATACCTGAACAAGGATTCCTTCTACAACACACTTAACAAATGGTCATTCAGCCCTTGCCTGAAGACCCCCATTGATGAAGTACCCTCTGCCTCCCCAAGCAGCCCATTCCACTTTGGGACCCCTCCATTATAAGGAAAGATTCCCTTGACATCAAAGCTGAATCTACCTTTCAGCATCTTCCACTCACTGTCCTTTGCTCTTTTTTTCCTGGGGCCAAGCAAAACAAGGTTAGTCCTTCTTTGGCATCAGCCCATGTTCCTAAGGCACGATCTCAAGGCTCTTCTTAAAGACTGCCCTCCTTCATACAATGATCCTGCTCATCAATGACTTTCCTATTTCATGGTACCCAGAAGATGCCACATTTTGTTTGGTCAGACTAGGTCAGTTAGTCAGTCAGCAAGCATTTCTTACTATGTGCCAGGCATTGGGCCAAACTCTGGAGATACAAAGAAAAGAAAAAACAGTCCCTGATCTCAAGGGAGCTTTATAGTCTAATCACGGAGATAGCATACAAACCACTATATACGTACAGGTTATATGCAGGGTAAATTAGATAAATTCATAGGAGTGAGCTAGGGTGATGGACCTAGATCTGGGATGTAATAAATAGGTCATTTCTCAATCCTAACATTTTACAAAGAAGGAAACTGAAGCCCAGGGATGTTATGAGATTTGCTCTAGGTCATATATAACTGCAGTCAGGGAAGGATCTTCAGAGTCCAATCCTATCATTTTAAAGATGGGGAAACTAAATCTTAGAGAGGGAAAGTTATTTGCCCAATGTCACATCGTTAGTAAAGGTAAGAGATGTGTCTTAGAGGGGGGAGTGCCATTTAGACAAAGTCCCTCAGTTTCTAAAGAAGGAAACTGAGTCCTCCTCATCTGCTCTTTTCTGCTGGAAAGTAGTCAGTTCCTAAAGTGTCTCATTTCTGAATTCATCCCTCTTCTCTCCGCTCCCTACAGCCTCCACAATGCGCGTGGTCGTGATTGGGGCAGGAGTGATAGGACTGTCCACTGCCCTATGCATCCATGAACATTACCACCGCACCCTGCGGCCCCTGTCCATAGAGGTGTATGCCGACCGCTTCACTCCCCTGACCACCAGCGATGGAGCTGCAGGCTTCTGGCAGCCCTACCTCTCAGAGAACCCGAAGGAGAGGTAAGCAAGGACCCTCGGGGTGGGCTGAGGATGGGGCCGGCATCCCCAGCGGTTCTGGCTGAGAGAAGAAAGCACTGGCCATGTCAGTTTAGTCACTGAGCATTCCAACTCACCTGCAAGAAATCTCATCTGCCTGGTGCCACAGTGATAATAACCCTACCCATTTCCACTTACCCTGTGGGGACCGTTGTGTTGGCCAGTGTATCAGCCTTTTCTGGCAATTTGGGGACATGGAGAAGTTTCTTCCTTTCTTCCTTCCTTCCTTTCTTTCTTTTTCTTTTCTTTTCTTTTTCTTTTTCTTTTCTTTTCTTTTTTTTTTTTTTTTACAAAAATTGAACTATCCAGAAGACAGGGGGAAAGACACTAGTTCTAGAGAAAGAGGGCCTGAGTTCAAATCCTGTCTCTCATATTTGCTAACTATGTGACCTTGGGTAAGTCATCTACCTCTGTAGGCCTCAGCTTCTTTCTCTGTAAAATGAGGAAATTGGGTCTCTGAGGTCCGTTTCAGCCTCTGATGCTTCCTTTCTTTCATTCTGGGCAAATCACTTAACATCTCTGGACTTTAGCTTCTCTCTCCATAAAATAGGGGAACTGGGTTAAGTTTCTGAGGTTTCTTCCAGGGTTTAGGTCTATGGTTCCATGACTCCAAGATATGAATAGACCTTTATAATGCTGTATTTTAACTCACATAAGGGTGGTGTGATCAATTGGATAGAGTGATGGCCTCAGAGACTTAGAAGCCCTAGGTTCAAAATCTGCCTCTGACATATATTGGCTATATGACCCTGGGCAAAACACTTAACCTCTAAGAGCCCTGTCTATCCCCTAAGTCCAAAGTTTGTATGATTCCACGAGGGGTAGGGAAGGAGACAGGTTATGAGGGAACAGAGATTTAGATCCCAGTCCAAAGGTGTCTGAGCTGCTGAAGGAGGGTGGATTCACACAGACCCTCAGTTAGGGTAGGCAACAGTCACTGGAGTCTCAGGGGTAATGGGCATCTGGGATGGACGTCAGTGAAAGTAGGAGAGGACACCCACCCAAATTAGATAGCTAACAGCCTAATGGACAGAGTGCTGAGAAAGATCTCAGCTATTTACTAGCCATCACTGATCCTAGGACACCCCCAGCTATTCCCAGTCAGAATGGGGTATGCCCAGGGTCCTCTGTTTGTCCCTCAATAGGACAACTCGAAAGGCCCGAAGGTCATCATGTTTTTGCAGCTATGCTGAGGTAGAGTCTTGCTCAGACCCATTTGAGTGGTTTTTCATTTTTGATATCACAGGTATTGGTTGGAAAGATCAGGAAAAAACGGGAAATATAAGCACTGAGTAGCATGAACATTTCCAGAAAAAAAATCAGAAAAGGGGAACTGTGTCCAAAACAGAGGCAGACCAGTGCAAGTGAGCCTCAGGGCTCTGGAGAGGAGGACAACCTCAGTACAGGACAGAATATCTGAACAGAAAACATGTCTCTTGACTGGAACTCTCTTTGGCAGGAAAGCAATATAGAGAGCTATCCACTGAAAACAATTCCACAGAACTACGACAGAAAACATACATATTTGTATGACAGGGTTCGTTTTCCATTTATGGGACTGCAGATTTAGAGATGGAAAGGGCGTCAGAAGTCATCTAGGTCAGCCCGTTTCCTTTACAGATGAGGAAACTGAGGCCCACACAAGGGACATGATTTGCCCAAGGTCACATAAAGCTTGTCATTATTCATTCAGTCAGTTGTGTCTAACTCTCTGTGACCCCATTTAGGGGTTTTTTGGCAGAAACACTGAAGTGTTTGCCATTTCCTTCTCCAGCTCATTTTACATATGAGAAAACTGAGGCAATCAGGGTTAGGTGACTTTCCCAGGGTCACACAGCTAGTGTCTGAAGCTGGATTTGAACTCAGGTCTCCCTGACTCCAAATCCTGTGCCCTTTCCTCTTTGCCTTTCTTTAAGTTAAACCAACACAATCTTACTCACTAATAATAACATCTTCATCCTTATTATTTCCCTTTTTGTTACCTCACTAATACTCTGGTTATAGTTTTCGCCTCCACTTCCCTGCATTCAGTGGTTCTCAAAGTGTGCTCTGTGGACATCTAGGGATTCCCAAGATCTATTCAGGGGTCTCAAGGTCAAAAGAGTGACTAGATAGCATCATACTCCTCTTCTTAAATTCAAATCCAGCCTCAGAAACTAGCTGTGTGACCCTGGGCAAGTCATTTTACTCTATTTGCCTCAGTTCCCCCATCTATACAGTGAAGAAGGAAATGCAAACAACCCCCGCGTCTTTCCCAAGAAAACCCCAAATATAGTCATGAAGAGTCAGACACAACCGAACAACGATACTGCCAAATTAATAAGATTAAAACTATTTTCATAATAATGCTAAGACATTATTTGCCCATTAAAATACTCCTCCCTTTTCCAACTATGTATCTGTGGGAGCCTGAATTTTCTTTACAATAGATTAAATGCAGAAGTGGATATGAGAATTTCGCTATTTTCTATCAAAGCCGGGCTTTAAAGAGATTTGCAAAAATACGCATATGTTTTGAAAAGTAATGCTATCTATATTTCATGAACATAACAAGTAATGAGTTTAATTTTATTTTTAATGAATTAATAAATTTGTATTTTAAAATGTTTTCTGTTTTAATTTCTAATGCAGTATTGATCAATATAACTCACCTATGCAAAGTCTCTTTGGGGTCCTCAATCATTTTTAAGAGGGTAAAGGTTTTTGCAACCACAACCTTGAGAACTGCTACTCCAGGCCATATTTTGACAGTGAATGGAAGGGCAGCCTCTCTTTAGACCAACACACAATCATCCCTATTTTGTTAATAGGGAAAAGGAATTTCCCAGAGGTGAAATGTATTATGACCATGGCTCATAGACACCCAGGCAGAAAACCGTGGAAGCAGGATTCTAAATCTAGCTCTTTAAATTCCAAATCAGTCACTTACACTTTAGTGAGAATGAGTTCCTATCCTTTAGCGACACATAAGCTAAGGGGAGAGAACAAGAGAAGGGGAATTTTGATAAAGGAGAGGGAGATAGGGAGGGATTTGGAGTTTGGGCCCCTCGCTCATAGATTCAGAGTTCTAGAAATGCTTAGATATCACTGAGATCAATCTCATCATCTGACAGATGAGGAAACTGAGGCCCAGAGCTATGCTGTGACTTACTCTCAGCAAGAAGGCTTTTCTGATCCTCTTGACTGTTAATAAACTCCCTTCTCAAACCACCTTGTGCTTACTTTGTATATAGTCATGCATGTACATGCATATATATGCACATGCGTATATATACTTGTATACATCTATCTATATAGATACATGAGTACATGTTAGTATATGGTTGTTCTTCATTCTCAAAGAGGACCAAAATGACACGCTGGAGACACAGCACCTTCTTTGATGTGGGCACGCTATGCTGGGTGGGCCTGTGCCAAAGTCTACATGTGCCTGATAGTCTGTGAACTCCTTGAGGGCAGGGCATCTTTCATTCTTTGTCTGTATCCCCAGTACCCAATATAGTGCTGCCTGGCACATAGTAGGTGCCTAATAAATGTTGCAAAGATGGTAAGCAGCGAATGTATGGACCCAGGTGCTCTAGTTCCAGCTCTGGTTCTTTTCCCACAGTACCACCCTGCTGTGGTACACAATATGGCACACAAGACGGAAGCAGGGGGATGCTGATAGAGCCAAGTGTCTTCAAGAGGACCTTGATAGCTTGGACTCAATGCTTCCAAAGTCTCTTCTGGCTCCAAGATCTGGGCCTCAGTATTTTTCTGGGCCTCAGTTTCCTTGTCTGTAAAAGGAAGGGGTTGGACTCAGTACCTCTGAGGTCCTTTCTGATTCCATATGTAAGATTCAATGACCCTTAAACGTGTCTAGCTGATTTCTAAGGTCTCTTCCAGCCCTCCCCCTTCTCAGACCAAGCCCCAGCCAACTCACAACTCTACTGAGGGTCCCTCCCAGAGTTGGCACTATGGTGATGATCCAGTATCTATTTCCAGGAGTTTCCCCACTCCTTTGTCTGATGTGGGTGTCTGTCCTCACAGGGCTTGGAACCAAAAGACCTTTGACTACCTACTGGGCTACATCAATTCTCCAGAAGCCAAGAAAATGGGTTTATTCCTAGTCTCAGGCTACAACCTCTTCACCAAAGCTGTTCCGGTAAGTCAGCTTGACCCAGGAGGGGGGAGCCTGTGACCTCAAAGTTACACATGGCTCCCTAAGTCTTCAAGTGTGGCACATGTAGCCTCAAGGCCACAGGTCCCCACTCATGGCTTGACTTCAGTCTTGGGAGGGAGGGAGTCTTTGTTGGAAACAGCAAAGAATTGGAAACTAAAGGGGAGGCCCATCAACTGGGGAAGGACAGAAAAGATAGCACATAAAAATGCGATAGAATACTACTGTGCTGTAAGAAAAGATGAAGGGGATGGTTTGGAGAAATCTAGGAAGACTCTTATGAACTGATGCGAAGTGAAGTGAACAAAACCAGAGCAATTGATACAATAGGAATGTTGTGGAAATAATCAGCTCTGAAGGACTTAGGAACTCTGATCAATGCAGTGACCGACCACCATTCCAGAGGACCAAAGATGAAACATGGTGCTCACCTCTGGACAGAAAGTGGTGTCCTCAGGATACAGTTGCTATTGGGGCAGCTGGGTGGTGCAGTGGATAGGGCACCAGTGCAGGAGTCAGGAGGACCTGAGTTCAAATTTCACCTCAGACACTTGACACTCACTAGCTGTATGACCTTGGGCAAGTCACTTAACCCCAACTACCTCAACCCCATCTCCAGTCATCCTGATGAATATCTGGTCACTGGATTCAGATGGCTCTGGAGGAGAAGGGAGGCTGGTGACCTGCACAGCCCTCCCTCACTCGAAACAAATTCAAGTGCAAGTCATGTCATCACTTCTCTGATGGCATGGTCTTCTTTGGCAACAAAGGATGAACACACACACACACACACGCACTATTGAAATAATATAGACAAGGGATGACGAGGGTCTGGACCAGGTGAGTAGAAAGAAGGGCGTGAATAACAATAAAAGTCAGCCATTATATGGAACTCTCAGGTTTACAAAGGGCTTTAATAAGAATATTGTCATTATAATAGTTAATATTTATATAGTGCTTACTGTGTGTCAGCCACTGGGGTTGGTGCTTTATAATTATTATCTCTTCTTATCCTCACAACAACCCTGGGAGGGAGTTGTGACTATTATCCCCATTTTACAGATTAGGAAACAGAGGCAAACAGAAGTTGAGTAACTTACCTGGGATCACAAAGCTAGTAAGTGTCTGACTCAGGATTTGAACTCGGATCTTCCTGCTTTAAGTATTGCTTATATTCTCTGGAAAGTAGAATTAACACCAGTGGGTAGAAGGGATACCAAGACACAGATTTAGGGACAATACAAATATGTATGAGTTAGACTTGGAGCCAGAAAGACATGTACATAATCTGCTTCTGAAACTTACTGTGGTAGAGAGAAAAAAATGGTAAACTAAGTCACAAAACTGGCATCTGAGTCCCAAATCTTTTACCTTCTACCTGTGTGATGTTGGCCAACTCACTTGATTTTGGTGGGCTTAAGTGTGCACATCTATAAAGTGAACTCTTCTAACTCGTCCTAACGTGTGTAACCTTGGGCCACTCGCTTGATCTCTCTGAGCTGGTCTGAACCACCTCATCTGTGAAATGCTGACAATAATACCCCTAGCGCCAAAGTCACAAAGTTGTGGTGAAGCCCAAATGAGATGAGGTGATGAAAAGCACTTTGCAAACTTTAAATCATTATAGAAACAGCAGCTATTGTTATAAGGAAGAAGGTCCTCCCAGAGCTGTCTCTAAATGTGACGGGCTACCTCAGTAGGTAATGAGGTTCTCATTGCTGGAGGTATTCAGGTAGAATCTTGGTGACTGCTTTTCTCTGACATCTTGATCTTCTCCTAATATAGCCCCTTCCTATCTTTCCAGTCTTCTTACTCTTTACTTTCCATCCAGAAACTTTGTGATGAAACCATCCTGACCTACTCTCTACTCTGTACATACTACATTCCTGGAAATGTTTCTCTCTTCACCTTCATTTCTTGAAATCCCTGGTTCCCTCTAGGACTCAGGTCAAGTATCACCTTCTTCATGAAACCTAAATTGATGAAAGTTGTCCCTTCCAAAGCTATTTTGAATACAATGTGTATGTATTTAGATGTGATCATGTGGTCTCCCCACAGCTTCTCGAGGTCAAGCACTGTTTTGACTCTTTCTTCCTAATGCAGGGCTTACTGTAGTACTTGGTGCATGCTAAGATCCCATATACTTCCTGGTTGGTTGATATAAGGGATTTCTAAAGGGGTAGGACTTTGGATTAGAAGCTCCCTTTGGAGTTCATGGGGCCACACTTTTTCCCTGTGTAGGATCCCTCTTGGAAGGACACAGTTCTGGGGTTTCGCAAACTGACGTCCCGAGAACTTGAGCTATTTCCTGGTTACAGGTAAGACACATGGACCATTGGGTAGAGGAGGGCCCCTTCCAGAGCAGAACTCCCCCCAAGGCTGATGTATGGCTGGCTCTGTTGGCCTGTACTTTCTCATGAGGAGTCTATACTTTCCAATGAGCAGCATTGCCTTGGGCTCCCAAGACTAACCCTGCTCATCCCCACATGAGGGTGGACCTATGTCCAGTCTGCTTCGAGGAGAGCCTGGAGCTTGGGGTGATGGCTCTTCCAACACCAAAAGGATGGGAATTTAAGAATACCTCTTAGGACCAAGCTTTGTCAATGAACGAAGGAAGAGAAAATAGAGATAGTAGGATGAAAATGTTTAATTTAAAGTAAAATTATAATATCTGCTTGCAATTCTTTGTATTTCAAGTGTATTTGCCCAGAAAGGAGAAATTATAGTAGACTATATTAAGATGAGTTCAAAATTTACATGAATTACTGAACTTGGTGCTTGTTAACCACTCGGTTCCTTTGCTTCTCACCTCTTCTGTTAGCTATGGATGGTTCAACACTGCATGGATCCTGGAGGGAAGGAAATATCTGCCCTGGCTTACTGAGAGGTGAGTACTGTCCCCTCTTGATCAGGAACATGGCGAGGTTGGGGGTGGGGCACGGAATTCAACCTCTTATCCATTGTCCCAACAATAATACAGAGTTGTATTTAAAGAACCATGAATGATTCCATCTTCTCAGCCTGGCTCCAAAAGACAGAAATAGAAGCAGGGAGTAGATTCTATAAGGAGACAGATTTAAGTTTGGTGCAATTAGAGCCTTCTCAACCTGGGCCTCCTCAGGAGGCACCTCACTAGATCCAGGTTGCTTTAGACAAGTCAACCATGGCCACTTGGTGGACAGGTTTAGTCTGGGTTGAACTAGATGCCTCTGAGGTCCCTTCAGGCTTGGAGATTCTAAGGTTGTCTGGGGGTGGGGTGGTCTTCTTTCTACCAAGATGTCTAATGAATCAGAGTTCCTCGAGCGTAGGGATTGTTTCATGTGTCTTTGTATCCTTGGGTACAACGGAGAGGTGGTGGGGTAATGGAGAGGTGGAGAATCTGTCTTGGGAGCAGGAAGATCTGGGTTTGCATCTGATTAGGCCTGATTGGCTTAAGTCCCACTTCAGTTCAGAACTCCTGAGCTCCAGAGATTCTCCAGCCTCAGCCTCCCCAGGAGCACCAGAGCTTGGCCTCCAGGGGTTCTTAACCTGGGATGTGTGAATTTTTTTTTTGTATTTTGAAAGCTTTTATTTCCCTGGTGGTGTTTTTTGATAGTCCTGTGCATTTCATTTTATGAATTTAAAAATATGATTCTGAGAAGAGGTCCATAGACTGTTAAAGGAGTCCATGACAACCCTTTCCCCCCAAAAAAGATGAAGAACCCTTTCTCCAGGCCCTGTAAATGACCTAGTACCAGCTGAAGAGCAGGAGGCCAGAGACTCCTTATACTGCCCAGGGACTGGGGAGAGTCAGTATGTTATAGTGGCAAGAGCTTTGACTTTGGAAACAGATGACCCAGGTTCAAACCTTACCTTTGCTATTTGTGGCTTCCCCTTCCTGAGGCCTTCTGACTGACTGACTACCTTCTCCTTGCCATCTTGCAGGTTAACTGAACGAGGAGTCAAGTTCTTCCTGAAAAAAGTCCAGTCCTTTGAGGAGGTAAATCCAGGGTGAAGAATGGATTGGCTAACGGTGGAGGGAGAGCAGGGCCGTTCTTCTTGATTCTAACTGTCTCCCCTCTCCAGTACCCAGCATCCAGAATCCTCCACGGAGGGTGGGAGGGTGGGGGAACTTCTGCTTTGAAGTAACCCTTTTTCCTCATTTCCCTTGTGGCTGGTGAGCCCCATGGGAGGCAGAGGATGCTTTTGTCTTTCTTTGTAGCACCAGAGCTTAACAAGGTACCTGGTACCTGTTGTTTTTCGGTCTTTTTCAGTCATGTCTGACTCTTTGTGACCACATTTGGAGGTTTTTTTGGCAAAGATACTGGCATTTCTTTCTCTATCCCATTTGACAGATAAGGAAACTGAGGCAAACAGGGTTAAGTGACTTGACCAGAGTCACACAGAGTCTGAGGCTAGATTTAAACTCAGGAAGATGAGTTTTCCCAGTTCCAGGCTTGGCTCATAGTAGATATTTTTATATCATTTTGGGAAGGGGGAGAAAATTTAAAAGTCAAATGCTTATGGAAATGAATGTTGAAAACTAAAAAAATTTTTTTAAAAAGAAAAAATAGTAGATGCTTCTGTGGTTCAGTTGTTTCAGCTTTATCTGACTCCTCATGACCCCATTTGAGGTTTTCTTGGCCGATATAGTGAAATGGTTTGCCATTGCTTCTCTAGCTCATTTTACAGATGAGGAAACTGAGGCAAACAGGTTGAAGTGACTTGTCCAGGATCACACACTTGGTAAAATATCTGAGGTTGGATTTCCTGACTCCAGGCCTGGCACATAGTAGGTGTTTAATAAATACTAATTGATTAAGTGACTAAGATTTACTCTGTGTATATCTTGTATTTACCTAGTTATTTGTAGGCTGGCTCCCCCATTAGACTAGGAGCTCCTTGAGGACCAGCCTATTGGACTGATTTTGTCAGGGCTGTTTTGTTGTGCTGTTATTTTTGGCATTCTTTTATTTCATACATTTGTATTTACAACATTTTCACAAAATGAATGATCAATAATCTTTAGATTAAGGAAGGGCAGAGAAATCTTCAGTTCTTAAAATACATCAAGAACAAATTGAGATGCATTAGATTAAAACATGCAAAAAATCCATCAATGATAAAGTTATGAAATGATGCCTATAACTATGAAATGGTGCTTTTCCTCATATTCTGTCATAAAAGCTCCCTAGTAAATGGCTAATATGAAATGAAAGAAATAGAGCTGATTTTTGCCTTAATTGGAACAAGAATTATTCCTCTCTGGTCTTATAGTTTCCAACCCAGATATGGATTTTCCTACATCTGTTGTTACCATTTTATAAGAGGTTATGGGTTACTTACATATGCTCTGCCCAGATGCAAACAGATAATGGATTGACTTTCTTCCCTTAAAAATCCTGTCCTATGAACTTTACAAAAGTCCATAAAGCAATAACGTGAGTCATGTTCAGTGAAGTAGGTGTTTCGTAAGTGCTTGGAGTGAAACGTATACTGGTTCTGAAATGAGAGGACCTGAGTTCAAATCCCAGTTCTGTTCCTTTTTTGTGTAACTGTGGACAATAATAGCCATAATTTACACAGAGTTTACATTTTTCAATTCTGAATTTAGCAAACTCGCACAAAATCAACCCCACCCTAAGCATTTGCATAGCAAAGTAATTCACAGAAAGAGTAATGCATGTTACATTGTGTATTTAAAACATCTGCCTCAGTTTCCTCATCTGTAAAGTGAGCTAGAGAAGCAAAGAGCAAACCGTTCTACTGTCTTGGCCAAGAAAACAACAAATGAGGTCATGAAGAGTTGGACATAATTGAACAACCCCTACAAAGTGACTTTGGATAACAATACAGTCATCCTCTGCTGCGTGAGGCACCAGTGATTCTGGGGCATCCCCCCAAGCCTGGGGCCTGAGGCCTTACAATGGTTTGCTGCCCCCATCATCCAGGTACCATAGATATGGCTGCCAGGTGTTACAGTAATAGGCTTCCAGCCTGGAGTCAGGAAGACCAAAATTCTAATCGTCTCTCAGGCAGCTACTTAGCTGTGTGACCTTGGGTAAATCATTTGACCTCTCAGCCTTAATTTCCTCATTTGAAAAGTGGGGATACTAATGGTACCTCCCTCACAGGGATATTGGGAAGATCACTAGGTAAAGTATTTTGCAAACATTAAAGCACTATGGAAACTTTAGTAATTTTTATTATTACAGATAAGGAAACTGAGATTCCAACACTCAGAGTCTTCCCCATGTGGCTCAAGAATGTGCGAATTTTTTGTTTATCATTAAACACACAGAACCTTGTGTTTAGGTGCTGGCTCTTTTACCTCATTTCAACTTGTTTGAATCCAATAAGCATCCATTAAGTGCCTATGGTGTGCTAGGCACAGAGGATATAAAGAAAACAGACCCTGCCTTCAAAGAGCTTACCATGAGCTGGTGTCTTTAAATCTAGTGATTAATCACCATGTTAAGTTGTTACATTCAGACTCATTTTTTACAAGGATATTGGAGCATCAGATCCAGTCCCTAAGAAGGTCCCTTTTCCAGTCTGGGGCTAACTTCGATGGGAGTAGGAGTGGGCCTGGGCTGGGTCCCCCTTCTTCTCTGCTCTTGATCCCCTGGGGTTTCTCCCCAGAGAGGGAAGTGTAGGAGCAGGTAAAGGAGGCTGTGCTCAGCTGCCCTCTCCTCCCCTCTCTCCATGTGCTATTTGTCTCCAGGTGGCAAGAGAAGGGGCAGATGTCATTATCAACTGCACTGGGGCATGGGCTGGGGAGCTCCAAACTGACCCCTTGTTGCAGCCTGGACGGGGCCAGATCATCAAGGTGGGTCTGGTGACCATGATGCTGTGGGACAGTGGTGATGGAGGAGACATTTTCGACTATGGCTCAAGGATCAAGGGCCTCTGAGGGCTTCAGTGGAAAGTCCTTTAAATAGGATGCTGATGGGGTTCAGAGAAATGGCTGACTCAGGAAAGAGGGGCATAATCTGGAGGCTGACTCAGCCTGGTACCTCAAGGTTCTGTCCTCAGGAAATCAAGCCAAGGCTAGGGGCCTGCTGGGTGGGCAGCTACCTGGGGCTTGCACTATTCCAAGGGAGGGCAGGAAGGGGACCTTCCAAAGGTGATTTTAAAAAAATGAATGCCTATAGTTTTAGGGTCAGAAAATCTTATATCTTAGAACATTGATACATATATTTTATGACAAGCTGTGACATGTAAGGAAAGCAAATTGGTGAAGTGGAGAGTTCTGACATTTACAAGCTGTCAGGTCACTTCTCTGAACCTCAGTCTCCTTTTCTGAAAAAATTACTTGTCTCTCTGAGTTGTCATAAGGAAAGCCCTTTGCAAACTTCATAGCATTACAGAAATAGGAGGTAGGATTACAGTGAAGGCTCTGGTGGGAAGTCCTACCCTGCTAGGTGCAATGGGGAAGAGTTTGGAATTTTTCATCCTTGCCAAGGACATACCAATGATTTTTTCCTAGCCCTGTCATAGTTGTCTATAGAGGGAACCTATACCTGCTGCCAGTGCTGGAGAGAGAATGATCCTGGGGAAGCCAGGTCTTCCAGGATCTGTAGCCAGTACCAGTCCCATAAACTGGGACCCTAGAGGGACCTTAGGGCACTGACAAATAAGGAATGCAGTCCTACAGGAAGCCCAAGAATGGAGGCTCTGGTCATGGTATGTGGGTGGGACATGGCCATCCACAGATCCTTTCCTTCTGCTATATCTAGGTCTTTGCTCCTTGGATCAAGCACTTCATCCTTACACATGATCTAGATGCTGGGATCTACAGGACCCCATATATCATCCCAGGGTAAGGTGCCATCTTGGGGGTGGAAGTGGGGCAAGGGAGGCCTTCATGACTTTTTGCTACAGGGCTACCCCATGAATTGTCCTCAGAGGCTGAGGACCTCAATCCAACTGGATGCTACCTACCCTCCTCCCAGACACACATGGTCAGAGGGGGAGGGGCTTCATCTTGTCTAATGTGATCATGAATAAAAATCCCTTTTGCCATTTCCTTCCAGTCTCTGCAGGCTGACCTCAGTGGAGGAGTGGGGATCCCACCTCTCTCCAGGTGGCCTGTTCCACTTTTGAACAGCTCTCCTCATTAGGAAATATTTTCTTGATATTAAGATGAAAGTTTCCTTTTTGTAATTACCATCCTTTGCTAATTCTGCCCTCTGGGGACAAGTGGGATGGGTAAGAAAGACCCAGCCAACCAGATTCTGAGAACAGGGCTAGACTGAACAATGAGCAAATCCATTCCTTTTGGTTTATAATGATGGATGCAATGGCGATGGGACAGTGATAGTCATGGTGGTGGTGATGAGGTGATGGAGGTAATGGTGATGGTGGTGGTGATGAGGTGATGGAGGTGGTGATGGTGATGGTGGTGGAGATGATGGTCATGGTGGTGGTGATGGTGATGGTGGTAGAGATGATGGTCATGGTGGTGGTGATGGTGATGGTGGTGGTGATGAGGTGATGGAGGTGGTGATGGTGATGGTGGTGGAGATGATGGTCATGGTGGTGGTGATGGTGATGGTGGTAGAGATGATGGTCATGGTGGTGGTGATGGTGATGGTGGTGGTGATGAGGTGATGGAGGTAATGGTGAGGGCAATGGTGGAGATGATAGTCATGGTGGTGGTGATGGTGGTGGTGGTAGAGATGATGATGTTGTTGAATGGTGATAGGGATAACTGTGTTGATGGTGCTGGCAATGATGTTGGTGGTGATGGTCCCATTGTTAATGATGATGATGATGGACAGGCAAGACCCTGACTGTCCCAGCTAAATCTCTTCTTCTCCCTTCCACATTCTCGATACATCAGTCAGGCTACTGTGTCCCATATTTAGCCATCACTCTTCCTCTGCTCACACTGCTCATTGGAGCTGGGCTATTCTGCTCACTCTCTGCCCATTAAATTTGGGCTATGATTTGGAGCCCAGTTCACCTCCATGAAGCCTTCCTTTTAGTTAATGATTATTTTCCCCTTGTCCTTTACAGAGCTCTTTACTTTTATGAACCTTTCATAAGGTATTATGAATGCCCATCCCTTACCATATGAATACTCACTATAAATTTTCATGTTAATAAACAATAGCTCATATTTTTTTCACTCCACAAATTACTTTTTTCCATTATGGAAAGGCCTCTTCAAATTGAGGAAAACATAGTGCCAGGTAAGAGTATACTGGTAAATATTTACCAACCAGCTCTCCAGGGGGAAGAAAACTCATGACACATTCTTATGTATAATTTGCATTATGGCCTTTTTCTCCTTCACTTTCCTCAGTCTATACAATCAATGAAATAATAAATCAAGCCTTGATGTGCGTCACTTGATTTCCTCAGTGTAAACATTTACACTGAAAATTTTAAATTCAGCCCTTCTGAGTCAGTTTTAGCTGGTTCTGGCCTAGCCCTGGTATCAATCCCCCAAAATGTCTCTTCTCTGAGGGCAGATCATGCTCTGTTTTCTTAACATGGATTTTCACCTTGTAGACAGATTTCAAGGAAAGAACCTTGTTCATATGGGGAGAAGTATGGATAACCTATCTCTGTGTGCCCTATCTTCCTCCTACAAAGACTGTAGCTCTTGGGGATAGGGGCTATGTCTCATTTACCCATCCTGTCTGTTCCAGAGCCCAGCAAAGTGCTCTTCACACAGTCAATGCTTAGTAACCATAATATCAATTCAAATGGTAGTGATAAGACTGATGGAGATAATGAAGTCTATGCTGGTGGGAGAGATGATGAGGGAACTTAGGTCACTGGAGACTAAGGAACATAGTCCTACTGATTGGGCCCAGCATTCGACTTCCATCTTCCTCCCTCCTGACCCAGGAGCCAGACAGTCACCCTGGGTGGCATCTTTCAGTTGGGGAACTGGAATGAGAAGAATGATTCCCAAGACCACAATAACATTTGGGAAGGCTGCTGCCGCTTGGAGCCCACACTTCGGGTAAGGCAGAACCAGAGATCCTTCCACCTCCTTCATTGATGTCCTGTCCCTGGGGTCCCTGAAACCATAGGAAGGGACCAAAACTTGGATAAATTGGGTGAATTTTCATGGAGATGAGAAAGGAGTTTGATTTTTCATCCAGCTGAAAACATACCAGCCATGTATGTGCAGTGCGAAGGGCTATTATCAGAAATTTTTTATAAATAGAATGAGGTAGGGATAGTTTGGGGTAGTGGTGGAAGGTACCTACCATTTGCTACTTGTATGATCTTGGGCAAGTAATTTTCCCTCCAGGAGACTCAGTTTCATCACCTGTAAAATTGATCAATTATGGGGAACTTTCCTGGGTCATGGCCACCAGGGAAAGGAAGCATATTTGGGACTCAGTGAGGGTTCTACTCTGCTGAAAAACTGACCTCGGTTGGGGAGGTAGCTGTGGGAGTCAGGTGGATGTGGTCAAGATTGGCACCCTCTAAATTTCAGCACCTATGGAAAAGACTCCATTGCTCCAGGTGACATCTCAGTCCTCTTCCCCATGAGCCTACTCCCATCTCTCCACACCGATTCCCTTTCCCAGGAAAATATTCCCAGGAATATTTTTATTCTCAGTGCCAACTACTTATCCCCATCTCTCATCATGGAGCTGAAAAGAATCTTAGAGACCATCAAGTTCAACCCTTTAATTTTAAAAAAAGGGAGACTGAGGCTCAGAGCTGGTAAGTGACTTTCCCAAAGTCAAATAGGAATAAATAAGTGACAACACACATTTCCTTTCCCCAAAATAATAACAAAAACAAAATGTTGAAAAAATTCAAGTTACTGAAGCTTTTCATTTCAGGATGCAGACATCATAAGTACATGGAGTGGTTTCCGGCCAGTTCGATCCCAAGTCCGATTGGAGAGAGAGAAGCTATCTCGTGGGGACTTCAAGACAGAGGTAAGGTCTCCTGAGCCAGAAGATTAATCATGCCACTCATCACCTCTACTCTTTTCACACCCATCCCTGGGAGATAGGAAGGGACTAGAGTGACTTTTCAGTTGGGGATATCAAGGCCCTGGGAGGTGACTTGCCCAAGTCATAAGATGGGGATATAAGGGGTGGTAAACAAAGGGATCTTTGGGCTATTCTTTTAAAGAAAAAAGGGAAATAAGTTTTTATTCATGTCTTTTTTTTATATCACCAAATTTCCCCCGGTATATTTCTCCCTCCTCCTCCCAGAGAACCATCCCATGTGACAAACAGTATTCTTTTAAATAGAAAAAAAAAAAGAAAAAGAAGAGGAAAAAAATCAGCAAGATTGATATGAGCAACACCTATGGACCTCCCACTCCTACAAAGGCATATGGTAGGCAGCAGTAGATAGAGCCTAGAGTCAGGAAGACCTGAGTTCAAATGCAGCTTCAGATACTTCCTGGCTGTGTGACAAGTCACTTCACTGCTGTCTGCCTCAGTTTCCTCATCTGAAAAACAGGGATCATAATATCACCTATCTCCCAGTGTTGCTTTGATGATCAACGGCATGATATTTGTAAAGCACTTAGCCCAGTGCCTGGAACATAGTAGGAATAATATTTATTTTCTTCATAATTGTTTTGTTTCATTTGGCAACATTTGCTTTTGACTTCTGCATGTATATAGTTCTTTCCATACTGTGTAGATTGTTTTCTTGGTTTTGTTGATTTCACTCTACGTCTGTTCCTGCAGATCTTTCCTATACGTCTCTGTATTTATCACACATCATTGTGTTATTTAGTCATTTCAGTCATGTCTGACTCTCCATGACCCCACTGGGGTTTTCTTGGCAGAGATACTGGAGTGGTTTACCATTTCCTTCTCCAACTCATTTTACGAGTGAGAAAACTGAGGCAAACAGGGTTATACGACTTGCCCAGGGTCACAAAACTAGTAAGTGTTTGAGGTTAGATTTAAGCTCAGGAAGATAAGTCTTCCTGACTCGTGGCTCAGCACTCTATGCATTATGGCACCTTCTAGCTGCGTATTATATATCATTATGTTAAAGCACAATAACACTTTGTTGCATTCATGTGCCACAAGTAACCTTCTTCCATTCAGCAGGAATCTACTTTGTTTCCAATGTTTTGTTATCACAAAAAGTACTGTCATAAAAAAATAAGTGAATATGGAAACTTGCTTCTTATCAAGGTCCTCCATGTTTTAGAAGTCCAAGAATGGAATCTCTGGGTCAAAAGTTATGGACATTTTAGTCACTTTATTTGCAAAATTCCAAATTACTTTCCAAAATGATTAGACCAATTCACAGCTCCACCAACAATGTACTAGTGTGCTTATCTTCTACAACCTCACCAGGATTGACTATTGCCATCTTTTGATACCTTTGCCAATTTACAGAATATGAGACGAATTATCAGTGTTGTTTTGATTTACATGTCTTTTATTACTAGTGCTTTTGAATAATTCTTTCACATGGTTGTGAATACTTTGTAGTTCTTTTGCGAACTCTTTGCTCATATTCTTTGCTTATCTATCAGTTATAGGATTATAGATTCTGAACTGGAAGGGACCTCAAAATTCCCCTCATTTTACAGATGAGGAAACTGAGGCCCACAGAAGTGATGTTACTCTCCCAAGCTCATATAGGCATCAAATGGCAGAGGGAGGATTTGAACCCAGGACCTCTGACATCAAACTCAGTGCTCTTTCCCACTGTCCCATACTACCTGGGGAAAACACAGACTGAATAGGAGAAATGTGATGGCATGAATTATTTGGGCAACTGTTTCAGGGATAAAGGAGATTCCTGTGTAGAGTGGGAGGTAGGTTGAGATGTCTCTGATGGTTCCTCCTAGTCCAAGATACTAAGATTTAGGTATCTGGGATTTTGTATCTGTAGGAGAAAGCCACTGGTCAATAGTTGAAGTAATTTTTTGAGGGGAGGGCACTTAACTTGATTTCTTTTGTGCTTGGAGAGGATCTGTCCTGACCAATTGAACCCAGTCTCCTTGACCCAGGCACACCGGTGGAGTTTCATTCATTATTCTTTTACCTTTGTCCTACTCTCTTCCTGTTTTAATACCAGATGGAACCACAGGTTCACCCAGAGAGACATTATGTTGTGGTAACTGTTACCAGATGTGATGTATTTATATTCACCATCCTTAGCACTAGTGACTGACGACACTTGAAAGTAGAAAGTTCTGGGTTCAAATCTTGTCTCACACACTTACTAGCTATGTGACCCCAGAAAAGTCATTTAACTTTTTTAAAATTGAATTATTTTATTTGTTTTCAGTGTTCGACAATCACTTCCATATATCTTGGATTTTTTTTCCACTCCTTTCCCCTCATTCGCCCCTCCCTCCTTACTCCATCCCTGAGACAGCATACAATCTTATATAGGTTCTCCACATGGTTATTATCCTTTGTTTTCAAAGAGGACCAAAATGACATCACCATTGTAAAGTGAAATTTCATTGTGTCTGACTGTGACCGATCAGATCAATACAAGCTCAGAATGCTCTACCAGAGGTTGGGCACAGATAGCCTGTATGAATATTTGGGGTGGATATCCCAAATTTGTGCATTCTGCATTTACTTTGTGTTGTCTCAATTCTGCTTTGCTCAAAGAGCACAGCACCCTTTCTGATGTGGGCCCACCATGCTAAGTGGTCCTGTGCCAGTGTCTCCCATGTTGCCCAGTCAAATTTAAAGTTCTTGAGAGAGACCTTAACAGTTCACATACATTCTTATTAAATACAAGTTGCATAGAAGAATTAAAATGAATGGAAGAAACCATAAAACAAAACAAAACATAATACAAAAGAAAATGGTCTGTTTTTATCTGTGATCCAATTCTATAGTTTTTTCTCTGGATGTGGAAGGTGTTTGTCTCAAGAGTCCATTGGAAAATTTTTAAGTCCATGCGTTTCAATGAAGTACTAAGTCTACCAGAAAAATTTCTCACACACTGTGGTTGTTGCTGTGTACAAAGTCCTCCTGGTTCTGAGTCATTTAACTTTTGCCAGCCTCAGTTTTTTCCTCTGTAAAATGGGGGAGCTGGACTCAAATTCTAAGTTCCATTCTTGAGCTCTAAATTTCTGATCTTGCTATCACAGATCTTTTAGTTGGAATGGACTTAAAAGATCATGTAGTCTGATAACTTCGTTTTACATATGAGGAAACTGAGGCTCAGAGAAAGGGGAGATTGATTTGTCCAAGGTCAAGTAAGTGAAAGTGTTGGGATGGCTCAGAGAGCTTCCATTCTGCCTCTGGTGTCCAGGCAGATGCTCAGGACAGAGGGCGAGCAGTTGTGGAGTTGCATGGGAAGCTTTATCATACTTCTCATTTATCTCAAATGGGACTTGACCAGAGCTGTGTAATTTGATTTTTTAAAATAGGTACAAAAAAAAACTAATTAAAAGAAAAGGTGATAAATATAATGAAAATAGGGCCCCACGGAAGGTGGCTGAATTGTGTTGGAAACTTATTCCAATTTTAGCTTGAAGATGACCTGAGTCATGGTGCTTGGAAAGGCACCAGAATTCCAAAGAAGGCTGAGTGGAACCAGGAATAATTTAGAGAGAGATAATCCATGACCTGCTCCTCTCTCAGCCCCCAATCTATCAACCATGACTGGTTATAGGACTCTCAGAACTGAAGTATGAAGTAAGGTAGTGATGCCCAGAGATGGACATGCCATCAGAGGTCCCCAGGGCAGGAGAAAGCTGTCCACTAGGCTGAATTAGAGAACATTGGAGACATGGGGGTTCATCCTACTGTCCTCTATGGCTGAGAGTCTTAGAGTATAAATGACCTTTTCAAAGTTACTCACTCAGTATGGGTCAAAGGCAAGACGTGAACAAACATTTTCTTGGTTTCGAAACCAGCTCTCTATCCACTGGGTCATATAGAATGTCAAAACTGTAAGGGCAAGAACTGGAAGGGGCCTTAGAACAGGGAATATCAGGGCTTGGAGGGGTCTTAGAACAGGGGATGTCAGGGCTGGGAGGGAATTTAGAACACAGACTTTCAAAGCTGGTTAAAGTATTTTCATACAACAGCACTGTTTGGAAGGTTACACAAATAGAAGTTATTACCACCCCCATTTCACAGATAAGGCAACTGAGGCTCAGAGAAACTCAGCAATTTGCCCAGGGTTAGTCATCCCATTATAAATGGAACTCTCAAGCATGCTGATCTCTATGGATGAGAGAAGAATTTTCTCTCCTCTTCTGCCACCTCGAAGCAGCAGGTTCAGTGACCACCATGTTTCTTGGTTCTTTCAGATCATTCATAACTACGGCCATGGTGGTTATGGGCTTACCATCCATTGGGGCTGTGCTCTGGAGGCTGCCAAGCTCTTTGGGCAAATCCTAGAAGAAAGGAAGCTGCCCAACCTTCCTCCATCCCACCTCTGAAGGTGCCTGAATCTCACCTTCCAAAGCCAGTCATCTTTCATCATTCCCTCACCCTCCCCTTGACTCAATTAGTCAACCTATTGATTCCGATGACTTTCTCCCACCCCTTCTCCCCCATCTCCAGCCCTTTGAGCCAAGAAGTCCAGGTCTGGGAAAACAAGGAGGAATCCAGAAGGTTCTCCTGCAAGACACAATACACAGCCCTAGAATTCCATGGCTCACTGGGCTCACTTCTCTCCTGGATGTTGGGAAGGGCAGAATAAGGCATGGTTGGTGGTCTTCCGAAAGATTTCATGGGTGAGAAGTTGTGCAAAGGCAATCTAGTTCAATTCCCCCTCATTTTACAGATAAGGAAACCGAGACCAGAGAGGTGAAGGGCATTGATGAAGGTCATACCAGCAGTGTCAGCTATGGGACTGATACTCAGAATCACAGGATTTTAGAGCCATGAAGTAGGGAGCTTAGAGACCATCTTGTGAAATGCTCCCATTTTGCAAATGAGTAGACTGAGACACTCTGAACCCATAGAGAGAAATTGACTTGTCAAAGGTCATGCAACTAGTTGTAGAATGCCAATCTCTTTACTCCTAGATTAGGGCACTTATTACTGGACCATAGCATGTTGGGCTGGTGAGAAGGCAGATCCAGAGATCCCAAGCTCTAAAGAAATGGGAGAGTAGAGAAGTGGAGAGACTGGAAACCACAGCAGACAAGGACCTTCCCGTGCTCTGGATTTCTGGGATCCTCAGGCAACCAATTCAGTCTCATGGCCCCATCATCCCTCCTAACTCTCCCCTGGCCCTCATTCCAACCCCTAGGAAGTATTGCTCCACATGGAAATCCTTTAGCAAGAAAAAAAATAAATGAACTCCCTAAATATCCTCCTTATTTGAAAATCAGGACTTAATGTCTTCTGGCCCTGCACTACTGAGGATGACGAATGGGATCCTGAATGTTTAACCAAAAAATAAATAGAAGAAATGATCCTTTTCCTGGAGCAAAAGGCTCTGTCCATTATGAGGCCTCTGAGCTGCCTTGAAGAGAGAAGGGAACATCTGAGGATAAGGGACTCCCTGGGCAAGTGATTTCTAGACATCACTAAGCCCCAGTCCCTGCTGTTAACAACTGGGATGTCATTGACTTCCCTCATACAATCACAGACTATCAGGGCTGGGAGGGGCCTTAGAACTGGGGATGTCAGAGCTGGGAGAGGGGTTAGAACAGTGAATGTATATGTAAGCCTCTTGGCCTCAGTTTCCTCATCTGTAAAATGAGGATGTTGGGCTAGGTATCTTGTTAGGTCTAAATCCAATGATTTTGATGTTCAAGCTGAGATTTAACTTAGAACATAGATTATAAAATCCATAACCGACCTAAGAGATGATCTAGTCCAAGCCTCTCATTTTACAGATGGGGGCATGGAGTCCCAGGAAGTGAATGCTGCTCAAGGTCACCGACTAGTCAACGATGGGGCACCAGGGCTCAAGGCCAGTCTTTCTGACCCTTGCACCTTCAGGCTTTCATTTCTGTCTTCTTCTTCCCATTGCCCTTCTCCTCTTAGCTCTTAACTCCATTCCACTTAATCCACAGGTCACTGAGCAAATGTCCAGCGGTCCTATGGGAGAGATCTGTCCTGCCCTTGGACTGCACGTTCTTAATGGCCTTTCTCAAGAACAGTTCTTGCATGAGTTGATAAAACATTTCTGAAGAACCAAATCTGCCCACTGTGAGGTAACCACAGGGCACAGACCCAGAAGTCATCGCAATGGGTCTGGATGAACCACATTCTGTTATCTAGAGGAGGGGAGGCTGTTACAGCTGATCATTCTTAAAAAATGATCAATTTTTATTTTGTCAAGATGAAATATGTGGGGAAAGGTGGATCTGAACTAGCTAACTAGCTAGTCTTTAAAGGGAAACCCTCAAGAGTGGGGCATCCAAGGTCCAAAGACACGGAGGATTCACTCTGGATGCATATCCATTTGGGCCTTTCTGTAAGCTCTTAATTCAAGCTGTGGAATCATTTCTTAAAGCCTAGTTTCAAACCTCCCTTCCCTTTGACTTTTCATGAAACACAGTGTATAGAGGATTATAAGACTAAGAGCTGGAAGAGATTTTGTTGAATCATTCAGTTTAATTGCTTCTCTTCTGCCCCCCTTTATTTTACAGGTGGGGAAACTGAGACCTAGAATGGTTAGGTGACTTGCCCAAGGTCACACAAGTAGTCAGTGGCAAAGCCAGGATTCAAGCCTGTATCATTTTTTCTCACCCCAGTGTTCAATACCATAAGTCATTCTGCTTTTTGATTTATTCCTCAAAAGTTGAGTTTTACAATCAATCAGCTTCTCTTTGAAACCTTTCTGACGCTTCTGCCTTTTATGAACCAAGAGGGAGTCTTTCTTTCCTCAAACAAAGCTCTGTTCCATTGAAACATTGTTTTAAAATTTTTAATCTATATTTACTTCAAAGTAAAGAGGTCTAAGGTGAGAGACAGGATCTCAAGAGATCTTGCTAGAGATCTTGACGGAATCTAAGAAGACGAAATTTAACAAGGATCAATTTAAAGTCTTAAACTTGAGTTTAAAAAAATCAACTCATCGAGGGAGCCTTGGTTAAGGAACTGTTAGTCTGAAAAAGAACTGGGGGTATTAGAGGACCACGAGTTCACTATGGGTTTGCAAAATAATATGATAGACCCCCAAAAGCTATTGTGATTCTGGCTGGCATTGAGGGAGGTATCATTGACAGGAACAAGAGGGTGACAGGCTGGCTGTCCTGGGCTATCCTCAGATTACAGGTGGAAAATTGCATTTAGTTCTGGGTGCCATTGTTTAAGAAGGGTCTTTATAAGTCAGAGAGTGTCTAGAGGAGGACAATCAGGAAAGGAAGGAGTGAAGAAGGAAAGGGAAGGAGGAAAGGGAGGAAAGGAAGGGGAGAGGCAAGTAATGGGAGGGGGAAGGAAGGAAGGGAAGAAAAAGGGAAAGGAAGAAGAGGAGAAAAAAGGAGTGAGGGAAGGAAGGAATTAGGGAGGGAAAGAAGGAAGGAGAGAGGAGAAATAAAGGGGAGGGAAGGGAGAAAAGAAGGAAGGACTTATCAAACACCTACTATATGTGAGGCACTATGCTAAGCACTTTAAAAATACCTTATTTCATATGGAAGGATGTTGAGTGCATAGCACAAAGTTAGTTGAAGGATATTTAGCCTGAAGAAAAGACAGTAGAGGAGGGAGGCAAGATAGTTGTCTTCAGTTATCTGAAAAACTGTTAAACGGGAGATCCACCTTGCTCTGCTAGGCACAGAGGACAGAACCAGGAACGATGGGTAGCACCTACATCTATCCTTCCTTCTAGAAGAGGACTGAAATGATATCACCATGATAAAGTGAAGTTTCTATGTGACCACTTGTGGCTGATCGGACCAATACAAGCTCAGAATGTTCTACCACAGACTGGGCGCAGAAAGTCCCTGTAAACGTTTGGGGTAGTTACTCCAAATTTGTGTATCCTATGTTTCCTTTGTGCTATTTCAATTCTGCTTTGCTCACAGAGCAAGCACCTTTTCTGATGTGAACACGCCATGCTGAGTGGTCCAATGCCAGGATTTCCTATGTCCCACAATCAAATCCAAAGTTCTTGAGATAGACCTTGACAGTGTCCTTGTATCGCTCCTTCTGACTACCATGTGACTGCCTCCCCCACGCGAGTTAAATCTGTGATCAGTTCAACATTCTGCACCACACACTGCCTTTGTCACTCTCATATCTTGTCTGTCTCTTCTCCTTACGGTCACGTAGTCTATTAGATGTCAGTGTTTGCCGTGAGGGTGCGAACGTGAAGTTTTATTGCATTTAGGTAAACAGAAACTAGTGCTGGTAATGACAAGTCTTCAGCAGTAAGTGACCATTGCTGTTGCTGTTTCCAACTCTATTCCTCCCTAGGGCTCCCTGCCAAGTCTGGTAGTCTGAGCCTACTCTAGCATTAAAATCACCCAGAATTATAAGCTCATCCTCTCTTGGCACATTGATGGTAAGGGTTGATAGGTCTTCACAAAATTTTTCTTTGACCTTATCAAGGTTTGTCATGGTAGGAGGACAGCCATTGGTGATGGTGGCATGGTGTTTTCTTGTAAGTGGTGATCACATTGTCATGAGCCTGTCATTCACTCCTTTTGGCAGGCATGCCAGCTTGCTGATTAGATTGGTTTTGATTGCAAAACCTACACCAGCTTCACGGTGCTCCCTTTCACTGTGCACAATCCAGAAAAATGAGTATCCAGCTCCAACTTCAGTAAACTGGCCTTCATTTTCCAACCTTGTTTTACTCAGGGCTGCTATTTGGATGTGATATTTGTTAAGTTCTCTTGCAGCAAGAGCAATTCATCTTTCAGGTCTACTGGATTTTGTGTTGTCTATAAGGGTGTACCCATTCCATGTGCCAATGGTGAGTGGAATCATCTTTGCAAATGTTTTTGTACACTTTGTAGATTTTTGGGTGTTTTGACTGCATGGCGGGATTCCCTACCTGTTGTGGTAATCAGGCCAAAGTTGGGTAAGTAGACAATTTTTAGGGTACCTTCTCTAGTCCCTTCATCACCCCAGGAGGTGAGCAGTGTGATCCTTAAAAGGCTGCTCAGACACCCAGGAGACTGCTGAGGAAAAACTTCCTAGCACTTGTAGCTGTCCAAAGGAGGAAGGGGACACTACTAGCGTTGGTAGCTTTCCTCCAGGGTTGTGCTGGGAAATATTTAACAACTGTCTGGGGGAGAGGGAAATGGTAGGGGTGAGGGAGTGGTCAGAGATGAATGCTCCACATATACCACACACATGTTTAAGTTTAATTTGTATCCTTAACGTTTTCTTCAATATATTCTTAAGACAATCAATGAAACAACAAATCAAATCCTGATTTGACAAGATAATTTCCAAGATGTAAATGCTCACACCAAAAACTCAAGTCTGTGCCAGCTGGCTCCTGAACACTCCTGTCTGTTTCTCTCTTTATAGAGGTCTTCAAGTAGAGGATGGATTGCTCCTTGTTGAGACTATTGTAATGGGGATTCCTTTTGGATAAAGGTTTCACTTGAATAGCCACTGAGGACTCTTACAACTCTTAAATTCTGGGATTTCCTACCAGTTTGTCATCCATTTGCCCTGCCTTCGAAGGTAGCCACATTTTTTAGAAAAAACCTTTGATAACCCAGAGAGTGCTTACAGGAGGATAGCCAGGGATGGTGAGGGAACTGGAGACCATGTTGTATGTTGAACGCACTGGGGATATTTAGTCTGGAGAAACATAAAACTATTAGGGGTTGAGGCGGGGAAGTGACATAGTAGCTGTCTTCAAGTACTTGAAGGATTGTTTCATTGAAGAAGGGCTGGTCTTCTTTTCCTTAGTCCCAGAGGATAGAACGAGGAAAAATGAATGGAAATTGAGAAAAGAAAAATAGAATCTTGGATAAGGAAATAATTGTTATCCATTGGAACTGACCCAAAGTGGAGTGGGCTGGCTTGTTCTCTCTCATTGGAAGTGGTCAAACACGATACTTACAGGGCATTTTGTAGAGAGGAATATTGTTCAAGTATGTTTAGATGGCTGGTCCCTGAAGTTAGTTAAACGCTAAACTGAGATTTCATGATTCAGATAGTTACAACTGGCATTTACCTAGGGCTTTTATGTTTACAAAATTACTTAACCTGGTTTGCCTCAGTTTCCCCATCTGTAAAATGAGCTGGAGGAGGAAATGGAAAACCACTCCAGTATCTCTACCAAGAAAGCCCGAGATGGGATCACAAAGAATTGAGCATGACTGAAATTACTGAACAACAGTTGCAAATATTACTTCATTTGATTCTCACAATAACTCTGAGAGAGGAATATGATTATTATCCCCAGACTTCAGTGTCACTGGAGGAGAGAGTGAAACCAACAACTTTGCACAGCTCTGCCTCACATCCAGTTCATGCTCAATTCAAGACGTCATACTTGTGCCATCATGGGTCCTCTTTGAGAATGAAGAACAAGCAACAAGAGATGAAGAAAGTGAGATAGGCAGTGACTTGCCCAGGATCACACAACTAGGAAGTGGCCAAGGTGGGATTTGAACTCAGGTCTTCCTGATCCAGCACTCTATACACTATGCCACTTCTGGCATCTAGAGCCAATATTGGTCAACATGATTTGCACTTTTTCAGCTTAAAACCATGGATAGCCATGGAATAATGAAAAAAAAATGGCTGTGGAGTCAAACGAGTCAGGCACTGCCACTTACTACCTGTATGACTGGACAAAGCCCTTTCTCTCTCCCATCCTGTTTCCTTCTCTGTAAAATAAGGAGGTAGGACTAGATGAGGTCATTTTATATTATCTTTGGACTTTAATAAGGGCCAGAGCTTGAATGAATCAATCAGAAAAAGAACATGGATCTAACAGTCTCTTTGTTCTCTGAAGTAAACTCAAAGAATGCCTCTTCTTATGTCCACAAGGCCAGATGGGGCTGACTTAGCATACTTTATGAGACCCTTAACCCGAGATACTATCTTGAATAATAGGACTTTTCTATATCTTAATATTTTATGGGCATATACTGTGTTATGACATGTTAATGGTAGAGAAAACACAGATATCCTGGGTTGTAATTTCAATTGACACCTTGTCAACTCTCTTATCTTATTGTATTTACAACTTATCCAATTAAGAAACTTCTTTCTTATTGTATAGTTAATCACAGATGGAGATCATAAATCTGAGGGACACAGACATCCTGGGGTCATCCTAAAATAGATTTGAGCCTTGTCATTCTTTTATTAGTCAGAAGTTTTTCTGGCTCCATGATCATGTAACTGCTAGCTTTAAGGGAATAAACAATATACATTCAGTCTGCCTTTTTTAACCAAACTTTCAGGTCGACAGAAGTGATCCCTTGTCCTCTGCCATAATCCCTGCCCCCTCTCCCCACCACAAAAACCCCGATCACACACCATAGGCAACATTGCCACAGAACGCTGGTTTTCAGGTGCTGAAAGCCTTTGAGCTGACCCATACATGCAGGTGTTGTTATTACCAGCTGGTATTCTAAAGGGAAAACCCACATGCCTCATATTGCCTAGGAGAGTTCAGTCACCTGATAATAATTAGAAATGTAGTCAAGTCTCCGTCCAAGCTGCTGAGAGAAAGAGAGAGAGAGAGAGAGAGAGAGAGAGAGAGAGAGACAGACAGAGAGAGAGAGACAGACAGACAGACAGAAGCTAAAAACTTTGTAATTGCTATATTAAAGCTTGGTTCTCGAGGGAAAAAAGGGAGAAAGCCCACTTTTCTGCCTTCTTTGTAGAGGTGGGGGACTATGGGTGTGGAAGGCTGTTTTTAGGGGGAGGGGATTGCTTTGCCTTTATAAGTCTTTTTTGTTACAATGCACATAGTAGGCACTTAGTAAACTCTCACTGGATTGTTAGATTGGAGAATGGCCAGACATTGACCCCTCATTCTCATCCCTTCAAGGGGCAATCCAAAATCCCCCAACCCTTAACCCCATTTCCACCTTCCTCCCATTGATGATGATGGATCCCTTCAAGGCACCCTGCCCTGTGGGGCAGATACTGTGATGTATTCTAAGAACTCCTGGGTTTTGCTATATACCTTGAAGCTGAATCTGCCTATATTTGTCATTTCTCCCACTTAGAATCTGTGCTCCTTGAGGGCAGGGAATATGTTTCACTTTTTAATTTATATTCCAGCTAAAAGTTGGCCAGTGCCTGACACATAGTAAGTGCTTATTAAATGTTTTTTTCATTTATTTTCCATCCAAGAGACTCCTAACTGCAGAATCTTTTCCAGTAAGATTAACCCAGAGGACAATATGCAACAGTCACAAATGCACAACTCACCAAGGGCCATCACCAACATGTTTTAATAATAAATGAACTTACAGACTTTGTTCCCTTGCAATGTTTACTGAAAACAGACATCTCCAAGCAAAAAAATGTCAGCAGCTTCTTTGGCCTTTGATGAGAGCTAAGGATGCTCTCCTTCCCGATAAGATCCCCTTGCTTTCACAATGGGAAATGTCACATTTTGAACTAAGTACTGTAGGCCAATGTATACCGCTGACATGGAACCTAGTTAGTCTCCTTCTTCTGGCCCCAGATGCAAGCCAAGTTTGGCCTTTACAGAAAGGCAGACTCTCCCTGCTGACCCACCCATGTTCTGTCCACCAAAGAGGGCCACCATTCCCCCTAGGAAGTGTGAGTGGTACCCCAAACCACCCCTGGGATGGTGATATCATGAGCATTGGCAAGGGATGGCAGCGAAGAAACTGGAGCTAAGGGATGAAGACCTGAAAACTGAGCATCCCCAACCCTAGCTTCAGAATAATACTGAGACGTGTGTGGGCACATTTGCTGATTTCTCTATACATCTGTCCAGGCTCAAAATCGGAATCCCCCATCATGGCTGGTGCTTGATAAAGAGAGGCCACGCAAGTGAGTCTTTTCCTTCCCCCCCATTTCACCCCCATAGAAGAGCCAGCAATTAAAGAGACTCAGTCCCCAAATTGCCTTCCCCAGAGGTAGAAAGGAGGTCATCAGCCCAGTTCCTCCTGGACCACTCCAGGGGCCAGAGGTAAGAGCCCTCCTTCCATCCCTCCTTTTTGTCCTAATGTCCCAGCCCAGCTGGGGGCAGTTGTGAGAGGTGGTTGTCTGATAGGAAGGATCCCTGCTCCCTGTCCAGTGAAAAAGGGTCAATGCTGGGAACAAGCCTGGGTATAATGGACAAAAACACACCTGCCCCCATGCAGTGTGGATATGGGAGTTGGGAGGAGGGGCAGAGTTCTGACCCAAAGGTCAGTAATGGTGATACCACCTGGTGGCGTGATAGGGCAGTGAGCAATGCCGGGAGAGCTCTGAGCAGAGAGAACGCTGACCCTTTTCCATCCCTGGTTTCAGAAGTACTCCTTGGACCTGAACAAAGGGTTGGGAGGTTGCTTAGTCTCCAAGTGCTTTGGATTGACTTTATTCAGGAAGCCCATGCCATCTGTAATGCCCAGGAGAACTGTCACTGAACTGGGGACCCAGGACCCAACTGGCTGCTTGATGGTGGAGGCTGACCCATCAGAGTCCCCTTCCTTGCTGAATGTGCCATGGCATTGGGTCATCCATCATTTGACCTTTGGGTCTCCCGCAGAACACCTGAATCTGAATGGCATGTGGTTGGCTCATGACGTCACTGGACCTTTGGAGGTTGGCAGTGAGCTAAGTGAGAATAACAGGCTACTAAGAAACCTCACCCCACTATCACACAGACAGAGCAACCCCCAGAACAAATGCTGCCCCTGCCATCTCCAAGGTGGTGCTGGATGAATATGAGTGAACGGTACTAAAGACACAGATTCCTTTCAGTCCAAATCTACAGGTCTAGAACTTTGACCCATGATGTTGGCAGTGACAGCCTGATCTCATTAGGAATCACCCCCACCTCCTCCATCTCAGTCTTCCCAGACATCCAGCCTCTCTAGACCCATCACTCTTGTGATCCAGAATTTGACCTGGTCACACCCATGTTGTGGGAGCCTTTTCCCACCATCTCTTGACCCCATTCCCGGTGGCTGGACTCCTGCAGACCCCGGCCTTTGGTCTCAATTGGCAGAAAGCAGGAGGCGAGGGCAGCCAAGAGACAGCAGCCACTGTATACCACCAGAGTCAAGTAAACAGACGATTCCAACATCACCTGCAGGGTGAGAGATAAAGATGCTGGTGATGACTCATTTTTGGAAGGGGCCCTTTAGGAATGGGGATCCCCTAAACCTAGAGAGCATGTTGTCCTGCTCAAAGATCTTTCCCAGATATAATTTAAGAGATAGCTGAGTATAAAAAAGGGCACTGGGTTTGGAATGAGAGGACCTGAGTTCGAATCCTGATCCTACTGCCTACAACTTTTATGACCTTGACCCCATCATTTCATCTCTTGGACTTCAAAATTTGCTTTAAAAAGTGGATTTGAAGGTACATTTTGTGAAGCCTGCTCTGGGCATGATAAAAATTCTGCCTGGCACTCTGATGAGGACAGACTGGCTTGAGAGTAAGAACCTGCTACTACTGTCCCATCCCCCACCTTCTGACTTTCTCTCTCTCCTGCCCATGAAGTTACCTACCTGAGCAATAAATGGAGTGATGAGGGCACCCACTCTTGCCATGCCACTACAGGTGCCCAGTCCCAGGGCACGAGTAGCTGTGGGGTAAACCTGAGGGAGACATGAGCCAGATGGTAAGCTCTCCTCCAGGAGATAGTATCTATTTTGGGGTCATAGACCCCTTTGGTGGTCTGGTGAAGGCCAGGGACTCCCCTTTGCAATAATGCTTTTAAATGGATGAAATGAAATACATGGGACTACAAAGGAAACTGATCGCATTGAAATGTCTCTCTATGCCCAGCATCAGCCAGCCCCCACCCCCTTGGCTTCCCCAAGCTGTCCCCTTCTCACCCAGACCCTCCTACCTCTGGAGTGTAAACGTAGGCAGCCTGAAATCCTCCTGAAATGAAAGCCCTTGAGATGAAGAGAAGCACAGTGAGGACACTTCTAGAGGGGAAAGGAGAAAGATGCTTGGTCATGGATTGGTTTGGCAGTGAAACATTTTTCACCAATGCTCTGAAACTTGCAATGATGCCCTTTATGTTCTAGGTCCATCTCCATCCTCCAAGACCTGCCCTGGTTGTCTTTGTTATTCCACAAAGAATAGGGCTGGGAGAAGGCAACCCTTGGGGTGAGCAGAGGGAGCCAGAAATGTGGTGTCTTCAAATCAAGGAGACTGAATGCTGAACCTGGAGTCAAGAAGTGCTAGGTTGGCATCTTGCCTCTGACATTTATCACCCAACTTCTCTGGTACTCACCTGGAAAATGAGAGGGCTGGACCTGTGGTCTTGGGAGTGCTGGACACAGAGTTGGGAAGAGTAGCGCTCAGATCCTACCACTGATATTAGCTGTGTGACCCTAAATGAGTCATGTAACCCCCTGAACCTCAGCTTCCTCATCTGTAAAATGGGAGCAGCAGTACCAGTGGCACTGCTCTCACAGGGTTGTTACAAGGCTTCAATGAGATAATGCATAGCAAGCACTCTATGTATTTGAATGCATTTATGAAAATAATGTTATTTACATTAAATTAACTCAGCATCATCACTGTCTTCAAGTATCAAAAGTAATATTGGAGTGTCATTATTTGGAGGATTGAGCAGCCAGAGATGTAAGGGAGACAGTCAGGGGCCCCGCAAGGTGGACAGGGAAGAAATTTCATATAACTAACAACAGGTATAACTTGTGTGTGGCAGTGGGGTATAGAAATCTATCCTGCCCTTCAAGAAAGTCAAAGGGAAGGGGATAAGAGGGGGGGATGATAAAAGGAAGGGAAGACTTGGGGAAGGGATGAATGCATGCTATCTTGGGGTGGAGAGAGGGGAGAGATGGGGAGAAAATTTGGAACCCAAAATCTTGTGGAAATGAATGTTGAAAACTAAAAGTAAATAAATTAGTAGGCATAATCTGTGTGTGAAAAATAGGAGATATCGACAAGCATCATTATTCAATGAATATTTAAGCGCCTACTATGTGCCAGGCACTGTAAAAGGGGCTGGAGTCCCTCAGTCCCTGCCCTCATTCTCAATGGGGGAGAAGATCGGTAGTATCTAGGTACATAGAAAAGAAACAGAATAGTGGGAGGGGCAGGGCCGGTGTCAGTAAGACCTCACACAGGAGGGGATGCTTGAGCTAGTCTGAAGGTCTGTGAGCTTTCCCTCTGAGATCATCTCCAGGTTACCCTGCATGTATTTTGCATGTACCCAGCATGTTCGCATGTTTGTCCCTCTCATTAGACTGTGAACTCTTGGAAAGCAGACACCGTCTTCTGCCTTTTTTTGGATCCACAGCACTTGAGCCCAGCGTCTGGACCACAGCTAGTGCTGAATAAATGCTAGTCACTTAACTAAGTAAAGCCTTGCATTTTCTCATCGACATAATCACGATAATAGCACCTGCCATTTCTATGTGCTTTATGCCTTATACATATTCTCTTGTTTGAACCTCACTGTAAACCTTGTGGATCAGGCTGTGGGCTGTTATTGTTCCCCTTTTACAGATGGAGAAATTGAGGCTCAGAGAACCACCTACCCATGGGTCACAAGTCTAGGAAGTGTCAGAGGCAGGATATGGATATGAAGTTCAACAAGTGATCCATTATACCATACTTTCCTTTCCCAACCTGGTGGCCAGGAGAAGGGACGGTTGACTCCCTACCCCATTATCCACTCTTGACCCTACCTTCCAACGCAGATGAGCAACAGGAGACTACAAAAGGAGAAGACAAAAAAGGATAGGGCCATTGTTTTCTTGCGCCCTAGGCGATCGATGATCCACAGAGTCACAAGGATGCCTGGAGAGAGAGGAATACCACTAGACTGAGGCCTGACAAACTGGGGTTTGGAGAAGTGTTTAAGGATCGGGAAGATAATCAGTGGTTTTTCCCAGTCCTTCAGTTGGCTGTAGCTGGGGACAGCTAAAGCACCATTTCATGGATGCCAGATTTATAGAATCCATCCTAGTCCTCTTAAATTGATAATTCCAGAATTTAATTAGGGAGCTAAAGTCAGAAGGAACTATGGAAAATCTCTAATCAGGAACATACCAGTCTCCCAGCTCAGAATAGGATATGCAAGCTATCACTATAAAAAAGACTGTAGTTTTTGGGGAAACAGGTTGGGTCATACAAAAAGTTCTCTTTCTCACACTCCTGGCACTTTTCCTCCTGATCTAATACTGAACTCAAGGACAGAAACTGCCCCCGAATCTGGTTTTCCCACTTTTCAAAGTCCCTTGGATTTCAAAGCTCTGCAGATAGCAAGATAACAGCCCAGCATTGGTTTGTGTTGGTCTCCGGATTTGGGGCCCCTCCACATCTGCTCCCAGATGGGGATTGCCCTTTACCCTCTTGAGTTTTTGCTCAATCACTTGCATGTGATGGACCTATGTCTGGTATGATAGAACACTGAATTTCCATGTAGCCTATGCTTCAAACACCTCTTTCACAGATACTAGAGATACCATTACTATGTCTTTAAGAGTCTAAAGTAATGTTGAGAAAAACAGTTTTACTAGATCTTTGCTTGGCTAATTAGTCATATCCCTTGTTAACTCTTTTCTTTTCAGTATTTCTCATCCATTTTCTTCCCCTGAATTGTTGTGAATGAATCTCCTGCTAAAAGAGTGTAATTTAGACTTAGTGAACAAGAGTTCTCCTTTCTTACTATTTTATATCTTTGTTTCTCTACATTTCATCACAGTTTAATCCTGACCTAAGATTCTGACTCAGAGCCCTCAACATCCAACCATGACCCCTGGATAGCAGCATCTTCTTCTCCTGTATGACGCATCTCCCCTTTTCCTGCTACATGCTTCTTTCCTTACTGTTCAATTGTTTAGTTCTGTCTGACTCCTCATGACCCCATGGACCATACCGTCCATGGGGTTTTCTTGGCAGACACTGGAATGGTTTGCCATTTCCTTCTCCACTGTACGAGGCAAATAGAGGTTAAATGCCCAGGGCCTCACAGCTAGTCAGTGTCTAAGGCTAGATTTGAACTTGGGTTCAAGGCTTGACGTTTTGTCCGCTGGCCTGCCTAGCATGCGCGCAGATAAGTGAGAGGTAAATGCGCTCACGTCTGTTCCAAATGTGGGAGTAGCACCGGTACAAGTGAGTCAGATAGTGGCCCTCTCTCTCTGCCTCGGCCCCTCTTGGGGTCATTTACCTGGAAACTCTGATAAAGTGGTCAAGAGCAGGTCCATGTAATCCTCCTCCGTCAGGTACTCACAGGCCAGGCTACACTTGGCCTTCACAGCTTTCCTTCTGCTGGACACTGGGGCAGGAGGAAGGGGACAAGAGGAAAGTAACATTTAAATGCTGCAGCTAGGACTACTTACTCACTTGTTTTCAATTCAATAACAGCCAATGTTTTATGAGTAATTATACTAATGTTTAGATAACATTGTAAGCTTCACAAAACCTTTAAAAATATTGTTTCCTTTAATCCTCCCAACAGCTCTGGGATGTAAGTGCCATCATTATCCCCATTTTACAGATGAGGACACTGAGGCAGAGATTAAGTAACTTGCCCAAGGTCACACAGCTAGTACATTCTAGGTTCAGATTTGAACTCAGGTCTTTCAGACTCCAAGTCCAGTACTCCATCCATTGTGACACCTGGCTGCCTGATAGATGTCACCATGCCAGATACTCATAACCTCCAAACTACATGGAAATAAAAAAACCTTCCAAAATATAGAAACCTAACAGAGAAGATGGAAACCATGTGGAAGTCAGACACAGTGGATAGATTACCCAACCTGGAGTCAGGAAGAGCTGAGTTCAGATGTGACCCAAACACTTACTAGCTGTGTGACCCTAGGCAAGTCACTTTACCCTGTTTGCCTCAGTTTCCTCATCTGTAAAATGAGCCAGAGAAGGAAATGGCAGACAATTCTAGTATCTTTGCCAGGAAAACCCCAAATGGGGCCATGAAGAGTTGGACATGACTGAAAAATGATTGACAACAACAGAAATGACTGAAACCACGTGGAAACCAAAGAATGCACCATCTCTGCCATGCTGTCTAGTAGTCAAGGTATCCCAAGGACGCTTACAGAAGAAGAACTTACATCCTCATGGCTTTATTAAACTGCAAAAAGCAGCTGTTCATACACGTTTGGTTAAGCCACTACTGGAATTTGTTACAAAGGCTATACATGTATGTATATATATATTTACATACATGTATAGTCTTAAATACATAATAAATTAAATGCATTAATATTATGTATTTTTATGTATTATTTAATATTATTGATTTTTAATAATTATATATTATTAACTACATAATAAATTAAATACATTAATAAATACACATATGTATGTATGTATTTCCTAATGGGAGGGTTCATGGAAGGATGATGGCAAATAGGAAACAGTCAACCAACATATATTTATTAAGTACCTATTACGTGCCAGGCACTTTGCCAAACACTGGGGATACAAATAGAGGCAAAAAGACAGAACCTGCCCTCAGGGAGTTTACAAGCTAATGAAAGGAACAACAAGAAAAAAATTATATACAATTAAGATATATACAGGACAAATACGAAGCAACAACATAGGGAAGATACTGAAACTAAGAGCAATTGGAAAAGGCTTCATCTTTTTATTTTTTTGTTTTGAAAAGCTTTTTTCAGTTACCAATCATTTATTTTCTCTCCCTCCAATTCCCTCCTTCACACCAACTAGAAAAAAAGAAAGAAAAGTCATGGCTGACTCTTTGTGATCCCATTTGGGGTTTTCTTGGCAAAGATACTGGAATGGTTTGCCATTTTAACAAATGAGAAAACTGAGGCCAGCAAGGTGAAGTGACTTGCCCAGGGTCACACAGCTAGTAAGTGTCTGAGGTTAAATTTGAACTCAGGAAGATGAGTCTTTTTGACTCTAGGTCCAATGCTCTATGCACTATGGCACCACCTAGAGGCCCATCCTACAAGCATAGTCAAGAAAGACCAACATGGGAGTCTGACCACGTCCCATAATGTTTCTCATTGTGCGTGTTGGTCCTTCACCTCAGTCATGAGGTGGGCGACTTCTTCACTAATCGATCCGCTGAAGTCAGGGATGATCATTGGGTTTATCAGAGTCAATTGTTTGTTTTTTCCAGTAAGGATGTTATAGTAGAAATTGTTTTTTGTTTTTAATATAGACAAACAAAGAGAAAGGAAACCAGGAGGCATCGACCAGAAGGACAGTTCTGAATGCCACAGTTTTAACTTATTATTTACATCAAAGCAAGCTGAAGATCATGGCAGAGAGCTGTGGTTTTGTGTACAGTCCTCTCTCTTCTGCCATGAATAAAGAACTGCCCGTTCTTGGGTGTTTGCTAAGTCCACAATAAAAATAAGATGAAAAATGTAAACAAAGGCAGGCATCCCATCATTCTTCACAAAAATCCTTGGAACATTAAAAGGATAATGGCCGGAAGGGCAATGGCACCAGAGCTATTTCTCTCCGAACTCTACACAACAAGAAGAGATGGTGGAAATAATGACAATAAGGAGAATAACTCTATTTTTACAGTTTTAAGGCTGCAAAAGCACTTGATGTTTATTATCTCATCTGACTAATCCAGCAAGCGCTTATTAAACTCCTAGTCCTCATGCCAGGCCAGCTAGGTGGCACAGTGGATAGAGTGCCCAACTTGGAATCAGGAAGACTCATCTTTGTGGGTTCAAATCCAGTCTCAGATACTTATTAGCTTGTATGACCCTGGGCAAGTCACTTAATCCTTTTTGCCTCAGTTTCCTCATCTGTAAAAATGAGCTGGAGAAGAAAATGGCAAACCACTGCAGTATCTCTGCCAAGTAAATCCCAGATGGGGTCATGGAGAGTCGGACATGACTGGAATAATTCCACAACAACAAAAAATCCTTATGCCAAGCAAAGTGCTTGGTGCTAGGCACAGTGGAGAAAAGTAAGACAGGAGGGTAGTCTCTACCCTCAGGAAGGTTGTTTTCTATTGTACATGGAAACATGTATGTAAAAAAGTAATAATAGGTTATATAGGACCTATTATGTGCCAGGCACTGTACTAGGTACATTATCGTTATTATCTCATAACAACCATCTTGAAAGGTCGGTGTTACTATTATCCCCATTTAACAGATGAAGAAATTGAGGCTAACAGAGTTTGAGTAACTTGCCCAGGGTCACACAACTAGGAAGTGTCTGAGACTGGATTTGAATTCAGCTCTTCCTGCCTGCAGGCTCTACCCTTTATCCACTGTACCACCTAGCTCTCTCTGTATAGTAATTATAAATATGAGAAAATATAAAGTCTATATAATGTTAATACATAGTAACCTTGGAGTGAAAGGAGGTTGGGAAACAATAACCACAGGGCCGTGAGCTTTAATTTTTAATTCCTGACTGACATTTAATTTCTGTGCGACTTTGTCCAAATCACTTTGTATTTAAGATATGATATATGTATTATATTATATATGTATATATAAATATATGTGATATAGAATATATAAATATCATATGTATACCAAATCTATGATAAACATAAATGTGTGATATATTTATATATATTTTATATGTAACAATAACTTAGTCTCAAGCTCTGCATCTATGAAATGACTAGACTGTGGTCCTTGAGGCCCTAGCACCAAATCTATGCTTTATAATTTCTGGAGACATTTCCTAGCAGAGGGCACCTGGGCTGACCCTGGAAGGGAGGTGGGGGTCCAAGAAGCAGAGGGGCTGCCTGGTCTGCTCTGTCCAAGGGTTGGTGACTGTCTGTCTAGGATTACAGATGCGCTACATTCAATTCGAAGAGGGACATTGAGAAGGTGATTGGAGCAGGTCCCAAGGAGGCTGTCAAGGGACGTCCCTGTCCACTGGGCACCTAAAGCCCTGGATGGGATTCTGTCAGGCTCTGCTTTTTTTCTCCTTCTTCTCTGTCTCCAGTTAGGGTTTGTTCCTGCTGTCCTGACTGTCTATGGAATTACTGCCATCTACCCACAGGCTTGCCAATGTTAACCAGTGCCATGCACCATTAATAAGGCCTCCTAAATGTCTCTTGAAGTTGTCTCTTTTTGGCAGAATCCAAACAAATCAGTTGGATGGACAACCAGTCAAGCCAGGGCCATGGGTACCTTCTATTTGTCCAGGAGCCACTGGTCAGAATTGAGACTAAGTAGATGCCTTCACCACAGCAGCTACATGGACAGAAGGTAGGCAGCCTTGCTCTCACCCACCATCCTTCCCTAGCCATTGGATCACATGCTTCAATGGCAGGCGCCTCTGCATCCCCTTCCCCTGCTCACGAATCATCGTTCCAAACAGTGATCCCTCAGCCAGGTTTTGTGATGAAGTCTCTGAGGGAAAGGCTTGATGGGAGAGGGTAGGGGAGGACCTCAAGGCTTAATGAGAAAATTTCTCCCATTCTGCTTGATCCATAAATTGCTGGCCAAGGCTAGGACTAGGCCCTGATAAGTAGGGGGCTGTGGTGGAGTACTCAGAAGTAAAATCTAAGGTTAAGCATCCCAGCTGAGAACTCCACTTTCCTCTTAGACCTCTGAGCACTGAACAAGCCTGGAAAGAAGGCCTTTGGCTGCTGTGCCTTCAGGAACAGGATTTTCTGTCCCCACCAGGGCAGATATGGGAACTATAGGGCTCAGCAACAGTCTCCTGCCCTGACACAGTCAAGGCAAGGCCAGTGCCCCCAAGACAGTGTAAATAGTGACCTTAGACAGTCACGAGCAAAGCAGGAAGGTATAGGGAGAAGGACACTGGATCTGCAGGGGTCTGGGTTCAAATCCTGCCTCAGTCATTTAATACCCTGGGCACATCACTGAGCCTTACGACACCTATTTCTTCATCTATAAAATGAGGCAGCTGGTGCCTAGAGGTCCTGTGACTTCATTGTTCTCATCAAGGACACCACCATCCCCTCATATTCCTATATTTAATGTATATCCAAGTGTCTCATATCCATGTATTTAATTATATTTGTAAGGTTGTGCATCCTGTCCCTTCCCTCTTCCTTACACCCCCACCAAGAAATAACAAGGTATAGTAGAGATTTGTCTTTGGAACCAAAGTATCACCTCTGATCTGACTGTGTGACTTTGGGCAAGTCATTTCAATTCTCCAAAAGCGTAAGTTATGAAGAGGATGTTGACTTGCATTGGTGGAGGTATTTTTTCACCTGGGAATTCCCTATACCAATGAGATCACAGGTCCAGCCCTTATCCTCTCTCCCTAAACCCACCCTACCTCCTCCCATCCCAATAGGATATAAGTTCCTTGAATTGAGGCCTGAACTGAGTGAGGTGGGTTTATATGAGTGAAGAGAAGGGGATGGATATGAGAAATTATATCCTTCTCCTCTCAGAGTCAGTTTTTCCATCTAAAAATGGTTGGACTAAATGATATTTGTGGTCCTTACTAGCTCTAAGATCTAAGGCCCCTCTCAGCCCTGACATTCTCTGTTCTAAGGCCTCTCTCAGATCTGAAATTCTACAAATTTCTGGAAAATAAAAGGAAGAAAGCATTGCTACTCACTGTTGCAGACATCCCCCTCTTGAAAAAACTCTGTAGTTAGCAAAACTAATCCATAGTATGAAAACGCATTGGAAAACCTGTCAGGGAGGAAATGAGAAGGTTTGACTCCAGTGATGAGGAATGGGGATGAAGGATTCTCACCCTTCCCTTCACCCACACACCGTCACTGTTTCCTTGCACAACCCACCTCCCAGGGATGGATGGGGGGCCGAATGTATTAATGCGGTGATTCTAAGTCATTATGTGCTGGCAAGGACCTAAAGTGATCCAGAGCCAAGGAAGCAGGAGGCTGCTCTCAATGATAGAGAACATTATTCAGGGATTTCCATGGGGAATCAAAAGCTTTCTTTCATTCTAATGCAATCATTAGACTATAAGCTTCCCGTCGGCAGGGTCCCACATTCTATGTCCCTATTAAATATTCTCATCTCTATAAAATCATTTACATTGACCCTTCGCTACTGACAGTGACAAATTCTGTTTGGTACACATTTAACACTACATTTTCATGCACTGAAATTCATCTACCTGGCCCTCTACCACACATTTTACCTGTGAAAATAGCCTATCTAAGCAGTTTGGAACCATGTCAAAAGGGCCACAAAAATGTGCATACCCTTTTACCCAGCAATATTGCTTCTAGGGCTGTATCCCAAAGAAATCATAAAAATGGGAAAAGGTCCCACATGTACAAAAATATTTATAGCAGCTCTCTTTGTGGTGGCCAAGAACTGGAAATTGAGGGGATGTCCATCAATTGGGGAATGACTGAATAGGTTGTGGTATATGAATGTAATGGAATACTATTGTGCTATAAGAAATGATGAACAGGAAGACTTCAGAGAGGCCTGCAAAGACTTATATGAACTGATGCTGTGAAGTGAAAGGAGCAGAACCAGGAGAACTTTGTACATAGTAACAACCACAGTGCGCAAGGAATTTTTCTGGTAGATTTAGCCCTTCACAGCAATGCAAGAACCTAAAACATTTCCAGAGGACTCTTGAGGCAAAATGCCATCCACATCCAGTGAAAGAACTAAGAAACTGGAACACAGAATGAAGCAGAATATATTTTCTTGTGTTATGTTTTGTTTTGTTTGGGTTTTTCTCATGGTTTTTCCCATTCATTTCAGCTCTTCTCTGCAACATGACTAATGTGAAAATGTGTTTAATAGGAATGTAAATGTAGAATCCATATAAAATTGTATACCATCTCAGGGAGGAAGAGGGGAGGGAGGGGGAGAAAATTTACTCTTATGGAAGTGATTGTAGAAAATGGAAAATAAATTAATTAATTTTAAAAAAAGATCTTAAAAAATAGCCTCTCTAGAGTAGGGACTACATCTTTTATGCCATGACTCTACACTTGATGGTCCCTACTGCCAGAGTATAATTAGGGCAGGCCAAATGAATCTTTCCCCCAGGGTGCTGGCAGATGTGTTCAAGCAGGCTCTCCTGTAGACTTATTCTGAGTCGTGGGTGGAGGATGTCAACAGTCAAATTTCCTCCCAGTGTCAGGATAAACATAACCATTAAAACTATATGAAAGCAGAATTTTTTTTAGGCAAACAGGATTAACTGACTTGCCCAGGGCCACACAGCTTGTAAATGTCTGAAGCTGGATTTAAACTCAGGTCCTGCACTCTGTCAGCTGCAACGCCTAGCTGTTCCCAGAATGGGCTTTCTAGAGAGGCTTCCCTTCCCTGGATGTCTTCAGGCATAGGCTGGCTGACCACGTCTGGGAAATGATAGAAGGGATTCTTGGTCATGTATATACCAGTAGGGTTAGATGAACTCTGAGGCCCCTTTCAACTGAGGGAATCTGATTTTTTGAATCTTAAATCTAGAGCTGGAAGTAATAACCTCATTTTACAGATGAGGTAACTGAGGCCCAAGTGGTTAAATGACTTTCCAATGTCACACAGGTAGAGTAAGCATTAGAGGTGAGATTCCAGTCTTCCTTCCATGAACTCCCTCATCATGTAGAAATAACAGAGCTTAGTGCCTAGTTTGTGAGAATAAGTTAAAATTAGATGATATCAGAGGGTAGAGTGGGTGCTTCCCATGCATTGGCTCCTCCAGAAGTGGTCTCATACCATTAGCTGTGTGATCTTGTGTAAGTCACTTAACCTCCATCTGCCTCAGTTTCTTCAAGTGTAATATGACAATAATTGCACTTATACTCCAGAGTTGTTGTATGGATCAAATGAGATATTTGTAAAGCACTTAGCCCAATGCTTTACACATAGTAGGCCCTATGTAGATGCTACTTATTATTAGTATTATGAATGATTGAATAAATGAATTAAACTCTCCATTACTCAGGGGCAGACCATGCAGCAGCTTTTTTTAGGGTGCTAAACTCTTCTCCCTCTTGTTGCTCATTTCACAAGGTGATTAGCACCTTTCCCAGAGAGTGAGCATGGAAGACGAAAGGTGGTTAGTAAGTGGCAAGGAGAAGCAACAGCATTTTTTGTTATGTGTGAATAGCCCTGTTTTAGGATTTGGTGAGAAAGGAAGCTTGGAGGAAAGGGCTGAAGTGAAACATTGGGATTAAGAAAGGGGGATAAATTTCGATCTGGAAGGCACCATGAAACTGATCTACTAGGGGTGGGGAACCTGCAGCCTTGAGGCCACATGTGGCCATCTAGATCCTGAAATATGGCCCTTTGACTGAATCCAAACTGTCAAAGGACCACACTTGAGGACTTGGAGGGTCACATATGGCCTCAAGGTCGCAGGCCCCACACTCCTGATTATTGGATTATTAATACAATCCCATCATTTTACAGATGAGGAAACTGAGGCCCGGGGCACTTAAAGGCCAGGATTACAAGGTCACACAAATACTTCAGAGTTAGAAAGAATCTCAGACTTTATCTAGTACAATCTATATTTGGTCAAAAATTCCTTTTCCAATATTCAAAACATATAGTATCATGGTCCCAACTAGAATTCAAAACCCACCTCTAAATCCAGTGCTTTCTGCTATAAATGGAGGATTTGTTTTCTCTGGGCAAATTTCCCCACTGATTCAAATATTCAAGACTGAAGGATTAGAGATTTAAAGCTGGAAGGGACCTCAGAAGTCATTGAGACCAATCCCCACATTTTACAAATGAGGAAACTGAGGTACAAATTTGCTCAAAGCCACACAGGTGACTGAGAGCAGAGCTGGAATTTGTTCATTGCTTTTTCCTCCATACCAACTTGTCTCCCCAGTGCATTGGTTATTTACTGACACCTGAGCAAATGAGAACATGACAGCAGCCTGGGGATTGCTCATAAAACTGTCTTCAAGAAACATGGAAGGCTGTTGTGGAATGGAATACATTCACAGCAACATGGAGCATATGAGGCGAAAACATTGGTATGAAAAAACCTCTTACCATATAAACCACAGCAATAGAGTTGTCCATCTAAATTGGGGGGTGAAAAGGTCCCTAATTTTCCCCCGGTCTTCCTGTTTCAAAACAAAGACAAATTCTGTTTACATTTCTCAAACTCAAAATAAGGTTGCTATCTGAATGGGGAACAGGCTTATTGTTTAAAATCAATGGGAGTGGACAGGCTCATGGAGAAAATGTCTTTAGCTTAGCCTTTGTCATTTAACAATTGTTTTTCAGTCTTGTCCAATTCTTTGTGATCCAAAGAGAGATACTAGAGTGGTTTGCATTTCCTTCTCCAGCTCGTTTTAAAGATGAGGAAACTGAGATAAATAGGGTTAAGTGACTTGCCCAGGGTCACACAGTAAGTGTCTGAGACTGGATTTGAATGCAGAACGATGAATCTTCCTGCTTCCAGACCTGGTGCTCCATCCACTATACCAAACTATGAGGTAAAGAAATATTCAGTCCCCAGGGTCCCCTTTGTCCGACAAAGGTTCAAATTCTACCCTGGGCAGCAGAGATAGCTGGTATTGACTCTCATTTATCCTATATTCTTGAGACACATGGGAAAAAACAAGGTCTTCCCTCCAGGAAGCCTGGAAAATGATTATGAGATTTAGCGTGAGAATGTACCTTTGCTAATCATTTTACAGATGAGGAAACTGAGGCCTTGGAGAGGTTATAGAAACTTCCCTGAGTCACAATAGGTAAGTAAAATTGCAGAACAGGGCTTGGAACTCAGGTTCTCAGACTCCCAACCCAGCTCTTTCCACTCCCACATACCCAATCCCCATCAGTTGTAGCACACTCTGGACCGGCTCATTCAGGGCACTGACCTGTCTGGAAATGATCAATTTTCCCAGGGGCATCGGGGCACCATTCTCTGTTGCAATCCTCTTCAAGGTGGCAATGGCCTTTTCCTGGTTCCCAGATAGCACATCATACCTTGCACTCTCAGGAAGCCACTGGGAAGGCAGAGAAGATGAAACCCAAAGCAGAGTCAGGGGCAGACGGGTTACTGACTCCCAGCTGAGCTCCAACATGTGGGACTGGTGTCTGAGATCCAGGCCAATCCCAGTCAAACACCACTATGCCCCTGAACGGATGCTCCTTTGACATGGAATATCCTTAAGGGCAGAGACTAATTCCTTTTTATCTTTGCTTTTCCAGAGCATCCCATGGTACCTGGTACCGAGTAAATGCTTAATTTGATTGATTTTTGGATACTTTTATTACCAAGGGAAAATGGGAAGTAGAGTACATCCTGAGTTCAAACTTTGGCTACTCTACTTGAAATATAAGTATATGAGTCAAGAGACTTGTGATGGTTGGGGGAGTAGGGGTGTGTTGATAACGTCTGAAGCATGAAAGCTAAGTTAGTACCTTCATTTATACTACTGTCATCAAGGGGAATCATTTGTTTTTGTCAAAGATGCTCTGTTCATTAATGCTATCAGTAAGTGATATTTTTGGATTTCCAATCAATCGATTAACATTTATTAAGCACCTACTATGTGCAAGGCATTATGCTAAGCACTGGGGATACAAAAAGAGACAAAAGACAGTCCCTGCCCTCAAGGAACTTACACTCTAACCAATTTCACCAAAGTCCCACAGTCTCTGCCTTCAAGGAGCTTACAGTTTAATGGATTTCTTCAAAGTTTGAATGTCCTTTACATCTTGGATCTTCTAGGATATCTTCACAGCATAGAGAGCTCCCCATTTTATTAACAAAGGCCCCAAGGGGCTAGGTAATTTGTTCAAGGTTCTACAAGTAGGAAGTCACAGAACCAAGATACAAAATCAGGTCTGCTGATTTCGAATAAATCTCCCAACTTTCCACTCAACCAAAGTCTTGACAAGGACCCAGGATCAACTAACACATTTATTATCAATTAAACTTTGCTATTTGCATATACATATATTTATATATATATTTATATACATAGCATATATAGCATAGGTATATTGCATAGCACAGTATATTTATATACATCAAAGTGTATATAAAGGGGTTTATATCTCCTTTGATCCTTACAACAGTCCAGTGAGGTAGATCTTTAGAAGTATTATGTTATCATCCTTGTTTTATAGAATCAAACTACATGGTCTCCCTTAAACTGGTCATAGATTAGTCTTCACAATAAAAGTAAAAAATGGTTTCATTAATTTGCTAATAATTCTTTCCAGTTCTGGACAGGACTCAGCTTCGGTAGGCTCTGAGTCTGTGTGTGTATGTGTGTGAGAGAGAAGACAGAAAGAGAGAGAGAGAGAGAGAGAGAGAGAGAGAGAGAGAGAGAGATGGGGTGGGGGCAGAAAGACAGAGAGAGGCAGAGAGAAAGATGAGGGGCAGAGAGACAGAGAGAAAGAGAGAGAGATGGGTGCAGAGAGAGAGAGAGGGAGGGAGAGAGGCAGAGAGAGAGAGGTGGGGTAGAGGCAGAGAGACAGAGGAGGGGGGGGGAGGGAGAGGGAGAGAGAGATGCTTATTCCTAGTGCAGACAATTCCTGAAAAATAACAACACAGATAGCTGGAAGCCGTTCAGCAGCTGAATAAATATAGCACCCAGATAATGGGTACTGTTGCATCGAGTCCAGAAGGAAGGCGTGGGCTCTCAAATAACATGGCTTTGGGAGTCTTCTAAACTAAATGGAATTATCATGGGAGATCCATCTCTAGATGCCAGGTGCAAACCTCGCTTGTTCTAAGTACAATCTATGTGTCTGCCCTGGGTATATCACAACCCACGCTGTTCATCAACAAGTCAGGAGTCCTGGCCCCAGATGCCCAAGCTTCTTAAAGATTGTAGAGATCCCATCTTGGACCAATGATGATGTATGGTAGGAGCTGTGACTAAGGCAAGGAGACCAGACTGTTAGCTCTGGGCAATGAACTTGGAGTGGGGGGCGGTGGAGAGAGGTGGCCCTGAATTTAAAGGGCTCTAACAGCCCTAGCAGTCCTGTAGCATAGAAACAATAGAATTTAGCTCTCAGCAAGACTAATTCCTTAAAATAGGAAGCTGCCAGATGGCTGGCTGGTGTGAGCTCTTTCCTGCCCCTACTTTTTCTCCTCCCCCTCCCCAGAGGCTGAACATAGCCCAGGTGGTTTGTGGTAATTGCCCTAGGTGCAAAAACTCCCAGTTCTGCCTCTGGTGTCTCATTAGGAGAGTCTTTTGACCACAATTTCAATGACGTAGAATCATGGTGTAATCTAAGAACTAGGCTCTGAATATGAATGAGGGACTGAGATGGCTATGCTGTTACCTTTCTGGGTACCCTAAGGCATACAGTAGGTGCTTAATTAATGCTAGTTGCCTGCCTACCTACAGGGAGGACAGATCGTATGTTATCAGGAAGGCAGGCAGCCAAAGGGGATTTGTTTCTGTTGGATTTTCTCTAACTCTGCCAAGAAATGAATACCTGTCCAGGAGTTTTTCATTTGTAAAAGGTTTAGCAGATGAAAGTGAACACTTGTAGATAAACTTAGTGGCATTTCAACAGAAAACACTGCAACCTGTCAGCCAAACACCAAAGTAGAAATCAAGGGGCTAGATTTCTGTCTGATCTTCAGTCAGTAAACTGAGCTGGTGCAGAGCGATGAGGAGGATCGAGAAGGACACAGCAGGTCAGTGTGGACTTCAGGACTTCCAGTCTCTATTATTCAGTGCTCAGGACTTGGAATGTCAGAACTGGGAGGAGGCTTAGAACAGGGAATGTCAAGGCTGGGAGGGGCCTTAGAACAGAGAATGTTTTCTTTACATCGAGGCCTTTACATTTCCTTGCATACCAAGGACCCAGTACAGTGCCTGGCGTATAGTAGGTGCCTAATAAATACGCACTGACTTGACTTAGAGGTAGGGGGAAATCTTAGAAGACAGAAAATAGAAAGAATATTAGAGTTGAATAGAGAGATATTGATCCAATTGGGAGGGGATGTGCCTGGCCTAGGTCCTGGCACTCCCCCTGCCCCATCCCAGGGCTCTTTCCATGGCAAGGCAGTGCCTTCATGATAGGGGCTCAGTCGGCACTCATGCACTCAGCCCACTTTCTGTCTCTGCAGGGAACGTCCAGAAAATTTGAGTGGGCTCCAAAAGGGACCTGCAGACCTGTATGAAGGGAAATAGTGAAGTGAGCAGAACCAGGGGACCGATTTATCCATGACAATACTGCAAAGACAAACAACTTTGAGGGACTCGGGAACTCTAACCATCATAAAGACAGTCAGTGATTCCAGAGACTCCTGATGAAACTTCCTGCCCACTTCCCGAGAGAGAAATGAAGGATGTGGGCAATGCAAGGACTTGTTCTGCTTAACTGTATGTGTTTGTGCCCGTGGCTTTGTTTTTCTTTGTTTCTCAATTTGGGAGGGAGAAATAGGAGGAACCAAAGGCAGATTTTAGCTGAGTAGGGGGAAAAATTAATCTAAAAAATAAAATTAAAAGGTACCTACAAAACACAAGACAGCAAACAGGAGCAGTGGAACAGCAGAAAGGATGAGCAGCCAACGCCATCCCAGGCTGGGCATGACAAACACAGCCAAGACCACCTCAAACACTGTCCCAATGGCCCAGAACACCTGCCACAGGAGAATGGAAACCAGGTAAGTAGAAGGATACATGGTCAGAATGAACAAGAAAGCAGAAATGAATGGGCCAGGTGGCAACAGCTGCTGTTTGTACCTCCCTGACCTCCGAAGGTAGAGAGGACTTTATGCCCATAGATGTCCTTAGCCCCAGTTTAGACATGATATCAATGAGGCCCAGAAAGCTGGTAGACTCTTAAAGCTAGAGCTGGGAGGGACTATAGAGTTCAAGTGGTTCAGCTCCCTTCACTTTACAGATGAAGAAACAGATCTACTGAGATTAAGAGACTTGTGTATGTTCAGATAGGTAATAAGCAGCTGAAGGGGCATTTGAATTCAGGTCCTGGGACTCTGATTTCAGCTTCCTTTTCTTTATTCCATGATGAGAATTGCTTGTAATTGCACAGCTAGTGAATGTTGGAGGACTTGTTTGAACCTCAGTCTTGCTGACACCAAGTCCAGGATTCTACCCACTGTACCAAGTTAGTTAATGGGATTGGTGTGGACAGTGTTTCCAGAATGGTAAGTCTGGACAGGGTGAACAGGATGGTCAGCTGCTCAGTGTGGGTGGACGGTGAGTGGGGGCAGGATGATTACTAGTGTGTGCCAGGGTGGCCAGGGTGCTCAGGAGGGTCAGGGCAGGTAAGACAGTCAGAGGGGATAGGAAAGTCATCTGGTTGGTATAGTTAAGATGAAGAGGTTGGCCATTGTGGTCAGGATGTCAGTGTGGGTCAGAAGGGACGGTGTGGGCAGCACAAGTGTAGCCAGTGTTGCCTAATTAGGTACCAGGTAGAAGTTGTACTAGGTTTTCTTCCTGAAGAAGCTATGGGGGCACATGAATAAGTGAGGACCATGGGGAAAGGGAAGAGGAGCTCAGTTGCTCAGAGAGGAGAGCTCTGGACCTGGAGTCAGGAAGACCTGAGTTCAAATTCAGCCTCAGATACTTCCTAGCTGTGTGACTGTAGGCAAGTCACTTAACCTCTGATTGCCTCAGTTCCTCGTGGAAAAAACAAAAAATGAGTTAGAGAAGGAAATGGCAAATCATTCTAGTATCTTTTCCTGAGCAACCCCAAGTGGACTCATGAAGAGTCAGACACAAATGAAAAATGGCTGAACATAGGGAAGGGGAACCCCTCCCTCCATTTCTCAGCAACATTGGGCCTGAGATTATCCCAATGGGGTCTGGAAGGAGTGTTTCAAGGTGACAGCTAACTGTCTCTTCTTAGCAATGGGCCTGCAGCAAAGGTGACCAAATAAGAAACATTGGTGTCAAATATAAAATCAGAAGGGGGAAAAAGGAGTGGAAAGGAGCATAGGCCTTGGAGCTTATCTGGTCCCACACCCTCATTTTATAGATGGGTAAACTGAGGCACAGAAAAAAATAACTCATTCACAGACCCAAAGACTTAGAGTTGGAAGGATCTGAAAAAGCTTCTCCACCAACTCCTCATGTTAGAGATAAGCAAACTAGGGACAGAGAGGAAAACTGACATACTCAAGATCACCTCTTTTATAAGTGGCAGGGTCAGGATTTGCACTCAGATCCTCTTACTCCAAACCCAGTGCTTTTTTACCCAATGCCACCATGGTTCCCAGACACCATTGTTTTCCAGGACCACTCTGCACTGTCCCCCTCAAACCTGCTACTTCTTTATAAGATCAATCAGTGCAGACCTGGGAGAGACCTCAGGGCCCATCTAAGACAATCCCAAAATTTAACAGAGGAGGAAACTGAGGCCCAAGGGGTGAAGCTATTTTACCCAGTCACACTGATTATAAGAATCCTTTTGCAACTCAAATAATTGATAATTTGTAAATTTTGGATAGATTCACTAAATTTTCTTAAAGTCCAATGATCCTCAGTTCACAGTTCTTTCCTTTCTCTCACACTACATGGTAGTATGTCACTGGACTCAGGTAGGACACTGATCCTGAGGTTGAGGGATGGAGTGAGATGATGAGGGGAGAAGATTCTGGGGACCTGAGGATGACAGCTAAATGTTCAGCATTCTCCTCTGCTAGGGTTCAGGGCTGCAGCTCCATACCTCTATCAGCAAGATGCATTTGGCTCTGGCCTTCATTGGGAGGAACTCAGCATACAAAGTTACCCTGTGGAAAACAAATTCAGATAGATTAATGATTGATGGGGGGAGTGCCAATTATATTGATTGGCTCAGCATTCCCCAACACAGTGTCCTTCCCTGGTCACCTCTCTCTTCTCTGTGTTGTCTGTTCCTATTAGAACGAAAAATCTTCGAGGACAGGGACAATCTTGTGTTTATATTGGTACCCATAGCTCTGCATAGCCCCTGGCACATAGAAAGTACTTAATGACATTTTCCTTCATTTATTCATTCAAATGAGGGTTAAGATCATGGAGGACTCAGTCTAGAAGGGACAATAAAACCCAAAGATATGGATTATTTTTGGTAGCCCTTGAAAAATTTAAAACAGCATCGGTACCACAGAAGGAACACTGACTCTAGAGTCATAGAGGGCCTGGATTCCAATCCTGCCTCTGACATTTACTACTGGTGTACCTTTGGGAGAATCATTAAGTCTCTATTTCCTATATATTTCTATACAGTGAAGGAATTGGACAAGACGGCTTCTGGGATCCCTTTGGACTCTAGGATCCTGTGGATGTACTCTGTCAAGTTGAAGGGGGAATGTCATTACAAACAAAATGGCAGGATGGTCAACTTGACCAGCTGCTGTTCTCTGGCCTCTGGGTCTTTGCACAAGTTAAGTCTTCCATATCTGGAACACATCCCAGGTTCCACCTTCTATAAGAGGCCCCTCCTGCCTCTCCCACCTTTTCCCCTTCTCTAGTTATTGGCTCCCTCTCCCTTCTGAATTCCCTCCGTATTAGTTTGGGTGTACTAGCCATTTATCTACCAGTGAAGCCATCTGCCTCCCCATTAAGCTCCTTTAGGGAGTGAATGCTCCCATTCTTGTCTTTGTATCACCATGGATGCAAAGTGCCACCTGGCACATAATAAACACAGAGGTAGGGGCAGCTAGATGTAAAAGCAAGCACCTTGACATACACATGAGGGCTTGCTGTACAGGTTCTTTGATCTGCTTTTCTAAAAGGAAAGGCAACTTTTGAGGGCTCAACAATCACTTCAATCAAGCCTATGTATCATTCACTTAGTTCAGGGGGAAAAGTCAACACCTTGAAGCTCAGAGAAAATACAGAGAAATCAAAATCAATAGACAGGGCTTCTAACTGTTGGACAGATCAACAGACAGATAACTCTCCAACCATACATAGATAGTTACCAGAGAAAGAAACACCAACATCTGGGTTTTCCCATCAGTAAGCCCCCAAAGTAAAACCTCACCCTCAGAGTACTTATACATTTTTCAGAGCCAGAAAGCATTACAACCCTTGAGAACCAGTGCCTCATTAGAAATTAACCTAAGGTGTGGGCCTCCCCTAATCAAGCATTTTTAATGGGCAGGTCCATTAATGGGTGGGGAAGATCTTTAAACTTTCGTGGTTACCATTACACTAGGTATACACATAGTACACAGAGCCCCAAGTCTTCAGTCAGGAAGACTCATCTTACTGAATTCAAATCTGCCCTCACAAACTTCTTAGCTATGTGACCCTGGACAAGTCACTTAACCCTATTTACCTCAGTTTCCTCATCTGTAAAATGAGCTTGAGAAGGAAATGCCAAACCATTCCAGTACCTTTGCCAAGAAAACTCCAAATGGGGTTGTGAAAATCAGACATAACTGAGATAACTAAACACAACAAAATACAGACAGAAGCATATGCACTGGTCCTTAATGGAAGGGTAGAAATCAAACTGGCAAAAAGTAGGAGGAACCAAATTCCAGGCATGGATAACAGCATGGGCAAAGGCATGTAGGTGAGAAAATAAGGTAAATATTTGATGGCCAGAGTACGTGTGAGGGAATATTGTGTGATCACCCTGAAAAAGTAGGGGCTACCAGTTTGCACAGGGGCCTTGAATGCCAGGATGAAAACTTTGAGCTTTGCCCTAGAGGCATCTGGGAATTGATGAAGACTTCTGAGCGGAGAGGAACATTCAGTTCCATTCAACAAACATTGCTAAATGTCTATCATGAGCAACATACTGCCTTGGGTGCTGGAGAGATTGGGGGTACAAAGAGAAATGACAGACTGTCTTTGCCTTGTATAAGAAGGGTTCAAAGTCTGCTTCTGGGATTTGCTCCCTGTGTTACATTGGGCAAATCTCTTAACTTCTCTGGGCCTCAGTTTCTCCTTCTATAAAATGAAGGGGTTTGAGCTGGATGATATCTAAGATCCCTTGTGGCTATAAAATCTGTGATCCTATGGCCCAGATGTTGGAGCAGGAAGACTGGGTTCAAATCATGACTCCAACACATCCTGACTGTGTGATCCTCTGCAGGTCACTTAACATGTTAGCATTCTAGGCAACTCTCTAAATTGCAGAAGTATTGACCAGCATTAGTAGATATTTTCTCACATGGGAGTTCCCTACACTAGTGAAATCATGAATTCAGCCCCTTTCCTCCTGTCTCCATTTTGCAGATTTTATATAACAAGAGACTGGCTGATAGATCCAGTCTTTCTGAGTGGGTGTAGCATCCCCTTCCTAAAGTCCCCACATGGACTTGGGTGTGTGCAGGCATTATCTTCAGTTAGCTTACCTTGGCCTTTGGATTGTCTGCAGATCTCAAACCCAGGCTGCATTCAGAAAGCCTTCACCAACCTTTGAAGTTAGAGACATGTGTTGTACACCTCTGGGTGAGGAGAGACCTTGCACCCTCCCCCATCTGGGGCTAGTGTGGCCCATTGGTATTGGCCTCTGTTCCTTGCCTTTTACTGATCATTTTTTACTGCTCATAAGGGAAGGAGTATAAGAGACAGCCATAGACTTTTGAGCCTTGCAAGGTCGGAGTGGCCTGGGAGCCAGAATCCACGACAGGCTTTTCAGTCAGCCAAGCCTTGTCTAACAACCTGGCTCGGCATCTGACAGGCCCAGGAGCCAAGATGCTCAGCCTCAGAAACAAAGGAGAAAATTGTGTTCAGAAATGAACTTGGCACAGCCAACGCTTTGTTGAAATGGCTTCAATTTAAGTCCACTCTCCCCAAGCACCAAAATGGCACAGGTAAGAACTGGTCTGGGACTTCAAAGAATATACGTGCACTTGAATTCTTGAGGAATTAAGTAGTCTCCTCAATAAATATCAGTTTGTAAGTTACTTGGTGTTCATTGGCTAAATGAGACTGGGTCCTCATTGCTAGTACTACTACTGCTGAGAACCCACCAGAAGAGGGGCTTGAGGTGACAGCATTAGAGAAAAGCAACCCCCCCAATACCTCAGGGCCTTGAGGGGATGTGGCAGGCCCAAGGGGGCACTCAGCCTCATCAGAGAGAGCGGGAGGGGAGCTGAGAGGCTCAAAGAGGCTTCCCTTACATGTAGATTGTCTCTCCTGCTAGAATGATGAAAGTCTTCTGAAGGCAGAGACGCGTTTGGATTATCAGTGCCTAGTACTGTATCTGGCACTTAGTAGGTGGTTAATATACACTTGATGAGTACATGATTTTACATATGAGAAGATCTAGAGCAACTTTTCCTGGGGCAAAACATGCTCAATTCTGAAATTCCTGGGAAAAATCTTGGGTGGGGTCAGGAGTCAAAGAAAATTACATACATGCACATACATGAACGTATACACATGTACATACATGAGCATGCATACACACAAATATACAAATGCATGTACATATATACATGTGTGTATGACTATATTTTATATATATATATATATAAAAGAAACATTTTTTGAGACATCTTCAAGATTAGCCTGGCTCAGGCAAACTCAGGGTTGCAGTTCCAGGAACCTTAGGAGGTAGGAAAATGCAACTATCACTGCCTTCATTTTACATATGGGCAAACTGAGATGCCAAAAGGTACCCAAAGTTGCCCAGATAGGATGTGTCAGAGCTGGAATTTGAGCCTGTGCCTCCTGACTCCAAGTCCATGAGTCTTTCTGCTACGACTGGCCTTACTTCACGTCTCTCTCCCTACTTGGATCCAGCCTCCACTTAGCAGCCAAAATGATTTTTCTGAAGCTCACTCTGACCAGACTATTTCCCTTGCTCCTTTTCAGTAAACACCAGGGACTCCTATAAGTAATTATTTTAGTCAGGAGAAGGCTGCTACTGACATCCTGGGGCTTCAGGTGAGAAAATCGAGCTTTTTTTGAAGGCCGCGGACCCTGTTTGAGACTGGAGAAAGATGAGCCGCATTCGCTTGGCGATGAGCAGGTCGTGATTGCTATCATGCTGAGAGACAGATGAATGAGCATTGAAATTAGCAGCTCCGAGCAGCCGTCTGTGGCTAATTCTGACATAATTTCCTGATGTTCACTGTTGGAGCTACAGTGAACTCTTACCAGAGAGTATGTGTCGGCCACTCTGCTTGGGAAGAGGAGGCCATGTTACCCGAGTTCAACTCAATTCCATTCCACAAACATAAATCAAGCACCTACTATGTGCCAGATACTGTACTCTGGATATGGATATGGAGACAGGGAGCACAACTAGAAGGCTCATGGGACTGGGATGGAACATTTGTGAAGGGGAGTAATGTGAAATAAGCCTGGAAGGGCAGACAGGAGCCCTATTATGAAGGCCTTAAAATATGAGGCTAAGAATTTTTTATCTTATCCTAGAGGCAATGGGCAGCTAGGTGGCTCAGTGGGTAGGGCACTGGGCCTGGTGTCAGGAAGATTTGAGTTCAAATCTGGTCTCAGGTGCTTACTAGGTGTGTGACCCTAGGCAAGTCACTTCACCCTGTTGGCCTCCATTTCCTCATCTGTAAAATGAGCTGGAGAAGGAAGTAGCCAACCACTCCAGTATCCTTGCCAAGAAAACCCCAAAAGGGCTTACAAAGAGTTGGAAATAACCACCACCACCAATTTAAATTTTATTCTAGAAGCAAGAGGGAGCCATTGAACTTCAGAGGAAAAACTGGCCTTGAGGATCATCTCCCGTACAATTTCTTGTTAGAGGCAAGAAACACTGACATGTGACTGCCCAACCTAGTTTTGTTCCTTATGCCATGTGATCTTAGACAAGTCACTTCCCAACTTGGAACCCTAGTTTCCTCATTTGTAAGACAGAGTTGGGAATGGACAATCTCTAAATTTCTTCCCAAGCTTTAAAGCCTTGAAGTCTATAGTTTCACTTGAGGGATAGTGATAGGGGCTGCACCAATGCAGGGGGTTCCCAGGTGAGCAAATCCCACTACCAGGATAGGTTAACACTTGATTTTTTCCTCTTTCAATTTATAATCTTAAAAAGTTGCCTCCTGCTCTAAGTGACCTGTTTGCTCGGTGCATACTAGAGGCTATGCCCAGGGTAACAAAGACAGCGTGGTCAGCAGTGGGACTCAAACCTAGGTCTTTCTGGCTCCAAAGTTGGTGGGTTTGTGATCTACTTTGTTACACTGCTTCTTTCTCACTTGAGAACAAGAGGAAAATTGGAACATTCTCACGATCTGGTCACCCTTCAGTGGATGGCTGCACTGTAGTCAATGAGTAAAGTCCCAGGAGTAGAACGTTTGCTATTCTGTGAGGGTGATGGCTGAGTTCTGGGAAGGAAGCCAGGCTGAAATGGCAGTGGAATGATTTAGTCCCAAGATTTGTGACCTGAGCTCTACACACGGACCTCGCTTCCAGAGATTTTTAAGGCAACTCTAACTCCCCAGCAGGATCTGCCAGCCAGTGCTCAATGAGCCAGAGCTGATCCAGAAGAATCAGTAAGGAATGAAGAGGGGAAGGAAACATGGGCCGCCATTGCTGTGGTGGTAAAATTCCCCAGTGCCTTCATTTCTCAGGGACTGTAGAACCCCAGAAAGATGGGGATAGGGTACATTTGCCCTCTGCAGCCATCCTTGCCAATCTCCCCAGGCCCAGCTCTTCCATGAGGTTTCTCTGCTTTTACTCTAGTCAGAAGAAATCTCATGAGATCATAGTATATAGATCTTAGAGAGCACCTACAGCAAACACCTCATTTTGCAGAAACTGAGTCTTCCACCTCTCACAGTCCCCCCAGTGTCTTGCTCCTAGCTGGTACTCAGTATGTATTTGTTAAATGAATGAACCTGCCAGTACTCCACTTTACAACTGAAGCCCCTGTGATTTTGTTGGTTTGGGCACCCCCTCCACCAGTGTAGGTAGTAATCATTTGATAATCAAGTAAATGGTCTTTGAGAATTACTATTACCCCAGGCTCACCTCCATTCATCCCTCTACAGCCAACAGAGCCCAAAGCCTTCCTTAATTGGAAGCTAGACTTGGTCTTCAACAGTGTCTGTACCAGCTTCATTGGGTCTATAATAAAAACCTTTCCAGTTTGGTCTGACCCAGTGATGGCGCTAGCAATAGTAATAGCAGAAGTAATAACAGTGAGAATAATTGTTGTAGTACTAGTAGAAGAGGAACAGCAGTAGTAATAATGATAGTGGTAGTAATGGCACTTGTACCAATAATAGTAGAAGCAGTAATAATGGGAAAAATTGTAGTAATGTGAATAACAGTAATAGTAGCTATTGTTGGGGCAGTTGGGTATGCCAGGCTTGGAGTCAAGAAGACCTTAATTCAAATCTGGCCTTAGACACTAACTAAGTAACCCCTGGGCAAGTCACTGAACGCTGTTTGCCTCAATTTCCTCATGCTTAAAATGAGCTGGAGAAGGAAACAGAAAACCTTAAGAGTCAGACACAACTGAAAGATGACTGGACAATCACAAGTCGTAATGGTAATGGTAGTAAGACTACTAGGAGTAATAATGATTATGGTTTTTGTAATATTAACAGTAGTGACTGTAGTCAACAGTAGTAAAAGAAGTGAGCAATGGTTCTCCCATGCCTGTGATCCTCTCCCTTCTTTATTCTGACTGCTGATCTCTTCGGCTTCCTTGAACTAAAATCCCACCTTCTCCAAGAACCTTCCCTAATACCTTTTAATTCTAGTTTCCCTCTACTAATTATTTCCTATTGATCCTGTACATAGCTTGCTCTGCATATATCTATTTGTAAGTTGTCTCCTCCATTAGCTTGTAAGTCCTTGAGGGTAAGGACTGTCTGTTACCTCTTTGTATACCCCCAGAGTTTAGCATGCTGCCTGGCACATAGTTGGTGCTAAATGAATATTTACTGATTGATTGGTAGTAAGATTAGAAGAAGCAATAATGGCAGTAGTGGTATTGATGGTAGTAATACTCATAGTAATAATTGTAGTAACAGTAGTACTAATAATTATAGTAGTGGTAAGTAATTATTACAGTAATAATAGCAGTGCTAGTAAGAGTTGTAGGGACAATGTAAAAGTAGTAGTAGTAATGGTAGTAACAATGTTAGTATTGGCAATAGTAATAATAGTGGTAGCAACATTCATAATAGTAATGGTAGCAATGATAGTAGTGAGAGTATGAGCTGCCAGGTGGCTCAGTGAATAGAGTGCCAGGAGTCTTCCCGGAGTCAGGAAGACTCATCTCTCTAAGTTTAAATCTGGCCTCAAACACTTACTAGCTGTGTGACCCTGGGCAAGTCACTTAACCCTGTTTACCTCAGTTTCCTCATCTGCAAAATGATCTGTAGAAAGAAATGGAAAGCCATTCTATTATCTTTGCCAAGAAAACACCAAGTGGGGTCACAAGGAGTTGGACAGGGTTTAACAATATCAACAACAAGTCATAACAATGACAGTAGCAGTAGTAGCAATGGTAGTCATAAGAATAGTAGTAATATTGGTAATAATAGAAGTAGAAGTAATAATGGTAGTAAGATAAATAGTAGCGATAGTGGTAATGATAGTAAAAGCACTAGTAGTAGTAATGATGGTAAAAGTAGTAGAAGCAATAGTAGTAATGATAGGGGGCAGAGCCAAGATGGCAGAGTAGAAAGATGGATCTACTCTAGCTCTCCTCCCCTAGTCCATAAAATACCTGTCAAAAATGACTCTAAACAAGTTCTATAGCAGCAGAAGCCACAGAATGACAGAGTGAAAGAGATTTCCAGCCAGAGACAGCCTGGAAAGTTGACAGGAAAGGTCTATCACACCAGGCACAGAGTGGAGGAGAGCCCAGCCTTGGCCAAGCAACACGGACAGGACTGGAGCAGCCTCAGGGAACAGAATCATGAGTAGCAGCTATGGTTCCTAGAATTCTCAACTCACAAATGCCAAAGACAGCTTCAAAGGTCAATGAGAAAGCTCCTGCACCTGGGTGAGAGGGGAGTGCTGGCTGGTTCCAGCCCCAGGGTGGCAGCAGCCACTGCTGTAGCAGCATCCACTTTTGGAGGCCTCGGCCTAAAGACCCTGAGGGAATCATGGCTGATCTGGGTCTCAGTTCTGAGTGGCACTCCTGGGGTGAGGAGCACTGGTGTGGTGGAGCTAGTGGAGGCTCTGGAGAGGGAGTTCCAGGGCAGAAGAGTGCTTGTGGTTGCTCCCAGACCAGAGCATAGGCCAGGAGAGGAGTAAACTCCTCTCTTGATTGTGCCACCTTGGAGGAACTGAGAACTTACAGGTCCTTAGAGTATGCCCTCCACTTGACAAAGGACTCAAAAGTCAAGTAACAGGCCAGGAAAATGCCCCAAAATGGGAAAAAAAATAAGACTATAGAAAGCTACTTTGTTGGTGAACAGGTATTTTCTTCCATCCTTTTGGATGAGGAGAAACAAAGCATACTGTCAGAGGAAGACATCAAAGTCAAGGCTTCTATATCCAAAACCTCCAAAAAATATATGCCATGGTCTCAGGCCATGGAAGAGCTCAAAAAGGATTTTGCAAATCAAGTAAGAGAGGTGGTGGAAAAATTGGGAAGAGAAATGAGAGCAATGCAAGAAAATCATGAAAAGCAAGTCAACAGCTTGCTAAAGGAGACCCAAAAGATGCTGAAGAAAATCACACCTTTAAAAATAGGCTAACTCAATTGGCAAAAGAGGTCCAAAAACCCAATGAGAAGAATGCTTTAAAAAGCTGAATTTGCCAAATGGAGAAGGAGTTTCAAAAGCTCACTAAAGAAAATAGTTCTTTAAAAATTAGAATGGAGCAGATGAAAGCTAATGACTTTATGAGAAACTAAGAAAATATAAAACAAAACCAAAAGTATGAAAAAATAGAAGACAATGTGAAATATCTCACTGGAAAAACAACTAACCTGGAAAATAGATCCAGGAGAGATGATTTAAAAATTATTAGTCTCCCTGAAAACCATGATCAAAAAAAGAGCCTAGATGCCATCTTCCAAGTAATTATCAAGAAAAACTGCCCTGACAGCCTAGAACCAGAGGGTAAAATAGAAATGGAAAGAATTTACCAATTGCTTCCTGAAAGAGATCCCAAATGGAAAAATCCTAGGAATATTGTAGCCAAATTCCAGAGTCCCTAGATCAAGGAGAAAATATTACAGGCAGCCAGAAAGAAATAATTCAAGTATGGTGGAAATATAATCAGAATAACACAGGATTTAGCAACTTCTACACTGAGGGACTGAAGGGTTCAGAATATGATATTCCAGAGGTCAAAGGAGTTAGGATTAAAACTAAGAATCACCTACTCAGCAAAAGTGAGTGTAATACTTCAGGGGAAAAAATGAAATTTCAATGAAATAGAGGACTTCCAAGCATTCTTGTTGAAAACACCAGAGCTGAATAGAAAACTTGACTTTCAAATACAAGAATCAAAAGAAACATGAAAAGGTAAACAGGAAAGAAAAGCCTTAAGGAACTCATTAATATGGAAAGATGTTATTTGTAATTCATGAGACCTTTTTCAGTATTAGAGTAGTTAGAGGGAACATATATATATATATATATGTGTGTGTGTGGGTGTGTGTGCGTGTGTGTGTGTGTATATTATATATATATATATATATATATATATAGAGAGAGAGAGAGAGAGAGAGAGAGAGAGAGAGACATAGACAGAGAGCACAAGGTGAGCTGAATATGAAGGGAGAATAACTAAAAAAATAAAATTTACTGTTGAATAGAATGTACTAGGAGTAAGAAAAAGGGAGAGGTAAAAATGTAGCAAATCATCTCACATAAAAGAGGGAAAAAGCTTTTACAAAGGATGGGAAGGTGGGGGGGAGAGGAAAGGAAATGAGTGAGCCTTGCTCTCATGGGATTTGGCTTAAGGAGGGAATAACGCATACTCAATTGGATATGGAAATCTATTTTACCCTGCAGGAAGGCAAGGGGGAAGGGGATAGGAGAGGGGAGATAATAGAAGGGATAGAAAATTGGGGAAAGGGATAATCAGAAGCAAACACTATTGTGGTCAAGGGAGAGAATGGAATAAATGAAGGGTAGGATAGAACAGAGGGAAATGTGGTTAGTCTTTTACAACATAACTATTATGGAAGTGCTTTGCATTGTTACACATGTATGACCTATATTGAATTGCTTGTTTTCTCAGTGAGGGTGGGTGGAGAGGGAGGGAGAGAATATGGAACTCAAAGCTTTAAGAATGAATGTTAAAAATTATGTTAGCATGCAACTGGAAATTAAGCTATAGAGACAATGGAGTAAAGAAATCTATTTTGCCCTACAGGAAATTAAAGGGGAAGGGGGATGGAAGAAGGGTAGAGGAAGGGGTGGATGGGTGCGTGCTGTCCTGGAGTGGGAGCTGGGGAGAGATGGGGAGAAAATTTTGAATTCAAATTCTTGTGGAAGTGAATGTTAAGAACTGAAAAATAAATATACCACATATTTAAAAAATAGTAGTAATGACAGTAAGAGATAGTAATTAATGGTAGCAGGACTGTTAGCAGTAATAATGGTTATAAGAGGTATAGTAGCAGTAGTACTAATCATACTAATAAGTTTAGTAGCAGTAATAGTGATGGCAGTAAGAATGGCAATATTAATGGTAGTAAGAATGGCAGTAATAATTGTGGCAAAAGTAGCAGTAGTAACAACAGTGGTAAAGCAGAGCAGCAATGGCAGTGAGGAGTGGTAGTAGCAGGACTGTAGCAGGAATGTGTTACTCCTCATCTCTGTCTCTCGAAGTTGGAGCTTCCTGTGAGGCTCACAGCAAGCGCCTCTACATGAAGCCTCCCTTCATCCTCCAAGCAGCTCCAAACTACTTTGTGTTTAGATACATGCACATATGTGTATACTGAGCACATATTTACATATACATTTGCTGCATGTGCTCAAACATGAACATGTGACCTCTCCCAGGAGACTATGAGCCCTTTGAGGATGGGACCTACTTTGCTTCTCATCTTTATTTTTCCAGCACTTAGCACAGTGCCTGGTATGTGGTAGATGCTTAATAAATGCTTTTTGACTGATTGGTTACAGAGGAGGAAACTGAGGCAGAGAAGTTGAGTGACATGCACAGTGGAGCTGACATATACTTTGGGAGCCCTGGCTCACCTCCACACTGGGAAGAGGCGCTGGATTCTTTAGTGAATGAATATTTACTTACGACTGAGGAACTCCTCCAATCCCAAAGCCCACAAGACCCCTGAGGACCAGGATCCAGCTGTACACAGGGGCAAAAGCACTGAGGATTCCATAGTAGAGTGTCCACAGTACGCTGATCTTCAGTCCCTGTGGTGGGAGGAGACAGAACAAAGGCAAAGAACGGGAGGTCAGACTCCAAGAGAGAACACCACCTCCACACCACCTACCAGGCAGTCTGCTCTGGCTTCAGAGTCACATAGGAAGCTTAGAGGAACAGTCAGGTCCTGAGGAGTCAGCCAAAGAATCCCCAAAGAGATTACGTGTGACAGATGGGAAAAATGAGACCTAGAGAGGGTTCCTAATGGCACTCAGATCTCCTATATCTGTACCGAGCTCCTCCCTGGTTGCCTTCTCCTATGATAATAAGATTAATGTTAAAGAATATCATATTAATAATGAGCACAAAATATCTTGGTCTCATTGAAAATAAATTTCACATCTTTTATTTTTGATGATGGTCTCTGTGCAAGTATTTTTCAAAACTAAGCACATGTATTGACAAAATGTCTCATGAAATAATATTTCTTGTAGCTTTTGAAAGTATGGGAAAACCCATTTGGCTAATTCCTTTCCTAGCCTTTCCACAGAAGACCTTGGAGCCCTCCTTCTATTGAGCTAAAATGTCCTTCCTTCTTCTGTTTCATTTTAACCAAACCATCAAGACTGATATAATTCATCTCCTTCCACAATATGTCCACTTGTGGGTCATTGAACAGAGGTCACACTTTTACAGTCAGGGTGAGGACGAGAGCTGTGATTTCACTGGTAGAAGGAACCTCCCAGGTGAAGAGACTCCCTGTTCTGATGCAGACCCCTCTCAACTCCCTGGTCCCCTACAACTTAGATGCATAGAGCATTGAGAAGTTCAGTGATGTGCTCAGGGTCACATCTTAGAAAAAAAATCTTCCACTGACTCGATTCCTTGGGGATTTAAAGGAAAGAACCCTTAGAGAAGGCAAATGTTATTCTTACATGATTTTCAGCAGAAAATACTCTCACAAGGAGTGAAACTGGTCTATTTTATAGAGTTGTGTAATCCTGTGCTACTTTTGATCATGAAAAAGAAAATTAATCCTTTGAAAGTATGTGTGTTCATCCTTTGTTGCCGAAGAAGACCATGCCATCAGAGAAATAATGATATGACTTCCACTTGACTTTGTTTTGAGTGAGGGAGGGCTGTGCAGATCATCAGCCTCACTTCTCCTTCAGAGTCATCTGAATCCAGTAACTAGACATTCATCAGGATGACTGGAGATGACCCACGATGAGGTACTTGGGGTTAAGTGACTTGCCCAAAGTCACAGAGCTAGTGAGTGTCAAGTGTCTGAGGTGAGATTTGAACTCAGGTCCTCCTGACTCCTGCACTGGTTCTCTATCCACTGCACCACCTAGCTGCCCCCATTGAAAGTATAGTGAAGAGGAAAAAGGTGGTTATTGTTGATATATGCTTATATCTTTCACTTCTTTCCAGAGTCATAGCTGAAATTTTTTGCACCTGGGGCAGATATCCCAAAACATTCCCTTGTGCGTTGGGCAAGGGGAAGCAGCTGCTCAGGAGGCCTGTTCTGAGGTGGGGAGGAGCAGGAGATGATACAGAAGCAGAAAGCAGTTCACCTTTGGTGTAGCCTCTAGGGAGAGGAAGCTTCCATTTAGTGTTTGAATTTGTATTGTTAACTTGTTTCTAGGCGCAGTGGTTGCTGTTCTGATGAAGATCTGAGAGTGAGGTCAGGGTTCTTTTCAGTTTGGGCATCTGAAGCAAAGCTCTGGTGACTCCCACCCTAGTTACAGTTTTTCTGTATTTTAAGAGGCCCAGCTTGCTTGGGCAGTGGCTAAGTAGGGCTCAAGGCCTGGCGTTAGGAAGACCTGAGTTCAAATCCACTCTAAGATGTTTCTCTGGCTGTGGGACTCCTGGGCAAGTCACTACCAGGATTGTTGTAAGGATAAAATGAGATTGTATTTTCAAAGCTCTTGGCACAATGCCAGGCACATGGTAATCCCTGTATTAACTCTGATTGCCCCATATTTATATTGAGAGCACTTTGAGTTTTAGTTCCCGAACATACCTAAGCTGTTTTATACTATTCGTGATTACCATTTATGAAGAGTTCAGAAGGAAGGAGACTGTGTCACCATAAACATTTCTAGTAGTATCCTTAGCAACCACTTTCTCTTTCCTTCTGCTTTGGAGTGCTTTTGCCTCCCCAGTCACATTGTCTTTATCTTGTACCAAATCTGGAAGGAACTCAATTTTTATGTAGAGGTTATGTTGGTGATTCTGACAGGATGGTTTTCCATGTCTTTCCATGCTTCTGTGATGTATAAAAGGTTTGAGAGATGTAATTTCTGGGTAATTTTATTAATTATGGCTACTAATAAAAAGATGGTCATTTGGCCATTTCTCTTGACCCAAAGATGGAACATGATGGCCGGTTGATGTGTATGTGCCCTTGGAAGAATGGATGTTCTCCACAGCTGGCAATGGTCTTTGATTGGTTAACAATGAGAGGAATTAATATAATGAGAGGTGGACCTATTCTGATGAGGGACTGGAAGCCTTGACTTTGATTAAAGTCACTCTTCCTTCTTTCTACCCAGACCACCCCCCCAGCATTCCCACAATTGAGACAAAGGATCCACACCCAGCAGCCCCAAGTCCGAACTTCCCCAGTTGGGTGAGGTCTGAACTAGATTGAGAAGAAAGTTAATCCAATCTCATTAGGGGCAGCTAGGTGGTGCAGTGGATAGAGCACCAGTGCAGGAGTCAGGAGGACCTGAGTTCAAATCTCACCTCAGACACTTGACACTCACTAGCTGTTTGACCTTGGGGCAAGTCATTTAACCCCAGTTGCCTCATCCTGGGTCATCTCCAATCATCCTGGTGAATATCTGGTCACTGGATTCAGATGACTCTGGAGAAGAAGTGAGGCCGGTGACCTGCACAGCCCTCCCTCACTCAAAACAAAGTCAAGTGCAAGTCATGTTATCATTTCTCTGATGGCATGGTCTTCTTTGGCAACAAAGGACAAACACGCAATCCAATGAGGGTCACACAGCCTGCATGTGGTAGAGGTAGCACTGGCACCCAGGTCCTCCTCCCCACTCACTACACCATACTGCCCTTCTCCATTTAGAATAGTGACAGTCAAAGCTTGTTGACAGTTTAGCAACCCTGTGAATCTTAGCAGCTTCTGACAATCTCTTGTTTTCACATTGCCTTGACTTTCCACTGTGTTTCCCCACCACTTCATTCAGAGAGTCAATTCCTTATAAAAAAAGGATGAAAATGAAAGGGGGGGAAAGGAGGATGCCTCTTATGATGGAAAGACAGTAAAATTTACTTAGCTATTATTATCATTGTCTGAAGGACTATTATGGTTCCTTGATATTCTCACCAAAAACTGGGCCATTCAGTCATTTCTTCTTGAGCCCATCACTGTAGAGAGCTTAGGAAAGGGGTCCCTAGCCCCCTAGAAAGGGTATTTGGCATGGGGAGAGGGTTATAGATTGGGGGAAGCAGGCATTTTCAAAATTTTTTCTTGGGAATCCATTCTGACTCCTATCTGATCACAGGATGACCATTCCTTTGAATTCTTTGATCCTGGAGAAAAATGAGGAGGAGTCAATGAAAGGGGTCTGGGGTTGGGTGGAAGGGGAGGAACAGGAGGTCATAAGGGCTCTGTAATAAGAGACCCTGATGGTTTTGAGCCACCAAGGCCCAGAAACCACAAAATTGATCTCTCCCTCCAGCCAGCCAGGGATAAAAACAGACGAGTCATGTGGTCTCTTGATTTGGGAAAGATGAAATCTGTTAAGTTTGCTTTCTGCCCAGGATCCCCTGAGCCAGCCTTCTGATGACAAGAAACCCTCTAGTAGCATCACCAAGAAATTCCCCTTGCAGTGTGACAGAAACTCAGCAGGATGGGAGGAAAAAGCCAAATCGTCTCACTTTCTATCAGCAAGTTTGGAGAAAAGGGGGCCAAGTGATGGGGTGCAAGCCCAAACCTAGACCTTTTTCCCTGTAGATGGGGAGGGCTTTTGTCTGAAGGGCCCTGGAAAGTCTGGCCTTGGGGGCAGGGAGTGCTCCTTGGATTTCCCTTCCATTTCTCCCAGGCCAGATACTCCCAGTCTTCTATTTAGCATTCTTTTGACATTTCCTCCCTTTGCTCCTATTACCAGCCATTCCCATCAAGATCCTCCCTGGGTTTGATCTATGGAGATCATCCCTGGGACCCTGAGACTATCTGGCAACTCCTGGATGCTTCCCTCAGTCTTTTTCTGTATTTAGGTTCCACCTTGCCTCCATGAAGACGCTCAGATTCAATCCAGCTCAGACTCTGTTTACCTGAGATTCTATATAGCCTGCTTGTGAATACAAGTGTCACAAATGCTTCGGCTCCTTACGAGGCAACCCAGTATGGCGAATCTTTAATAAACTTTGTTTTTCTTTGGTTTTGAGAAGGCTTGTGTTGAATTCATTCGAGCAGGACCCGGTGTGTCTGTATTTCAGGGTCCCCAGCACCCCCTTAACCTCAACACAAGTAAGGGTATGGGACATTGTGTGTATTGACAGATGTCCTGGGGGATTTACCTTCAGAAAGTAAAAGTCCCTTCCCTATCATTTCTCCAAGAAATGTGGGAGAACATACTAGGAAGGTAAGGTGGTACAGTGGAGAGAACCTTGGTCCTGGAGTCAGAGGAATCCAGGTTCTAGCCCCTGACTTGGCCACTTAACTACCAAAAAGCAGGGGAGGTAGAGTCTGAGGACCTGGGTTTGAAACTTGATTCTGTCACTACCTGTGGGACCTTAGGTAAATCTGTTGACCACAATTACTTCATCCTGAAGGCAAAAAAAAAAAGGGGTGAAGGCAAAACTTTCTTGAGTTTTAACATTGATGTTCTAAGGCCCCTCCCAGCTCTGATATTCCCAGTTCTAAACACCCTCCCACCCCATATAGTACAAACATGATAATTAGCCAAGGAAGTAGCTTGGAATCAACAGCAGGAGAAAATATGCTCCCTGAGGGCAAGGCTCATTTCATTTTTCTGTCTTTGTTTACCCAATGCCTCACCTACTTAGCTTAGCAAGGTTTGCCTTAGTTTCCCTATCTGTAAAATGGGGATAACAATGGCACCTTTTTCTTAGGGTAGTTGTATCAAATGAGATAATAATTATACAGTGCTATATGAATGTTAGCTGTTATTACAAATCAGCAGCTTGATTCATTATTTATTTAGACAAATCAGAGTTTGATTTGTTGTTTTGTGGATGGTTTGGACTTAAGAAAGTGATGGACAAAATGTTAGTAACATAGGTTATACTTAAAAATATGTCCTGCTTCCATTTTTTTTCTGGAGAGCTGGTTGTTAAATACCCCCTAACTATCCCCCCAGCTCTCCCATTACCATTCTACTTGTAAAATAATAATGAATGACCAAAGGAAATCGGAGGGTCCTAGACCTGATATCTTTAGTGGTCTAGGTCTGTTATTGAGCCAGCTATCAGTTTATGGGCAGTCAACATTTAATAAGCCCCTACTGTATACTACCCACTGTGTTCATTTCTGGGGATACATAGAAAGGCTAACAAGTCAATTAATGATATTCATCCCACACAATGGAAAGACCAGGAAAACTGGTGGAGAGGAGAAAAGGGGGTAGAACAGATGAAAGAAAGAGGAGTCAGCCCTACCCATTTGCCCCACTCCCCAAGCTGCATATGGCAGCAGCTTGAGAATCTCAAAGCCAACTCAATTCAAATTGGTGATAATTGGAGCAGGAGCTAGACAGATGTTTGCATTGCCCATGAGAAATAAACGATGAATGGGGGTTCCCAGGGCTTGTGGCAAAGAGAACAAATTATTCTTTGGTCCTCAAGCACTTAAATGCACCTCTTTACACGAAACAACTGATGGGCCAGTTACAGATCATTTTCATCTCTCGGGTTCTCTGGCCAATGTCCAGAGGAGAGTGGCTAGGACGGTAAGAAAGCTAGAAACCATAAAAATGAACATCGCTTGAAAGAACGACATTTGTTCTGGAAAAAATGGGAGGTGTCTTCAAGGGTTTGAGGAAGCCTGGAATATCAGATCAGGGAGGAGATTTGAAGTCGGGAAGATTCAGATTCAAATTTCACCTCAGACACATACTAGCTATATGACTTTGGGCAAATCACTTAAATTCTCTGCCTTGGTCTCCCCATCTGCAAGATGAGAGGATAAAATTCAAAGGGACTGAAGCCCCTTCCAGCTTTAAATTTGTGATCCTTTGTCATTTGGAAGATAGATCAAACTCAGTGAGCACTTAGCAGAGTGCCAGACACACAGCAGGCGCTTAATAAACGTTTATGGCCTGACTGATTTGTTCTTGGCCCCCAAGTTGCAGAGAACAAAATTTTTATTTGATGTGGGAAGTATTTCCTAACAATTAGACCTGCCCTAAAGGGGAATGGGTAGCCTCAGCAGGTAGCACATTCCCCTTCAGTAAAGGTCTTCAATAAAAGATTAGGTGGTCTCTTGACCAGGGTTGCTGGAGGGGGATTCTTATGCAGATGTTGGTTGGACCTGATTGACTTTGAGAACACCTCCACCTGAAGATTAAAGCAGAACCCTTCATTAAAGCAGGGTCCTGAGGGCTCTTACATAGCCACACCTTGTCGGACCAATCAGGGTAATTAAGTAAAAATAAATACGATACATTAAAAATAACTCGATGACCCAGACTCTTCACTCTTTCAGCCTAACTTTCCCCACCTCCAGTCCCAGTAACAGTAGTTCATCTCTCTATAGCCATTTAAGGTTTATAAAGTGCTTTGCTCACAAGGATGATAAGTAGGAATTGTAGGCGTAGTACGAATTAACGATTGTCATTTCTTTCTTGCCCAGGTATGGGGAGGAGCGGCAGGGGGGGGGAGGGGGGAAGGGGGGGACCTATGAATAAATACTCAGCAGAGCCTATGTCTCCTCCCCATATTCATTTTAAAAAAAATAGAACAGAATGAAGCTTCTCGAAAGAAAGAATAACATCTGAAAGGAAGGGAATTGTCCCTGCTGGATGGAGAAGGGGGGCATCTCAGGGAATGACAATTAGGATTTCTGCACCAAGGCAGACTTTCAAACCGGCAAATGTCACCGGCTGAACCGAAAAAGGGGACAGGAGGTAGGAGGAAGGTGTCAGGCAGTGGTGCTCTGCCAGCCTGGGAAAGAGGAGGAAAGAGACTCGTCTGTGGAGGAGATGAGGAAGTTTTTCATCCTCCCCCTTCCCAAGGCATATGATTCATCAAGGAATGGTGTCTCTGAGGCATCCCTGGCTAACAACAGCTCAGCAGTGGTGTTGTATGGAGGAGAGAGCCTGGGGTTAAGAGTCAGAGGACCAACATCCACATCCTGGTTTCACTAGCTTTGGGACATCAGCACTGTCTACATGACTCAGAGGCAGTCATATAAAGGGGAAAGTCCTAGGACCTGACTTCCTTAATCTCAGATCTGACTGTGACACCCCATTCTGTACCCACACTAGATAAGAATCTATGATCCTTCTGTTGAAGGCAGCACCATCTTTTTAATCTCCCAGGATCCCCAAATCCTCATCCTCCTGCACCCCACCTAATCACTCATTTGCCACATATTGGCATTCCTACCTTCCTGGTTATCTCTGTTTATCTGACCCTTTCTCTGCTCTCCCCCATTTACCTTCTGGCTTCAGTTCTTCTCATCTAGAGTAAATGCAGCAGACTCCTAATGGGCTTCTGTTATCTCATGTCTCTCCCTGTGCCAATTCACTCGCCACATAGTTGCCACAGATATTTTCCTGAAGCATAGGTCTAACCATGTCACTCCCCTACTCAATAAACAACAGTAGCTTCCTTTTCCCCACTTAGATCAAATGTAAACTCATATGTTTGGCATTAAATACTCTTTCCAACTTCCCCATTCTGGTCTTTCCAGGATCTTCACATATTACTGCCTTCTATTCCCTCTGATGTCCATTCATCCCTTCATTTTCCATCTTTGCAATGGCGGTCCTGACATCTGAAACACTCCTCTCTCCTCATCTTTGCCTCTTGGGATCCCTGTCTTTCTTCCAGACTCATCTCAAACATCACCTTCTGCAGGACTTTCCCAATGCTCCTTGACTGTGAGTGTCCTCCTTTCCAAGGTTACCTTCTGTCTATTCTCTGTGTATGTTATGGGTTTCCCGACTTAGAAGGAAGTTCACTGAGGGCAGGAGATATTTGCCTTGTTTTATATTCTCAGCACTTTACGCAATGATTTGTTTCCTTCCTTCCTTCTTTCTTTCTGTTTTTCTTTCTTTCTGTTTTTCTTTCTTTCTTTCTTTCTTTCTTTCTTTCTTTCTTTCTTTCTTTCTTTCTTTCTTTCTTTCTTTCTTTCCTTCCTTCCTTCCTTCCTTCCTTCCTTCCTTCTTTCTTTCTTTCTTTCTTTCTTTCTTTCTTTCTTTCTTTCTTTCCTAAAACCTTAAACCTACTGCACTCTGAAGCCCATGGATTGGACAACAATAGGTCTCTGGTCCAAGCTCCACTTAATGGCTGTTTTCTGGACTCTCCTGGTTTAGAGTGATTATCAATAGTAATTGTTTATCTTTCCCTCCTGGCTTGATTTAGTTATTTTTTTCTTTTTCTCATTAAAGTGGCCATTCCCTGACTACTACTAACACCCCGAATGGGTGTTAACTCACTCTAAGCCAGTACCTGGAAAGACCTTAGCCTAAAAAGGCCAAGGTCTCCCCTTGTATCCTGGGCCATCTCCAGTCATCCTGATGAATATCAGGTCACTGGATCCAGATGGCTCAAGAGGAGAAGGTAAGACTTGTGACCTGCACAGCCCTCCCTCACTCAAAACAAAGCCAAGTGCACGTCATGTCATCATTTCTCTGTGTCATGATCTTCTTCAAAAAGGAAAGACAAACACAACACAACACAATAGTTAGGACTTAGAAGGTACTTAATAAGTGCTTATTGATTGATTAGGTACAATGGAGAATACACACACACACAAGTTAGCCTTATTATAGTTGACTTACTGTTTTTCGTCCATACTGGTCAGAAATGTTTCCCCAGAGAGTGGAACTAGACATCATTCCCACAAACACCACCTGTAGAATATGAGATACAATTTCTGTTAGAAATGACTGCAGGATCTCCAAGAAAGACTTCCCTTCTCCCCCTAAAACCCCATTAAATCATTAAAATTAAAACCTCTAAAGACATACGCCTAGCTACATTTGTTAGGGAACTAACTTAGACTCACAGCTTTTTAGAACTTGGAGAGATCATAGGATTTGGAATGTCAGGAGTAAGAGGGGCTTAGAACAGGGAATGTCAGAGCTGGAAGCGAGTGAGAGGCCTTAGACCAGCAGTTGCCAGAGCTGAGGGCGAACTGAGAACACAGAATTTCAGAGGTAGGGGTCAGGGAGTAGGACACCATGGAATAGGGAATGTCAAGCTGAAATCTTCAGGATGGTCCAAGTTCCTTCCTCACATTACAAAGAAAGAAGATGAAGTCCAAAGAGAAGGATTTAGGCCTAAGTCACACAGCAAAGTCAGAGTCATCAAAGACTGAATCCCCTTATTGGTTAGGCAAAAAGAGGTTAAGTGACATGTTCAGGGTTACACAGATACTAATGTATGAGACAGGGCTTAAAAAAGAAAAGGACATACATAGGACAAATGACTTGCTTGGGGACACAAAGGTAAATGGCAGAGGTGAGATGTACAGGCAGGTGCTGGACTCTCCAGTTACAGTACTTTGTGCTTTTTTCTACTATAATCCACAACTCTGGGGTAGGGGCTCAATGATGAGCAAAAGTAAGTGTCAACCTATTAAGTCAAAGATGTGGGTGGCTGAGAGATCAGAAGGTTGTACTGGGGCAGGCATGGAGAGCTCTAGCCTAGATTTCCCAACCAGATTTCCCATCCAAGGTTCGAGTCTCCTCTGCTGAGGCTCAAGTTGGGCTTGAATGAGGGAGATACATGAACCATAGGGGTGGTAGGCAAACTAAACCCTCTGAAGACATGCACCGAGTTCCTACCGAGGTGAGCAGGGCCACCTGCCAGCTGGGGAGTCTCCATTCACAGTGCAGTTGGGGCGCCAAAATGCTGAGAATCATCATTTCCATTGCATCTGCCATCTAGAAGAATGAGAAAGGGTGAGAAGTGCCCGGAAAGGGGAAGCAGACAGACGCACTGATTATTGGTGTCGACTGACTCTACCTCCTCATGCCCAGCTTCCGAGACTGTCTCCTCTCACTTCAGGAAAGTCAACAGGCGGAATAAGGAAGCTGGCTCCCAAATATACTCATGCAGCCAGCCCATGACAGAGGGTTAGAAATGCTTCATGCATTGCTTTATTTAGTTAAAATCCTCAGTTCTTCTTCATAGAAAGAAATATGTGATAGTCACAATAAATGGTTTTTCATTCATTCATTATCGGTCAAAAAACTCTCAACAGCAATGCAGTGGTATGTAGGGATCACTTAAAACCTGCCTTTGACAATTCCAAAAGACCCATTGTGGAAAATGCTAGTCACATCCAGAGAAAGAACTATGGAGTCTGAACCCAGATCAAAGTGTACTATTCTACCTTTTAGTTTTATTTTGCTTTTTCTTTCTCATGATTTTTCCCTTTTATTCACATTCTTCTTTCACAACATGACCAATGTGGAAATATGTTTAATATGATTGTACACATATAGCCTAAAAAAGATTGCTTTTGGTCTTGGGAAAGAAGAAGGGGAGGAGAGAGGGAGAAAAACATTTGGAACTCAAAATCTTGTAAAAATGAACGTTGAAAACAAGTCAAAGATGATAACAATGAAATTTAAAATGAAACCCACCCCTGCCTTTGAAGCACTAGATTGCCCCCACTCCAAATACTTGCCCATGCCAATCCAGTGAGGACAGATAGTTTCCATTGAAATTTCCCAAAGCCAATGGCTTCCACCGCGTCTTCCACCATAAAAGTATCTAGGAATGAGATAAAGAAATCAGTTTCCCTAGAGTTTTCCTAGGGTGGGAATATTTCAAAGTCACTATGGAGTTAAATTGAAACATCACATTACATGACATAGAAGATGGTAGAGGTTTACGTGTGTAATTAAGTTTCTCCCCTTTCAGGATTGGTCATCTTCATAACTGCCACCTCCTGCCTACACAGTGACAAGAACACAGCAGGTGCTTAATAAATGCTTAATGATTGCTGCTCCATCTTTAAGGGAATAGCTAAACCAATTGTGGTTTATGAGTAGAATGGTAAATTATTGGGCCATAAAAAATAAAGGTTAGGAACATGGGAAGACTTGTATGAACTAAGGTAGAGGGAAAACAGTAGAACCTAGAGAAAAATGTATATAATGGCCATAATAAGGAAAATAGAAACAATGCTAATAGGCAATTGAACTCAGGTTATTTCTGATGACCTAGAGAACCAAGGATAAAACACATTTCCTTCCTCTTGAGAAGCGTGGAACTACTGAGGTGGAATTCATATCAAAGATCTCTCCTTAGGTCAATTTGGCTTAACTTTGTTATAAGAGGTATATAGGCCAATATACTGAGAAATAACTATGATTAAAAAAAAAACCTAGAGGGAATCAATAAAAGTAAAGTAAAAGTAAAAGTAAAATGTCATTGTCTCTTTAGAGTGGTTACCATTGACAGGCTTTATATAAATGTATGATATCTATTTTTTCCCCACCAGTGCAGCTATTATCTAATAGAAACAGATGGAGAGGAAGAATTTTTCCCTTTCCTCCAATAATCCAGACCCCATTCCACTACAGTCCAAGATTATTCAAAGCAAGGTGGTTGGGACAGTGCATAAAAAAACAGTAAGTGTGAAGAGTTCAGAGAAGCACAGAAGGAGTTTTGTAATTGATGCAGAATTATGGAAGCTAAGCTTGGAAAACAACATACACGACTACAATAATTTAAATAGAAAGAACAAGGAAAAGAATGAAACTCAGCACTGTGTAATTATAATGATCGAGCCTAGCCTTGTAGAAGAAATAAGATAACATCTCTTCTTCCATTCTTTGTAGAGATGCAGGGGACTATGGATATGGAATGGCCCATATACTGTCAGAAATGATTAGTGTGTCCTTTAATTTTGCTGAATTGATTTTTTTTCTCTCTCTATTATTTTTTACTATAAAAGGGAGACTGTTGGATGAGGTGGCAAGAGTGATAAAGGCATTTGGAAATGAAGGCAATATCAAAAAATGTATCAGTAATCATTTAAAATGAAAAAAAAGTCCAACATGATGGCTGGTAGGCATTGGGACCTGATTCCTAGATGCCAAAATTGACCACAATAAATCACTGTTAATGACTCTTCTCATCCCCGTTGCCTTCCTATCTAGATGTACTAAGCTCTGAAGCAAGTATAGCTGCCTTGGGAAGACTTTGCTAACGTTAACCCACAAGTGAGTCTCAACCTCCAGAAATACCTTACTTCAGCTGTTAAGAACAACAGCTAGATGGCCAATATGGGAATTATTTTTGCTTTCCTATGTATATTTCTCATAAAGGTTTTGTTTTTCTTTTCTTTTTTCTAATATGGGAGAAAGATTTTTGTTCATTGAAAAAAATTTTTGTTTTAATTTTTTAAAAAATAGCGGATAGATTCTGAAAGCCAAGTGACCTAGTGGCTAGAGTGTTGAATGTGGAGTCAGGCAGGCCTGAATTCAAATCCTGCCTCAGTCACTCACACACTTAGTTAGTCTCATTTTCCTCATCTGTAAACTAGGGATAATAATAGCGCCTACTTTATAAGACTGATGTGAGGATCAAATGAGAAAACGTAAGTAAAGTGCTCTGTAAACTTTAAATAACCATAAGATTCTCATTATTACTGCCTTACTCACCATCAGTGGGATTGGCAAATTCTTTGGGCACTGCAGCTCCATCTTCCAATTCCACAGCCTCTAAGTCTGACCGGACCCCTTCAATCTGGATTTCATGCTCTCCCGAGATGGCATCATCATCAGACCTGGAGCTCTCTCCTGTTCTTCGGAACTTAACCACTCTAGAGAACACCAGCGATGGTAATATGAGAGGTGTTACCCTGACTCTCAGATTCTTTATGGAAATCTTGCATCTGGTTAAATGTAAAAGACTTTCTCTTGTTGGTCATTAGACTGTGAGTTCCTTGAGAGCAGGGACTGTTTTTTTTTTTCATCTTTCTTTGTATCCCCAGTGATTAGCATAGTGCCTGGCACACAGTAGGCACTTAATAAATACTGGTTGACTTGACCAGAAAGTTGAACTAGGTGAGTATGAGTGGCTTGTAAATTAGAATATAAGGGTGTGTCTTTGTCGGGTCCCTGAGACAGCATGGTACAAGAGAAAGAACATTATTTTCTAGAGTCAGAGTTCAAATTCCATTTCTGATGCTTACTAGTCTTGGGCATGTCACAGTAGAGTCTAGTGAATGGAGGCACTGGACTTGGAGTCAAGAAGATATGGGTTAAAATCCTACCTCAGATACTTTCTAACTGTATGACCCTGGGCAAATCATTTAACCACTGTTTGTCTCAGTTTCCTCCTCTGACAAATGAGGGTGTTGAATTTGATGGTTTCTGAAGGTCTATTCCAGCTCTTGATAAATTATCCCACGATATTTTTACTCTTGGCCATAGTATTCTTACCAAGAATATTGAGATAAAATTAGATGTTGGCATTTCTGCCCATAATGCATGCCCAATAGCTATTATCATGCTGCAGTTAAAAGTAAAATAGTTGATTCAGGACATATAACCTGTTTAATGTGACCTTGGAGAAGTCACTTAACTTCTCCACTCTTTAATTTCCTCATCTATATTGTGGGAATGTGAGTATCACAGAATCATGAATTCCTTGAGGAATGGGGAATGCATCCCCTATTGGATCTTTGTATTCCCAGTGCCTAAAACATAAGGCACACTGAATTGAACTAAAAGTGCCTCAAAGTCACATACAGAATGATAGATTTAGAGACAGAAGAGACTTTAAAGGCCATCAAATGCAACTTCCTCATTTTACAGATGGGGAAACTGAGGCTGAGTGAGGTCCAGTGACTTGCCCAGAGGCCACACAATATTTTTGTTTCAGTCATGTTCAAATCTCCATGATAAAGATACTGGAGTGGTTTGCCATTTCCTTTTCCAGCTCATTTTACAGATCAGGAAACTTAGGTAAACAGGGTTAAGTGACTTGCCTAGGGTTACACATCTACTAAGTGTCAGAGGTGCGATTTGAACTCAGGTCCTCCTGACTGCCGGGCCAGTGTCACTTAGCTGCCCAACTAGCAATCATCTTTGAACTCAGGTCTTCCCAACACCAAGTCCTGAACTCTATCCATGGTGCTGTCTATCTGCCTTAAGTACAAATTACACCTGATGAGTATAAGAGTCCTCTCTACAAAGTGGTTAAGCCTCTGTTTGGGGACCTTCCAAACAGCGCATTCCACTTTGGGATGACTCTCTTTGTTCGGAAGGTTTTCTTTACACCGATCTATATTCCCCTTTTTATAACTTCTACCCATTGTTCCTAGTTCTGTCCTTGGCAGACAAGTGAAACAAATAAAAGCTGTCTTCTACCTGAAAGCCCTTCAGATATATGAGGGATCATTCCTCTTCTCCCTAAAACTTCTCTAATCTAGGTTAAACATTCCCAGCTCATTCAAATGATGTTCATATGACAGGGTAGATCCAGTCCTTCCAAATTCACAGTATTATTGAGGGAATCATCTATGAAAATACTTGTTCAAATGCTTTGGAAAGCAGATCCTCTGCAAATACAAAGTATTATTTTAGCATTTAGTCATTAGACTTCCCCCACCTCCTCACAGAGTATTTTTGGGAAAATAGTGTGGCCAGTGAGTCAGACTAGAACCATGAGTTGGAATTTTTGTACTTAAGGATGGTGACCTGAAAGGCACTCAGTTTTAGGAAATGACTGTGGGATACTATACTATTGGGGTCATAGGAACTCTGCCATGAGGCTGCTGCTAGGGAGGCCTCTCCAACAGGGAGCAGAGAAGAGCCAGGGAGGAATTTCCCAAAGGACTCCAAATGCTGTCAGCATTTGTAAACTCAGTGCCCTGGGGCAGATCCCCTATCACCCCACCCTGGTTTGGCTGTGGTACAGACCATTTCTCAAACTTAAGTAGCACAATGAACACACCATACTTTTGGAATTGGTATATGAGAAGTTGGGTATGGTTAATAAGAACCTGGTTAATGAGAACACTAATACGCATATTATTATCCATATACATACACACACTTACATTCATACATATACATTTTGAGGTCCCTTTTCTTTCCAAAGCTTGTACTTAGAAATATTTGGGTTTGGTGCATTTCTTAGCATGTCCTTGTGAGGAGTCAGTTTGTCATGGTAGAATACAAACTTCATGAGAGCAAGAACTGATTTTTATTTGATTTTTGTGTGCCCAGAACCTAGCAAAGTACCTGGTATGCAGGAGGAGCCTAATCAATCCTTCTCAGATTGGATTGGATTGGACTAGCATGTTAGATGGACCTCTGGAGTAATAACAATAACAAAAATCATAAAAATGGCATTGGATTTTCCAAATATAACAGAAAGTGGTTTACCTTTGGATGGGAGCCAAGAAACAACTAATTTCCAAGAGAAAAGTCCAAATTGACCCAATCAACAATGAATGGACAGCAAAGCGCTGAGCAAACTGTGGATTCATTGGTGGAAATGGAAGGGATTCTGATGGTCATTCAGGATCAGGTCATGGCCATAAGAAACTAGGGGATAATCCTTGAGGAACCAGTCTTACTGATCAAAGCAGGTTATGCAACACATTTCCATAAAATGTAAGAGCTTAACACCCACCAAGTACCCAGCAAGACAAGAGATTAGAATTATATGTCAGAATTATACAACTACCTTTCATTGACTAACAGACTACAACTCCCCATCCATACTACAAAGACAGACTTCAAAATATCCTTGCGGACTCAAACAATAAATTAGATGGGGACCAGATAATTATTCCAGATCAAACTGTTTCACACAATCACCTTTACATAATATTGATTCATAATACTCAAGACCAGTGTTTTTTAATAGATTCAGGGATCTGCTGGTAAGTGTTTAACAACTGACTCTGAGAAATAAAACATGTTCCTGACACACTTTTATGATGAACTTTCATTATTAATATTTTCTCTATCAGTTTCCTACATTTGGACAGTCAACGGAACAATAAACCAAGGCTTTTTTTATACTGTTTGCCTATTTTGGAGGCATAAATGCTCATTCTGAAAAATTAATAACTGACTCTCAGGAACTGGTACAAACTGGGTCTAGTACAGCTCCGGATATTATCATCTCCCAAACACACAATCACCAAGCTCCACAGGGAGGACAGCACAACAGCACTGTCAAAGTACAGAAACCTGGCTGAGGAGACCAAAATCTTATGGGAACAATCTGAGATGCACACCATCGCCATCCTTCTGTCTGCAGCTGCTGTTGTACAGGGAATGCTTTCGGTGAGTGTGCAAAGGAGGAACTGACATCTTCCCGCTTTTAGTGAATACCAAGAAATAGTTCACCTGTGCTAGCACCCTTACATCACTTAATAGAAAGGAATAAGAGAAGCCAACTTTTCCCAAGACCATTTATATCTGAATCTTACTGAAAAAGATGTAATAAAAATAAGTGTAACAACATGAGAGCAATCTTTTTTATCTCTCTTGTAACAGTCTGTGTAACACGAAACAAAAGAATGAGCAAGAACAGCAACTTTTTCTAGGACTATTTATATCTAAACTGTCAGATGAGATTTTGACGATGGTGATGGTGATGACGGTGATGATGATGATGAGGATGTTGACTCTGAAAGGCTATATTACTTAGTTGTTGGGTGCTAGAACTGAATCCAGGAAGACCTTGGTTTAAATCTCACTCCAGACATTTATTACTTATGTGATCCTGGGCAAGTCACTTCACCTCTCTGCCTCAGTTTCCTCATTTGTAAAATGAGTGGTTTGGATCCAATGGCCTCTAAGGTCCCTTCCAGCTCTATATCTAGGATCCTAACATAATAATAATATCCAGTTACAAAAAGCAGATATTTTATCCCCTCATATATTAGTCCACAGAGCATTAAATCTGAAATAATAGCAGGAGAGAAACTTGAACCAGGTCTGCTTCTAGCCAAACATCATTGAACAAGATGAAAAGAAAATGATGAATCATCATTGTAATAACTGACCTTTATAGAGAGCATTAATTTAAAAAATTTTAATAGTATTTTTATTTTTTTCAAATTACATGCAAAGACAATTTAGAAAAAAATTTTGAGTTCCAAATTTTCTCTAGAATTTTCCAAAAAATTTCATATATGTAATCTCATCTGATTTTCACAACTATCTTGGGAGGTAGGGACCTCAAGTGTGCTTATACTCATTTTCCAGATGAGGAAACTTATCTTCAAAGTTACATAGTATAAAAGTAAGTAAGATCAAGACTTGGCATTGGAAGATGTGGGTTCTGGTCCCTCTACCACTTTCTATCTGTGTGATTCTAGTCAATAACCCCTCTCTGGGGATCAGTTTCCTCTTCTGAACTAATTTTGCATGGAAGACCATTTTCAAACCATTAAGTGCTAGCAAAAGGTGAGAGAAGGTGGATGAATGCAGAAAGCTGCATAAAAAAACCAGGCTGGTGACTGTGACCTTCAGACAGTCTCACAGGGAACTTCTTTCAGGCTGGGCAGAGTGCTTTTGAAAGGTTCATCGAGTACATCAGAACCAGGGAAGCCATTTGGATGCCCTTGAGCAGCAGTACAGTCAAAGCCTTCAGGTTAGAGACATTTGTATGGCTGGCCACAGGCAGGGATGCAGCTGTGGAGCTTTGGTGGCCGAGATAGAAGGACCACGGCAGACCCTTCAACCTTCATCAGCAGGGCAGCCTTGCTTAGAATGGAAGTCAGCATGCTGGCTCCAGAGCTAAGGGCTCCTCTTGAAGCTAGAAAGAGGCATTTCTATGACTGAGAGAGACAAAGCTACTTTTACCTGGTGGACAAGAGTACAGTTATCTCTCTCACATCACGAGGTTAGGGGTGCAATGCCTTGGTGATCTGGACAATCCGCATAAAAGTTTTTGGCCCTACCTTCATACTAGAAAAGAAGTCTGAATTATTATGTATTAAAAGATAAAGTATGTTGATATTATACAATACTGTACATATATTTTATGCATTTCTGAGTTTTTAAATGTTTTCTGTGCTGTCTGCTGGCCTTCACATGTCATTTGCAGCTTCTGCAAAACTCCTCCAAAATTCCCATTTACATTCTTATGCCAACCTGTGATACACTGAAACTATGATGGAGAAAGCTGGCATGTGGAAGGGATAACTGTATATACAAGGGGTCCCAAAAGTCTTAGGGAAGTTTCATCCCCTGCTCCACTCAACTGGCCTTGCCCTGGGAGGATGAATGCAGTCATCACCACACATCCATATATACTCACAGGATAGTTGTGAAAGGAAGGTACAATGATAATAAAATACTAAATTCAGAGGCTTTTCATCTCTGCCCCTAAAATAAAATAGAGTCTCCTGAGTGGGGTAGGTAAGGGTCTCCTACATTTCAAACTTTAATTCATATTACTGTCATCCCTGCCTGACTGGATCATGAGCTAAGCCTAGCTTTCTGTTGCCTGCCATCATATTTGTCTCAGCTGTCCCCCATTTCTGGAAAGCATCCTTCTTTATCTCTGTTCCTGAGTCCCACTCTTCCAAGGTGAATCAAGGACCATCTCCACCAAGAAACCTTCCCTGATCATCTCTCCTCCTTCTCTCTCTCCTCAATGACCTTATATCTCTATTTATCTCTGCGTAGTTTATCCCCATCTCACCCCACACCTCAGAAGAAGGTAAGATCCTTGAAGGCAGGAATTGAGGATCCTAGAGGCCATTTGGCCTAACCTCATATTACAAATCACTTAACCTCTCTATGCCTCAGTTTTCTTACTTGTAAAATGAAGATGATAGTAGCACCTGTCTCACAGAGTTGTTGCAAGGATCAAATGAAATAATATACATAAAGTACTTCACAAATCTCCAAACAAATGCTAGCAATTATTTTTATTATAAGGAAATGGAAGCACAGAAAAACCAAGTGGCAAAGGTAAGATTTAAGCACAAATCTTAGGACTCTTTCTCCTGTATTACATTACATACATTACATATACATTACATAATACATTACATTACATATCCCTGTATCTTCAGCTCCTGGATCTTTTTTTTTTCCTTTTTTACATACACCTGTAAGTTGACTGGGGTAGGGAGTTTATTCTTGGCAAAAAACTTGCTTTGGCAATTATCTGCTGATAAATAAATAAATTATAAGCTGACAAATTTGCTTCTATAGAGCTGGGGGACATTAACTTGTAGACCTGGAGCTGGCAAGAACCTCTGAGGACTCTTGGTCCAACTCCCTCATTTTACAGAAGAGGAAACTGAGCCCCAAGAAATTAAGTGAGATATCAGTTAGATGATGAAGTAGATAGAGTGCTTGACCTAGAGAAAAGAAGACCTGAGTTCAAATCCAGGCTCAGAAATATCTTAGCTGTGTCCCTATGGGTAAGTCTCCTTCCATTGGCCTCAGTTTTCTCAACTGTAGAATGGGGATCACAATAGCACCCATTTATGAGATAATTTATAAATTATAAAGCACTTAGCATGGTGCCTGGCACATGGTAGTAGGCTTGTTCCTTTCTCTTCATTAAGATGCTTCCTCAGCTCTAATCAAGACCATCCCATTGTACTGCCACCTGAGGCAGGTTCAGTCCTACCTCCCTACTTTTGCTCTTATTTCCCTCATTGGGAGTACTTGTTCTGTGTTTCTCAGGCTCACCTCCCCCTGGAAGCTCTCCTTGCCTACCCTGTCCCTCCTGAATTTCCCATCCTAAATCCATTCAGAATCATGGAATTTCACTGTTGGAGATGTCCTCAGAGACCATCTAGTCCAACTCACACCTCAAGAGAATTCCCCAATAAAATTTCAATTAGACTTTGCTCGAAGAGCTCCCATGAGTGGGAAATTACTGCTTCCCAAGACAGTCTATTCCACTTTTGAATAGCTCTTAGAATTAGTACATTTTTCTGACATCAAGTCTAAATTTCTTTCTTTCTCAGTAATTGTTTCTTTTTCCTACTTTGGCCTCTGAAGTCTCTTGCATGGGGCAGTCCTTGGCTCTCATGTCCCTCTTAACTGTTCTCTCCAGCTCACCATCACCATCTCCTTCACCTGTTCCTCATATAGCATGATCTGGATTCCTTTTGTCAACCTTGCTACTTTCTTCTAAACATTTTCCACTTTATCAGTGTCCTTCCTAAAAATGCGATATTCAGACCTTCATGTAACATTATTTCTGAGACCATTCTCCGAAGAAGGCATTCCTCCTGTTCATTGGTTAGGGTCTCTAGAGGAAAGTTGAATATTGTTCCACTCAGGATTCTAGGAGTAGCACTGGGAGGCCGAGGGGCTCTAGTACTGTCCCTCATAAGCTCCCACTGATTATTACCTATTATCAATCAATCAGCTGAACTCCAATAGCTCTTAGAAAAAGAATTTACTGATAGCAAAAAGCATTGGTACAAAATATTTCCCTCTAGGTAATTCAGTTAGTCTTACACAACACGACTATCAGGGAGGTAATTGGCAAAACTACACAGATAGGGCCTATACTGAATTGCCTGCCTTCCCAAAGGGAATGGGTGGGGAGGGAGGGATGAGGAGAATTTGGAACTCAAAGTTTTAGGAACAACTGTCTAGTATTGCTGTTGCTACTAGGAAAGAAGACATACAGTTAATGAGGAATAGAAAGTCATCTGGCCCTACAGGAGAAAAGAGAAGATGGGGACAAGAGAAGGGAGGGATGATAGAAGAGAGGGCAGATTGGAGATAGGGAAAATTAGATTGCTTGGGGTATTGGGGTGGGGGGGAGGGGATAAAAGGGGAAAAAAAATTTGGAACCCAAAATTTTGTGAAAATGAATGTAAAAAGTTAAACAAATAAATAAATTTTTAAAAAAATGAAAAAAGAAATGAAAGGTGTTATATCATGCAATTTCCTTAAAAAACATACAATTTTGTTGAAAAAAATTTCAACAAAAAAATCAGCACTTGTTTCTTTATTCTAAGAATAAGCACATGATTGAAATTATAAAATAAATTTTGCTAAATATGACATAAAAAAATATTTCCCTCTAAATTGAGGTCACATTATCCCCTGATCATGTCCATCCCATACTCCATACCTAAGCTCCAATGGCTTCCTATTACCTCTGGATGCAAATATAAACCCTTTGACATCTAAAGCTCTTTACAACCTGGCCTTTTTCTACCTTTCTGGCCTCATTCCTCTCCTTGTGGGGCTTGAAGAGAGGCAGAATAAACATTCCTCTAGTCTCATCTTCCTCCATCCTTCTCCAAGGGAGGCTTTAATTCCTTCCAGGAAACAGGAGGTTGGGGGCCATAAACTTGACCCACTCTGAGAAAGAACCTGGCTAGAGTTATATTTATTTGCTCCCTTAAATAGTATTACTCTAGGGGATATGGTTTTTGGGTTCAAACTAAACTTCTGATACATGACTTGCACTTGACTTTGTTTTGAGTGAGGGAGGGCTGTGCAGGTCACCAGCCTCACTTCTCCAAAGCCATCTGAATCCAGTGACCCAATATATATCAGGATGACTGAAGATGACCCAGGATGAGGCAGTTGGGGTTAAGTGACTTGCCCAAGGTCACACATCTAGTGAGTGTCTGAGGTGAGATTTGAACTCAGATCCTCCTGACTCCTGCACTGGTGCTCTATCCACTACACCACCTAGCTGCCTCTAAACTTCTGATAGCTATTTCTCAATGAGGTTAGGAGGACCCACTCTTTATATCCAAGGCTTGATCCCTTCCCATCAAATACCAGTTACACAATGAACATACAATTAAGAAAGAAATCCATTTATCTAAGTCAGTAAAAAAACAGAAGTCAGAGCAGGTAAACATAGGAGAGTAGACACCAAACAATACAGAGGGGAAGAGCTCTCCTACTCAGTCTCAATCAAGAGAGTCTTGAATCTCGATCAAGGGGAATTTCTCCCAAGTCTGTACTGTAGAAAGCTGGTGCTAGGGACATAATAGACACAGCCAACTCCTTTCATGTTGCCCTCATCCCAGAGTCTTATTCTTCAGAAACCTGAAGTGGGGTTGATCTCATCTATCTATTCTCTTGAAGTTGGAAACCAGAAGCCTCACAAACTACTTCAGAGACCAGAGACTGAAGAAATTGAACTAGCTGCTCCCCTCTCCCCCACTCAACTCCTCCAACCTGCCTCTCACATGGGCTTAGGCACTGACTTCCACCAATAAGGAAAGAGCCCAAACAAATGAACTTTGGGAGTCAGGTTGCACTTATATGTCTCTGACAGAATGTAAACTCCTTGAAGGTAGGAACTGTTTCTACTTTTTTCTTATTTTACTTTCGTCTTTGTAACCCCATTTCCTATCACCATTCCTGGCACACAGTAAATGCTTGTGGGTTAAGAACTTTGCTCAAGACAAGCAGGTGGCATGGTGGATGGAGTGCTAGGCTTGGAGTCAGGAAAATCTGAGTTAAAATCCTGCTCCAGATGCTTCCTAGTTGTGTCACCCTGACAAGTTGGCTTCAGTTTCCTAAACTGTAAAATAGGGATAAATAATAGCACTTATCTCCTAGGGTTGTTGAGAGAATATTATTTGTAAAGGATAATATAAATAATATGAGGATAATATTTGCAAAGCCCTTCATATAGTGACTGGCACATAGTAGGCACTTAGTAAATGTTTATTTCTTTTCTTCAATGCTACGTAACTACTAAGAAGTGGGATTTCAACTCAAGTCTTTGGACTTAACATCCAGTGGTATTTCTATCACATCACATTTCAAGGAACTCTACAGTTTGTGATCTGTCTATACCATGCATGGGAGATGGCATAAATGGTAACTTGTTAGGATTCACTGTGGCACATGGAGTAGCATGGCTCTTTGAGCTGAGTTTTAAGGATAGATTACTGTCAAATAGTCCAAAAATCATACTGATCTTATTAAATGTAGTTTTGCATATTCCAGTTACTCTTTGGGGCACTATTAATAATGAACATGGGCAACTAGGTGGAGCAATGGACAGAGTGTTGGTCCTGGAGACAGGAAGACCTAAATTTGAATCCAGCCTTAGACACTTCCTAACTGTGTGACCTTGGAAAAGTCACTTAAACCTGTTTGCCCCAGTTTCCTCATCTGTGAAGGGAGCTGGAGAAAGAAATGGCAAACCACCATGGCATCTTTGCCAAGGAAACCCTAGATGGGGTCAGGAAGAGTTGGATACAACTGAAAAGCAAAAAATTAACATGCCTACTGTTGCTTTTCTAAATACTCTTCTATTTTTATGATTAGTTCTTTTTAAGTCCAGACACATCCAAGCACCTTCATGAAACTTCTTTGGTTAAGGGAGGTGTCCCCTGAGTCACTGATGAATTTTACAAGTACTGCAAGCTTGCTGAAATCTATTCACTGTTTAGAAAACATTGAAAGGCTGTGGTGTGGATATTGAGTTTGTGTTTTGTTCATAGACCATTAATTTATAAGGAACCTTAGGATACAGAACATTGAATGTAGAGCTAAAAGGGGCCTGGCAGGCAGCATTGTACAGGGAAAAGAGCCCAGGATTTGGTACCAGGGGAGCTGACTTCAGATTTGAACTCTGCTACTTACTTACTAGCTGTCTGATGCTGAGCAACTCACTTCTCCTCCCTGGGACTCTTTTATATTATCTGGAAAATAAAGGAGTTGGTCCAGATGGCTTCTACGTTCCCTTCCAGCTCTAAATGTGTGTGTGTGTGTGTGTGAACACAGAACTTCAGAGATAAAAGAGTCCTTAGAATATAGAATGATACAACCAAGGCACCTTAGAACATGCTATATTAAGACTGATAGGAACCTTAGAAAACAGAACATGGAGTGTCAGTGGTGGGAGTGTCCTTAGACACCATCTACTCCTTCATTTCATTGTTTAGTTTTTCAGTTGTGTCCAACTCATTTGAGTTTTCTTGGCAAAGATACATGACTGGTTTGCCATTTTTTTCTCCAGTTCATTTAACAGATGAGGAAATGGAGGCAAACAGGGTGAAGTGACTTTCCCAGGGTCACACAGCTAGTACATTTCTGTAGCCAGATTTGAACTATGAACAGGAGTCTTCCTGATTCTAAGTCCACTGCTCTCTGCACTGTGCCACCTGGAAGGTTAAGTGACTTGACCAGGGTTATACAGCTATTACGTCTCTGAGGCAGGATTTGTATTCTCTGATCTTCCCGACTCCAAGCCCAGCATTCTGTTCACTTTGCCACCTTCCAATAATATTTAGAAACTAAAGTTATATTCAATTCAATTCAATTCAACCAACATTTCTTACATGCCTGCTATGTGCAAGGCAGAAGGAGATAAAAAAAATAAAATGCAATAATCTTTGCCTTCAAGGAACTTCCATTCCATGTGGGCTACAGTATATATCCAGAGAAGTAAATCAGAGTGTGTACAAAGTAACACAGCTTGACTTTAAGAGGCAGAGAATGCTAACAACTTGGGACATCGGAAAAGACCTGATACAGAAGGTGGCCCCAGGACTGTGCTTTGAAGAAAGCTGGGAATTCCAAGAGGCAAAGGTGAGGAGGGAGGGCATTCCAGAGATGCTTGATGGATTGTGCAAAGGCAAAGAGGCTAGAAATAGTATGTCTTATACAAGCACAGCTGATAGGTCAAATTGACTGTGGTGGACAGTGTGAGGAAAACAATGCAAAATAAGACTAACAAGGCAGGTGGAAGGCTTTAAATGCCAGAGTAGGGATTTTAAAATATACTTCCTAATGATAATAAGGAACCAAGGAAAAATGTATTTTATCCTAGAGGCAATAGGAAGCTGTTGATGATTTTTGAATGAGGAGGAAATATAGTCAGATCTGTACTAGAACACAAAGTTTTAAAATTACAATTTGATGTTGATTTTGAGTACTGTGGCCAGACATATCCCCTTATGTCACCAGGAACCCACATTTATTAAATATGATTTTATTTGGGGACTATTGTTCTATTGGTCCTTAGAGTTGACTTTTGGTTAAAGTCGAGGGTATTTGTTTTGTGTAGGCAACATGGAGTGGAAAAAGCACTGGGTTCGAAGCCAGAAGAAATTGGTTCAAATTGTGGCTCTTACCACAGCAAGTGTGTGGCTTTAAGCAAATTACTTCTCCTCTCTGGAGGCCTTAATTTCCTCTTCTGTAAACTGGTCTCCAAGGTCTTTTGCAAGCTCAATGGTTCTGTAACTCAGCCATATAAATTCCACTCAGGTACTTGTATTTCTGTATTCTCATATCTCATCTGACAACCAGCCTTTGGCAGCTGTAACTGGCCATGTTTGGTATAATGTCTGATGTGATGATTATTTATGAAATCATTCTATGTTCAACAATAAAATATATATCTATTAGCATCATTCTATTAATAAAAACCTTCATGCCACATCCAGCACAGTCACCTTCCCCTTCCCTCCTCCACTCCATCTAATGTAATCATTTTACACTGGGGAGGAAACAGAAATTGCAAGGTACCCTCTTTAGAGAAATCCTCATGGAATTGCTCACTCCTCATCACCCTGGAGAGCTGTATTTGTGTGGAATAGCTGACTATCCAAGCAATTACACCCACACCCAAAGTGACTTTGGAGGATACTTAAGTAGCTACAGAGAAATATTTTTTTTAAGCTGAATGAATAAAAAAGACACACACACACACACACACAGAAGGCGTAATAAGCAATGGTTTTGGACAGGTCAAAATGGAATCTCATTCAGGAAGCTGAGATTTGGCTGAATGGCCACAGAACTGCTTTCTCCTTGGAGTTCTAGTCTCCTCTTAGGAAATCTGCAGGGAGGCAACATCCCCTCTATCCAATATCCCTGACCCCCATTTCTGCCCCATCAAAGGCAGCAATTTTGAGCAGTTGCTTTAGAGTGTTCCCCAGGGTTCCAGGGCAATTTTATTTTACCCTGAAGCAACCACTCTTCTAAGCAGGGGGTTTCTATTGCTTTTTTAGCCAGTGGATTAAGGTGGGCTTCATCAGAGCTGGGTTTTTAAAAATTCCTTTCTCCACTCATTCAAAAGAAAGCAGGAGATTTCTAGGGATAATACCTGGAATAATCAGCTCTGGGTCCAGACCTACTCTTCACACACTTCATAAACAACAGCCCTCTGCCCCATCTTTTCCTCCCTAGTGGGAATTCCAGTGGGAAGGGGTATTGATGGGGAGGGGGGGAACATGCTTATCATTCCCTGCTGACAGACCTAGCAGAAAGATTTTGGAGGCTGGGAGCCATTCATTCTGGAGGTGAAAAGCTGCTAAGGGCAAATGTACAGGCTTTTAAGAGGCTATCAGCATTTGAAATAAGCTGCTCCACCTTCCTTAAATCCTAACCCTGACAGATGCCTGCTAATCCATCCCTCCAGGACTGGGAAGAACCCCAAACAATATTCCCTCCCCATATATTTTCCCTCCTGATGGCCAGTAGGGGAAATTGAACTGAATCAGAGATACCCAACTTGGGCTCCCCATCCGAGAAAATGGCCTGCTTCCTTAGGGCCTAACTCATTTTCTCGGGGCTCCTTTCGATTCGGTGCAATTAACAGCCCAGATGCCGCCTGCCCGAAGCGATCTGGCTTTTTCCAAACGCACGCACATCTGCCTGTCTCCCCACATCCCCCTGTGGTACTCACGGCAGCTGTCTCAGCTGGAACACATCATCCTCCATGGCAAGACTGCGGTGGGGAGCGCTGTTCTCATGGCTCTTACATGGTGAGGGGATGCAGGGCTGGGAGGGTTTTCAGGAGCGGGGCTGCTGGACAGCTCCCCACCGCTATACAGAGGCGGCTAGGGCACCCTGGAGACAAAGCGGCCAAGGGGGGGGCAGCGGAGGAGGAGGAGGAAGAGGAGAAGGAAAAGGAGGAGGAAGAGGAAGAGGGGGAGGAGGAGGAGGGTAGCGGCAGCAATAGCAGCAGCTGGAGAGGAGAGGAGAGGGGAGAGAAGAGGAGGCTGCTAGATGGAGGGGGGGAGGAGATAGCTCTGCTGCTAACAGAAACTTGCCCATTCCCTCCCACTCGACTACCCCGCCCCCTCCCCTCCTCCCGCCCCCTCGTCTCTCCTCCCCTCGCCCCCCTCACGGCCCTCCCCCCTACCCCCGCCTTGTTTTTACACTATAGCTTTTGGAATGTTGATTTTCCTCTGTTGCATCGAGTTCTATAAGATGGTTGTCTTGATATAAATGCATCTGGGGTCTGCATAAATCGTATATTTTCCTATTTATGTCCGAGTTATTCATCCCATTAGGGCTTCTTGAGGGCAGGGGTGGTTTAGGCTTTCTTTGTATCCCCAAGTGCTTAGTACAGTCCCTGGAAGGAAAGAATGAACTTATTTAGCTCCTACTATGTGCTGAATGCTTTACAAATATTATTTCATTTGATTTTCACAACATTCTTGGGAGGTAGATGCTAATATCCCCATTTTACAGTTAAGGAAATTGGGGTGGACAAATGTGAAGGAACTTACCCAAGAACGTACAGCTAAGTAAGTGTCTGGGCTGGATTTGAATTTGGGTCTTCCTAAATTAATATGAGGGCTTTCTACATTTTTGGAAAGAATGTTGTCTTGAAATTCAGGAGAATGATTTCAAATTCTAGTCCTGTAGTGGACAAGACTGTGTGACTGGGGATAGATCCTGGAAAGCTGTGGACCTCAGTTTCCTCATCTGTGAAATGGGACTATCGATCCTTGCCTTATTTCTCTCTTGGAGTTGAGGTAAAAAGAGCATTTTGTAAAAATCTGAGCCCTATAGAGATGGGAGTCAGTATTACCCTTGAGACAACTCGATATAATAATATAATTATTATATTATTATATTATATAATAAGACTTTGGTTCAAATCTCATCTCTGACACTTACTGGCATAGCAATCCCTCTGAGATATATCTCCAACTGCCTGGATCTAGTAAATTGGAAGGGTGGGGGAATCAAATGCCTGACTCCCATATACACACTGCAGTAGATTTTGCTTTTAAGATCAGTGTCAAAATTTGGAAATATAAGGGACTGTAGAAGCCACATAATTTGCTCACACCATTTTATAGAGGTGGAAACCAGGATATCAAAAAGTGAAGTGGTTTACCACCACCTATTTTACACAAGAGAAAACTGAGGTTCAGAGAGAAAAAAAATGACAAGATCAAAGGATCATAAATCTACAGTGATATGATTTTCACCATAACTCTTTCAGTGAAGGTCATCGATGAAACTTTCCTATAAAGCTTACAAAGCACTTTCCTTACAATGAACTCACAGACTAGGTCATGCAATTACTTGTATCCCCGTTTTGCAGATTAGGAAACCAAGACTGGAGAGAATTGGCACTAAACGTCCAGGAATTAATAGCTAGAATGTGCTGGAGCCAGGATTCAAACCTAGACCTTTCCTGACAACAAATCCAAGACCAAGGTGCTTTCTATCAAACCACACTAAGCTCCTGGAGGTAGCAATGGGTATGGACATATAATGGAATAGGAAAGAAAGTCCAATTTTGCACTAATTTGAGTATTAGAAAAATTGAGAAATGACATATTGGAAAAAGTGCTAGACTTAGTCAGGAGAGGTCTGCGTTCCATGCTTCATATTAGCTCTGGGACAGTGGACAAGAATCAGTCAGTCAGTTGACCAGTCAACATATATTCATTAAGTACTTACTAATGTGCCAAATACTGTGCTAAACAATGGAGATATAAAGGAAGGCAAAAAAAAAAAAATCCCTGTCCTTGAGCACCTCACATTCTAATGAAGAAGATAACATGTAAATCTCTAGGTTACTTCAAGATATATACAGAATAGCTGGAAGGTAATCTCAGAGCAGAAAGCACCAACAGCTAAGGAAACCTAGAAAAGCTTCTTGTAGAACGGACGATTTGAGCTGCATCTTGAAGGAAACTAGCAAAACTAATAGGTAAAGTTCAAAGGGGAGTACAACCCAGACCCTGAGGACAGTCAAAGAAACATCATGCAGCTGGGAAATGGACTGGCTTGTGCAAGTAGGCAAAGTAGTTGGATAATGGAAAAGCAGAAGAAAGTTGGTATGACTGCATTAAAACCTACCACCAAAGACTAGAACAGAAGAAAGGATGTAAAGATGTAAAGATGAAAAGAACATCAATAGATGGTTAGGAATGGAAATGCTGATGGAAGATAAACCCACCTTGGAACCACATGAGAAAAATGTCAATGCTTCTATACACACATGTGTACATATATAGATACATATCTATATATGTGCGTGTGTGTCTGTGTGTATATGATGTATGTGTGCATATTTATATACACATATGTGTATAGGTTGTATATGTATACATATGTACATGCATGTGTGAGTATATATCATAGTCGACATTGGCATCATGCCTAAAGTTGACAACATGACTGAAGTTTGTAAAGCACTTTCTTGAGCCTTATCTCAATTGAACCTCACAATATCTCTATCAGGTAGGTAATCTCAAAGTCTCAAAAATTCCAAAGGATCTGTGATCTTGACGTGTTGAGTTCTCTGCAATAATGCAGTTTACAACCTTTCAATGCGATATTTGGAAAGGTATGGGGGAAAATTTTTTTTGAAGACTTGCAAGGCCTTTCCCTTACAACAACCCTGTAAAATTATTATACCCATTTTGCAGATAAGGAAGCAGATACATCGAGTCAAAGTGATTAGTATTGATAATAATTTGTTGTTTTCCAGTCATTTCAATCATGTCCAAATCTTTGTGAGCCAATTTGGGGTTTTCTTGGCAAAGATACTGGAGTGATTTGCTGCTTCCTTCTCTAGCTCATTTTACAGATAAGGAAACTAAGCCAAACAGGGTTAGGCAACTTGCCTAGGGTCACACAGCTAGTAAGTATAACACAAGATAACATAACATAATATAACATTTATATAGCACTTACTATGTGCTAGGCACTATGCTAAATACTTTATAATTTTTATCTCATTTGATACAGCACTGGAGAAAGGTACTATTACTATTCATATTTACATATGACAAAACTCAGGCAAACAAGAGGTAAGTGACTTGCTCAGGATCACACAGCTAGTAAGTGTCTAAGGTTACATTTGAACTCAAGTCTTCCTGACTCCATACCTACTCAGACCTTTCCTGACACCAAGTCCAAGACCAGCGTTCTTTCTATCAAACCACACTAAGTTTCTGGAGGTAGCAATGGGTATGGACATGTAATGGAATAGGAAAGAAAGTCCAATTTTGCACAAATTTTAGTATTAGAAAAACTAGGAATTGGGATATTGGCAAAAGGGCTGGTCTCACAGTCAAGAGAGGTCTGCATTTCATACCTTCATACTAGCTCTGGGACACTAAACTGCCTCAATGCTTATGAGTCTACCTAGTAAATATCAGGATGGGATTCAAACCCATGTCTTCTGATTCCATGTACATTTCTCTTTCCTCTGCAACATGCTGCCACTTAAAGTGACTAATCTTTGAGGCGGAAATGTGAGTACAGAAAGATGCTGGAAATAGAAGTTCAGCGACTAGAAATGATTTAATTTCATCAATATTCCTGAAATGCACAATTCAGCATCCAGTGAAAGTGGGTTGGTTGAACTGGGGACTTTCCTATTCCATTATATGAGTTAGGGGATTCCTGGTGAGAAAAATCCTTCTACAATTCAAATCAACTCCTGCTCTGCTCCTTATAGTCTTAGGGTTGCCTGGGTCCTGAGAGATCAAGTGATTTCCTCAGGGTCACACAGACTGTATATCACAAATGGCACTTGAACCCAAATATGAAACTCCAAGGCCAGCTCTGCCTCTTTGTTAGAAATTATTAAGTACATAATGCAAAAAAGTCCTTGTTTAAGAAGCCACAGTAAAGGTATTTTGAAATTCTCTAAAGAAGTCAATATTCTGAATATAGCAATAGATAATATTTCAATGGCTCTTAGTATGCGCCAGGCACTATGCTAAGTGCTTTACAAATATTCTCTTATTTGATCCTTGCAATAACCCTGAGAGGTATATGCTGTTATTACTCCCATCTTATAGAAGAGGAAACTGAGGCAAACAAATTAAGTAACTTGCCCAGAGCCACATAGCTGGTAAATATCTGAGGCCACATTTGAACTTAGGTTTTCCTGACTCCAGGCCCCTGCTGTATCCATTCTGCCACCTAGCTGTAGACATAGGGTGTCTTGTTGTCAACCACATATACATGATGAACTCAGGAATGGGGTTAGTATGGGGCGGGGGTCAGAATATGACTTTGTCCTCTAGATTTAGTTTGTTCCTGTTTTCCCTCCTCCTAAGTAGGAGAGACCATGGGAGCATGGGAGAGCAAAAGAGACTCAAGGTAGAGAAACTGGAGGACCCATAATCCAGAGAACCCTTGGCAATTTTCTAGAAACATAGCCACTAAACTGATGCTGACTGGGTAGAGATTAACAATGGAAATTAAATAGGAAGTCACAAGGATTTTCTAATCTTAAGTGCACATAAAGCTTCTGAGTGAGACCCTATCCAAGATGACCAGGAACTTAAACCTGGAGGCATCAATTAGCTGAATATGTTCTATCTTTCTAGGGTCTTGTCACTTGAACTGAACAATCTTTCTCCTGAAGAAAAAAAAAATCCAGGCTCAGAAAAAATGGACAATGGTCATAATAGGTAGAAAAACAGCTATAGGATTTCCCTAATTCAGTGACTGGAAACCTGAGTTGTTTGTTTTTCTAAAAGTGATATACAAAAAGCTTGTGGGTTTTATGCTAAAAACTATGGTGGCAAAACCCATTTCCTTTTGGTGGAGATGAGGTAGCATCTCAGCTAAGGGCTACAGTTCAAGTCAGAAGCCAGAAGGAGTAAGAAGGTCCACCATCTTATTCTTAGCTGAGCCACACTTGGCATTGACCAATAGCAACCACTGAACAAGCAGAGCAACATCAATTAATGGCTATATGAAATTATCAGGGAGCCAAGTCCCACAAAGACTCCATGACATGCTCACCTACCCAGTAGAGACCACATACCCAAAGGAGACTATATATCACTCAAGACTAGTGGGGAACAAGCCCAGAAGGAGCTGCATGACGGTGTCACTAGAAGACATTAGGGTCCTGAAGCATCAGAAGTGTTAGTTGCTCCACAAATGTGTCAGAGGCATAATGTTCTTTATGTGGCTAACCCTCTATGTAACTTTTTTCATATGTGTCCATTCTTCCTATGTATATTTATGGGAAAGTATGCCTCAGGTTGACAGGGGAAATTTTTTTATTTTGATTATGCTACTTCATGAAATGCCTTTGCCTAGAATTAATTGTGCTTCTGGATGAATAAAAAATTCTCTAACACATTGGTAGGGACTTTTGAATTGTGGTTCTGAAAAGATGTGGCCTCCCAGAGTATCTCAAATCCAGAGTAGTCTTATTGGGAGAATCCACTGTGCAAATTAGAAAGTGGTCCTGGAAATGACATCAATGTTTGTTGAAGTAAATTGCTTTGCCAAGTGTGGTGGTAAACTCTTGGTAGTCCCTACCACTGAGGAGGCTGAGACTGGTGAATTAGTCTGAGCTTGGGAGTTCTGTACTTCAGAAGTTCTAAAACTAATTGAGACTCTATGCTAAATCTAGTGCCAAAATGGTAACAGCAGAGGGTGACTAAATTTTAAATTTAAAGAGGGACATACTGACCCAGGTAAAAAAAAATAGCAGTTTCAAGATTTCATGCTAAAAGTATTGGAATTGGGCCTATGGGGTCACTGCCCTTTCAGCATGGGCAAGATAAGGAGATCCGGGTTAAAAAATAGACACACAAACAAGCAAATAAGAACGAAATGAAGCAAATAGCATGAGCAAATCTATAGTCAAGAGTATATTGGGGAAAACGTAAAGGCCAATGAAATATTATATAACTTTGGCATCATTCAAGGACTAGTGTAGTTAGAAATCCTATTTACTAAAATCATCAAAAATATTTCAGAATTAATCAAACTAAAAAGGCGTATCGTTTCTATAAAGACAACCCAAAACTGAAAATGATGGAAATAAAGACAGGGCAGTCAATGTTTAAAGACTGGTCAGATAAATGGCAAAAACAACATTACTCCAAAATTATTCTACATGTCTAATATGATATCAATCAAATTACCATAGAACTGGATACAATTATAATGAAATTCAAGTAGAAAAATAAATAGATAAGAATAACAAGGGATCTACTAGGCGCAGGGAGAAGGAAAAAATTAGGAAAACTGATAAGGCATGCTGGCCTTTATAATCTATTAAATATATAATCTATTATCTAACTTCTAAATATAAATCCATATTTATATAAAAATCTATATAAAATATAAATATGAATCTATTATCTAATATCTAAATATAAATCTATTAAAATCAGTGTTAAAATTATTTGGAACAAGGATCAATGAAATGGAATGGAGATATTTCAGACACCCAACCAAATATATATGAAGAATTAATATCTGATAAACTTATAAAAATAAGAACTGGGGAAAGGATTCAATATTTAACAAACAGATTGGGAAAATTAGTTGGCACTTGGGTAGGAAATGGATTTCTACCCACATCTCACACCATATACCTCAATGAATTCCAAATGGATGATTTAAACATTAAAAAAATACTAAAGGTAGAAGAAAATGGAATAATGTATTTATCTCAGTTGTGATAGGGAGATGACTTCTTTTTCAACTAATTGAAGGAATTACTAGAGAGAAGATAGAAATGCTTGATTGTACTAAAATTTTGAAAAAAACTATAGCATAATGATGCATTTTACAGATGAATAATCATCATCAGGTTGGCTTCAGGGCATTTAATTTTTTGAGCACAACCCTTCTTGAAGACCAACTGCTAAATCAAAGAAGGGTTGGGAGAACCACATCAACGAAATCACTGTCCTTTGTATTGTAAATGTAATCCATGGCCCACAGCAATCTCAGGACTCCATCGGGGCTCACATAGACCCTAAACATGGAAGCTGACCCTAAGACAGTCATCTTATCTCTTCAGCTAATTGCCTGCACCTGGAATTACTCAAAGAAAGTTTCCTTTCTCTAAAGTTGCCTAGTTCCCATAAAGGTACTCAAGGTGGCAAATGCAAATGGGGTATAGGGCAGCCTTAATTTCAATATATTGAAAATGTATAAAATATAAAGGATGCTCAAGATCTCATAAACATATACAGATAATGTCAAAACACACTTAAATAATCTATTAGTTCTCCTTGGAAGAGAGCTTACTGAAAGATGCTACTTGAACAAGCCTTTGGCTTTCTTTTGAGTTACTTTTTTATAGAGTCCTATATTCTTCCCAAGACTTGTAGTACCACACTGTGGTTTAGACTCCTCCCTAGGAAGGCAACTGTGCATGGGCACAGGTTTCTTCCTCCCACAACCATCATGAATGTAATAGTCTGCTGTGTGCTAGTCTGTCATCTTGAAGAGATGGAGATAGAGATGCAGAGAAAGACAGCGACCTAGAGAGACAGTTGTTGTTTATCCTTCCTTCTGGAGAAGGACCAGTACATCAGGAGAGTGATGTCTTGACTTGCAAGTGTATTGGATTTAAGTGAGGCAGGGCTATGCAAAGTCATCAGCCTCACTCTCTCCTGCAGAGTCATCAGAGTCTAGTGGGAAAACATAAGTCAAGATAACTGGCAATGGCCCAGGATGCAGGGAGACCTTGGACTTTTAAAGCTAAGGTCTTTCCCAGGTCTCAGTTTGTCTGAGGCAATGCCCATCCAGTAATTAAAGGCTAGGTAAGAAATGAGACAAAAGATGTCCTAGTTTGCCTTCACAGAAAAATCAATCTGGGAGAGGAAGACCCTCAGAGTTTCTGTTCAGAACAGAAAACAATTTCTATTTATACTCACTCGGAGTCATCAAAACCCAGACAATGAACAAGAGAGGCTTGGTCTGGGAATCTATTATTGGTGAGTCAACAAAAGCCAGAGTGATTTGGGTTTGAAGGAATAGTCAAGTAGCTCCATTTGAATCACAATGAACGTTCTCCAAGCCTGTTTCTTTCGAGCTATATTTCAAGAAATCATAAATGAAAACTACATGAGAAAGAGTTCATTATTTCAGATTTTGGGGAGGAGAATAAATAATAAATAATTAGAAATAAATATAATCCACAAACCCCAAAATACCTTGTAAAGTATAAGCAATCAAAACTTATATTCCATGGGACAGGGTATGGCTTCCCATGTGGAGAGAAGGAGGAGAAGCAGAGGAAGAGGAAGAAGAAGAAAAGGGAGAGGAGGAGGAGTATTGCCCAACTCAAACTGGCCAGCTGAACAGATTCAGTTACAAAGACACTGAAATAAAGACAGAAGGAGAGAAAGAGAGAGAGAGAGAGAGAGAGAGAGAGAGAGAGAGAGAGAGAGAGAAACAGACAGAAAAGAAAAAGGAGAAAGAAAGGAGAAAAAGACTAAAAAGAGAGTGACAGAAAGAGTTTTTATAGGCTATAGAGCAGGGCAGATTTTCTGGCAAGGTTCCATTCAGAGTCCCAATCAGCAAATTATCTTAGAAGCAGCCCCAATCCCAGGAGTCATCTTCTTGTCTACTCCCTGTTTCCGTACTGCCGATAAACACACTCATATCTTCCTCACTTCAAAAACACTGTTGCTTGATCCATCCAGTTCCACCAGCTCTCATCTCATATCTTTCCTCTATTTTGTGGCTAAACTCCTTAACAAGGCTATCTGCAAGAGATGCCTCCACTCCCTTTCCCCTCTCTCCACAGGCTGACTTCTGACTTCATCATTCTGTTAAAACTGCTATCTTCAAAACTACCAATGATTTCTTAATTGCCAAGTACAATGGCCTTTTCTCCATCCTCATTCTTCTTGACCACCACTTTGACCACTGTTTATCACTCCCTTATCTTGCACAATCTCTTCTCCCTAGTTTTCTGTAACACTGCTCTTTCCTGACTGTCTTCCTCAGTCTCCTTTGTTGGATCTATATCTAGGTCATACAAAAGGATTCACAGGTAACAACCTGTGAGCATCCCACAGGACTCTATCCTGGACCCTCCTCTCTTTTCTTCTTCTCCCTGTTTCTTTTGGAGATCTCATCCTCTCCCATGGATTCAGTTATCATCTTTATTCTGAGGACTTTGAGATCTACATATCTAGCCCTAACCTTCATTCTCACATCTTCTCCTACCTCTTAGACTTCTCAGTCCAAAAGCAAACTCATTAACTTTCTTTTCATTCTCTACCTGCTTCTAAAATTCCCTCTTACTGCTGAGAGTACCGCCATCAAGATTAACAGCTAGGTTGTGAATCTGGATGTTATCTTTGATTCCATACGCTACCCATATTCAATCTATTGCCAACTCCCGTAGATTTTACCTTTGCAACATTCCTTGGATGTACTCCCTTCACTTCTCAGGTACTGCCACACCTGAGGAGAAGGAAGTGAGGTTGATGACCATGCACAGCTCCCCCTCCCCTCCTCTCCCCTCCTCTGCTCTCTTCTTTCTTTCTCTCCTCTCCTCTCATCTACCCTCTTCTCCCCTCCATTCCCCTCCCCTTCCCTTCTCTCCTCTGGAGTTCTAGCCAGGAGAAGGTACACTCCATGACCAACAGCTAACTTTTCTTTCCTTTGGTTTTGCTGGCTACATTTCTTGCTCAAACATCAAGCCTGGAAGCCAATTCACTCTGGAACTCACAGACTAGACAAAAAATCCCCACCCACCTAACACAGAGTGAATATAATAACTAAATCGTAATTGTTTCTCTTTGACCCAGGAACACTGAGGGTCTTCCTCTCCCAGTTTGGTTTTATTTTTTATTAATGGGGTCATCCCATTTAAAGAAAACCTATTTTAAAGAAACCTATTCATGGAATGGGTGTATCTCACTCAGAGTGAGAATATGCTAAGACCTTAGGCTGAAAGGGTCTCCCATTGCATCCTGGGCCATCGTCAGTCATCCTGATGAATATCAGCCCACTGGACCCAGATGGATCAGGAGAAGAAAGTGAGGTTGGTGACCTGCACAGCCCTCTCTCCCTCATATCAAAATCAACTGCAAGTCATGTCATCATCTGGATGTCATGGTCCTCTTCAAGAATGAAGGACAGACACAACTGCCACCCCCTGGCACAGTCTCTCCTCACCTCAGGTCTGGATTATTGCTACACCTTGATGGTTGGTCCCCCTGTCTCAAGTCTTCCCGCTCCAGCCATTAAAAGTGATTTTCCAAAAATACAGGGTCAACTATATTTTTGTGGTTGTTCAGTTATTTTTAGCTGTGTTTGACTCTCCGTGACCCCATTTGGGGATTTCTTGACAGGGATACCGGATTGGTTTGGCATTTCCTTCTCCAGCTCATTATACAGATGGGGAAACTGAGGCAAACAGGGTTAAGTGACATACACAGCTAGTAAGTGTCTAAGGCCAGATTCGATCTCATGAAGATGAATCTTCCTGACTCCAGGGTTAGTGCTTTATCCACTGAACCACCAAGCTGCCCCACTGTGTTACCCTCCCATTCAATAAACTTCACTGGCTCCCAATTACTTCCAGGATCATATATAAAGCCTTCTATTTGGAGTTCAAAGTCCTTCATCACTTAGCCCCCCTCTTCCTTTTCCAGGTTTCTTAGATCTTATTCTTCTCCCCCTTTGCTCCTCAACTTTGCAATCCAGCAAGGCAGGTTTCCTTGCTATTCCTTGAACAAGACACTCCATCTCCTGACTCCAGACATTTTCACCAACTGTCCCTTGTCCCTGGGATGCTCTCTCTCTTCATCCCTCCCTCTTGACTTCCTTGTCTTCTTTTAGGTCCCAACTAAAATCCTGTCTTCTCCAGGAAGCTTTCCCTACCCCCTCTTCATTACAGTGCCTTCTTCCTGTAATCTCCTTTGTCTTATCTGATCTTGTATGTACATGGTTGTTTACATGTTGTAGTAGTAGTAGGAGCAGTTGCTGTGTCTGTCCTTCATTCTCAAAGAGGACCATGACATCCAGATGATGACATGACTTGCAATTGACTTTGATTTGAGTGTGGGAGGACCATGCAAGGTCACCAACCTCTCTTTCTTCTCCTAGGCCCTGGGGATACAAACGCAGTTGTAGCGTAGTCAACATTGACTCCCTCATTAGAGGGCTGGAACTGTCTTTGTATCCCCAGTGCTTAGCTCAGTGCTTGGCATACCATAGGTGTATAATAATGTTTGCTGACTGACTGTCTCTAAGCAGACCAACAATGGATGTGCCCATCTCCATGTAGAGATGTCCTTCAAGCAAAGACCCACATCCTGGAGTATCATCAAATTGGTCAGACGGAAGCAAATAACTCCCTTAATAGAACATAAGTTCCTTGAGGACTGGGACTGTTTTTTAAAGTTGTTTTTTTTCCATCCCCAGCATCTAGCCTAGTACCCTGTACATGGGAGATGCTTAATTGAGCTGAAACTATAACCCAATCCAAAACATTCCTATCCAACCAACACTTATTAAACACCTGGATATGTATAGTGGACAGAGGGTCAGATCTGGAGTTAAGAAAAGCTGAGTTTGAGCATATTATCCATGTGACCTTGGGCAAATTACTTCATCTTTCAGTTTCCCTAGGCAAATTCTCGAATCTATCATCTACAAATGAGTTTTGCTGATCTGTGTCAGTGGACAGAATCTCCACACTGATGAAATCTTCAGTCTGGACTGAAAAAAGGGAAAGAGGCACTAGATACAAGCAAAAAAAGTGAAAAACAGTCTCTGTTCTCAAGCAGCTTATATTCTATTGGATCCTAAATTCAATGCTCTTTCTGTAACATTAAAATCACCTATTTATCGATCAACAAATATTTGGTAAGAATCTACTCTTGCCAGACACTGTTCTAGGAACTAAGGAGACAAGGGCAAAGAATAAAACAATCTCTACCCACAATGAACTACCATTCTAATGGGGACACCATGAGTACATGTGAAAAGATATACCCATAAATATGAAGTGAATAAATACAACTATATGCAAAGTGGCTAAACACAAGGAAGTTTGGAAAAGAAGGTATCAGCAGTTGTGGGGATCAGGAACGGCTCATGTTAAAGATGATACTGGATCTGTGCCTTAAAGGAAGAGAAAAGGAAGGAGAAAAAGCATTTCAGGAGTGGAGGATGATCGGGGCAAAAGTAAGGAGGTAGGAGATAGTAAGAGGTACCAAAGTCAGGATATCAAAAAACCCTGATCATATGTGAAAAACAAAGAGAAGTCCAGTTTGTTTGGATGCCAGAGATTAGGAGGAAGAGTAGTGTCCAGGGAGGCAGGAAAGGTAGATCAGGGTTAAACTGTGTCGGGCTTTAAAAGCCTAAACAGAGGAGTTTGGATTTTATTCTATAGAAATCCAGACCCAGTGCCCTAATACAATGGTAGGAGAAAAAGATTACTTGGAGAGAGAAGAGAGAGTAAGGGAAGGTTTCTCAGTAGAATGTAACAGGGCTGGAATTTTTTTTTTGTCATTGTATTACCAGCATATAGCACAGTGCCTTGCACATTGGAAATATCTAATAAATAAATGCTGTTTGGATCAAATGAAGTAGAATGGATTCGAAGGGAGAGACTGAGTCTATCTTCCCCAGAGGGTCAGATTCCCACAGGCATTGATAATTAGATGATATTCTCATAGAATCTATTCTCATTTCCCAGACACCAATGTCCTGTGACAGGATCAGTTCTCTCTGACTTTAGATTTGGAGTCAAAGGACCTGGGTTCAGATACTGACTTTGGCACTACCTGGGTGACCTTGGGCAAAATCACTTAACTTTTCTGAGTTGCCATTTGTCATCTACAAATTAACTACATAATTTTTTAAACTATGATCCTATGACTTGGATATTGGAGCAGGAAGGGAGGTTGAGAGAGGAAGTTAAGCCTCTTGTTGAAAAGTGAATTGAAAAACAAACCAAAAACAAAAAAAGAAAAGAAACAGCTATCCACTGTTGCCACATGGCATAGGTGTCAATCGATCCGTTTCAAAAGAAGCTCAGAAGGGAAAAGGACCTCTCTGAGCTCAGAAAGATAAGCTACAGAAACCGCATTAGCAATAACCTGATGTTCTCAGACAGACTGTCCAGATAGCCATAAAGTAAATAACAGGAAGGGGGTGAATTAAGGGCCAATAATTCTGTCAAGAACTTGGGAGTGTGTCGTAAACCAGAAAGCAACTTGAGTGGTCTGAGTAACTGCAGGAACCTTGGGAAGGAATTACAGCCTGAGCTGGTCTGCTTTGGGTGAATCTTATCTCTACAGACTCCTGACTTCCTCCCCTCTCTATTTAACTTCTAATGTAGCTAGACCTTCCCTGCTACAAAAGGATATCCAATGTACCTCTAAAGAATTTAGTCATTGACCAAGCAGCTATTAAATGCGTAATATATACAAGACCTTATGTTTGCGGAGTTTAAGTGTACCGGTGTTATTATGCCTATTTTGGAGCTGGGCATACCGAGGTGAAAAATAACAATAGTTGCTGCTCTCAGGGAGCTTACGTTTGAGAAAGAGAGAGAGAGAGAGAGAGACAGACAGACAGAGAGAAAGAGAGAGAGACAAAGACAGAGACAGACAGAGAGAAGAGAGACAGAGAGAGACAGACAGACAGACAGAGACAGAGACAGAGAGAGGGGAGAGAGAGAGAGAGAGAGACAGACAGACAGAGAGAGAGAGAGAGAGAGAGACATCCACAAATAAGAATAATACAAAGAAGAATGCGATAGACACAAAAGAGAAATCCAGATCCAGTGCCCTAATACAATGGTAGGAGAAAAAGATTACTTGGAGAGAGAAGAGAGAGTAAGAGAAGGTTTCTCAGTAGAATGTAACAGGGCTGGAGTTTTGGGGGTTTTTTTGCCATTGAATTACCGGCATATAGCACAGTGCCTTGCACATTGGAAAGATCTAATAAATAAATGCTGTTTGGATCAAATGAGATAAAATAATAACAGTTCAGGACTCAGAGAATGGTGTTGCTCTCAATAGTAATAGGGGAGTTTGGACATGGGGAGGGTATAGGAGGAAAGAATGAGTTCCATTTTGGACATATTGAGTTTCAAATGTTCTACAGGATACCCAGTTAGAGATGTCTGAAAGGCAAGATTAGAAGTCATCAGAGAGGTTAGGACAGGATAGGAAGACTTAAGAATCACTAGCAGGAAGTAATTCAATCACAGGAGCTTGGGGTAGACACCTCTCTAACTCACCAATGGGTTTGAGAACCCTTGGTTACCCTCAACCTGGTTTGGCCCATCTGCCGAAACGGTTTACTGGGGTATGGCTGCTGCACATGCTGCAGCTTCTTGAAGCCACAGGTGAGAATTAGGGGGAACAAGTGGACACCAGAGGTTGAAGGCTTGGCAGCCATCACACCAAAGGTACTGGTACTGGTACTGATACTGGTCCTCCCTCTACACACCCTGTGGAAGATGAGATGTTACCAAGGATTTGAAAGAAGTCAGGGGAGCCAGGAGGCAAAGAGGAAAAGGGAAAACACTCCATATAAAACATTTAAATAAATAAATAGTTATGACATATTTTAAACAGAAAGATATCACTAAAGGTGTCAGAAAGGGCTTCCTGTATCAAGAAGTGACCCCTTGAAGGCAGTTGAGGTTTGGGAGGTGGAGAGTAGCCTATGAAATGGCATGGAGATGGGAAATGGGGTGCTGTGTACCAGGAATTGCATGTAGGACAATTGGATTGAACTATAGAATGCCTGAAGGGGAGAAACATAATTTTTTTTAATGAAAAAAAGGGAAAGGTCATAAGAAGCCAGATTGTGGAGAATTTTAAATGTCAATGTGAAGACTTTATTGAAGATAAATCAGAAATGAAAATAAAATTGCTCTGAAATGATGATGTAAAATTATGAGTCTATAATTCTTCATATCATACACAATTTTATAAAATGTGTTAGGTGGAGAGGGTGCTGATTGTCAGCTATTCCCTGATTAATTATGAACTCCCAAATCACTTTCAGAGATTGTAGGATGTGAGGGACAGGCAACAGAGATAATGAATGTGAGTTGGCATCAGGGGAGTGTTGATGAATATTTAATACCCAGATTTCCAAAAAAAAAAAAAAATACAACAAACCATAAATCAAGCCCTGATTGATAGCATTCGTTGATTTCTGTAAGTGCTTACATTGACAAGTTAACAATCACCTGTTGAGCCAGTATGAGCTGGCTCTAGGTTGGAATGATGTTTGCAGCCATGTTGTCAAATGCTTTCAGCAAGGATGAATCAAGGTCCACTACTGTACTAATGATAAGTTCTTCAATTTGAAAAGGCTACAAGCCAAGACCAAAGTGGAGGGAGTGTTGGTGCATAATTTTCTGTTTGCAGATGATTATGCACTCAATGCAGCCTCTGAAGCTGAGATGCAACAAAGTATGGATCAATTCTCTGCTGCTTGTGATAATTTTGGCCTAATAATTAATACCAAGAAAACACAGGTGCTCCATCAGCCACCACCACACCATCCATACGTGGAACTATCAGTTACAACAAATGGAGAAGTGTTCACTTACATGGTAGTATACTTTCCAGGGATGTACACATTGACAATGAAGTTGATGCATGCATTGCCAGAGCTAGCTCAGTGCTTGGGAGGCTCTAAAGAAAAGTTTGGGAGAAAAGAGGTTTAGACTGACTGTCAGGAAACTGAATCGCTTCCATTTGAACTGTCTCAGGAAGATTCTGAAGATCACCTGGCAGGATAAGATACAGGACACTGAGGTCGTTGCTTGAACTAAACTGCCAAGCATTCAGACTATGCTTCAGGGAGCACAACTCAGATGGGCAGGCCACATTGTTCAAATGCAAAATGTATGCTTACCATAGAGACTATTTTATGGAGAACGCACATGGAGCAGGTGTTCACATGGTGGTCAGAAGAAGCGATACAAGGACACTTTCAAGGTCTCTCTCAAGAACTTTGGATTTGATTGTGGGACATGGGAGACACTGGCATAGGACTGCGCAGCACGGCGTGCCCACATCAGAAAAGGTGACATGCTCTTTGAGCAAAGCAGAATTGAGACAGCACAAAGAAAATGCAGGATGTGCAAATTTGGAGTATTCACCCCAAATGTTCATACAGACTCTATGGGCCCAATCTGTGGTAGAGCATTCCGAGTTCATACTGGTCTGATCGGTCACAGTCAGACACATGGAAACTTGGTTTTATCATCGTGATGTCATTTTGGTCCTCTTCAAGAACGAAGGACAATAGTGCCTTAGACAACTGAGGAACCACAGACATAACCAGGTGAGCTTTATTCGACAACCACTCTGATTATCCTGATCAGGTGAGGCCTAAAACAGGATGCCTTACACTCACCAAAGATCCTGTGAGGAATCCTAAAGTTCCAATGACGTCCACCGTCAGATAATGAATTGACATTTCCTAGCCATGAAAAAATATGGCCTGCAGGATATCTGAGCTATGGTTAATGAGACTCAAATGGTCTTGCATGATGGAAGAGACAGTATTACCATCTTTCCTGTGCCTAAGGGCAATACTGTCCCAACTTCTTAAATGTAGCTCTCCCTCTGGGCTCCATGGACCAACTTACACTATTCTGGCAATTTAGGTTCTTTGGATTACTAAACTGGTAGATAAGGGGAATGTTAAAGATAGAGATTACTTACGTTTTAGCCAAGTATTTGATAAAGTATGAAATGATGTGGGCTAGAGTAGTGGTCTCTAAAGTTTGGGCCATGACCTCAGGCTAATGTTTGACCCCATGGGGGATGTGATCGTTCAATGAGAGGGTGAAAAAATGATTTGAATGTTGAGGGTGCCACCATCTTCCCAGTGTCTCAGACTCATAGGTATCATCTTTAACTCTTCACTGTCTTTCACTCGCCAATCTTGCCAAAGCCCACTGATTTCACGTTTATAACATCTCTCAAATACACCCTCTTCTCTCCCCTGACATTGCCACCCCCCTGATGCAGACCCTCATCCCCTCACACCTGGACTATTGCAATAGCTGCTGGGGGCAGGGGTGTGTCTGCCTTCCTCAAGTCTCCCCACCTCAATCCCTTCTCCACTAAGTCACTAAAGTGATTTTCTAATTGCTCAGGTCTGACCTTATCACTCTCCTATTTACATAAACTCCAATGGTTCCCTATTGCCTCTAAGATCATATATAAAAATCCTCTGTTTGCCATTCAAAGTTTTTTATAACCTGGGACCCCCACCACCTTTCTAGTCTTCAAGGGCTCTTCCATCCAGGAACACCAGGCTCCTTGATGCTCCTCAGTAGCAAGACTCATCATCTCTTCCACTCTCGGCATTTTCATTGGCTGTCCCCCATATCTCCAATTCTTTCCCTCCTCCTCTCTCTGATTTCCTTCCAGTTCCAGCTAAAAGTCCATCTTCTACAGGAAACCCTTTCCCTATCCCCTTTGATCCCAGTGCCTTCCTTCTGTTCATTATCTCCTATTTTTTGTCTAGAGCTGCTTGTATGTCATCTCCTCCATTAGAGTGTAAGCTTCTCCAAGGAGAAACCCTTGTTTGTCTCTTTTGTATCCCCAGCAATTAGCCCACTGCCTGGTACATAGTAGGTACTTAATGCGACTGACAGATCCTCCTCTTCCCCGTAGCCATTCCTGGGCTTGACTCCAACACTACTTACTAGTCTACCCCTTTCAACATCCCCTCAATACCGATTGCCTTCCCTGGGTGGAAACTGGGGAGGTAGAGGGGCTCAGGGCAGTTAGGTTACAGTTAGACATAGGCTCCAGCAATAGCCACAGAGACAAAGTTCTTCACCATCCAGTCCCCCTTATTCCCACCCCCTGCCCATGACCACAACTATTCCTATGAGACATACAACAGTGGCTACCCCAGACTCTCTCAACTCTAGGCTAGACATTCCCCAGAGTAAGGCACAGAACGTGAACTCGTTGAGACATCGACTTTTCTTTTTATCCCACTGTTTAGCTCAGTATCTGGCACATTGTCTCTTAAAAATGTACTTTAAAATGTTTGTCGATTGACACTGTGGGGCATGATAACTGTCTTTAAGTATTTGAAGAATTGTCCTGGAGAAGAGAGCTTAGAGCAGAGGTTCTTTTCTTTTTAAATTTTAAATATTTTATTTTTTCCAATTCATGTTTGAAAACTTTGAGCTCCCAGTTTTCTTCCTCCCTCCTTCCTCTCCTCCCACTTCATTGAGAAGGCAAGCAATTTGGTGTGGATTATACATATGTAAAAATAAGAGTTCATGCTAGGCTAGGGGGTGTAGGCCTTTACTCCTGGCTCGTGAGGGTGCTTGATCGCTTGAGTTATGGAGTTTTGAGATTCAATAGAGCTAAAGTTGAGGGTCCCACCACATCTAATACCAATATGGCAAGCCTCTGGAGCTGATTGTTACTACCCATGTCAAGGGAGATGAACCTGCCTTGAGCAAAAAGATGGAGCAGATGAAAACTTCCATGCCTAACAGAAGTGACTTTGTCAGATCCAATACTCAAGTCTCTTCACTCCAGTTCATTCTCCGTTAAGTCACTAAAGTGATTTCTTTGCACTTGCAGCTCAGGTGGGATAGTAAGATGAAGAAGAAAAAGAAGAACAGAAAAAAGGAGGAGAAGAAGAGGAAGAAGAAGAGGAAAGAGGAGGAGAAAAGGAAGAAGAAGAGGAAGGGGAAGGAGAAGAAGAAGAAGAATCGTCTGTGAATAGACAAGTTCTGCAGTTTTGAAAGTCTCTGGATGGATTTCAGGACCAACCTAAACTTGAATGGGAAAAATACCTCTATTTTTGATAACTGAAATTTAACATTTCCTTTCATGTGCATTTTTTAAAAAATTCTGAGAGGGGATCCATAGGCTTTACCAGACTTTATCAAAGGGGTCCACTACAAAATAATAATAATCATTTGTATAGTGTTATAAAGTTTCCAAAGTGCTTGACAAATATTATTTCATCTTCACAACAAATCTGGGAAATAGGTGCTATTATTATTCCCCATTTCACTGATGTTGAAACTGAGGCTAAGGAAAGTGAGGTGATTTCCCTAGGGTCACACACTTGCTAAGTATATAAGTGTACCTATATGTGTATACACATGTATATACACATATGTATGCATAAGTATGTGCATGTGTGTATGCATGTATATACATACACACATATATTTATATAAAATAATATAAATATATATGGCTATAGGGTTGTTTTGGAGATTTTGTATATATATGTATATATATATGTATATGTATATATATTTTGTCTTTTGATATCTTCTGATCTGTGCCTAAGATCTAAGATTTAAGTGAAGCAGAGTTGCATGAAGTTGTCAGCCTCACTGTCTCCTCCAGAGTCATCATAGTTCAGTGGCAGGACAGAGTCAAGATGGCTGGCAATGGCTCAGGATGCAGTGGATGACCTTGGCATCTTCAGTGTTTAACCACATCGCTTGCTTCATCTGCCTTCATGGCTGTTGGTACAAATTGTTCTCATCTGCCCATTCCACCAGAGGAAGTCTTCACATGCTTGGGGTAGACACCCCCCTAACTCACCAATGGGTTTGAGAACCTTTGGTTACCCTCAACCTGGTTTGGTCCATCTGCTGAAATGGTTTACTGGGGTGTGGCCACTGCACATGCTGCAGCTTCATGGAGCCACAGGTGAGAGTAGAGTAGAACAGGTGAACACCAAAGGTGGAAAGAATCCTGAAAAGGGCTCAGCAGCCATTACACCAAAGGTACTGATCCTCCCTGAACATACCCTATACCCTATATACATCTTACATATATGTATATATATATATATATATATATATATGTATGTGTGTGTATACATATATATCTATGGCTATAGGGCAGTTTTGGAGTAAGTTTTGTATATATATGCACATATATATATACATAATATATATATATGTGTGTGTGTATGTGTGTAGTTTGCAAGCATACACATAGATTCACATAGGGCTATAGGGATGTTTTGGAGCAGGCTTGGAATATATAGCTAACAGATACACATACACACATATAGCTATAGGGCTGCTTTTGGGTAGGTTTATGGTTATATAATTTCTGCTGCACTTTTAAATCTTAGAAGCAGCATGCTGTACTGGGGTGCATAGACAGAGTTAACCTTGAAGCCAGGAAGCCCTGAATTCCAATCCTGATTCTTAGAGCTCCCAGCTGTGTGACCCTGGTTAGCTCTCAATGCTTCAGGTAGCCCTCTTAAGAATATAAACTGCAGAGATGAAGCTATCCTGCCTCAGCAAAGGGAGTCTGCTATTTCAGAAGAATCCTAGATGAAGTCCTCCCCGTTCTGAATTCAATTTCAGGTGAAACACAGACAACTAAGGAGGAGTGGGAAGCACAAGGTCAATGGGGCCTCCAGGGACCTTACTGTCCTCTCAAAATTTCTCCCATTGCCCAGGATCAGGACATGTTCATATTAGGATGTGGTTACACGATCCACTTAGGTCATCTGGCTTGGGATGGCTCAGAACTTCTAGAATAACTGCATACCCAAGGACAGGAACCTATTTACAAATCCTATCGAGCACAAGTCACCATTCCTTTCCCACATGACCATCCCCCCGAATAGAAAGCACGTTGGTCCAATTCCCACACCTGTTTGTTTCAAGTCAGATTCTCGCTTCTAGCACCCAGGACAGTGCCTTACACATAGCAGGTGTCCACTAATTGTTTACTACTGATTATGATGATGGTGATGATGGCGGTGGTGGTGGTGGTGGATAGAAACAGGAGTGGGTCTAGAAGACTGAAGACGGAGCAATGTGGTCTCCATTTTCAAAAAAGTAGGGGAAAGGAAAGGTGGCTTCTGGAAGTGACAGACTGGTAAGTTTGACATCTGTGCCCGGAAAAATCATGAAAGGAATATTAAATAGAACTTTAAAAAGAGTTCAGAGTCTGTAGGAGCAGAACAGATTGACTTAGGATAACCATGCCAAATTTCCTTGGTTGAGAGGGTTAATAAAATGGGTAGAAAAGAGCCATGGACTTAATGTACCTTCAAGGTATCTTTTGACAAGGCATTGCCAAAAGTCTTTCATGATGCTCTTTGGGACTATCATGCAGAACTATGCGCTATTGTTCACATTATTCTAAGTGGACAGGATATCTAAGTAAATGATAGTTGGTTACATCTCCATGGACTCAAAGTGCATTGATTAATGGATTGATTTAAACCTACTTGGTCCACTCCACTTTCTGCAATTTTATCTCATATTATTCCCCTTCATAGAGAGGCAGCAATAGTAGAGTGGACAGAGAATTGAATTAGGAGTCATGAAGACTTGGGTTCAAGCCCTGCCTCAGTTTATTACTACCTTCGTTATAACCTCGGGGAAACCATTTAACCTCAGTTTCCTCATCTGTAAAATGTGGGGACTGAATTTGATGACCTCCGAGGTCCCTTCCAGTGCTGAACTGGAGGACTGGCTGGCCACCCCCTGAATTACACATTCTATCTTTTATCTCTTAGAATTATGATCACAGATCTAGACCCAAAAGGAATCCAGGTTAATCATTTGGTTCAACCTAACCTTATTTTATGGGAAACTGAGGCCCAAAGATTTTAAGTAAACATTCCTAGAATTGCATAGGTTATATAGTAAGGAGTAGAACTGGCATTCTTGAACCCACGTCATGTAGAGGCCAAATTCAGTGCTCTTTTCACTAGAATTCTGCTCCCATATTTGCTTCAAGGCTTTGCTCAAGTGCTGTCTTCTTCACAAAGCCTCTTCTTTTCCCTCCTGCTGTCAAGATCTTTCTCCTCAAATTTCCTTGTATTTACTTTGTTGATCTGTGGTACACTCCTTGGGAGAGTGTAAGTTTCTTGAGGTCAGAGCATGTTTCATTAATGTCTTTTATGTTTAGTGTCTAGCAGAGTAGGCAGTTAATACAGGCAATTGAATTATTTTGAAAGACTAGACAACATGCTTATCAATTCTGCTCAGTTAACGTATCATGAGGCAGAACTGAGATTCAAGAGGAGCTAAACAAATTTGAATAAATATAAAAGGTTCAGCATCTTGCCCAGACGTTGCCTGGCTATACCATGATGAGCTTGCCACCCACAGGACTTACCTTACAGGGGCTACTGCAAGGATTAAATGAGATCACATATGGAAAAAGGTTTAGGGAGCCCTAAAGTGCTATGTAGGTCAGTTGTGACTGTGGTACCTGCGCTAGCGCTGGTGGGGATTCAAAGTTTAATTAAAACATGAAGCTCTTGCCTTCAATAATAATAATGATATAAGATAGATTCATAAGACAAATGGATTAGGACTGAAGAACAAAGTGGTATGTAAGGTTTCAGGAGGAATGTTTTGATTGTTTGGGGGCATCAGGAAGATTTCCTGGAGAAGGTAGCATTTGACTTTGACTTTGAAGGGTGGTAGGAGTGAGAGAGACAGACAGACAGAGAGAGGGAGGGAGAAACAGAGACAGAGACAGAAAAACAGCAAGATGGGGAAAGAGACGGAGAAAGAGAGGAGAGGGAAAGAGGAAAAAGAGGAAGAAAAAAGAGGAGGGTGAGAAAGGGAGGAAAAGAGAGGGCAAGAAGAGAGAAAGAGGACAGAGAAAAAGGAAGGCATAGAAGTGTGAGAGCACACTTGAGGTGTGGAGCTTTCTAGCTGGCTGGAATGTAGCACTCAAGGCAGAGAATAACATGAGACCAGTATAAGGAAGAATGAGAGGCAGCAAGTTGTCATGAAGTGACAAATCTTGTCAACAAGGCCTGAGTTTGAATCCTGCCTCAGATGCCTGCTATAATTTGTGTGACCCTGAGCTCTCAGTTTCCTAATCTGTCAAATAGGGAAAGTAATTCCTTGCTATGGTGAGGAGGGCCAAACGAGCTGATATAAAGCACTTGGCAAACCTTAAAGCATGATACACATGTTGTGAGCTACTACATGAAGGCTGGTGGTGAGGGGAGGGGCACAGTAATCATATTTTTCTAGGATTCAGGCCATCCACAGGCTTCACCAGACTTCCTGCTCCAAGTGACAATGTCACAAACAGCATGAAACCCCCAGTATTATGGGGTGGTTCCAGATTACAAAGGGCATCCAAATCCTGCCCCTTCCAGCCTTCATGACCTTGGGCAAGTCTGCCTATGTGTTGCTGCATAAATTACTCTTGCCTTGCTTCTTCATTCTACATTACTTAACCCATGCTTTCCCATATTTCTCTGAATTCCTTCCTGGTGTGTAGTTTCCTCTTCAGAGGCCCCTGAGATCCTTTCTACCTCTAACTCTGTGACCCCTAGATTAGCATGGTTCTTGTATGTAAAACCCTGAGCAGGGCACTGAGCTCCCTTATCTATAAAATGCTTAGATTTCTATGGTCTCCTTTTCCCTCTATGTTTATGATACTTTGAGCCTAAGAGCCAACAAATGCCATATAAAAGAGGTTCAAATTTATGCAAAGGACCAAAGGGAACCACTGAAGATTTCTGAGCAGAAAAGCAAGACCAGATAGAACTATGCAGAAAGGTGAATCTGACAAAATTCCAAACTCCAACTTTCCTCACTGGCCAAGGCAATACTCACTGAGAGGAGGTTCAGCAGATTGAATTGCTCCTTTTAACAACTCTGAATCACTTCCTTTCTCAAGAAATTTCAGTAATTCCCCAGTTCTATTTTGAGGTTGCAACTCTGAATCCCATCTTTAAACCAAATGATAAAAAATCTAGAGAGAACAAAAATGCTCTTTGGGCAGTTTGTTGATCTCATTTGTTTTGTCTCTCCCCAGGAACACAGGAGCACATGCTGTAGACTGCATTAGCACATCAATAGCCATGCCTCTGAGATACTGACCCTGTGACCCCCTTGTCTCCTAACATCCAGAAGATTTTTCTTTTGGACTGATGTATGGCAGTACGGTTGGCCACTCAGCGCACCACTTTCACTATAAATTAATAATACATCACTATTTATAAGAACATCTATTATTCAGTGGTAACTGTACTTGCACTGGCTAGACCACAGGTTTGTCGTGGGCACTAGCCAAGGAAGATAATAACTTGAGCAGGCAGTCTGGTGGGGAAGAATGGGACCGAGATGTAGAAAAAAATTGTCATCATTTGAGGGTTTTTCTTCTTTTGTTTACACTAGGTGGTGTACCTGCTGGTGATCTGGGGGTGTTGTTGAGCAGATATAGCCAATTTCTGGCAAAGACTTCATTATAGTAGAGAATCTAGATATTTCAGATATTAAGCTTCTCCCAGATGGTCCCCTGGCAGGACACCTACAAGTTCATTGCCAAGTTTGCACTCAAAACTTTCCTGGCTCAGTAGTGTTAGAAGTGAGACTGTTTAACAAGCCCCCAATAGTGAGAAACATGCTCACCTTACACTAAGAACAATACCTGTTGTGAAATCAGGAAAGCTTTTATTAATCTTTACATCCATTCCTCCTGAATGGATGGGTAGCTTCCCCAGTAAGGTTACAAGAAGACTCAACACGTGCACGAAGATGGGGCTTCTCGTACTGTTTTCTGAACTTTGGATCTCCCTTGATACCCTAGCCATGTGCCTCCATGTTCTCCTCTCTGATAGGCCCTTCCTCACACAGCTCCTTGGGCCTGCATTAGTTTCTGACCTCTAACCTGGCCATGCTAGGTCACAATCCTTATCACCTAAGAATGTGGACAACAGAACTTTCTTACTTCCCACAGTAGGAACTGAAGGAACTTGTATTTCACAGGCATCACCTTGTCTTTGAGACGCTGATGTCACCTGTATGCAGTTCCATAATTAGAAATGTTAACATCAATCAGTTGATTGATTCATTTACTTCATTGCTGTCCTTGCCTAAAGGGTTTTCCTGGTTTTGCTCCCTTCACTCTCCATCAGTTCATGAGTCTTTCCAAGCTTCTCTGAATTCCTCAGGTTCCATGCTGTAGCAATACTGTATTATATCTTCAAGCTATGATTTCTTCAGCCATTCCTGAATTTCAACTTTTCACCATCTTCTATTAACGAATCCTTTCCCCCCTCTCTTCTCTTGCCAAACCCCAGACTTAGATTATTCCCATCATCCACCTCTTCTGCTCCTACTTAGGGGTTGCTGAATGAAGTTGTTGGAAATTCTACAACTGTGCTAACTGATTACTGCAGTAACGGAAGCTTTTTATTCCTTTCTAATTGATAACCTGCTTTACTTTCCACAGAAACTATTTGGAAACTAATCTCCCCTCCTCATACCTCCTCCTCCTTCTCCTTTGGCCTAGAAACTTGCCTCTTACTTGGTCTAAAAAAAAAAATTAAGACTATTCAACACAAGTAGCCTCTTCTCTCATTCTCTTCACTTCAAAACCTAGGACATCGTCTTCCATTCTCTCATTTAGCCCAGTCTTTAACAGAGATAGTCCTCCTTACCAAGGCCAACCTACCCAGTGTGCACTTGATCCATCTCCCTGGAGTATTCTCCAGCAGATTGCATTTTTTAAAATTATTTTGTTCTGAGTGTTCTACAATCACTTCCATATAACTTAGATTTTTTTTTTCTCTCTCCCTCTCCTTCCCCCCTCCCTCCCTCCTTGAGATGCCATACAATTTTCTATAGGTTCTACACACACATTCCTATTAAACACATTTTCACCTTAGTCATGTTGCACAGAAGAATTAAAATGAATGGGAGAAAATCATAAAACAAACCAAAACGTAATCCAAAAGAAAATGATCTGCTGCATTCTGGCAGATTGCATTTTTAATCACTCCTCTCTGGAAACTTAGAGCTCCTCCCCTATCAAATAGATCCTTCCCTACTACACTCATTCACATGTTTCCCCCATTCTTAAAAAAAGACAAACCCCAAACCCCATCCCTTTCTCAGTCAAATTCCTTGATTTGTCTTTACTTGCTGCCTCTACTTCTATTCTTATGCACTTCTCACCTCTTTGAACTTAGCTTTCATTCCACTACTCTCTCTAAAGTTACCATGATCTAACCTCCCCGCCTTCTCAATCTATCTGCCATATTTAATGCTGTTATCAGGGATCTGCTGCACACAAGGGGGTTGGACTTGACAAGAAAAGCCATATCTTCATCAGAGACTAAAGGAGGAGAGAATAGGGGATGAAGAGAGCAGGGAAAGAGAGGAAGCTCAGGGAACTCCTCTGTTTTCTCAGGCTTGAGGAGAAAGGATTTGGAACAGGGAGCAGGGCACAGGGGGTGAACTAGGAAAAAGTGAAAGAGTTGCCTTTTGCCAGTGAGAGACCAGTTAGATTACACAATATAAATTTGTAATGGGCCCAGGAGGCAATCAAAATCCCACTGTGTGTTCTCCTTCATTCAGCACAGATGGTACAGGAAGAGACCACTGAGTTTCCCTGATGATCCTTCCTATCTCTGTTGTTTTACATCCTAAGCTTTTCCAGCACTGACATTTTTAAGGCCTGTCCCAGCTCCAATATTCTCTATTCTGTTTCCTTTGCAGTCATTCCACATCCCACCCCTCTATGTCTCTTGAAGCCTGGTAAGTGCACTCCCAGGGCTCCATCCTAGGGTACTCTAATCTTTTGTTTCTATATTTTATCTCAGCTTTCTCAAGAACTCCCACGGATCCCACCATTCTCTTTATGCAGATAATTCCCAGATCCAAATGGCCAGCCCCCACCTCTCTCCTGAGTTCCAGTTCTGTATTTCCAACTGCCTGATCTCCTGGATGTATCTCAAACTCAACACATCTAAAATAGATTTCATTATCTTCCCCCCAAACCCACCCACAGACAGCTAGGTTGCCCAGTGGATAGAGTACCAGGCTTGGAGTCAGGAAGACTCATCTTCCTGAGTTCAAATCTAGCCTCAGACACTTCTTAGCTGGGTGACCCTAAGCAAGTCAGTTCGCCCTCTTTGCCTCAGCTTTCTCATCTATAAAATGAGCTGGAGAAGGAAATGGCAAACCACTCCCGTATTTTTGCCCAGAAAATCCCAAATGGGGTCACAGTCAGACGCTCATCCTATTAACTTCTTTATTTTCTTAGAAGGAATCTATTCTTTCAATTACTCAGGCTAACCACCTAGGAAACATCCTCAACTCTGCACTCTCCCTCACCCCCACATATCTATTGGGTTGCCAACTCTGGTCAATTCTACCTCCTCAATATCTCTTGCTACTCAAGCACTCATCATTCTAGTTGAAGTTCATCACCTCTCCCCTGGAGTATGTGAGTACTGCACCCTCACCACACATCTCTCCATTTTCCAATCCATCCTTTTCACAACTGCCAAACTGATATCAGCCCTACAACACAGGGCTGATTTTCTCACCTTCCTAGTGAGGTGGAGGAGCAGTAGTCGTGGGGGGCGCTGAGAGGGGAGCGGGGACGGAGGGTGCGGAGCTCTATCTTTTCTAAGATGAAACATAAAGTCCAATGTTTGGAATTTAAAGCCCGTCATAACCTGGTTCCAGTCTTTCTCCATGATGATTTCGCCTTACTCCCGGTCCCTTATTTCTAAGCTGTGGCCAGACTAGCCTCCCTCCTCGCTCTTCCTCTGCACAGAACATTCTTAACTCCCTGCTTTGCACAAGCTGTGTGACCTCCACACCTAGACGGCTCGTCACCTCCATCTCTAGCATCCCTGGCTCCCTACCTCCCCCAAGACGCCTTCCCTGGTTCCTCTATTTAGTACCACTCCTTCCATACAACCAAATCGCTTTCCATTTGCTGGTGTGTGACTGTTACATTTCACCTCAATACGATGGGATACAATGTAACCGCCTGGGAAGCCGGCAGGCTCGGGCGCCCTGCACGCAGATACTTAGTAACTGCATGGCCCCGCCCCCCGCGGGTCACTTCAGGCTGCCTCCGTTTCCTCCTCTCTCAAACGGAGGTGGTCATAATGAGCTCTTTGGGTGGCTGTTGAGGTCACATTTGCCAAGCTTAAAGCTATCAGTGCTAGACATCACTAGGTGACAAACGGACCTACGGCTCTAAAGTTCTAGGCTCGAGCTCCTCCCAGTGGTGACGTGCGGGGCCTCCGAGTCTGCGCAAAGGAAGCTCTCCAGTCTCGCCCTCCCCACCCCCACCCCTGAGCGTCCTCTTGGTAGCAACGAGCTCTCGAACCTTCCGGCGCGTGCGCGTGCCCGTTGCTAAGGAAGGTGGGACTAAAGGAGGCCGGAAGGCGGTGATTGCTGTCCTTCGACTTTCATCCTCCGGCAGAAGCCTGCTTCCGGTCCGTCTCTGTCCCAAGTCCCCCCGACCTCCTCCGGCTCAGACTCGGCGCCCGCTCCCCTACGCTGACAGAGCCAGCGGGGGCGGGGGGGGCTCGGGGAGCTCGGCTGGGCGGGGCCGGGCGGCCCCCCTCCGAGCAGGCCGGGGCGATGTTCCGCCCCGGGGCTGAGGAAGCGGCGGCGGCGCTGGACCGGAGCCTGCGGCGCCTCCTGCGGGCCGGGGCCGCACTCAGGTGAGGGAGGCTGGTCCCGGAGCGATGCCTGAAAGGGCGCGAGGGCGCAGCCGCGGGGAGAGGGAGAGGGGCGGGGGCGTGAGGGCGCAGAGGGGCCCAGGTCGGGGCGGGGGAGGGGCAGAGGCGGCCGGGCGCGCGGGCGCAGGGGGTGCTGGGAGCGCTGGCAGTGGGACGGGGCAGAGGGCGCTCGGCACGCGGGCGCGGGAGGGGCGGGAGTCCTGGGGGCGCTGGGAAGGGAGCGCGGCCGAGGCGGAGTTCGGAGGAGCGGAGGGGGCGGGGCCAGGAGCACGCGCTGTGGAAGAAGGGGCCGGGCGCAAGGGGCGCTGGGAGCTCTGGCTTCGCGCCCCGCCCCTAGGTTGCCTTGTTTGGTGAGGGGGCTGGCCTGGCTCTAGGAGGTGCATCGGGAAGACACGGGTCCGAATCCCTACTCTGCCAGTTGGGACATGTGTGTGACCTTGGGCAGGTCACTGGCCTTTTCCCCCAGCCAAGGGGAACTGGACTCGAGGCTTCCAGGAATGGAATTTAAAGCCCGTCATAACCAGGTTCCAGTCTTTCTCCATGGTGATTCCCCTCCCCCATTAATGAAGTAACATTTATGAAACGCTGGCGGACCCCAGGCGTGAGCATTTATGTAGCACCTACTGTACACTTGCTTTACAACTGTGATCTCATTGGACCCCCACAGCAACGCTGTGAGGTGGTGCTGTTATCCCCATTTTAGAGGCAAAGGGGTGCAGTGACCTGCCCAGGATCACAAAGCTAAGCCGTGTTAGGCTGAATTGAAACTCAGGTCTTCCCGGCTCCAGACTTGGCCATCTGTGTACAGTGTGCCCCTTTCTAATGGAGAAGACCACATGTAAATGTCCAGTTATATCCCAGAGGTATTGAGATATAGAGGAAGGGGCAGTCCTCACCTGTCAGCCAGCATGTGCTAAGCACCTGTTGTACACATGCTTCTGGAGAGAAGGGAGTACCTGGTTCAGGGGTCTCCCTGACAGGGGGAGCGCCCTCTTCCACATGGATGGGCACCTTCTCTGCAGCTGCTGGGGGACCTGCCTGTAGTCACACAGCAGGACTACTTGGACCACCCTGCACACTCAGAGGGGCTCAGTCCCAGGTGAGTGGTCAAAGGTGGCCCTTGAGGTGAGGACCAGATGGAAGGAGAGATGCCCTTGGGGGGAGGGCAGAGGTGTGACAGCCTGAAAAGTGCCCAGGAGCTCGCTCCCCTGGGGGAGGGGCTGCCTTTCCCCCCCATCAGTGTTCACTGACTGACTGATAGACAGGTGTTCCCCTTTCCCCTGGCTTTTGGTCTCCAGGACACAGCCAATGTCTGAGGCAGCTCTGCCCATGGAGCCCACCCAGGTACTCTCTCCCCCTCCCCACACAAGGTTCATCAGCTGGGGGACGTACAGCACCCTCCACTGTCCAGCCTCACCCTCTGTCCCCTAGGGAAATGCAGCAACCTCCTTTTGCTGGTCTCCCCATCTCTAGTCCCTGACTCAGGCATCTGTGGCCTCTGACCGCCATCCCCTCCTCCTCCCCAGGGCAAAGTTGGACTTCACTCCTGGAAGCTGCCTGACCTTGATCCCAGAGATGGTGGGCAGACCCCCCCTGGCTGTGCCAGCCTCCCCTCTCCCCCCAGTCAACTCCTTCTGCCTCTGCCTGCCCTCTTTAGAAGGAAAGCCCCTGGAGGGGCTTCTCTTTGTATCCTTAGCACTTAGCCTAGGGCTGGGCATACACTAAGTACTTACTAAAGGTTTTGTCTGTTATTCACCCTGCACACTGCTGCCAAAGTGATTTTCCAAACTAAATCCAAGCGTGTGACTCCCTTGCTCCTGTGCCAGGGCTTTCCAGTGGCCACTGGGATAGACTCTAAGCTTGGCCGTCAGCCTCTGAAGCCTTGGCACTGTTTGGTCCCAGCCCAGCTTCCCACTAAATGGGCCTCCCCTTTCTTCCTGTCTCCCATCTCTGAGCCTTTCCCGGGACTGGTGGCCTTCATGAGCTCTCTCCCTGCCTCCGCCTCTCCATTCGCTATCTTCTTTCTGCATGAAGCCAGTGAGTGCCCTCCCCCTACAATTACCCTGTGTTTAATGACTGTTTATAACTTTCTATGTGTGCCATGACCTTGTGTCTCCTATTAGAATGGCATCAGTGCCCTGAGGGAAGGGTCTGCTTTCTGTCTGTCTTTGTGTCTCTGGAGCCTGGCAGACTGCCCTGCACACAGCAGACACTTAATAAATGCAGGTTGGTGTTACATCACCAGTTATTGTGTTAAGGGATGCCAGGAGAAAGAAGGACACCCTCTAGACTCAACCAGGAACTTTCTAGCAGAGAGGTTGGGCAGCAGTGGAGGTCTTATCACCTGAAGGAGGGAGGAGAAGGCATGGGGGCAGGCACCACCAAGCTGAACATGCAGAGATGGAAGATTGTATGTTTGCTTCAGGGCCAGAGCAGGACTAGTTTAGATGGGGCACAGCGTTCCTGTCTGGGAGCAGTACAGATGAGTTTGGAGCCACGGTGTGGGTCTCTTATCACTGCCACATCACTTTTGGTCTGAATCTAGACCCGGCTAACCAGACAGAGCACTGCGTGGCTAAACCCAGGACGTGGCAGCACAGGGCCCAGGGCCTGGCCAGTTCTGCCTCACTTTCCCTAGCATTAGCAGACTACAGGGATTTCCTTCCCACTGCATGTGAGGGAGGTGTCTCTGAGTCACAGAGAGCGAGGTCACTTGTAATGAAAGGACCCTGGATTTAGACTCCAGACAGATGCCTAGTCTCAGCTCTGCTGATCGCTAACCTTGTAACCTTAACAGAGCCAGAAGCAGCCTCAGAGGTCATTGAGTCGCATGCCCTAATTTTTCAGATAAAGAAATTGCGGCTGGAAGAGATGAAGTAACACAGAGTGGCAGAGCTGGCATTTGACCTCGGGTCTTTGGTTCAGGCCCTCCAAGGCACCCACTGCTCTCATCCAAGGCCTCTCCTTGAGGGCCTCTCACACTGGGGCCTATGATCCTACCAGCCACTGGCCTAGGTCACTTGTGCAGTACCAAACACAGTTGCTGCTTTCTTCCCAGGAGATAACACTGGTCGACATGGTCGATGAGCAGGCAGGTTTTAGAGTTCCTGGGATGTTCTTCATGACTGGTAGTGAGGCGTTTTTCGATTCCTGGAGGAGTCATTTGACCTAAAGAAGAGTCTCGTGGAAAAGCAGGCTACCCCCCACCCCCTTCTTGGCCAGTCATGCTTTCCCAACCCCTCCAGGCCCATCTACTGACCGGGCCTCAGTTTCCTTCACCATGTTAGCACCCCAGTTCCCCTGGCACCCCAACCAACTTGTCTATCTCCCTGAAGGGTATTAGATAAGTTTGGGGCATCTTAAGCTACCCTACAGGGCAGCCAGACTTATGACTATGATAAAGCCTAATCTGAGCTCAGGAGGGCAGGTGGAGCAGGCTCCCTGATTGGTAACCCTGGGCTGTTTGTCCTTTGTCACAGGGGCAGGTACTTGAGTTGAGAGCTTTTCAATAAGTCTTGTCTGAGCCAACATTTGAAACATTCCCACATCACAGACACATGGGGGAGTGCATATCAGCCCAGATTTGTTCACTGCGGAGGCTCTTGGTAGTCACCCAGTGACACGACCACAGCTGCCGGGTCCCTTAGGAATGAAGATGGATTTCTCTGGCATCAAGTAACAATAGCGATTGATCAAGGAAATCCACCTACGGAGCCTCTGTCACGTTCCACATTCTATCTGTGTTCCCAGTTTTGGGGATTAAGAATTTAATATTCTTAGGTACTTTTATTTACGTAATCATTGAGCAAAGATACCTGCTACTGTGTTCTTTAAAAATTGACTAAGTTACCTAAGTATTCTCTTTTCCTCCCCTTTTTCTTGTCTGTCTGTCTCTCTGTCTTTCTCTCTCTCCCTCTCTCCCTCTCTCTTCTCTCATTCTGATGGTGACTGTGAATGTAGTTCAGTTTTTACACCATGTTCCCAAAATACCCAGTAGTTCTCTCTGTAAATATGTGGAGAACCTTCTGTGTTATTGATCTGGTTGAAAAAGTTAAAATGCTGAAGGAGAGGTTTGCATTGTCCAGAAAGGAGCAGCTGTGCTCTCTCCCTTCCGAGCGTTTCAGAATATCTCCAGTGTGCTGACATCTCAAAAGGTGGTGTTGTGCAGTGGAAAGGGCATAGAATTTGGAACCAGAGGACCAGAGTTCAAATCTCAGCTCTCCTCTTGACCACCTTCATGTGCTTGGGGGTGTTGGGCCTCAGTTTCCTTATCTTGAAAAAGAGGGCGTTAGATCAGGTGGCCACAGAGCTCTAAGTCTGGCATCTGTGGAGAGAACACAGGACTTGGAGTCAGGGAGACCTGTGTGACCCTGGCAAGTCACTTTGCCTCTGTTGCCTCAGTTTCCTCATCTCCAAAAGGGGGTAATACTAGCACCTCAGTGCTGGTGTGAGGATAAGTGAGATGACATCCACAAAGCATTTTGCAGACCTTAAAGTGCTCCATAAATGCTGGCTGTTAGTAAAGTAAGTCTGTGGACATAACTTGGATTCCAATTAACCAAACCATACAAAACACAGCATTATCTTCAAGGCAGTAATAAGCCCCATCCATTTCCTCCCATCTGGCAGTATAAATGAAGCCACTTTTCCCTAGTGAGCCCATAGGCTGCTTCTCAGGGTGTGGCTCCCAGCTTTGACTTTGGGCATCTGGTCCTCCGGGTGCCAGTGTGTTCTGCATATATGGCCCAGCTCCTTGGCCACGGTGCTGTGCCCTAGCCCTTGCATGCTGATGGTGGAAGATGGCCCTCTTCTCTCTTCTCTTAGGTATAAGGTGATGAAGAACTGGGGAGTCCTTGGGGGGGTTGCTGCGGCTCTGGCGGCAGGCATCTATGTGCTTTGGGGTCCCATTACCGAGAGGAAGAAGCGCCGGAAAGGTAAGAGATGGGCAAGTGTCCTCAGCAAGAACTTGACCTGGCAAACAAATTCTGGAAAAGTTGGATGTGTTGGGTTTTTGTTTTTCACAGGCAGTTGGTTTTGTCTTTGACTGTAGAGCTTGAATTTTGGATTCTAGCCAGTTGTTTCAAGGAGCTGACGAGAGGAAGTAAATTTTTAATGACTTGTTACAGCATTTTATATCCTCTTGTAAAAAAGGCTTTTGCCTAAGGTAGTCACATTACACTTGAGTCTGAAACGGGCTTTTGAATGAGTCTAGCATGTGATATAGTCATCCACTTCTTGCACTAATTTGTCATCTTATATTTCATATTATTAGTTACTGAAGTGTGCAGATATGGGCTTGGTGGTGGACTCAATCACTGGTAAAAGCTTTATGTTGTCTCTTTTATAGAAGTTCTATATAATCTTACAGAAACTCCTGGTTTATAATTGTCTACTGCACTGTGCTACCAGGGGAAGCATTGTTGCAGAGTGACCAGAGAATCAGCCTGGGTTCAAATCCTGCCTTTGATACAGACTAGCTCGGTGACCCTGGATGAGTCATTGGATGTCTCTGTGCCTGGGCAGCTCTCGAAGACCCTTGAGTTGACATAAATTGCCACTCTGCCTCAGTGAAGGGATTGCCTTACCTCAGAGTTCTCATTGCCTGTGCAGCCCTGGTCCTGCCCTGTCCTTTCTGTCTGTGGCATCATTTTGGAGCTACCTTGAGCACATTCTGTTTCTCATGGTCATAGAGAGTCCTTCTGCCTTCTGTCCCGTGCTCGTGACCTTTCCTGGGAAGGGTCTGGCTGAATCATTCCTGGGGCATCTCTCTTCAACGTTTGAAGTACAGTTGTCATGTTGAAGACCTGCCATGGGGTCTTGGTCAAGCCTGTGAAGCCCAGATGAGCTTCTTCCTCCTACCTCTTTGAACAAGGGCCCTCCATGACCTCCATGGTGAGGGTTCTGTCCAGTCTACACTCATAGACTTGGGACAGCTCTGATGATTAGGAAGATTTCCCTGAGAAAAAGTTCAGCTTCTGTTTTCCTTCATTTTCTACCCTTTGCTAAAGCTAAATTAAAATCGCAGCTCTGTCACCCATGTGACCTGGAGCCAGTCGCTTAACCTCCTGGACCTTGGCCTCCTCATTTATAAAATGGGAGTATTGGACTAGAGATCCTTTGAGCCCCTTCTGTCTCTTTGTGAGTAATTCTGTGGTCTAGGCTAATCCTTTTCATTTTATGGATGAGGAAACTAAGGCCCAAGGAGAGGACTTTACTTACCCAGGGTCTCACAGTAAGCAAAAAAAGTCAGGATTCAGTCATGCAACCTCCCAAGTCCATCCTCTGGGGACAAGTGAAGGAGTCTGGGGTCTTTTCCACATGATGATCTTTGAGATGGTGGAAGGCACAAGGCCCCACCCATCTACCTGACATCTTACTAAGATGCCTTACTCAGACCTCCTCCCCTTTTCCTTACATGGCATGACCCTCCATCCCCAAGTCATTCAGGATGGTCTCTAGTATATATCATTCATCAGCGGTGGGCCCGGATCAGGCCACGGCCAGTGTCTTTCAGATCTCTTTGGTAAGAAAACACTCACTGAGCCTGTGGTATGTGTGGGAGCAACTGTACCCAGGCCGTTGTGATAGGAGCAGCAGAAGAATGGGGAGCAGCTGCCCTTTGAACTCAGTCTTGAAAGTGCCTCCTGATTCCTTCAGGAAAATATTCTTTGATTAAGGTCACTGTATCTCTGAATAGGAGAGTTGGAGGGGACGCCTGAAGCCGTGGAGTCCAGTCTGTGCTGTGGAGTTTCAGCCTTCAAGTTAGATTTATCCATTGTTAGACCCAGGGCCATAATCCAGTCTGAAGGAAGCTAAGAGGGGCCCAGAGGTCTGGGAAAATCTCTGGAACCATCAGGAAAACCCAAGTTCAGATTCAGCTTCAGACACTTATTAGCCATGTGCCCCTGACAAATCACCTGTTTCTTCAGCTGTTAAAGGAGGAAGATAATAATAGCACTGGCTTTGCAGGGTTATTGTGGGGGTCAAATGAGATAATATTGGGGGGGTCAGAAGTAGGTGCTTTTGTTGTTTCGTCATTTCAGCCATGTCCGAATCTTGATGACCCCATCTGGGGTATTCTTGGCAGAGATACTGGAGCGCTTTGCCATTTCCTTCTCCAGGTAATTTACAGATGAGGAAACTGAGGCAAGCAGGGTGAAGTGACTTGCCCACGGTCACACCGCTAGTAAGTGTCTGAGGCCAAATTTGAACTCATATCTTCCTGACTCCAGACCTGGATTTCTCTATGTCACCATTTAGCTGCCCCTGTGTAAATGCTTAGAGAAGGGCCAGAAGTTACCTAGGTGTGATAAATGTCAAAAGCCATGCTGTAGGGTTTTGTTATTGTTGACATTCATAAGAAGAAGAACATTTAAAACTAAGAAGTAGGGAGAAGGCAAAATCCAGTGATTTGTTGCATGTAAGAAACAACTGAGAAAGAAAACAAGGAGCAAGAACTCAGTGTACTTCTGTATCAAGCGCCTAAAAACTCCACCAGGAGCTTTGTCTGCTATTGGTATGTGTAGTCTTATAGGTCTAGAGGCGGTGCGGCAAAGAAACTGATGAAGACATACCTCGTAAAATCACACAAAAAGCACTTACGGAGTCTTAGTTCATTTTTCAAATTTATTTGTTTTCAGTTTTCAGCAGTCATTTCCATATGTTTAAATTTTCTCGTTCCTCCCTACCCTCCGTCTCCCCGAGACTGCATGCAGTCTTATATGAGCTCTACACATACATTCTTATTAAACGTATTTTCACATTAGCCATGTTGCATAGAAGAATTAAAATGAATGGGAGAAAGCATGAGTAAAAGTAAACAAAACCAAACATAACAAAGGAGAAAAGTAGTCTGCCTCATCCTTCTGTATGTGGATGGCATTTTGTATCGTGAGTCCTTTGGAGATGTTTTAGTTCCTTGCCTTGCTGTGGAGGACTAAGTCTATCAAAGTCAGGCCTTGAACACTGTGGCTGTAACTGTGCATGAAGTTCTCCTGGCTCTGCTCACTTCACTCAGCATCAGTTCACATAAGTCCTTCCAGGTTTTTCTGAAGTTCGCCTTTCATTATTTCTTATGGCACAATGGTATTCCATTACATCCATATACCACAACTTGTTCAACCATTCCCAATTGATGGGCATCCCCTCAATTTCCAATCTTTGCAACCACAAAATGAGCTGCTATAAATATTTTTGTACATGTGGGTCCTTTTCCCATTTTTATGATCTGTTTGGGATACAGCCCTAGAAGTGATGTTTCTGGGTCTAAGGGTATCCACATTTTTATAGCTCTTTGAGCATGGTTCCAAATTGCTCTTGTGGGAGTTTTATTTTAAAGATGACAGAAGATCAACCAGATTGCAAAATTTTCCTCACATTGAGGTGAAATGGAAGAAAGAAGAAAGGAGGAAATTGCTCGGACACACATGTAAAGAATATGAAATTTATCATGCAGATGTTCCAGAAGAAAGAGAAAAGAAACTAGCCTCCTGATCAAGCCACTATTTCTGCCATATTCCTCCTAAAACCTAAAAATTTCTGGGAAGTTGGATTTCTTTTCTTCAGCTCCAGCATGGGAGGACAGAGGGTACATTTCCTTGTCCACATCCCAGAAGGCAGCAGCCTTACAATGCAGTGTTTTCTCCAAAAGGCAAAGAACAGAAGACATAGATATTGAGGAAATTGCAAAAGGTGCCAGAGAAAAATTCCTTGTTTATTTATAGTTAAAGTTGGAATAAAAACTGATTTCTTCTTCTCAAATCTGTCACAATCTGATTTTCTATATCATTTAAATACAGTGTGACTGAGTACATTTATGGTGCCTGCACATTTTTTCTTGATTTTGCACCTTTGAAACAATGAAGTGCTTCCATTTTGCACTATGTAACTTAGAGGGGTAGCTTCTATCCTTTTTTTTTGTAATATCTAAATATAATTTTTAAAAATTGTGATAGATCTAGAACTGAAAGGAGCTTCAGGAATATCTAGTCCCATCCACTCATTTTATAAATGAGGAAACTGAGGCCTACAGAGATTAAATGACTTGTCTGAAGTTACACAATTAACATCTGAAGGTGGGATCTGAACAAGACAAAAACGAGAGACAAAGTTTATTATGTGTAAAGCTATCAGTGAAACACTATCAACATTAAATATGTATACACCAAATAACGTAACGTCCGTTAGTAAATGAAAAGTTAACTAAATTGCAAAAAGATGATAACATGGTAAACATGGGAGATTTTGAATGTTCCTCTCTCAGGGCTGAACAAATTGAACAAAGATAAATGAAAAGGAAAGTATTGAACTGAACTTTGGTAGAAGTTGCATTTGAAAGATGTATGACATCTTCTGAATGGGAGTATTAAAGAATACATGTCACTTAGCATTAACTGGTACCATTACAAAAACTAGTGTTCAGAGGAGTTATAAATAAATACAGCCATTTCAGACCAATACACAATGAAAATAATTAACAGAATAGATTAGAAATTGTGGCCCTTGAAATAGCCCAGGCAGGTAAGAACAAGGGCAGGATATATTAGCTATAATACTCACAGGGCTTGATGTGTTTAGATGTGACAGGGTGGGAGAGAAGAATCAAAGATGTCTAAAAACCTAGGTAACTGAGTAAATGATGATGTTACTATGGGTGTCCAAAGGAGTATGTTTTGAGGAAAGAGAACAAACTCTTAGATGTGTCAACATCTAAGATCTAATATCTAACAAACTGTTAGATATCTTAAATTTTAGGTGTCTGTGGAAGACTCATGGGTGGGCATCCCATGGGCAGTTGAAGATGTAGGTCTGGAGGCACCAGCAAAATTGAGAGTCGGAGCCACAAGGATGAAGGGGATTATCAGGAGTGAGTGTAGAAAGAGAAGAGGAGGTTGAGACCAGAACTTTGTGGAACATGCCCACCTTAATGAGGGGGGAAGAGAAGCCAGGGAAAGAGTCTTAAAGGAAGAAAAAGCAGAGTATTGGCGTTTCTGCGGCCGGTGTATATGGTAGAGGGTGCAGTGAGCAGTGTCCGGAGTCAGAAACCAAGAAGGTTATCAGAATTGGTGAATGGTCTTTAAGTGGTGGGACGGAGGACTGAAGTGAAAGGAAAGGAAGGGGAGTTGCAGGACTGGATTCCAAGTGATCTGTACAACAGGGCCCAGTAGCTTCCTGAAATAAACTGAGGATTCTCAACTGTATGAATTGGGAAGGAAAAGCAACCCTTAACCTTCCTCAGTGCCCTCCTCTCCTCCCCCTCAGCATACCAGGGCATCTTCCCTTCTTTAGAGTTTTTCCATGTGTATGAAACTTCGCACCGGTCTGAGGCATCACCTCCTATCTGTCAGACCACACTGTTGTGTTTAAAAGTAATAACCTTAAAAAGAACAGCTTTGATCCGGTCAGCGAGCCAGCAGGACTGGAGATGACCGGTGACAAGGTGAGCTTTGCCCGTTTTAGCAGAGACCAGGTCAATGGACTGGAGCCACAGAAGGAGCTGGATGGACTTGCTTGGCTTGAGTATAGCTATTGGTTACAGGGCAGAGCTTGGGGGAGGGGGCAGAGGGGCTAATGATGATGAAAAAAAGAAGAAAAGTGTCTCAGTGAGCCATTCAGAGATACACAGAAGGGAGTGCAGAATGGTACACATACAGGTACGTGTTTTTAACTTGTGCTCAATTTAATATACGCTGAAAAAACCACATGGACAAAAGTGAACAGTTTTCTATATGGTTCTCCTTTCTGTTCTTTGGGCACTGAAATATTTCTGTCTGTTGATGTTCAAGTTCATAATAATTTTATTTTAAAATCTTGACAGTGGAAATTCTCCATTCTCAGTTTTACTGATATAAATAAATTAATGGCTTGGCTTCTAAAATACAACTGCAAGCAGCAGACTATTTTTTTATTGTTAAGCCTTCCGTACCAACTGTAGCCTTCTAACTGGGCCTCACCTGCATCAGCAGGACTGCCTCCAGATTCCTCTCTCAGAGTTGCTCTGACAAATGTGAGGAGAGTCTGGAGATCATTCAGTGAAGCTTTGCTCCTCTTCTTGGTGATCTAGGCTCTAAGTTGTACAGTATCTTGAAGGCTGCATTTCCCCTTCTGTGTTTCTCCAGCTTGCTTGGACACCAGTCTGGCAGGACCCGATGCTGAGGGCAGCCCCTTGGCTCCCAAGCTTGGCCCGGAGCCAGATGTACAAGCCTGGAGATCTTTTTATTAGCTCAGGGACTCCCAGGGTGATCCCAGATGCATCAAGTAACTGGGCCCAGCATAGCAATCTCACGGAGGGAACTAAGTTGAAGAGACAGTCATGGCTGACCCCCTGCTCTGTTCCCTTTCTCTAGGACTTGTTCCTGGCCTCCTCAACTTAGGAAACACATGTTTCCTGAACTCCTTGCTGCAAGGCCTGTCTGCCTGTCCCACTTTCATCAAGTGGCTGGAGGAATTCACTGCCCAGTACCCTTCGGATCAGAGAGAGACCACCAAGCCCCAGCACTTGTCCTTAACCCTGCTGCACCTCCTGAAAGGTATGGAGCTGCTGGGGACCTACAGGCGTTTCTTGCGTCTTAAGGTCACTCCTTTCTTCAGGAATGCTCAGTGTTTTACCCACGGTAGGCGCCTAATTCACGTCTGTGGAGTCGGATTGTTCTCTTCTGTGAGAGAATTCTGACTTGAGGATAATTGTGATGTTTGGCAGAGCAAACAGCCCCCTGCTAGTCACTGCTCTGTCTTCTTGCCTCCAGAGCTGGCCCTTGGATCACTACTGCATACTCTGCCTTTACAGAGTGAACCAAAGTGGGTCACTGAGCAAAGGTTCCTGTCCTTGTTAGAGGTGTTAGTATTCCTCCCTCCCTGAATTGGGGGCGTGGGGGGGCACAGGCTTCTAAGCAGGTCATGTGACTGCTACAGCCTCTATCTCCTAACACTTGGATCCAGAGGAAATTACCTTCAAGTGAACATTAATGAAGGCATCAAGGGAAGATGGAGTTGAGAAAGCCTCGGCATGAGGCAGCTTAAATGCCCAAGACAGGCACAAGCCATGGCCTTCTTGCAGGTTCTTCCAAGCTTGTTAGCTCCATGCATTTAGATCACTTATGTCTGTTCATTAGGCCTGCTTCCACACATGACTAAGGAGTAAGCCACCGGCTTTGTGAACGTCCTTAATCCTCTTGGCCATAGGTAGGAAGTCACTGGGCGCATTTGTTTGTCTTAAATCACTTCTGTGAGGTCAGAACAAGTTGTTTTTATTCTTCAGGTTTATTGTACACAGTACGGCCTTGATGTTGTATTGTTGAGTCTCAATGGTTTTCTCTTAGAACATCAGGTGTTTAAAAAACTGTAGCTTTGTGAAAATTCGTTTTCCTTCATTCAGCAAATACGGTTGTGCCTTCCACATCAAGGGTGTTAGGGGTGTGGTGTCCCTGTGATTTGGAAAATCTGCATAAAATTTTTTGACCCTCCCTTCATATCAGAGAAGTTTGAATTTTTTTTCCTTTATGGGGTATTTCTTTATTGTAAAATTTGGGTTGGTATTATACAAAACTCTGTATAAATTTTATACATTTCTGAATCTCTAAACTTTTTCTGTGTCATCGTGGCTTCTGCAAAACTACCTTGGAAATTCCCATTTAATTCCTTAAATTGGAATCAGTGACCCATGATATATTGAAACCTCAGTGGGGAAAGACACAATATTGAAGGGGGTCACTGTATTTGTGGGTGGAACACCTACATTCCCATCGCTGTGCTTGGCCCTGCCAGGGATGCAGGGAGGGATAAGACACACTGCTGCTCCCCATTCAGAGTCTTCTCTTGGCTCAGGAGACACTGAGTCCATTTACTGGCAGTGATCATGGGAGTTGCCAAAGAAGCCACAGTGATGGTTTGTCTAGCACTTTCAGGTTTGCCAGCTAACTCTGGCCGTCCTCTCAGCAAGCTGGGAAGTGATCGCTCTTTGGTTTCTGATCCATAATGATTGGGCCTCTGACCTGGCCCACTGACCTAGCGCATCATTTCTGTTTCCCCGCTAGCCTTGTCTTGCCAAGAAGTTACCAGCAGTGAGGAGGAGGAGGATGTCCTGGATGCTGGCTGCCTGCTGGAGGTGCTTCGGATGTACAGGTGGCAGATCTCCTCCTTTGAGGAGCAGGTGAGGGGTGGGCAGAATCCAGTCTGCACAATTGCCTGAGGCATGAGGAGGCCAGCCTTGGCCTTGCCCTCAATGAGGCTAGCTGCAGGCAGCTCTGGCTCTTAACAGAGACATGGGCTTCCACTCAATTCCATAAGCATTTATTTAAGAGTGGCTAGACAAAACAGACCCTGCTGTCATTGTGCTGGGAGGGGTGGGTAAGAGTGCATGTGTGCGTGTGTGTGTGTGTGTGTGTGTGTGTGTGTGTGTGTCTCCTAAAAAACTAGAGGGGTGAGGAAGGACTTTGTGTAGGAGGTAGCATTTAAAATGAGACTATAACAGAGCTGGGTACTGGGGAGGGAGGGGGATCAGAGGCAAGGAGGGCAGCCCATTCCTGGTCTGTGGGAACAGCCAGAAGCAGGAGGTGGAGTTGTATGGGCAGGGGTAGCATGTAGCCATTCTAGCCAGAGGGAAGAAAGGATAAGTCTGGAAAGTGAGGCTGGAGCCATGTTATAAGGCCTGGGGTGCAGCAGGCATTTCGTTCTGGAAGCCATCAGGAAAGCCTCCTGAATAGATCGGTGACAACGGTCAGACCTCTGTGTGAAGAAGTCTTCAATAAGTCTTGTGGGAACAGTTAGGCTCCTGAGAAAGTGCCAGTAGCAGAACAGAGAAAGGGTGGATGAGCTAAAAATGAGAAAATCAAGAGAGAAGCCCAGTACAGACCTAGAAGAGGAAATTTGGAAAGTTAATTAAAATCTTGACATTGGAAATTCTCCGTTCTCAGTTTTATTGATATAAATAAATTAATGGCTTGGTTTCTCCAATAGAGCTGTAAGCAGCAGACAGGAGATTTCAAGAGTTGGAAGGACCACAGAGGTCAGCTAGTCTGAGACCTCCAGGCTCCACCCTCCTGTATCCCTCCCCACTTTCCCACCATCACCTGCCTTTACTGTTGGTCCCAGAAATGACCCCTCAGGGCAGTGGCCATCCACAGCAGCAGCTAAAGAAATGTGCTTCCCAATGTCCCCCACCACTCCAGGTCCTGCACATCACCTGGGGGCTATAGCAGGCGTCCCTCTGAGGCAGGCACTAGTGTGTTCATGTCCCTTTTCTGTTTTGGGTGGGACCAAACGAGTCCCTCGAGAGGAGCAGGATGCATGGGCTGTTCTCTGCATCCCTTAACTCCTTGTGTTATCTTCCCCACACCCACCCCCTTTTCTGGGCTTCTTCGCCCCCTGCCCCAGTCCTTCCAGGCTGTAGGGGTACATTGGCCCCTCTCTCTCCTCCATGGCACTAATCTAACCAGCATCAGTGTTGTGGTTTCTGCCCCCACCATGTGTCCTGTTCTGTGCTGTCACATGCCTGCTGCCCTAGCTTAGACCCTCGACACCTCTTGCCTCCTCGTTGGGGCCCCTCCCTTCTCTATTCCATCCTCTCCTCAGTTGGTGGAGGACCTTCTTAAAATGTGCTCTGATCGCGCCACTCTTCTAGTTAGTAAACTCCGCTGGCTCCCTTTTAGCTGAAGCATCAAACTGTGTTTCAGCTTTAAGTCGTCCTTTTGAACTTACATTTGGTATCCAAGTTTCATGATACAGATAATTACTGATCCCATACTGCTGTCTACAATGTGTAAATAACCAAGCCGACTCCTAATGAGAGTGTACACTGATAAAGGTGCCCCAGCCCAAAAACTTGGAGACTCCACCAGACCTGGACTTGGGGGCTTTGGTCCTCAGTCTGCCTCTGCTTTTGGTTTTCCACTGGAGCGGGAGTGGGGCGGTGGGGGTTACTGTTGCCACCGCCTTGTCCTGTCCCCTCCTAAGTGACCTGTCCCTCTTGGCTAGGATGCACATGAGTTATTCCACGTCATCACGTCATCGTTAGAAGATGAGAGAGATCGCCATCCTCGGGTAGCACATCTATTTGATGTGCATTCTTTGGAGGTAAAACTTGAAGACAGTTTCCCCATATTTTTATGTAGTAAATACCTGGGTAAAAGATGTAGGAGGCACAGTTACAAGAAGTCCAGCTTTAATCCATCCAGGGCCAGGGCCTAAGGATAAACATTTTTTATTTATTTTCCTAAGCATAAACTTCTTCAGTTGGGGATCACAAAATATTTTAAAAATATTCCTTGTTCACACATTTTAGAAAGAACTATTTTAGAGTCAGAGAACAGGGTAGACCTTTAGGACTTCATTTCTCTAGGGCACAGTTTTGTCATCTGTAAAATGAGGAGGTGGCCTGGGTGATCCCTAGAGGTCCTGGCTCTAACTCTTTGCTTCTGTGGTGCGTGACCTCAGGGCCTCTCAACTGAGGAGCTGTGGGTGGGCTCCCTGGGGTGAGATACCCAGCTGCCAGCATCAGGGTGGACCAGGCAGCACGGGGAGCCTGGGTTTCTTATCCATGCAGGGAGCTGGGGAGTGAGGTTAGAGAGGTGGTCAGGGCTTTATAGTTTGGTGGATGAATGCATGAGGAAGTGAGCACAGTGAGGACAGTTTGAGCTGTTTTAAAAGTTAGGGTTTTGTATTCTTTGATGCCAGTTTGCATTGGAGATGTCAGCACAGAAGTCTGTGCCAGTGTGTGGAGTGAGGTGGGGAGGTAGACAGCCTGCTTCTTCTTTTTCTTTTTTCTCTACAGCAGCAGCCAGAAATGACCCTTCAGCAAATAAGCTGCCGAATACGAGGTAGTAATTTTCTCCTGGAGTCTGTTGCGTGAGGTCTGTTTTCTAGATGCATCGTTGCCTCATTGGCTGCTCTCCCTGGGGCATGGAGTCCAGCAGGGCTCCCCGCAGGAGATCTTAAAAGACCTTTGCCATTTCAAAGCCTGGAGGAACTTTGGAACCAGCTCACCCTCTTCCCCTGCTCACTTTATCTCTAGCGAACCTATTTAGGTTTCAAACTTTTTGTTTTCCTTGAAGCATGAATGATTGACTTCAGTCTCAATCTAGCATATCAGCCTTTTGATGTCATCAAGTCAGATGCCAAACATTTCAAGTGATTAAAGTGAGGAGACTTTGCCCCACCACTAATTAACTAGATGACCTTGGACAAGTCTCTTAACCCCTAGACCTAAATTTCCTTATCTATAAATGAGAAGATTATGGGTTATAGGACTTTATGGGGTTCAAGGTTTCTGATTTGTGCTAGACTTTAATAGCTCTTAAGGAAGTAGAAGTTACAGTTACATTTGCACTAATTGAAAACTTTCTTTTTCAGTTACTATTTTTAAAAAATCAGATAGAAGTTAACCTCTATTTTCTGTAGCTCTGCTAGTTCCCTGCCCCTCTCTCAAATGAAATGAAGAGTCAGGTTCTGCATGTCATAATCCCATTCCATCAGCAGTCAGTCTAATAATAATGAATCCTCCTTCCACATTTTGTCATAGTCACATTTGTGGATAAAAAGTGTGGAAAACCAACTTTTGGGGTCTTTTAGATTCTAACATCTTCTTCCTTGTTGATTGAAGAGTGGAAGCCCTTTAAAGTCAGGGACAGGAATTTAATTCCCGGTTTGAATTTAATCCAGCAACCAAGTGAGGCAGAGGAATTCTGAGTGAGTCTTCAGACAAATGGAATTTTAGAAGTCTTTAGGGAGTAGGTTTCTTGGACTAAAAGGGATTTATAATGAATAAAAACCATTAACTTTACAATACAGGGGAGGTCATGCATTGTTTACTAAACTTGTCTCTGTAAGTAACAAATAATGGAAGTGATCCTTTAAGGGCCACAGTCATTTCTTTTCAGTAAGATAAGTTAGTAAGATAAATAAAGTACCAAACAGATGATTAAGTATGAAAATGTTAGTACCCATTACCTCGAAAGGCTACCTTGGACAGCAGATAGAAAACTGACCTGAAGGCTTCATGTCCCATGTCTGACACAGACTGGCCAGGGGACTCTGACTAATAAGTCTGTTCATCTCTCCATAGCCTTGTCAAATCTCAGAGCCTGTAAGTGGCAGAGAATGTGCTAGTGTGTGTTGGTAGAGGGAGTTTTGCCACTGCGACACTCCCTATACCAAGGGAAATAGATAGGCCCCCAAACCAAAGATGCTCAGTCCTTAACAGCTGGTACAAGATCATTTCTTTGGAAGAAGCTAATGCTGAAAGGAGCTTTGCCCTCCTCAGCCAGAAGAGTGTGCCCACAGGCTCTGAGATTCCAGTATTTGAAGTTTCTATACAGTCTTGGTGCCCCCAAGCTCAGCACTTGGCACATACTAGGTGCTTAATAAATACTGTCAGCTGATTGAATTGTTTGGCATCTTAGAAACCTTAAGTATTTTAAAGCTTTTTCTTCTTTCATGGTCCTAAAATTATTTTTCTCTTAAATGTGCTATTTAAAAAGCTAGGTTTCATTTTAAAATAAGATTTGTCTTAAAAAAATCTAAGAATGCCACACCTATCATATTACAAAATTAATGGGAAAATAGATTTCCATTACAAGCATTGGCCGTACAGTCCCCTCTGCTCCCCAAATAGAGAAGGTTTTTTGAGGATGAATAAAGGATAAAAAGCTGTTTTCTGTTCTAGGGGCACCTCACCCCATGTCCAGTGCTTGGAAGTCTCAGCACCCTTTTCATGGGAGACTTACTAGTAACATGGTTTGCAAGCACTGTGAGCATCAGGTAAATAAAATGTGTTCCCAGGCTCTGGGCATTTCCCAAGGAGGGAGGAGAGGAATGGACTCCATATTGAAGAGCCTTGATCCCATGGGCAGGCTTGACCTGCAGCTTTAGGGCTCATCTTGTCTGGTTTTGTTTCAGAGTCCTGTGAGATACGACACCTTTGACAGTCTTTCCTTGAGTATCCCAGCTGCCACATGGGTAGGTACTGAGCGATGCATTGTTTTTTCTGTGATTTGTAGAAACATACTCCTGGAAGGGAGGGACTTTTAAGAATCCTTCTGACCCAGGCAGGTAAACTCCTAAATCCTCCAAGACAGATGGTTGCCTCCCCTTCCCACCCTGAAGGTGTTGTACCTGGGATTTATTCCCAAGTGGTGACCTGCATTGTCATCTGTCTCTGTAGAAGTTTGGAGAGTTTGATTTGCGTGGTTGCTGAGGGTAATGTTTTTCCAGATAGCAGAAGCATATCCAGCAGTGATGAGAAGCCACCCATTTGCTTGGTCCCGACCTCCTTTTACTCTGATTGTGTCTGTGGATGGGCTAGGGTGACCCCAGGGCAAGGGGGATCATTCTGTGCTCCACAGACTTGTGAGGAAGCTTCCTTTGCATTCATCAGAGGTCTGTTTTCTGCCTCAGGAAGACAGAGATATAGGACTGTCAACTCCATCTACTAATAACACAGTTCATACACAGATGTCTTTTGTATTATAAAAGTGAATTTCTTTTCTCATGCTTTAGGGTCGTCCTTTGACACTGGACCACTGCCTTCATCATTTCATCTCGTCAGAATCAGTCAGGGATGTTGTATGTGACAATTGTACCAAGGTACCTCTGTCTGTCTGACTCCATCTCTGCTTCCAGTTGTCCCTCCCCCAACCATGTCAAACAGCAGCTCCTTTTGGCTACCTCCATTCTCACCTGTGACCAGAGAAAATGGTGACAGGCCAAGCAGGATGGAAGTGTTGGAACTGAATTTTCCCTCCAACCCAGTGATTACTGATTGGCTGGTGATGAGGTCAGTGGAAATAACCATGAAGTGACAGGGTAGTTCAATTAGTTAGGGTAGGTAGAGTTCAGAGGTCTTCCCTCCTGTTACCAAGTTAGCTTGATCCCTCTGATGCCAGCAGCACAGTTGAGTGATGTTGACCTCATCTACAGCCTCCCATATGAGATGAGATGACGGTGCCCTTGTTACATGTAGTGATTCAGTGTATAAAACACGTTTATATCCATTTCTTACCCAGGACTCAACAATCTTATGAAGCAGGTGGAGCAAATTTAATATTCTGATATTTTTAAAAAGTGGAAAATAATTCTTGGAGGTTAATGCTTGCTGCAAGGTCCCAGGGGCAGGAGCCTGAGGCAGGACCTGCAGCTCAAGGCTGGCTCTTTTCATCACACCATACTTCTTTTCTTCCTCCCCTTAACTTTGTGGAGATGCTGATAGTGGGAATGTGATCTTTTATTTCAGATTGAGGCAGAAGGGACCCTGAACGGGGAGGTGGTTGAACATCAGAGAACCACGTTTGTCAAACAGTTAAAACTTGGGAAGGTGAGATGATGCCTGAGGACGGCAGAGAATATTTCAGAGTGGGGGACCCCGGGAGAAGCACAGGGGCTCAAGGTTTATCCTCTTTCTGTTCCATTTGTACCTCTAGCTTCCTCAGTGTCTGTGCATCCATCTGCAGAGACTGAGCTGGTCCAACCAGGGCACTCCCCTGAAACGTCACGAACACGTCCAGTTTAATGAATTCTTGATCATGGACATCTATAAGTATCACTTCCCTGGCTTCAAACCACGCCAGCACAATTCCAGGCTGAAAGAGAGTGAGGGAATGACACTGGACGTGAAGGCCGGGATGACGGCCCCCAAATCAGGTATGTGACTGAGGCCACTCCAGGAAGAGCAGGGGATGTGGACACGTGGTGTCACAGCCACAGTCTCTCCTCACGCAGACAGATTTTAGACAGTGGAAGGCAGGGACACGGAAAGGTGCTGGGTGACCTCTCCACTTAGCATTTTGGACTGGCTGAGCTCCGAGCTCTCTTTCAGTCATACAGCAGTTATTGCTAGAAAACAGAATGGAGGGAAGTGTGGTGGGGGGTGGTTCATTGCTGTGACTTCATCAGGGCAGGAGATCCCTCCAATGGAAGCCCCCACTTCCCTGTACTAAGGCAGCTTGAGACATACCCATGGTGTGGGGATGGTGAGTGAATATTTTAATTTGATAATAACTACTATCTTTTTATAAATGACCCTCAGAGCTTTACATTTAACTCAGTCTCTCCTGAGCGTCAGTCTCTTGTCAGCAGTTTGCCTTGCTAGACATTTAACCTGGGTGTCCCGAGATGTTTCACCCTCTCCATGTCCAGCACTGAGCTCACGCCTTTCCTCCCAGACCCCTCCCTTTACTAAACCCAGCCACTGCTGTCCAAAGCACAAGCACGCTTTCATTCTCTCAGCTTAGTCTGTTGAACTGCAATCTTGTCACTTCTGTTGGGAGGGAGGGACCATGTGGTTTCTCTCGTTTAAAGCTCAGTGCCATCCCTAAGTCACTGTTCTCCCTCACCCCACACGTCTGATGAGGTGCCTGATCCTGCTGTGTGTAGCCTGACGGCAGCTCTTAACCTGCAAGCCCAGCTCTTGACCCATACAGCCAGTCACTGATCAGTGACCTCCTGTTAGGGCTTCCTCCTGATCTGCTTCCTGCCTCAAGGCTCTTCCCAACTCCATATGTTTCCACAGGGCTCCTTAAGCACAGTTCTGACTGGGTCACTTCTATATTCAGTCAACTCCATTGGCTCCATATTGCCTCTACTTGAAAATAGGACCTCTGGTAGCTTCTAACTCACTCACAGCCTAGCCCCTGCCCTCTATGTGCCATCTGGCCCTGTGCCTTTTGGCCCCTCCTGCCTGGAATTTACTCTCTTCTTTCAAAATGCAGCTCAAGGACCGCCTTATCCATAAGCCTTTCCTGCTGCCCCAGTGGCTGCTGCCCACCCCTCTCTGCTATGTTGTATGTGTTTGTATTTTATTCTGTATGGATTTAGGTAGCAAGAATTACTGGGATCTGACTCACTTTGGAGTAAGCTCTCAGCTTATTATTTTGAATTTGTTCCTATATTTAATCACATCATCCCAAACTCTGGAACAAATAATTAAACTTGCAATCTCTTTCTCATTAATTATTTGGTTCAAATCACCATCCCATTTCATTTAATATTTTTTATTGAATGAACTGAAGAAATTTCCTTTCCTAATAGTAGTTATGCTTAAGATATTGAATGGGGCAGCTGGGTGGCACAGTGGATAGAGCGCTGCATTTGGAATCAGGAAGGCTCACATTTCATGAGTTCAAATCCAGTCTCAGACACTTATTAGCTGTGTGACCCTGGGCAAGTCACTTACCCCCGTTTGCCTTAGTTCCTCATAATGAGCTGCAGAAAGAAACAGGAAACCACTCCAGTATCTTTGCCAAGAAAACCTCAAATGGGATCACAGAGTCAGATACAGCTGAAACAACTAAAGAAAAACAACTAAATATATTGAATACCTTAATCTCCTATGACTGAAGAGATATTCACATTACTAAAAATACAATTTATTAATCAATTAAAAAATTAGTTAGACCACTTTGGCATTACAAAGGATCCTAGCCAGAGTTGCCTTAGACCCTCACTAATACCAGATAACTTTTCTTCTTTTAGAAACACATTTTTTTAGTTCATTCCAGACACGGACTAAAACCTCTCAGAAATCCTATTCTTATTTCCTAAAATGAGTTAGCATGTTTCCTAAATTTAAATTCATCTTTTTTTCTTTCTCTTTCCTTTAGCTGTCACAGTTAATCATCTCTTTATCTCCTCTCACACCATCCCTGTTTATAGGCTCTCTCCAAGCTTATTCCTTATAAAATTCCTTTTATGATGCATCTTCCTAAAATAAGTTTCCAGACAGTTCTCACAAGATTTTCTCGTCACCATCTTTTATCTGTCTTCTCCACAGTTTACCTCATAGATCCTTGTAGATCAAAAATAAAAAACCTAACATATTTCTTGACTCCATAGAGAGAAGCTCCTCAGAAGAATTACTGTTTTGACTGTAGCTCTCAACTACAGCACAAAGGAACTTTTCTATAACATTACATTTGGCTCTTAAAAATACAGTCACATTCCCTGTGGTCTCAGTGGAAGGGCCTCATGAAAAAAGTGGGATGTTTAAAAAGTTCAAGAAACATGCTTTCTGGTAACTAGTCATTAGCCTTTTAACATGAAAGGGCAGCAGTATGGTGTTGTTTCTGTAGCTACAAATATTCAGTCCCTCCCCCCACATAAAATCCACAATGATATAAACATAACGTTCACCTGTGTGTACCTGTTAACAGACTACTTTCAGAAACAAGAGAACCAATATGGCATTAACAGCAGAGATAATGATAATAGATAAATAGGACACCACATCCAGAACAGGTGCAAGGTCAGAGTGCCTGAGGTGGTGTGTAGCTGAAGGAACATCCTCATCTAACTGGTTCATAGGTTGCACAGTTCTGATTTTGTTTTGACCTGAAGTTATCTTTCTCTGTTTAAGTGGAGTGAGGTCACATAAGCTCAATATCAGTATTCTTGGATTCCCGTGGCTCATTTTGTTACCCTGAGGAGCTTCCGGGGCTCAGCTCTGAACCAGGATCCTTCCCCTTCCTGGGTTCTGCTCTGCTGGCCAGGGAGCAGGCTTCAGAAGGCCTCTTGGCTTGCCATTTCAGTGGAGCAGTTTCCTCTTGCTTGTATCACCTTGATGTCTTGTTTCATGCACTTAAGGTGCCTTACTTTGGAGTTTCTTCTGTAGCTCAGCCGTATCACATCCAGGTGCTCTGCCTAGTTACTTACTTTCTCCCGCATTCTCTGAACACCAGCGCTTCCCAGCAGAGCTTTGTCATCTTGATGCAGTTACTGATTTTTTAAAAGAAGCAAACGTCAGTTGTCTTGTCCTCCCTTGTTTCTCATATTGCCTTCTTGGACTCAGCTTCCTCCGAGCCAAATGAAAATTCTCCTCTTGAACACGCTTGACGTATTTATGGCCATCTAATCCACATTTGTTGACAGAAAATCTGCTTGCTTTTCTCATTGTCCACCAGGGCTAGTATTTTTGTATCAAACTGTCGTGAACTAAACTGATGGATGAGGTCGTTGTGATTGTCTTCATGTCCCAGACAACCCCCATACTGGGCCCTATATTTCTTTCCCAGTGCTGATTTGTTGGATGGGACTTAGCTTCCCACACCCTAATCCTGCCTTCTTCCTGAGTGCGTTCTTCACTCAGATCTCTCCCCATGACACAGGTGTACCAAAAGACCATGCTGCTCACATGCAGGCCAGCCTCCCTCCCAGGGCTGATATGGGAATGACAGACACGTGGTTTACTGAGCTCTAGCAGAGGATGGACAGTTAGCAGAGGTCAGTAGGACACTCAGTAGATTCATCAGAACTCTGATGCCCAGTATTGGTATGATCAGGAGTTGCAGAAGGCCTGGGGCATTCTCCACAGTCTTTTGTACTCAGCTGAACAGGGATGCGTAGCAGCAACAGGAGCCAATCAGGTCTCAGGTAGAATTTCCAGACCTTTGCATGAAGAGAGCTCCCTTAGCTGCCTGGGCTAGGTCTTTGGAAAACTGGCCACCTCTTCATGGTAGAGCCTAGGAAAGGCTGCGCCCCATGTGTCTTGCAGCTAGCTTGGCCCTTCATCTTCATATCTTTCTGTTCCATCTTTCCACATGCAATATAAACATCTCTGACTCTGCTACCAGAGAGACTCTCTACCTGTGCTATACATCGAAGGATGCTCTATGACAGGGGATTTCTTTTTGATAACATGAACCCTAGATGCCTAGAGACTCCTTCTCAGAATGATGTTTTCAGCCCATAAAATAAATGCATAAGGATTATATAGGAAACCTAATTCTCTGGAAATACAGTGATCATTTTTTTAACAAAACAAGTTCATGGACCCCAGGTGAAGTACTGCCTGCTCTGGAGTTAGAACTGGCAGCCCCACTTGGGAAACCTTCTTTTCAAAGACAAGCCTTCACTCAGTTTCTCCTGTGGAATATTTCTCTAGCTTCATACCCACATGAGTTCTCCCTTTCATCCTTTAGGGGATGAGGCTGTAGCCCTTCTCAGAGAGGTTCTGTCCCCATCTGACTCAGATACCCCAGCCTCCTTGCTTTGAGGCCTGCTTTTCCTATTGAGGTTTCTGTTTTCTTGCCCAGCTCCTCAGAATGGATATATACTGTTCCCTACTGTTACTATATTGGATGATTTAATAGACTGGGTGCTTCAGAGTCCTGACCCAGTGACCTCTCCAAGGCCTGATCTTTCTGTGAGTTACTCTAGATTTGGTGTGGTGCTGATGCCAAGTCTCTGGAGCTGGCTCACTTAGCCCACCTGTATGCAGGCTGGCAGGTCCAGATCACATCCCCAGAATGAACTTGCTGTCAGGGTCCCCAGGATAACCTTGTTGTGCTTCCCATTTACAGAGTAGACACAGCAGTCCCTTTCTCTTGGTGGAATGTTTGGATGAGAAATGATAGTTTTCAAGGCTGGTTACTCTGAGTGTGATGGGTGTTGCCTAAGACATTGCTGCTCCAAACTGCCAAAACCCCTTTTCTCTTGCAGCCTCTGCTCAGCCTGGCAGGACCAAAGCACTTTTCATCAATGGGGCCTGCTCCTCCCCAACGCTGCTGCCGAACCCAGGCACTTTCTCTCTCCCAGGTGTTCCTGACTATAGGTAAGTGGCTGCCAACTCATTTGTTTCAGGCATCCTAAGCTACTAGGCATCCTAGCCTTGTTCAATCTTTGTTTTTGTATCCCTAGCATCTGGTACAGCGTCTGGCATATAATAAATGTTACTGATTGATCCTGAATATTTTTAAGACCAAATTAGCATTTTCAAATACATTTGTTCATGAGGATCCAAAGACAGATTTAGTTTTCCCTTAGATTTAAAATGGATTTCATGGTGCAAAACCATGGAGAGTGTATTCACTAGTGTCAGATGAGCTTTCCTCCAGCCTCCTGCACAGAGCTCTCCTGCTTCTGTGTCCTGGGGCATCTTAAAACTGACCACTCTGGGATTCCATTTCTTCATCTGAAAATAGTACTAGGTTCTTTCTATCTCGGAGTGCTGTAGGCCTGTGGTTTCCTTTAATGTGTTTGTTGAAAGTTCATGATGCCAATAGACCTTATTGTTTGCTTGGCCCCCAGCTCTTCAGTTTACCTTTTCCGGCTGATGGCTGTCGTGGTCCATCATGGAGACATGCATTCTGGTCACTTTGTGACTTACCGACGCTCACCTCCTTCCGCTAAGAACCCTCTGTCCACCAGCAGCCAGTGGCTCTGGATCTCAGATGACACTGTTCGAAAGGCAAGCTTGCAGGAGGTTTTGTCTTCGAGTGCTTATCTGCTCTTTTATGAGCGGGTCCTTTCAAAAGCCCAGCAACACCACAGCCAGGAGTACAAGTCTGAAGAGTGACACCGCCCAGAGCCAGGCCTCGCAGTGCTCTGAACTGTTCAGAAAAAACAGTCCAAAATGTTTCTCTATATACAATATGAAAACAGCCTGATTACGGTTCTTCAACATTCCGGCGTGGTGGTGATGGCAGGCCCTCTTAGGAGGAACTGCCACCTTGATCCATGCCCAAACCAAGCTACCGGAAGCAGGTCCGATTGTGGTTGGCCCTCTGGAGCGTCAGGGTGCTAGAAAGCATCCATTATTTCTACAAGCCCCTCTGACCACGGGGGACTGGAGAGCTCCAGGCACCCAAGGCCACTTTGGATGTGTAAACTACAAGTTTTAAGAGGAGATTCACTTTGTCTAATTCTTTTGAAAATTCAGATCAGATTTCTCTATTTAAAAAGCAGGGCTGTAGAAGCTGTGAATCAGAATTTCCATAGTTATTAAAGGCAGTGATTTAAAAGGAAAGAAGTGCCTTCCCCTTCTTTAAATGATTACAGTCCAATCAGTAGCTTTTGTAATGGGTCACGTCCAAAATCTGTGTAGCTCAACGAGGCAGAGAAAGACCTTTTGAAACACATGACTGCCTCTGTTTTCTTAGTGGAGGAACCAATGCAGCTCTTGCTTTTGTATGTCCTTTTCTAATGGTCAGGTCTTCCTTCATTGGAAGAGGACCTGGTCAAGGCTAAGCTCTTTGCCCTTTGTAAGGAAAAGGCATCCTTGCTGTTTGCACCTTGTGTGTGAGAACTGCACAAGGCTAGGTGTGCTTTGTATGTCTTAAGTGTCCATGCTCTGGTCTGGTCAGCTCATCCTAGGCCCTGATATGACAGAAAGCATGTGGTTGGGAGATGGGGCAGGCCATCACAAGGGAGGGGAATTCAGTCTAGTCTCCTCCTGCTACAAAGAAGGGCTTGCCTCCTTTTTTAAAAAATAGTTCCAGAAGTCACAAAGAACAGCTGTCTTTATCGTTCTGTATCACCGCATACATTTCTCATTTTGAATTCCTTCCCCATATGCTCCTATGACTATTATAATAGGTATTTATTAGAAACAGAGTGGAAGAAAGTACCCAACTTAATCATGTTCTCATTGCCTCTTTTCAGAGTTCTTAACTCCAGGCACTCTAAGGCTGAAAAACTTGTTAGCTACCTAGGGCTTGCCTGTGTTTTAGTTCAGTTTTTTTAAAAAAAATAGATAAAGCAAGAATTATGTCTGCTTCAAAAGTGCAAAACTCTCCAGAGAGAAGACTTGGGCCTAGGTCCATCCAGAAGGCCTCCCAAATTCAGACCAAAACTTGGTTGTTCTGTGGCTGCTGCCCATCTGCCTACCCCAGAGGGTGCATTGGTGTAAGGATCTGAAAGTGAGGCATTCTTGCAGGCATAGGCTCAACCTGGTGTGCTGTGAAGCTGTCCTCTGAAGGATCTAGCTGCTCGCTCAACTCATTCATTCACCAAAGTTTTGACTATGAAATGAAAGCATCCGCTTTGCCCCAGGCCAGGGAAGCAAGGGTCCAGATGGATTTGGGCTGTATTCTTAAGTGAGCTGAAATGCTGCAGATTCCTTTGGAAAGGCACCTGTGAGAGGTAGGAACAGGGAGGTTTTTACATAGCATTTCTCCGCAGGCCAGAAGGGAGGCTTGGTACGTGGTGGGTAACTGTGAAAGGCATTTACAGAGAGAAAACCATTAACTATGTTTTGTCAAAGCTTGACAGTTTTCTAATTTATTAGCAATTATTACATGAAAGCCAGAAGACTGATTTTGAAGTTGGGCTAAATTATTAATTTAGTTCTTCATGACAAAAATTTAAGTTAAATGAGTAGTTTACAGTACAAACCACTGGTTTTGTGGATCTGCTAAGAGCATCTATCTGTTTTTGTACCTGCTGTGTGGATTATGGCAATAAAGATTCATTTTATTAGAAAAGCTAAATTGACAGTGGTTTTGCAGCTTACTGTTTCGGTGCAAAAACAAATAAACAAAATAAACAAAAACAAATAAAACTACGTAAGACAGTCCTTACATGCTGTGTCATCTTTAAATTTTGCCTTCTGTGTGACTACTGTACTTTGATTCCCATGCTCTTTACTGTCAGAAATGCCAATAAGCCCCTCCTTGACTCAGAACTGTAAGGAAAATGGATTTTTCTGTCAAAAAAACTAGTTAAGGAAAGCATTTATCTTTTAGAGAGCAGAATGTTCCGAAATGTCAGGTTGACCCGTGGAGCCAGAATCCTTTTTCTGATGGGGAGACTGTGATACCAGTGGACATTGGTTGGGTAGTTCATCATCAGTAAACTCCCATGGGCCAGCTGCATCTTCACCACTTCAACATGCCGCGAGGGTTTTTTCCCTCGGGAGTCTCTGTGCCGAAAGAAAAAGTCCCGGCAGGCTCCAAAGGATACGGACGCAATAGGGCTCCGGGGAGCCAATTCACTCTCATCATCCCGGTGCTCACCGATGTGATCACTGCCGTCTTTGTATCTGCAAAGAGAAAACAGTCTGTTGTTCCAGTGTTGTCCTAAACTCCAGGAACGCAGGACCTCATCCTTTCCTGACTGAAGATTAGCAGTGAGAGAAAAGTACCCTCTGACTTTAGAGTTGGGACCTGGGTTCCAGGGGCCTTGCCACTTATTACTGCCTGGCTGATCTTAGGCAAAGACCTGGGCTTCAGTTTCCTCACCTGTAAAATAGGGGCTGGGGTGGGAAGAAAGGGTTAGTCAACTAGGTGATCACTAAAAGTCCCCTACAGAATCTAAATACTGTGATTCTGTGAGTCTCCCTGTGAAGATTTCAGGTCTTTCTTCAGTTCCAGAAATTAGCTAAGTCTGAAAAATATGTGCCTTTCTTTATTATGCCTGGTGCTACTAGACCTTGAACTTTAATGAAAGGGAATATGATATCTCCAGTTCTACTGTTTCCTAAGGCTCAGTTGTTTGGGGTTAGAAGGGAGCCTTAGAAATTAACTTGCCCAACTTTTCTCATCTCATAGATTTAAGAAATTCACATAAGCTCAGGGAAACTGAGAAATTTGTCCATAGCCTCTTAGGACATGCACCGGGCTTGTTCTCCAGTCAACATTTATTACGTAGGCCCATCTACCATGGGCCAGGCACTGGGCTAAGTGCTTGAGACACCAAAGTAAAGACAGAACCTGCCCTCCAGGAGCTCAGTTTGATCACAAACAGACCACTAAGTACAATCCAGATAAAGTCAGGATCCCTGGAGATGATCAGGAGAGAAGGCGCCAACACATAAATGGCTCCACCTCCTGTTCAGTTCACCAAAGGCAGACACTGTGCAGGACTTTGAAGTGTTCCAAGTCAAACTACATAAACTACCAAGGGACCTGGGCTCCAAAGCAGTCAGCTGTAAAGTATGCCAAGGGCCAACCCTCAGAGACCATATTACCACACCTGACATTTCCCTGTATTACCTGTTGATAAGTACAAAATTGAAGGTGTGTCCAGTTGCACTAGCCACGCGGTCTCGAATATGCTCCAGGACTGGGATCCAGGGCTTTGGAGATAAGGTGAGTCCCGAGAAGGTGTAGGTCAACCCCGAGTCACCATAAGTGGCTTGCTTCCTTGGGATCCTGTGCCACTTGCCAAACACTTGGACTCTGGAAAGATCACCTGTTGAAATAAAGCTCACAATCATTTCAGCTCTTAAGAATTCATTTCTGTGGCTTACCCTGAAATGGAAGTGGGCATCACAGCTGAGTGTCTGTGAGCAATGGAGATGGCAATACTAGGTCTGAGTATGTTGGCACCTGTCCTCTGGCTCACCTCAGAATGAACATGTAACTTAGGGAAAAGAAAGCAGACAATGCCCATTGGAAATAAGATCATGTCCGCTCCAACTGATGGGCCTCACCACCCCCCCACTGCCACATGCAGGCAGCTCAACAGGCCTCCTAACATACCCCCTCTTGCCTCCCCTGTGTGGCCTGGGTTCCACACTCTTCACCTCCGTGTAGCCTCAAGCATCTGCTTCTGCTCCAGGGATGACCTGAGTATCCCCTCCCCATCTCCAAGCCACTGGCTTCTCTACATTCATGTGTTTTTAGGTCCACATGAAGAGCTGAACAGAACTGAACAGTAAACCCAGAAATACCCTACTGATTTTCTTAATCCAATCCAATTCTATTTCACTTGCTGTATTTAAGGACCTTTGATGGGCCAAGGATGGTGCTACTTGGCTAGCCCCTTCCCTCAAGGAGCTTCCATTCTATTTTAGAAGAGGAAGCTTTGGGCCTGGAGGACCTGGGCCCAAATCCAGCCTCAGAAGCCTCCTAGCTCCCTGGGCAAGTCACTAAACCTCCTCTGTTTCCTCAGCTGTCAAACAGGGATAGTGACGGGACCTACCTCCCAAAATCAGGGTGAGGTTAAATGAGATGACATTTTCCAACTTTAAAGTGCTCCAGATGCACAAGCTATTACAACTACAGTTGTTTAATATTCTTTGGTTAACGGTATAAAGCTGAGCTGAACAAGGAAGAAAGCAGAGTAGCGGAGAAGAGCCTTGGTGCTTCTGGAGGGCCATCCTGTGACCTCAGACTTGGGCAGCCGCCCACTGGCCACTCCACAAACCACTGAATAAGCAGCAAGACTGAAACCTTGAGAAGCTGCCAATGCCACCCACAACTGTGGGAACAAGCGGGGAGTGGAGGCTCGGTTCTTACAGCTGAGTTCTAAGGAAGCCCTCAGTCTCTGAAGGGAGCTGGATTTGTACAGAGTCCCAGCAACTGAAGGCAGGCTGGAGCGAAAGGGCAAAAAAGGATCCATCACAGGGTTCAGAAGTAAAGATGGGCCCTTGGGAAACAGCCAAAGAACCTGGGTGTGTGTACTCACAGAGGGAAGGCCAGAAGGGAACTCTGAGAACAATAGATAAATCTGTAAGGGATCCGAGAAGGGAACAGGGGATGGCAGAGCTGGGAGGGGCCTTGGAAGAGGGGATGTCAGGATTGGGGGGGGCCAGGATCAAGGAACCCAAGACTGCTATCTATCCTTAGTTCTTAAAGAGAACCATGACATGCAAGTAAACTGGAACTGAGGGAGGGCTGTGCAAAATCACCAGCCTCACTTTCTCCTCTGGAGCTTTCTGGGTCCAGTGGCCATATATGGATCAGGATGTCTGGAGATGACTCAGGATGCAGTGGAGTCAAAGCAACCCAAGATTAAAAAGGATGAGAACTGGAAAGAAACTAAGCTTCCTGACTGGTCGTAAAGTCTTTCCAATATTCCCTATGATTGATGGATAAGGGCTCGGGATTATTGTTTTTATAGACCTGACCCATGTATTCTAATGTCATGAAAAAAAGATTTTACTTCCCAGAACAGAATAATTTGAATCGAACCTACTCTATGCTGGGGAAAATGCAAAAAAATGGAGCTGAGCAAACTTTAAAAAGTGATGAAGTGGGGATATTTTCCCAAGGCATCTAGAAATTGTTGGAACTGGAAGCAGGGGTCAAAAGATCTGGCAAGTCTTTAAAAAAAAGAGTAGCTGACCAAAGAATTTAGTGCTTACCTTCAAAATATTCCACTTCTTTTTCCAGTGTCTGGAGAAGCTCATCTGCCTCCTTTCTGCCAAACAGGACCGTGTAGTCACAGTCCAAGCTCTCAGCCTGAATCTTCCGCCAGTGCAAACCACTGTCTTTTCCTACTGTTTCCCTCCTAGGTTTCTTTTTTCTTCTTTCGTCCTCTTCTCCCTGCAAGGTGTGACCTGGTTCCTGCCCTTCTCTAGCTTGTTCTAAAGGGTATCTCACAGCCTTTTTCACCAGAAATCTATCCATCTGCTGGTCTCTAGAAGTGAGCTGGGAGTTGGGAGACCTGATTTAAAAAAAGTGGAGAAACTTCTCAGGTGCTGTCTGTGTTGCACAGCCTACAGGAGAAAGGATGGAAAAGGGACTCAGCAAAAAGAACCTCAGAACCACAGTCTTACCTAATCCCAGATTTGGCGGTGCTGGCAAAGAACTGGAAACTCCAGCAGAGGGAGGGCATCAATCAGAGAAAAGCTGAACAAATTCTATACTGGTGTGTTGGAAGAGACCCATGCAGGCCAAGGCATCCAGGAAAGACACCCCCACTACTGCAGGCAGGACAAGAGGTCCTTGGTCCTGACCCTGCTAGAAGACCCCACTGGAGGCTGGGTTCCCATCTGTCACATGGGGAAATGAAATCGTATTTGGAAAGTACTTCTGCACTATAGAAATGTCAGCTAGGATGAGCAGGTAGTTTTACTACTTTCCCAGTCCAGTGCCCCTCATATCACACCCTGGTTCTCCTTCTCTGAAAGACAGTTCTCAGTGTCTCTAGTACCACCAAAGAGGTGGTATTTAAGATCTCAACAAAGGAGTTATTCCAACTCTAGGCATTATACTTAGCTGGAATATTCATGGAACTTTGCATTCAGATAAGAAAGCCTTGACATACCAGAGTTCTGCTTTGTCTGAGGCCCTGCTGGTATCTTTAAAACCCAGTTGCAGCCTAAATGAGTGCGCACTCCTCAAATCCCACCGATCCTGTCCACTGCCACTACTTCCGGTGATTGCCTCAATCCGAGGCCAGCCCTGCCTATCTTGGCTGTTTACATAACAACCCTCGTGGATAGCAAGCTCTCGGGCTCCCCTTGCCTATCCTTGGGGGAAGTGCACCATGGTTTCCCAGCCCCTGATCCAACTTATTGGAGGGAAAAGTCCTGGAACCAGTCTCAGAGCTGGAAGGAAAATGGGTGGCAAGTGGTAAAGTCTGTACTGCAATCCAGACGGTTGATTTAGGATCACAGACTGAGCAAAAGGGACTGTAAAGGCCACCTTATCCAATTCCCTTATTTTACAATTGAGGTGACTTGCCCATGGTATCACAGATTAAAGACAAAGTCAGGCCTCAAATTGAGATAATAAAACCGTGGCTGTTTTCTATTTGATTGGTCATGTCTGATTCTTTGGGACCCCATTTGGGGTTTTCTTGGCAAAGATACTGGAGTGGTTTGCCATCTTTTTCAGCTCATTGTACAGATGAGAAAACAGAGGCAAGCAGGGTTAAGCAACTTGCCCAGGGTCACACAGCTAGTAAGTGTCTGAGGCTAGACTGAACTCAGCGAGATTTGCCTTCTAGATTGCCAGCTCATCGTTGTAACCATCTAGCTGCCCCCCCCCCCCCCCAAATTAAAGGATCATAGATTTGGAGGTGGAAGGGGGCTTAGAGGTCACCTAATCCAATTCTGTTATTTTGCAGCTGAAAACATCAAGGTCAAGAAAGGCTGTCCAGTAGGTATCAAGTGACAGAGCTGGAATTTCATCAGGGCTAGACCCCTCCCCGCCTTTCCCCCTTCCCCTTTTCCAATGATACTACCTAGCTGCAAAATTGCACCAACATGTAGAGGTCACTGGTAGTTCCTATGCAGCTGAGGAAAAAACTGAGCTTAGCAGGTAGACCTGAATAATTACATAAGATAGGACTGTAGTGATGGCCATTTCTAATCCACCCCAATGGGAATGACTTGCCCAAGGAGAACAGCAAGAATTCCAGGCTAGGATGAGTTTGGCAGGTCTCCTGAATCCCAGTCCAGAGGGGTTGCGGGATTTTAAGAGTTGAAAGAATCAATCAGCACTTATTAAATGCCTACTATCTGTCAGACACTTTAGACGAAGAAACTGAAGACATGAACAGAGTTCCCCAAGGCCATCCAACTGAATTCAGGAAGTGCTAAATAATCTACGAGGTGGAAAGGCTCTGCTAGCTTCTGGGGTCCCAGTGATGGGGTTCAGACTCTGGGAGCCTCCTGCAGCTCCCCTTTATCTCCCACTTAATCTGGCCTTTCTTACTCAAATCTAATCTTCCCATTGGTTCCAGCAGTCTCAGGAAGCCCCTGAGCTTTTCATGATCATTCTTCTCTCTCACACCCCCCACCCTTGATCCCATCAAAACCCCATTCCCCAGGCTGCTGACCACTCCCATCAAGATCTGTATCCATTCCCATACTGCCCCTTTCAAGATCTCTGGATTGCCCCACCTGCTTCCCACCTAGGCGCCCCCTAGTCTATCTCCTGATTGCCTCCAGCTGTTTCCAGCCTTTGACACTCCTTGGATTCCTTCCTTGGATTTCTCCTCAAGACCCTTCCTAAACCCCTCCTCCCATCACCCTGGACTCCCAGACTACCCCCCAGATCCCTCCTATACTCTTCTCTGTATTTAAGTTCCATCTTGCCTCCATGAAGGCTCTCAGATTCAATCCAGCTCAGACTCTGTCTAGCTGGGATTCTGTCTGACCTGCCTGTGAATACAAGCCTCACAAATGCTTAGGCTCCTTAAGAGGCAACCCAATTTGGCAAATCTTTAATAAACTTTGTTTTCTCTGGCTTTAAGAAGGCTTGAGTCTAATTCATTCGAGCACGACCCGGACTGTCGGTATTTTGGGGTCCCCGATCACCCCTGAACCTTGTCACCAGGAGGTTACCTTTTGGAGCTCAGGAGAGATACAATAGCTACACATAGATAGACTAAAGACTAAGGAATGGGGCAAGATTCTGGGAGGCAGACCCTCCCTGAGCCTTGAGAGGAGAAAGAGCCTACAAAGGAAGGGATGAGGCTGTGAGATGAAAGGCTGGGAGGCAGGAAATGAAGTGGGGGTCCCAGCATGAGGGGCAAGCTGGCCTTCACTCCCCATTTAGGAAGCAGGTGTCATGCACTGGGATACAAAGAAGAAAGGAGGAAAACAACCCACACAAAGACAAGCAAACATGAAGGAAATAAGAGGCAATTTGTTTAGTGTGGGGGAAGGATAGCCAAGGTGGGGCAAGCCTTCTCAAGGGTGGGGCCCTTGAGCCAAATTTTGAAGAGACTTTTGAGTTCTAAGAGGCAGAGGGAGGAGGAAGGGCATTCTAGGCAGGGGGCACAGGCTGGATAAAGGCACTGACTGGTACAGGGTGAGATCAGCAAGTCTGGTTGGAATGCAGAGTAGGTCAAGGGGAGGGGAAGTAATGGGAAATCCCACCAGGCTCCATTTTGGGGAGTCTGGTGAAGCCACTGACCCTCACACAGTCATGCTTTTTATTGCATAAAATAAAGATACAAAGCATTATGGAAGAATTTAATCAAACTGAAAGGCAACTACCAAAATATTTTTAAAAATACAAGTTCATGGACCTCAGGTTAAAACGACTTGGTCTAGACAGAGAAGTTAGAGCCAAACTGTGAAGAGGGGATTTCTCCTTTCTCCCAGAATAGGGAGACCTTGAAACTTCTTGAGGGGAGGAGTGACTTGGGCAGCTGCTCAAAAGATGGACTCCAGGGAGGAGAGATTTGACTCAGGAAGACCAGACTGAAGGCTCTCACAACACAGACAATGCAGGCCTCCACCAGCCCGGCCTAGCATGCATAAACACCGTCTCATTTTTTCCACTGCCTCGTAAAAAAAAAAGTGTAGACAACACCACTATCCTTCACTGTGAGCTGCCCCTGTAGGCCCTGAGGTCTCACCAGGGAAGGAAGAGAGAACAGTTTTGGGGGATCCAGTCTATTCTTCCTGAAGGCCCCAGGGATTGAGACCTGTTTTCATCCCCTCCCTTCAGGGGATCTTTTATCCTAAGCTCTCTTCCTACTTGCCCAGGGTCCCCTAGGGTGTTCATTGGAAACCTTGTGCCTTCCCAACATGTGCAGAAAAATAGCTTGGTGAAAGCAAGCCCATCATCCTGGCTGGGATGCTCATCATCTCATACCCTGTACCACCGCTATACAATATTGTCTGACTGTTAGTCATGAAGGCTTATGGAAAATGATATCAACATTTGGTTGCCCAGGAAAGTTCATCAGCATTGGACATCAATTTCACAATGGCATGTGTGCCCGGGGTTCTGGATAGAGGACAATGCTCTCGTGCCTTCCCGGTCACCAATGCAGTGAAACAGGGCTGTGTGCTTGCTCCCATGCTCCACACTGATGGTAAATTCTTCACTTTGAAAAGGCTGCAAGCCAAGACCAAAGTGGAGGGAGTGTTGGTGCATGATTTTCTCTTTGCAGATGACTATGCACTCAATGCAGCCTCTGAAGCTGAGATGCAACAAAGTATGGATCAATTCTCTGCTGCTTGTGATAATTTTGGCCTAATAATTAATACCAAGAAAACACAGGTGTTCCATCAGCCACCACCATACCATCCATACGTGGAACCATTAGTTACAACAAATGGAGAAGTTGTGAATGCTGTGGATAAGTTCACTTACCATGGTAGTGTGCTTTCCAGGGATGTACACAGTGACAATGAGGTTGATGCACGCATTGCCAGAGCTAGCTCAGTGTTTGGGAGACTCTGAAGAAAAGTTTGGGAGAGAAGAGGTATTGGACTGACTACCAAACTGAAGGTCTACAGAACCGTTGTGTTGACCTCATTGTTGTATACCTGTGAAACCTGAACAGTCTACCAGCGCCGTGCCAGGAAACTGAATCACTTCCATTTGAACTGTCTTAGGAAGATCCTGAGGATCACCTGGTGGGATAAGGTGCCAGACACTGAAGTCCTTGCTTGAGCTGAACTGCCAAGCATTCAAACTATGCTTCAGAGAGCGCAATTCTGATGGGCTGGCCATGTTGCTTAAATGCAAAACTCACACTTGCCAAAAATACTATTTTATGGAGAACTCACATGGGGCAGGCAATCACATGGTGGCCAGAAGAAACAATGCAAGAACACTCTCAAGGTCTCTTTCAAGAACTTTGGATTTGAGTAGGCAACATGGAAGACACTGGCACAAGACCGCTCAGCATGGTGTGCCCTCATGAGAAAAGGTGCTGTGCTCTATGAGCAAAGCAGAATTAAGACAGCACAAAGGAAACACAGGATGTGCAAATTTGCAATAACCACCTCAAATGTTCACACGGACTATCTGTGCCCGATCTGTGGTAGAGCATTCCAAGCTCATATTGGTCTGATCAGCCACAGCTGGACACACTGAAACTTGACTTTATCATGGTGATGTCATTTTGGTCCTCTTCTAGAATGAAGAACAACTAACCACTGCTATAGACTCCTAGAGGGTCTCCTAGCCTCAAGTCTCTGCCATTGATTTTCCTGAGTGACCTTTGGCAGAAGGCTGTGGAATGGGGGAAGGGTCCCTGTGATATTCTACGGCCAAGGTCCCCCACTGCATCTAGGGCCATCACCAGGGGTCCTGATCTAAATCTTGCCACTGTACCTAGATGACTCCAAAGGAGAGACTGGGGCTGGTGACTTTGCACAGCCAAGCCTCACCATAATCCAATTCACTTACAAGTCATGGCATCATCTTCCTGATATCATGGTCTTCTTTGAGAACACAGGACAAACAACATTTCTATGGCTATGAATCATGGAACACTAGGGTCCCATGAGGGTCCCAAGTACAGTGAACAAACAACCGATGACTACAGCACCACACAAGGAACAACGCGCAAGATACCATCCAGGCTATATGTGTATGAACATGTGAGCCTGGGTGCAAGGCCGGTGTCACAGAATTTCGGGGAGGCCTCTGCTGGGTCAGATAGGTGACCACAGGGCACACGAGGAGGGATGGCCTAGACATCTCAAAGCCTTCAAATCAGCAATCAGGCAACATCAGTTGTCCTGGTAAGAACTGGTAAGGGTTTACTATGTGCCAGGCCCTGGGTTAAGTCCCAGGGCTACAAAGAGAGGTCAAGGACAGGCCCTGCTCTCCAGGAGCTTGCAGATGACTGACAAACATGAAACAGAGAGGAGAAATAGGAGATGGGCTGCAGAGAGTGGAGTGGGCACAAAGATGGAGGAGGACTGGGAAAGGCTTCCTACAGATGATGGGATTTTAGCTGGGATGGGAAGGAGGGCAAAAATTCCTAGCACCAGTGAGAGCCAAAGCTCCACATCATTGTGTGCTGTGTGGGAAACAGCAGACAGGCTGGTGTCACTGGACTGCAGAGAAAAGTCTGGAAAGGGGGGAGGGGACCTGGCTGTGAAGGACTTCAAAAGTCAAACAAAGGATTTTATACTTGATCCTGGAGATAAAATGAATGCAGTTCAGTTTCCTGAACAGAAGAACGATATGGTCAGATCCGGCAGCTAGGTGTTAGGTGGATGGAGCGCTGGGCCTGGAGTCAGGAAGACCTGAGTTCAAATGTGGCCTCAGACACGTCCAAGCTGTGTGACCCTGTGCGAGTCTAAGGCACCCTGTTTGCCTTAGTTTCCTCACCTGTAAAATGAGCTGAGGAAGAAAATGGCACTCCGGTATCTTTGCCAAGAAAGCTCCAAATGGGGTAACAGAGAGTCAGATACAACTGAAAACAGCAACAACCTATTACAAGGGTGAGACCTGTATTGAGAATGACCCCTAGGTTGGGAGCTTGGTTCGCTGAAAAGAAGGCAGTGTCCTCCACAGTAACAGGAAAGTTAGAAAAAGAGGAGCATTTGAGGGGAAAGAGAATGAGTCCAGTGTTGAAGAGCTGAGCTTAAAATGTCCAAACCCAATTCCTTCCGACTTCTTGAGGCAAAAGGCCCGTCAGGTGAACCTTCACCTGGGTGTTTTCTTGGCCTCAAATTAGAACAGCCTTTGTCTTTGCATCCCTGCTAATTAAAACCACCAACTAGGAAAACTCATTTTAAGGAAACCATTTTCCCCTAGGGGATCTAGTGAATCACAGAGATTCACAAGCTCTTGGGGGAAAGGATGGTCTTGATCCAGGCCTAGTCAGAAAGACCAGGGGTTTGAGTCATGTGACCTAGGACAAGCCATTGAGCTCTCAACACCCTAGGCAAGCCTTTAAAATGAGCCTTTCTCCCCAAATAGTAACAGTAGCAAAGGCCTGGAAGGAAAGGGGGGAGGGGACCCATCCACTGGAATGAATGGTGCCATGGGAAAGTTAGGAAGGTATTCAGAAAAACCCAGAAGACTCATAGGAACAGGATGCACAAACAAACAGGACAATTTCCACTGTGATTTTTTTTTTTTTAGTAAAAATGAAAATTAATAATGTGGTTCTCCGCTGGCCAGACTTCTGGGAAAAGCCTCTCAGAGTCAGGGCAGTGACAAAAAGGCCTTTCTTAGGCAAATAAAGGGAGGTTAACGTACTCTAAAATCTGGTCGAGTTAGGACGAAAGCCCTCAGGGGAAATGGAAAAGAATTCACTTCTAATTCAGTCAGACACTCCAGATCCGTGGGAAGAGCCCCAGGGATTCTGGGAGATGGTTCCCCCAAATCCCATCTCCCCAAGGCTAACCTATAGTAGAAGTTTCCAGGATTTAATTAGGCTTAAGTCTGAGCTAAGACAAAAAGAACAAAACGGGCCCCACCTTATGGGAGACTGAAAACCATCTCTGGTCCTGGGGGGATAATTCATTAACCCGACAGCCAGCCCCAACGTGGGGGAAGAAGGAAGAGATTCTCTGTCCGTCTCCTCTTAGGTACCCGGAGATGGGAAGGGAGATGTCTCTCACTATAAAGGGAGCTAAGGGGGACCCTGGTAAGGAGCAAGAAGGAAGCTTAGAGTCCCAGTCTAGGAGAGCAGACTTGGGGCAGGAAAGGACGTTCCAGATCCTCCCTGGGCTGCCTGAGGGCACCGCCGGCGCTTAGCAGTGCCCGGCACACAGTAGGTCCTTAACAAACGGTCACTGCTCAATCCCTCCACCCCTTCCCTCCATCACTTATTTCTCCTTTTCCCATGTTTGGCTGCCGAGGTATGTACTTGCTGTGTTTCCCATTACATCGTCAGCTCCGGTCTTTTTCTATCCCCGGCGCCTAGCACAGTGCCCCGCACATAGTAGGCGCCTCATCAATATTTGCTGATCGATTGAATTGCACTTAGGCTCAAAACCTGCCTGTTCCCTGTTTGGCTCTGGCAAGTCACTAGGCTTCCTCAGTTTCCCTATCTGTACAAAGTCAAAGGGCTGGTTAGATGATCCCAGGGGTGTCTTCTGGGTCTAGAGCTGGGGTTCTCGGGGGTCACTGCCCATTTTACAGCGGGAGAAACTGAGGCCCGGAAGGGTTTGGAGACTGAGACCTGACTCTGCCCACGTCGCAGGGGCTCCACCCCCTCCCCTACTCCGTCTCACCTGCTCCTGGAGATCCCTCCCAGGCCAGCGTGCATCACGTGGGGCTCTATAGCAAACCTTAGTGCGCACGCGCCAGAGACCACCACCACCACCCCTCCCCCAACAAAAAGGTAAAACGTAGTACGCATGCGCCCCTCATCCCACCCTACAAAGGCAACCTGGCGCATGCGTAAGACGCTTGGCGCCAAGCAGAGGAGCCAGTCAGTCGGGGGGTCGGGGGTGGAGTGGGGGACCTGCGCTCTCTGCTACTGTGGTTGCTGCCGTCTCGTCCGCCGGCATGATCGGACAGAAGACCCTCCACTGCTTCTTCTCCTCCAGCGCCCCCAGAAAGCGGCGCTCGGACACCGAGGCGCCCGCGGACCCCGGCACGGACACGGTGGTGGAGAGCGAGGTGAGGAAGGAGGATTACCGGAGGGACCCGCGGGAGGGTGCGTGTGCACCGGGGGAGAGGAGAGGGGGACTCACTGCAGGATGGGCCCGGGGGGCGAGAGCGCGCGCTCAGGACCCAGGGATGTAACCCGACCCGGGGACAAACCGAGCGGCCCCCGGACCTTATCTTTGGCGCGCGGCTTCGCCAACAGCCAATGGGAGAGAGGCTGGGCAGCGGCGGGCCAATCGGAGCTCCGCCCGCTGCCGCATGGCCGGGCTCGGCCTCCAATCCGGAGGAGGAGGGGCGGGGCTCGAGCGCTCCCTGTCCTGTTTTTGCCGCGAAACGGCCACGTGGGGGGAGTTGTGTAGGTCTGCCGTCCCGCCATGTGGGCGGGGCCAGGTGGGCGCATGCGCGCTTCGGTGCGAAGAGTCCGCCATCCCGGGGAAGCTTTGCCCCGGTCCGCACTCCCGCGCTCCGGTGCTCGCGTCTCCGAGGTGGGGAAGGGGCCTCTTCCTCGCATGCCCTGCCTGTGCGGCCCCGCGCAGCCTCACGGGTGAAGCCCGCTAGAGCGCGGGGCGGGGGGCGGGGCGATGGGAGTCCTCCCTGCCCTCGTGGGCTCGGGCAGGTTGGGCCTCCATGTGCGCCCTCCGGGCCCCGGGCTCCTCCCCCGCCTCCTCAGCCGCCTCTCCGGGGACGTCCCGCAGGTCAGCCCGGCCAAGAGGAGCCGGCCCCAGGACGAGCCCGCCCCGCCCTCGTCTCCGCTGAGCCCGGAGCAGTTGGACCGGATCCAGAGGAACAAGGCGGCGGCCCTGCTCCGACTCGCCTCCCGCAACGTCCCCGCGGGCTTCGGGGAGAGCTGGAAGCGGCCGCTTAGCGCGGAGTTCGGCAAACCGTATTTCACCCAGGTAGTGGAGCTGGGGGGCCTGCGGAGGCCGGGGTGGCCTCAAGCCATTAAGGGCGGACCTGTCGGAAAGACCAGCCTCAGCAGCAGCTCCCAGAAAAAGGGTTTGTCCAAGGCAGTTGTCAAAATGCCTAATTAAAAACCATTTCATCTGGTTGACAAATTATGTGTCATCGTTAGTAAATGAAATTAGCATTTAATGATGGTTACCCAGCACTTTAAAATGGGATCCTGCGGTTGAATAAGTCAGTTTTGCTAAATTATGAGGATTTGCAAATATAGTGGGTTTTTCAAATTATGCTCACAAAATTGCTTTAAAAGATGAATCATCTTTGAAGTTATAGTCAGTGAGAATGTTCTTAATCAATCTTGATTTTTTTTTTTTTTTTGCAATTTTTAAACAAATCAAAATCAGCTAATGGGATTTGTTGCAGAAGAAAGAAAACATCATACCATCTACCCACCTGCAGACCAAGTCTTCACATGGACACAGCTGTGTGAAATTAGAGATGTAAGTAGAAGGTTGATCAGTGGATGAGATTAAAGGGCGGAGGGAGAGGGAATAGAACATGAATTCTATATCTAGAAAGAACTCTACTCATCTCTGGCTCATGGAATCTAGTTTTATTCAAAATTTATCTCAGGCTCCTCCTGTGAGGTGAAACCCCTTCCCTCCAGCTCCCTAGTATCTTCTCCCTATCCCTTCCCCTTCTCCCCAAAAAAATTACCTCGCATTTTAAAATATTTTTTTCAATACATGTGTTTCCCCAGAAAGTTGGTGGGAGAGCAGGCTCTGGATCTGCCATTGGTAAAGGGAATTACCTCATTTACTGCACCAATCAAAGGTCCTTTTTTTTAAATTACTAATTGAATTAATAAGTTTATAAAGATGTAGTTTAAACGAAGCAATAATTTGATTGTAAACAAAACTCAGTAAAACATTGGTTTGACTTTGTCAAGGTTAGGTTGTTCATCTTTTTAAAACTAGCCTGATTTTTCAACAGTTAGAAGTTAAAATACAAAAAGGCAGGCCAATTGGATAATACTTTGCAGTTATATACTTTGGTACACTATTTGAGCCTTTCAGCAGGCCTCTGAGACATGATAGACCATTGTTAGAAACTGAATCCCAAGAAACTTTTCTGTGAACCCCTGGGATTCAAATCTCACTTTTGACTGTATATTCCTTGAGATTGGGGTTCCTTCATCTTAAAAAATATTTTTAATTAAATTTTTTTTTGGTATTCTGACAACTAGCATGTTGTAAGCACTTAATACGTGCTAGCTAATTTGCTGATTTGGACCTTACTGGACAAGACACAATCTCTGCCTCAGTTGGCTCCATTATAAAGTGAAGGTCTTGGACTGCATGGCCTCTGAGTCAGCCAATAAATGTCTACTAAGTGCCAGGGTCTGCACTAAACACTGGGGAGACAAGGTAGAAGGCTGCCCCTGGGCTCTATGAGCTTAGCATCTAGAGGGAGTCAGCACCACCAAGCCACAGACAGGATAGATTGGAGAGAATCAACAGAGGGTCCAAAAAGGACTTCCTGTAGAAGGTGGGATGTTGTTTTGGGCTTGAAGGAAGTCAGGAAAGTCAGCTCTTGATTGTCCTGTGGTGCTGCATTTCCTGAATCCTGGCTTACTAAGTTTTTCACTACATCTGCCAACTTCAGGTAGGTGCTGTACATTGATGGACTTGCTCCAGGTGTTCGTAACCAGTGGCCTATTATAGAAAATTTGGCACCAGGCCTGACCTGTGCCTTAACTCCTCATGAAGCTGATTGCATAAGGATTGACAGGTAGATAGTGAACTCCTTATATAGTCTTGGAAATTTTGGTGAGCTTTGGTTAGGTTTTCTGGTCAGATATCTGAGTGCATCTGGAGCTCCCCAAATATTTGTGTTTGTGGGGTATTGAAAATAATTTACTTAAAGCTTCTGCTATACATTAGCTTCATATATCATAATATATTAGCAATGAAAAGTAACTCTTGTTCAGCACGAGTGAGACTTGGACTTTTTACCTTTACTAGAACCACAGGGACTTGAGTTAAAAGGAAGTTTGACTGGTGATAGTGGGGATGATCTTTGGAGGTCATTTATAGTTGGTTCTGCCTTAAGAGAAACTAAGTCTTTGGTAGCTATAACAACTATGTGGTTTTTTTTTTTCGTCTTTGTGGTTCATTTCACTTCTTTTTGTGTGAGTTGCCTAGTAACGTGTTGTCTTTCCACCTGAAAAAATGGTGCATCTTTGTAAACTTAATGTTTTTAGGTAAGCAGAAAATTACCATTATCTCTCTTAAAGGAAGGGCCTTTGCCCTTTGTCAGGATGGGTTAGGCTCATTTGTTTTCTGCCTGCTGTGACCTTTCCAGTGGGAACCTTTTGCCCATCCATATTGTAAAAGGCATGTTGTGTGGATTCTGTTATTTAAGATCATTTTTCTGCCTTCTCCAAACTGATGCTTTCTCAAGTTTCAAGCAGGAGGGCTTCTTTGGGACCAGTGAATAGAATTTTCTTTCCAATTCTTAATCAGTAGATTGTGCCACTTTGTATATTATACATGTATACACGTTTCCCTGTATGTTCATATATGTTGGAATTCCTGACTTGGTTCAAAGTATGCTGGGCTTCCAAAGGAGGGGGAGGCATATTTGCATAAAAGAAGTCAGTCATTTCCAGGGTGCTTTAATTAGCAGAACTAAGGGAATTTTAGGGGGCAGAGGAAGTAGCACCAAGGAGTTTTGCAGATATCATTAAAGTTGGAAGATACCTTGAAAGTCACCTTGTCTATGCATTGTTTCTTTCTACAAAAAAATCACATCGGTCATTTATTTCTGGCAAACTTGGGAATGCTCAGGTCAAAGTGGTCATATTGGGGCAGGACCCATATCATGGACCCAATCAAGCTCATGGACTCTGCTTCAGTGTTCAGAGGCCTGTTCCACCCCCTCCCAGGTAAGATTCCCTTCTCTCTGACAGAAAATTAAACTGTGACTGCTTTCAGATCTATATTTTATTAGTCACTAGCTGTACTGTCATGAGACCTCATTGTAGAATGAAATGGAAACAGAAGAGGTGTCATGGACAGGACTCTTTGGAGTGCACATTGGGGCCTAGACTTTCTGCTAGCTAGGCAGAGATGCTGTTTCTAAGGTTCCATAGGATGATAGCTAATGTCTGGTGTACAGGTGGACACCAGTATAGGAAGGGGGGGGTATACATGATGCCCCCTGGGAGAAGTTAACAGTCTCAGTCACTTAGTGTTCCCTCTTAGGGAAGGGTAGAGTAGGACAGCCATGACTGAAGGGCCAGGTCACACCAGCATCCTGTGACTAGTGGAGATGTTTATTGGAGAAGACCCAGAGATTCTTCTTGGTGGGAACTGGGAACTGAAACTTTGATTGCTCAACTCTGGCCTTGTTTCTTCTAGTAGCCCTCTAACTGGGGTTATATTTGTCTTTTGTGCTGCCACTGACTGAGGAGAACACACCATTCTCTTTCCTCAGTCATGGTTGAATGATGAAGTCCACCTCCAACAGCATTGCCATTGCAATGTTTCCTCACTCGTCCTCTGGCCTCCATGAGGGAGGGATCATAGACTGAGAGCTGGAAGGGACTCTAAGGCCTTAATCAAGCCTCATTTAACCGGGGAGCAAACTGGAGTCCTAGGAGAAGTGACTGGGCCCCACCTAGGTCCTGCAAGTGGCTCCAGAGCCAGGGCTCTGCCCACTGTCTCCCATTTTTTATCTTTTTAGATGTCCTTTATTGGTAGTATCTGAAACTTCACAGATGCTCAAGCATTTTGTCTGTCTTGTTTTCAGCTTGGAAAATATTTATAAAGAGTTGTCCACAGACATCGAGGGTTTTGCCCATCCGGGTCACGGAGATTTGTCTGGATGGGCCAGGCAGGGTAAGCGGTCGGCTTAAGGGCCAATTACTAAGGGAGGGCAGAGGAGAGGCTTGTTCTGTCCTAATTGTAGTTTTATAGCTTAGAACCTGCAAAAACTCAAGATCACTGAGAAGAAATCAAAAAAAGACTGGGCTTGTCTTGGCCTTGTGAGCTCAAACAGTCTGAGATTGGATTGACTGTTATTAATGAATGAAAACAGGCCTTACACTTAAGCCAGTCAGGACTTTTCTTTTCCTAACGCATCTGTAAATAACCAGTTACCTTCCACTGGATCACCAGGCATTTCCTAAGGGCCCCTCCCCTTCCCCCTTTCCCTCTCCTCCCCTGCTCATTCCCCCTCCCTTTTTTCCCTCTCCTCCTCTACCTCTCCTCTTTTACTTTTCTGCCCCACTTACTCCCCCCTTCCCTTTCACTCCCTGGGTTCCTGGCACTTGGGGTCCCAAGCCTGAAACAAAGATTGGGGAGTCTGTTCTCTCAGGCTGTGAATCGGCCTGGGGTGGAAGGCAGCTCCTGGAGCTGTGGCTGATGGGTTTCTTTTCTGTTTGTGCACAGGTGTTCTCCTCCTCAATGCTGTGCTCACGGTCCGAGCCCACCAGCCTACCTCGCATAAGGAGAGAGGCTGGGAGCAGTTCACAGACGCCGTGGTGTCTTGGCTGAATAAGAACTTGAATGGCCTGGTCTTCATGCTCTGGGGTTCCTATGCTCAGAAGAAGGGCCTCTCTATTGACAGGGTAGGCCTCATTCTGCTTCTCTCTGTCCCTTGTGCCAGTGGGAGAAGCCCAGGACACTCAACACTATCCAGAAGCTGGGTCTGCTTTCCTATTGCAGCAGTGTTACAGAGTTTGGGGTATCCTCACTCTGTCAGGAGTCAAGATGCCAGGTGGCTGTTTGCCCTGGGGGTGAGTGACTGTGAGCCCTCCCTCCCCCAGGGTTCCAGCGTCTGCAGACCCATGTGTAACTGAATCCAGGCCTTGGCTCTTTTTGGAGACTTCGAGAGGTCCATGGATCTCTTGTTTACCTGCCATGTTCTCATTTTCTAAATGACTTTTAAAAGATTTTCTTGGGTTTGGATAATCCCTCAGGTCTTTTCCAAATAGAATGATAGCATGTTCTGGTGGTGACTTCAAGTATTTTATCACCCTAAGGATTTTACAAATGAAAACTTCACAGGTGATTTTGAGCTGGAAGGATCTTCCAATCAGAAGTATAAAATTTCTCTTAAGCATTAAGTTCTCTGTAAATAAGCTCATTAACTTTACTAACTTTGGGTTATGGTAACCTAAGGCTGGCAAGTAAACTCTTGGGCAAGGTACTTGAAATCACTGCCAGATCAAAAGATGTGGAAGGGACCCGAAAGATTTTATAGTGCATCTCAAAAAGAAAATATTTTAAAATTCTATTTAATAAGTGAAAAGAATAGTGGGTCAAAGTCTGGGCCTCCACTTGTGGCTCCCATTAAGTAGGTTCCGAAGTCTCAGTGAGGGGGTGTGCTGTTTCAGGCAGTGAGTGTGCCTGTAGCTGGATGTCCTGCCTCTGGACTCTTGTCTTCTCCTTCAGGATCTCGAGGGCAAAGGCCGGTAATAGCAGCATCTTGGCACTTTCTGGCTGCTGGGTGTTACCCCCAGGCTTTATCTCTAGCCTCCCTGCCTTGGGGCTGTGGTCTCAGAGATAGTAAAAAGGTTCCATTCACAGCTACTGGGATGCAATAGGAGAGATTTTATCTTTTTTTAATGTAAAATGAGGGGGTTGGAGGAAGTGATCCAGATTCTGTCTTTCATAGCATTTCTCTTTCAGAAGGGGGTCCTTCACAATATCTGGCCCCAGACTAGGGGCCTCTATGTGGCTAGGTCATGTAATGTTCAAAGGCTTGAGTGTCTTCTGTAAAGTGTGTGTGTGTGTGTGTGTGTGTGTGTGTATACGCACGTGATAACCTGCATTTCATTAGGATCATGTTTAGAAGATCATGGGAGCGTCTCTTGAGTATTGGAAACCAGAGCAGTAATTATGTTTAGTTGGCACTTTGGGGCAAACTGTTTCCTTTCCAAGAATCCCTGAGAGTTGAAGGTCTAATTCCCCCTGATTTCCCCTTGTGAAGACTGATCGGTTGTTAAGGAGGGCAGCTGGCAGAGTGGGCCCTGGTTCCTGGTCCCAAAAACACCAGGCAAAGTCTCATATTCTGCTTTGTCTCCTACAGAAGCGCCACCATGTCCTACAGACTGCCCACCCCTCTCCGCTCTCTGTCCATAGAGGGTTCTTTGGATGCAGCCATTTCTCCAAGACCAACGAGTTGCTAAAGAAGTCTGGCAAGAAGCCGATCGATTGGAAAGCACTTTGAGCTGTAGGAGGATTCTGTCCATCTTGGCTAGGAAAAGCTCTTTGTTGGGGACCTGGGGTGAGGGATTTGTGGAAGTCAAAGTCTCAGGAAACTGGTGTCGGGCACCTTTGTGGCTAATGAAAAGATAACGTACCTTTTTTTTCTGTGTAGCCAAAAAGCTTAGTTTGTGTTTGATACTTTCCTTGTGCAGGTAGTTTGCCCAGTCCGCTTGGATCCTCATAGGATGGCTTGTCATTTTATTAAGATGCTTTTAATTCACTGTGGTCAGAAAGGAAAACGTTCTGCACCACCAAAACTTTCTTTTAAGCTCTGGAGAAGTCTGCAGAAGGAAAATTACATCTGGACACTGAAGGGAGTAGGAGAGAAATAGACACATAATTCCAGTTGTTTTTTTTTTTTTTTTTTAATTCCCTGGGGGTGAGGGAATGCAGGTAAAGGAGGGAGGAGCCTCCTGATCATGCTGAAAGGGCAGCAGGATGATGTTACCTTTGCTGGGATCATTGACAGAATTCTGAGGGGAGAAGAGAAGGGGCTTCTGTGGGGAGTTTTTTTTTATTCTTTTAACTAAGATTCCAAATTTTAGATGTTTGTTAATGAGCATTTCAAAACATCTGCCACAAGTTGGCCATGGAGAAAAGTTATTTTTTTCCTAGTCCCTTTTTCCATTGAGATGACAGAATCCATTGGTGGCCAAGTTCATGGGCAGTCCTAGAATGCCAACTGATCTTCCTCTTTAACAAATACTCTGGTGCCTTACCATTCTGGGAGCCAAGCCTTTGGCTAGAAGCTTCACCGTGATGGAATGTGTCTCCCTTTTGGGGGCTTAGGGGCTAGGAATTTGAGGATCTAAGAGAAGAGGGTGGTAGATATTTTTCTTTCGTGGGAAAAATTCCTTTGTTATAACCTTGTCTCACAGTTGAGACTTATTCAAAGCAGTGCTGATTATATGAAACTACAAATTTTATGGACTATAAGATCACGTTTACATTTTTTGTACTATGAAAGTTTTGCTGTACTTAATTTTTTATCACTTACACAAGCTGACTTTTAAGTTTATTTTTGTTGGGGTGTGTGTGTGTGTGTGTGTGTATATATAAAAATCATCATTAATGGGATATGTTGTTAGCCCAGCCCTGGCTTCTGCTAGTGTTGGAGCTGTTGGCTGATTATGGTAATAAAAGCCGATTTACTGGTTCCTGAGGTCATGTTGTTTGCCACAAACCTGGGGCTTCAGACCAACAGGCCCTTGAATGTTTCTTGTGGAATTCAGCCCTTGTTTGTTTAGTAGATGCCTACAGCATACTCCCCCAGAGACCCTGACATTCTGCAGTTTGGAGATACAGCCTTGAGGTAACCTTGAGGAGCCCTGGAGATACAGAATGTACACACATATCTAAGATTGGTGAAATGTGATGACAGCTTCAGACAGTACAGGATGTCAGCCAAAAATGTCCCTAAGGGCTTGAGTGGGGGAGCCTGGGTGAAGTGTGCCTACAAAGAAGGCAGCAGGCCAAGTATCAAGCACTTGATGGGGCCTAGACACTGCCAGGAGCTGGGGGTACACGAAAGCCAAAAGTGCTCTGAGGGAGCTTAGGTTGTAATGGGGGCAGATACCCAAGGGGGTAGGAGGGTTCTGGATTGGGGAGCCACTGCAGAGGATCCACAGGTCCAGAGATGCCCTTCCACCGGGTGCAAGTGCAGGGCCCATGAAACTTGCAGAAAAGCACCCATGTCCCATCTTTCACTGCAGAACCTAGGGCTGGAACCATAGGAGACCTTGACAGAAGATGGGTATTTGGCAGAGACGTGGATACCCTGTTGGGGCAGCCCTGGTCTACTAGGGCCGAAAGTGCCTAAGGAGGTGTCAGTGAGGGATGCCCCAGCATCAGCTGGAAGAGATTCTGTTTAACTGGGGGGAGGGGGGTGACCGGCGGCTCTATAGAGTAGCCCCTACGTCCTGGACCCCTAACCATCAGCTCCCGCTGTCCCGGCGCTGCTTGGCCGCTGTCTTATTTACAGCGTCAGCTCCTGGAGAGCAGCCTTTCATTCACTGGACCCCCAGACTGCATCACCCGTGCTGACTGCATGGCAAGGCTGGCATTTCCACTGACCCCCGTCCCGCCCGGGCTCCCTTTGAGCCGGGGACGGAGGGTACCGGCCCTCGGGCTGTACCTGGGTCAGGGCCAGCTGCCTTGGGGCGGGGGGACGGAGGCCTGCGCTGGTCCCCCGGCCCTTGGGTGCCTGCAAAGTTTGGGAGGGAGAGCGGCGCCTTCGGGGAGCCCCGGGGCGGGGGCGCGGGCGGGGATGCCATGGCAACCATTGTAGGCGGCGAAGCCGGAAGGGCCGGCCTCGGCCGGGCCGCCTCGTCCCTTCCTCCTTCCTCCCCGCCCTCTCCCCACCCCTTTCCTCAGCCCCGCCAGGGGGAGCCGCCCCTCCACCATGCCTCGGTAAGCGGGGTGGGGGAGCCCCAGAGGGTGCGGGGCGGGAGAGGGGCGTCCGGCCCCCAGCTGGACCTTCCCCGCCGGCTCAGGACCCCGAGCCTTCCTAGAGGTGAAGGGACTTTGTGGGGCTACCGCCGTGCGCCCCTTTCCTCGGAGAGGGCCGGGGCTCAGGCCCGAAGGCGCTGCTCCCCGCGGGGGCCGCGGGGCAGAGGAGAGAGGGGGTCCCCTGCCCCGCTGCTCTGGGAGACGTGAGGGTCAGCACTGACCTAGGTACTGAACTCGGGATCGGGAGCGCGTCCGCAGCGGACCGGAGCTCAGAAGTCCTGGTCCTGGCAGATTAGCATCGCCAGCACTGATGCAGCACCTACTGTGTGCTCCATACACTGTACTAAGCGCTGTACGGTGATCGCATCTGATCCCCCCAACCAGCCTTCCCGGGAGGCGCTAATATTGTGACCCCATTTTACAGAGGAGGAAACCGAGGCAGGCCGAGCTGAAGGGACTTGCCCAAGGTCACACAGCTAGGAAGTGTCAGGGTCCGGATTTGAACTCGGGGTCTTCCTGGTACTCCAGCTACTGCCTCACCCTTTTATTTTAAGGCAAAACTGGGGAGGCTGGGGGTCTTGGAGTCAGGGGACAGCCTCCATCTTCCACTTGTGCCTGAGGGCTTTGAGGAAGTCCCTCAGCCTTCTAGGGTTCCAATATCCTCTCCTAGAAGATGAGGGAAGGCATGGGATCCCAAGACTGAGAAGGCCCTCTTCTGACTCAAAAGCTGTGATACCTTGATCCTAAGCTACCTCGAAGGTCACACAGCAAATTAGCTTCTGGGGAGTAAGCACTGTCCCACATGGGCCCCAGCACCTGATATACAGTAAGCGTTTAATGAATGCTTGTCGACTGATGGAGCCAGTCTCTGAACCAGGAAACTCTAACCCTCCCCCATATCCACCCCAGCTCCACTGGATAGTTCATTCTGGAAAACCTAGTGCTTAATTCAGCCAATGGATGTCTGAAATATGGAGGCAGAGACCTGAAGGCAGAGACAAGAAGTATTTATTAAGCCCCTATAGTGTGCTAAGTGCTTGGAATACAGAAAAAGGCAAAAACTCAGCAGCAGCTCTCCAGAGGCCAGCTCACAGCAAAACAAGAAGTACAATATGCAGGATAAATTGGAGATTATCTCAGAGGGAGGTCAGAACATTAAGGGGGACTGGGGAAAAAACCTGCAGAAGGTGGAAAGTTAGCTGAGACTTAAAGTAAGTCAGGAGGAAAAGAGTTCCAGGTATGGGGCACAGCCAGTGCAAATGCCCAGAGTTTGGAGATTCAGTCAGCAGGTGTGTGTGTGTGTGTGTGTGTGTGTGTGTGTGTGTGTGTGTGTGTATGTAACAGGCGAATAAGGTGTAAAAAGAACAGTAAGGTCAGGAGAGAGAGGCTTCAAAATCCAACCAGAAATGTTTAGATTTGCCCCTGGATATAATAATTAGAAATCCTTTGGAGTTTATTCAGTGATGGAGAGTGAGGAAGGAGGTAATGTTTCTGGTGGTTGAGTCATTTCAGTCATGCTACTCTTCATGACCCCATTTGGGGTTTTCTTGGCAAAAGATACTGGAATGATTTGTCATTTCCTTCTCTGGCTCATTTTACAGATGAGGAAACTGAGGCCAACAGGGTAAAGTGACTGACCCAAGGTCACACAGCTAGTAAGTGTCTGAGGCCAGATTGGAACTCAGGTCCTCCCCTCTATCCACCACACCACCTATCTGCTCTGACATATCCAGTAAGTGGCTGGATATTCAAGACTGGACATCAGGAGAGGTTAAGGATGTAGAAAAAGGTCTGAGAGTCATGTACATTGGGATGATAATTAAATCCATGGGAATGAAATGATCATATGAAATAATATATAAGGAGAAGAGAAGAGGGCCCTAGAGAGAGCCTTGGGAGAATGCCCACAGTTAGGGCATGTGAAGTCCAGCAGGTAGGTAGAACCAGAAGACAAGGAGTATCCAGGAGAAGAGGGGGATTGACCAAGGCTATATGGTCAAGGATGAGGATGGAGAAGAAGCCATTCATTTTGACTGTGATGAGGTGCCTAGTCACTTTGGACAGATGGATTCCAGGTGAATGATGACGTTGGACGATGGTCTTCAGCATCAAGAAGTGAGAAGAAAGGAACTGGAATGTGAATATAGAAGGGTTTGTCTTGTCCAGGAGAAGAAGGGCTATGTCTTCATGGGTGGAGGAGATGGGAGCTGGAGGGAAGGGAAGGGGAGGTTCTCAGCTAAGAAGGTCAGGAGAGTGAGGGAGCTGTGGGAGGTCTGAGAAGGGATTGACAGTTTAGAAGAGCCTCTGTGGGTGAGCCTTGCTGTGTGTAGTAAGGGTTCGATTAAGATTCTTTGGGATCTCTAGCCTCCTTCAGAGATACTTGGGTAGGGGTGAAAGTGTGAAGGTTGGGGTGACCCAAGACTGAGGCTTGCTAGGGCAAAGTCTTCCATGAGACACAAAGGACTCTGGAGTTGGTTCACCAAGGAATCAAGATGGAGGAAGGAGGAGAGTGCAATCAGTGCAGAGATGATGACTGGGAAAGAATGGAAAGGTTTGGAGGTACAGTGAAGATGAGAAACAGGTTTGGAGGCTGCAAGGTTGATTGACAAGAGATTATGATCAGATTAAGGAATTGTAGACTTCATGTACATGGACTGGGGTTGCCTGTAGGACCTTTGGCAAATCTGCCACCCTCTTCTGCTACCTTGGTTTCCTCTTGTGTGAACTGAGGGTCTTGACTTAGAGGACCTCTCAACCCTTTCAGGAGGGCAGGGAAGGAGGGGGATTAGTAAGTGAATGTAGGTAGTGGTGTGGTAGAAAGAACACTTGGTTTGGTGTCAGATTTTTGTTGTTGAGTCATTTCAGTCATATCCAACTCTCCTTGACCCAATTTGAGGTTTTCTTGGCAAAGATACTGGAGCAGTTTTGTCATTTCCTTTCCAGCTCATTTTATAGATGAGAAACTGAGGTAGAGTTAAATGACTTGCCCAGGGTCACACAGTTGGTATCTGATCTTAGCGACTTTGGGCTTCAGTTTCCTCAACAGTAAAATGAGGGGGTTAGAATAGATGGTTTTTATGTTCCCTACCACCCCAACATTTTGTGATCTTTGAGATCCAGCTGTTTGAAGAGACATAAACAAGTAAACTAGCACCTGGTTAGGATGAGTGGTTTTCCCCAAGTCCTTGGTGGCTTGCTGCTTTTCCCAGGAAACATTGTATGTCTGTTGGTCTGGAACGACTACAGCAAAGGAATTTGCTGCCTCCTCCCCTTTGGGTCTGTGGTTCCTAGCTGTCCATAAAGCAAGGCTGTGTCCTTCAGGGGACTCAGAGCCTACCACCGACTTTCTCTGGATTAGAGGTGACCTTTGTCCCATATAACTGTCCTCTCCCTCTCTCTCCTGGAATACTTTGGTTACTCTGCCATCGCTGGTTTCTTTGAACAACTCCAGCTCTAGCCCATGCTGTACCTTAAGAGAGGAGGGCTCCCAGTGGTCCTGGCCTTTTTTGGTTTTCCCCTTTTCCTAAACACGTGTAAGTCATAGAGGAAAAAGTCCGAGGGGCCTTGCATAATAATTAAAGAGTCAGGTGATTTGGGGATACTTGGAAGCCTTAACCCCTGAAAGCCTGGACTCCATGAAATCATGCCACTTTTAGCCGCCCTGGGCAGAACCAGGGATCAAGTGTCCGTCCTTCCCCCACCCAGCGGGTGTCTCTGGAAGGCTGAGATCTGTTTGCTTCCAGAGAATAGCTTGCATTTGTGCAGCTGAGGGGTTCTCTGGTTACGTTTCCCTTTTATCTTTGGAATAAAAGCCATCTGAGATTTAAACAGACCCCATTGACATCCTCCTGTCCAGCATTGCTGGCTTTTTGCCCATTTGCTAGAAGGACCAGGTGTTCCTAGTGCTGGGTGCTCCTCCGAGGTTTCTGAATGCATGTCCCTCAGACCTTGAATGGTTAAGCGCTCCCAGGGTATTTTTAAACAGCAAGGTCCCTTTAATCAGAAAGTGACATTTGCAAAGTGCCTTCTTAGAGGGCCACCGCACTCCCTACCCAGCCAAGCCCTGACCCTCGGAGCAGGACATGGGCAAACCGATTGTCATCAGTCAAGCCACCCTGTGGTAAGTCAGTCGACCCCCGCAACTTCCCTTTGCTGATTAGAAAGGCTGAGTCACAGTTAATGGAAGGTGAACGCCGTTGATCTTGGCAAAAACGTTCTGTTTCCTACAAGCTGAGATTTCCAGGGGAAAGTTGAATCCTGTTGTGTCTAATAAAAATGTCTGTCTGAAGCCTTTACACCAAAGGCAGCCGTCCCACTGAGTCAACTGGCCCTTCTGCCACTTACTATAAATGGTTATCTGATGGTGGTCTCCCTTTATGGGCTTCTTATGGAATCTCGCAAAGACTTTGAGGGTACTTCTGTGACGTTAAAGTTCTGGTTCAGATCCAGGAAATATCATCAGCTTCTCTAAGCGAATCCAGCCCATGAGATTAAAAAATAAATCACTTCCACTGGGATCCTGTGTTGCCCGTCAGCCCGAAGTAACTTCCTTACTGACCCAGGTTCCGTTTGAAGTACAGGATTCTTCCCGGGCCCAGTTGGAGCTTTGCAAATTAAGTACTGAGAAAGAAAGGCAGTTTGTCCCCGGACAGGCTTTTCAGAAAAGTGTTTGTGATGAGATGATTGCATGTTCCCTGGTATTCAGGGGTGGGGGGAGGGTTGAATCTGCCTTTCAGGGTAGTGAAATGGGGAAAAATTCTGTATTGGGAGTTAGGATTCCACCTGGCAGACCCTGGGCCTCAGTTTCCCCATGTGTAAAAGGAAAGGGCTGGTCTACCTAGATGCCTTTTAGGGACCTTTCTGACTCTGAATCTTTGCTCCTGTGACACATATGGGATATGGATTTAATCTGCGTTTGAGATCCTTGTTGGATGTCACAAGAGGGATTAGACTGCTGTCCTGTTGGCTATTTAAAACTAGGGATGATAGGATATTCTGCAGGCCAGGCCACAAATAGCCTTTGATTCATGAAGATTTGTAGCTGAGCTACAGCCCTGGCTTCCCCCCTCATCCCTAGCTCCCCCATGAGTTCTCTTTTCTGGGTGCTCTGGGCTTGGTAGTGAGGAGGGATGAGGAGGAGGAATCGAGGAGTTCTTTCCCCTTTTCCTGGGTACAGGGGCAGCCCTGGGCAACATTTTGAAATTGGAGGTGGTGTTGGTCAGCCTTGCCTTCCTGTTGCTCAATGTGAAAATGCCAGCTAAACCTCATTTAGTGCCAGTCAAAATTCACGTGGTACAGAGGAAAGAGGGGGAGACAGCTCTGAGGATCTGAGTTTGAATCCTGGCCATGCTGGGCCTGCCAGGGCAAGTCTCTTCCACTTACTGTACCTCAGTTCCCTCATTTGTAAAGTAAAGAGGATGGACTAGATGATGTCTGTAGTATCATTTAACTCTAAATCCTCTTCTCCTTCCAAACCAGTACCCCCAGAGCTTTCATGAGGCATTAGGGGGAAAGGATTGTCAGTTGGAGTCATATATATTGTAGAACAAATGATTTCAGTCAATAACTTTCTAATTTATGGATCATCAGACAGACAGTAGAACATAGTGAAATAGAAAAAATTAAGACTGCTAGGAATGATATTCTGGCGGCAGAGGCAGGCGCACCTGACCTCTCCCATCTACTATTTACTACAAGTGGTTATCTTACTTCCGTCTTTCTCTATGGGCCCCTTATGGCCTCCCACAAGCTGTAAAGGGTATTTCTGGGACTTTATATTTCTGGTTCAGATCCAGGAAATGTCATCAACTTCTGGGGGAAGAAGACTCCACCTCAGAGTCAACCTGTTCTCTCATCCAACTCATCCTGAGGTTCTCTCAAGCTTTCCTGCTTTCTGTGGGTTCCTAGAGGGCCAGTCGTTGACATGAGGTTAAATCCCACCAACACTTACTAGCAAGGTGACCCTGGGGAAGTCTGATGACCTTCAGGAGCTGTTTCCTCATCTGTAAGGTGGAGGTATCCCTTGTACTAGCCACACCTCATCTGGTCTTTGTGATGCTTAGTGAGGACAGACTGTGTATAAAGCATGAATTTGTCGAACCTTAAAGTGTGAGGTAAGGTCACTGGAACCTGTCAGGCCAAGCCAAGAAACATTTACTAAGCCTCTGCTGTGGCACTGAAGTAAAAAAGCTGGTCCATGCTCTCCACGAGCTGCCAATCCATTGTTAGTCTCCATAACCCTTCTAAGGCAAACAAGCAGAAAAACCCAAGGATAATTCTCAGAATGGGTTTTTTTGGGGGGAAGGGAATTATTTGTGCAGAAATACATGAAATATTCCATTTCTGACCTCTCTAAAATAACTTATTGGCAAGGATAAATAGAAATTCACCAGACTGAGAAGCAGGCAAGAAAAATGGTGGCCTGGTCTAAGGAAGAACTCCTTTACATATTATCCCTAGCCTGGCTTATGCTCTCCTACCTACCCACCCTGTGTAGTTGTTCTTGGTTTGGGTCTGTAAGAGTCACACTTTAAGGATGATGAGACTGAGGCTCAGAAAATTTAAGCTTGTCCACCGTCACCTAGCTCAGTCAGGAGCTGGGGCTCCAGTCCAGGTGTTTGGCTGTAGACAGAGCGGGAGCTCCTCTAGGGCAGGAACTGGTTTTGCCTTTCTTTGCTTAGCACAGTGCTGGGTACACAGTAGGAGCTTTATAAATGCATGATGACTTGTTGATTGATTCGAGACCCAGCCCTGTTTGCACCACCCTTTTGGCTACCTTGAGTTTGCCTAGGGCCCTTTTCCATTCATGCGCACTTCCTCTGGCCACAAGCCTACCAGGGCAACAGGACAGAGATTCTTATCCTTATTTGTCCAGTAAGCAAGCTAAGGCCTGAAGAGGTGATCCACCTTGCCCAAGGCCAGAGCCCGAAGGGAAATGTGATTGAGACAACTTAGCCTGGTCACTTTAGGAGAGCCTGTTTTTTTTATAACACTGCCCATATCTGTCCTGTTGTATCCACACCACATTGTCCTGAGACATCCGTGACAAGGGTGGTATCTGTCCTCATTTTATGGAAGTAGCAATGAAGGTCACACAACTGCCTCAAAACAACTTTGTGTATGCTTGACACATCATCTAGCAAATAGCAGAAATATTAGTTCATTGGAAATGCCCCTTTTGTCCTTTCCAAAGATGAGTACGTCAGCTACATGTGAAAAGTCTTTATAAGAAAGTAAAGGACATTCATTTCCAAATTGATTCTGACCTTGAGGGAAGAAATAGGAGTTAGATCCTTAAGATTAGGCATCGATGGAGTTACTTTTTGCCCCTGTGTTTCCATTGTCTAACCACCACCACAGTTAATAGGCATCTGTTAAGCACCTATTTTGTGCCAGGGCAGGACGCAGATACAGACAAAACAAAACAAATGAAAACAAAGACAAACTTCGCTGAAGGAGCTTCCATTCTAATGGGAAGGAAGCACCTAGAAGGGAGGGGGTCTGGTTCCAGAGGAAACCACCTGCTCAGAAGTGAAGAGTGGTTAGCTTGGGCAACCTTCTTCAATGGAGTTCTTGGGAGAGTCTACCATTTCTAATGGAGACTCGGAGGGCACGTCCAAGTTGTAAGTCCTGGGGTATGATGGTGAAGTTCCAAGGAGGGTGGTACACGGTGCCTGGCATCTAGCAGATGCTTAATAAACACTTATTGATTGCTTGGTTGATTGATTGAAACAGCCAAGGTATCATCAAGGGAACTTTAGGACAGGAACAGTGCTAATAATAATTCATGTTGATACAGTGTTTTAAAGTCAGCAGTGCAGAAGGATGTAGAGCAGGAACGAATATTCCCATTGTACAGATGGAGGAGAAGCCTGGAGAGGATGAGGGAGGGGCCCAGGCTCACTCAAATGGGAGTTTGGAGAAGGCCATGTCAAGAAGAAGGCAGGGGGTCCCCTGGTTAAGCGGCAGAAGCTTTTCAAGCCTTTTCCAGTGAAGGAAAGAAAGTCTTCGTTGGTTGGTTACGGTTTGGTCCTCTGCTGTCCAGGTCCCTGAGTGGGGCTGCCCCCATCCTCTCCCTCCCACTCTCCTACTTTGGTGTAGATTCTGATTCAGAGTCAGGAAAGACCTTCGAAAGCCTCTGGCCCCCTCCCTTCATTTATAGATGAGGCAGGGTCTTGTTCAAGATCATACTGAGCTATTGAGTCCCCTCTTTATGTCCAGTAATGTCAGAGTTAGGCTGGTTTCCCCAAAGAGGGAACATGAATATAATATTTATACTCTAATTCATATATTCATTCAATGTCATTCATTCATTCTTGACAGACATCGCATGCAAGGCTATATGCTTGGCATTTAGTCATAATGCCTTCCCAATGATAATTGTCATAGGTCCCATATCTTTTATCATCTCTGACAGATTTCTCTGAAATGAAGTTTTCTTATTCTCTTTCATCCATCAATCCATCAACAACCATTTATTAAGCACCTACTATGTGCCAGGAATAGTATTAGCAATATAAAATCAAGGCAGAAGCGGTCCCTGGCCTCCCTATACATTCCGATCACAAAGACATGCAGGTATAAATGGGTATGTACAACATATATGCAAACATTTAGGAGGTGAGGGGGTTGAATGGGGGCAAGGAAGTACTGGACCATGCGTGAGGAATCTGCAGCCTTGAGACCACACGTGGCCTTCTGGGTCCTTGGGTGTGGCCCTTTGAGTCCAAGTTTGACGGAACAGATCCTTTTTTTTAAAGGCGATTTATTCTGTAAAGTCTGGGTTCAGTGAAAGGGCTGCCCTTGAGGAACACTTGAGGACCTGGAGGTCCGTATGTGGCCTCAAGGCTGCAAGTTCTCCACCCCTGAACTGGAGTCTAAAAGGAATGCTGACTTTTGAGAGTGAGGTGGTGAGGAGGGAGGGAGGCCATTTCAGGCATGGGATGTGGCCAGGGCAAAGATTCCTCCAGAGGCAGGAGGTCTTGGGAGCACAGTCTTGGAGTTGGAAGGGACCTTAAAGGTCATTGAGTGTATTCTCCTCAAAGGTGGTGGTTGTTCAGTCGTGCCCACTCTTCATGACTCCATTTGAGGTTTTCTTGGCAAAGATACTGGAGTAATTTGCCATTTCCCTCTCTAGCTCATTTTACAGATGAGGAAACTGAGGCAAACAGGGTGCAGTGACTTGCCCAGGGTCACGCAGCTCGTAAGTGTATCTAAAGCTGGGTTTGAACTCACATCTTCCTGACTCCAAGCTTGGTGCTCTATCTACTGCACCCAAATCTTTTTTTATTACACAAAAAGTTGATCATTGTTATTTTTTCAAGTAACAAGCATTTAAAAAATTCTCTTTTTCTGCCATGACTCTCCCTTTTCCTTCACTGACCAAATTATGAACCAAAAAAAGGAAAAATAAATCCATTAGTCCATGGACGGGCAAAACAAATTCCCACATGAGCCTTGGCCAAAAATGTCTTTCTTTCTCTGCATCTTGAGTCCATTATCCCTCTCTATCAGGAGGAAAGCAGTGAGTTTCATCTTTCCTTTTTGCATTTGTGGTATCATCACATTCATCTAAGTTCTCAAGTCTTCCTGCCAATCATGAGCCCTTTCCACTGTGCTGTGTATGAGAAACAATCTATCAGTCAGTCACCAAATGCTAAGTGTCTACTGTGTGCTGGCCCTGTGCAAATCATGGAGGAAGACCAGTCAAGAGTCCGCTCTCATGAGTCTAGGTGAACTAGATGAGCTGTGGCCTGAGCAAATGACCTGTCATTAAGGAATTGTGCCTTGCACAAATTCGTGGGCATTGCCCAAGTCTTGCTTTCTATGGTTCAACTAGCGACTCAGTATTTTCATGTAAGGATGGTTCTGCTCTAAGTACTGGGTCTTTCCATTAGAGAAATATCCCTGAGTTTAGGTTTGCAGCCTCCTAGACAGGCTTCCTTATATGGATCCTATGGTGTCTTGAATACCATTCTGTATTCCTGGAGGCTCTTTACTGGTAATAAATTGGTAAAATAAAATAAAGTAAAAATAAAAATGATTGATCCCTGTGCAGTCCCCAGGCTCCCTTCCACATCAACCTCCATTGTGATGGTGGAAAAAAAAATGGGTCAAGGATCACATCATTTTTAGACCATTTATAAACAATAACCAAACTGTTGGTGTTCCAAATGTGATCTGATCTTTGTTCAGTGATGCAGGAACAGACATAGTGTTGGACTTAGAGGATGTCTCCCTTGTGTTGGGGACTTCTTCTCTGGAGGCTCTTTCGGGGAAGGAAGAGTTAATGATTGAACAGTCTTCATTGATAAGGTCAAGAGTCACTGAAATATATATAAAAAAAATACCAAGCTTAGATTCCAGGATCCTCTAACCAGTTTTTTTTTCTTCAGAAAACTTTCATATCTCTTAACCTCAACCTAGTAATTTAAAAAAAATCATAGAATAATAATAGTAAAACAGTCGTAAAGACAATCATTTGCCTAGCAATTTTAAGTTTTGTAAAGTGCTTTGAAATTTATTATCCCATTTGCTTCTCACAACATCCCAATGAGATGGATTCTCATTTTATCCTCATTTCACAGATGAAGAAACTGAGGCTGACTTGCCCAGGGTTGCATAGCTAGTTCTCCCCTGAGGCAGGATTCAAACCCAGAGAACACCCTAGTCACTACGCTCCAGAGAATCTAAAGAAATCTCATTTTTTAAACTTAATTTTATCTCTTAATGGAAAAGTAGCATGCAGAATGTTAGTTATATTTCTTAATTAGCTGCAACCATAATTACCCCAACCCCACCTTGACTCAGTTTTAACCCAACTTGCTCCTTTTTAAAAATTATTTTTATTTTTGAATTATCAAGCCTCTTTTTTTCCTCTCCTTGTTTTCTGCCCCCCAACCCCCACTTAAAAAAATCCTTCAAGCAAAAAAGTAATTCTAATTTGTGGGCACAATTCTTATTTTTGGGCACATGTCCAAAAATGTCTGTTTTTACTTAACTTGTTTTCGAGCCTGATGCTGTTGGTGGGATAAGAGAAAGAAGATTGTGCTAAAAGTTGGGAAATCTGGGGTCTAGTTGGGGCTCTGACCCTAATAGGCTACATGACTTGGAGCAAGTCACTTTCCTTATCAGGGCCAAACAGAAAAATTAGACCACATGATTTCTAAAGGTCAATTCCAACCCTAAATCTAAGATGGCTTTCTGTGCAAACAAGATTTTAATTTTGTCTTACCTCATCCTGGGAGCTCATGATTAATATTCCACTTAAAATATTTTTTTCCCCTTCATAAATCATGATATATCCTAGTACCCCAATCTCCCAGGGTAAAAAAGAAAGCTGTTTACCAAGATTTGTTTCTAGAAAATAAATAAATTCCTAAAAAATTACAAAGTACTACATTAACAAAATGAGAGATAGACATCTTAATTAAACAACCTTGCCTCAGAAAGTGAAATTTAACAAGCTGAAAATGATTTGGGGGCAGGGGAACCCACTGGTCCAGATCAGTTTATAGATGAATTCTATCAATCATTTCAAGAGGAATGAATGCAAAAATTAATAATTGAGAAATTTACTTTTGTGAAATAAATATGGTCTTGATACCCAAACCAGGGAGGAATAAAATAGGGAAAGGAGACTGTAGCCCAACCTAATTTATATCAAAGAAAAAATTCAAACAGAATCTTAGTAAAAGGGTAACTAATTTAAAAATTATTTTCTCTCACCAAAATTTACTTCTTCCCTCGACAAGTTTAGTTATCATTTCTTAGCTTAAGTAAGACCCAGTGCTTAGAACAGAATCATCCTACATGAAAAATGTAGTTGTACGATAGAACCTCAGACCTCCCCACTGCCTTACCCCCTAGAAGAATCTCTTTCTTCCTTTGTCATATTTCATTTCTTGGTAATGGACACAATTGAGATTTTAACACAAGCACATTGGATCAATAGTTGCTGTGTCTGCTTTGGGATCTCCAGGAATTGCTTTGTAGGACATTCTTCTCAGGAAGCTACCTGGCTTACTGAGAACCTCCCTTCCTCGTCAGTTTTCTTCTCCGCACTCTGGAGTTGTGAGTGTGAGAGAAGGTGGAGTCTTCCATCACCTCAGGCTTTGCAAGAATACAGTCTTTCATAGAGAGAGTTTTGTATGTGTCCCCAGAAAGAGTGGCAGACCTTGGAATGAACTTGGCCTAGGCCCCAGGACAGTCAGATCTGGAAGTTAACCCTTTAAGTACCTCCCCCTTTTCCCCTTTACCTCCCCACCCCTGGCTGGCCCAGCAGTCGAAGAATTGGAAGTCTGCCCAGGGCTGCCCTTGTGATTGATGGTGACCTGCCCCTCTGGGGCTGGCCTCAGTGACCTAGGACAGGAGCAGGACCAATGATAACCATGTAAGTTCATTTTTGTTCATTTGCTAAAGGAATAATTTGGGTAGGGAGCATTTGATGTGTGTGCCTTATTCTTTGACGGTTGACCTCTAGGAGTTTTAAATTAGATAGTAGAGTACAAGACACTGGGGAGTCCATGGGAGCTAAGAGGCAGCCCCAGCTTGAGCACTGACCACCTAAGTAGGCGGTCTGGCTTCTAGCCCCAGAGTCAGAAGCCTCCAGGATCTCTTCCACCCCTGAGATTTCAGAATACCTGGATGGCCTTGGGCAAGTCAGCTTCTCTTACTCTTTAAAATGGAGTTTTTGGGTAGCCTGCCCAAGGGTGCCTCCTGCTTAGTGGGGGAGATAAACCACCAATACGAATAGCCATAATGCAAACTAGAACATTTCAAGAATCCAAGAAAGGGAGAAAGCTTGGAAGGAAATGAGAGAGACAGAGAGAGAGACAGAGAGACAGAGACAGAAACTGACAGAGAGACATAAAGACAGAGAGACAGAGACAGACAGAGATAGAGACAGACAGAGAGACATAAAGACAGAGGAGAGATAGAGAAAGAAGAGAGAGAGAAGGGAGAAAGTGAGGAGAGAGAAAAGAAAGGGAGAGAAGAGACAGAGAAAGAGAGAGCAGGGAGAAAGAGGAGAGGGAGAGAGAGAGACAGAGAGAGGGAGAGAGAGACAGAGACAGACAGAGAGACATAAAGACAGAGAGAAGAGAGATAGAGAAAGGAGAGATAGAGAAAGAAGAGACAGAGAGAGAAGAGAGAAAGAGAGAGAGAGAGAGAGAGAGAGAGAGAGAGAGAGAGAGAGAGAGAGAGAGAGAGAGAGAGAGAGAGAAAGAGAGAGGGAGGGAGGAGACACAGAGATGGAGACAGAAACACTCAGAGTTCAGATTGAAGCAGTTATTTCCGGTGAGTGACGGTTGTCCCTTGCTTTGAGTAGGGCGCACCCCCCTCCCCAGTATTTCATTCACTAATACATTATAAATATTTTAACTGCCTGCCATGTACAAACCCCTGTCCTGGGCCCTGAAGAAGACATCCACTTTGAGTGAGACAAAGCCCCTGCCCCATGAAGTTTGTGGCGTTAACAGGGAAATAACATAGGCCAACCTTCTAGTGGCATCATAGCATAGCTCTGAAAGGCTGGGCCAAAAATCAGAAAGCCCTGGGTTCACATCCTTCCTCTGACACATACAGAACTGTATGGCCACAAACTCTTTGGGCTTTCTAGTAAAAGGTTTTCTCCCCATTTCCTTTTCATGAGAATAAGTTGCAAAAGAGTTGTCCATTTTAGAGTTATCAGATTGGTGTGATTTCCTAATTGATGAAACCACAAGTCCAGACCAAAAAAAAAAAAATACAAAATGTATCAATGAAAAACAAAACCCTTTGAAGCCCGGGGGGTGGGGGAGTGGGGGTTGTGTGAATACTGACAGGGGAGAGTCCTCTCTGAGCCTCAATTCCTCATCTGAAAAATGGGGGTAATACTTTGAGTGCAACTCTTTGCAAATCTAGATGGCAGATAATTTTATTAGTATCACTGTCAAAGACCTGGTGGTGAGAGAATATAAGATATCATAATCTAATAAGGAAACAGGCCAATTTGTCAAGCCAGTGAGTGGGGGGAATGATACGAGATTACGTTGGTGCCAGATTATGGACACCTTTGAATAGCAGACAGAATTTGAACCTGATAGAAGAGGCTCCGAAAAATTTTGAGCCAAAGAGTGACCACACCACATGCACGTATTTGTCCTTACTGGGTCGTTTCAGTCATGCCTAACTCTCCATAACCGAATTTAGGGTTTTCCTGGTAGAGATCCTGGAGTGGTTTGCCATTTCCTTCTCCAGCTCATTTTGCAGATGAGGAAACTGAGGCAAGCTAAGTTAAGTGACTTCTTTATGACCTTATTTGGAGTTTTCTTGGCAAAGAGACTGGAGCGGTTTTCCATTTCCTTCTCCAGCTCATTTTATAAATGAGGAAACTGAGGCAAACAAGGTGAAGTGACTTGCCCAGGGTCACACAGCTAGTTAAGTATCTAAGTTTAAATTTGACCTCAGGTCTTCATGACTCCAGACCCGATGCTCTGTGCACCCTGGTGCCCCTCCTCTGCAGCCATGCATATGAGAGATATTTTAGAAGCATGAGAAATATGGTTTGGAGGGAGGAGAGAATAGAGGCCATTCATTACTTGTGCCTGGACCCTGAGAAGCCTGAAATTCAGGCTTCAGCCTCTGCTTCCCCTTTTATTGGGGACTTACTGGGAGGTGAATTCTGTGTCAGGGTCCAAGGGGAAAGTCACAGGTGATAAGCACCCCAAAGACAAGGATAATTAACATATATTCTCAGCCCCGAAAGTCTGAAGGTTCCAAAATGAAAGAGTTGGTCTTCTGTCCTGGCTTTGCCACTGACGCTCCGTGTGACCTTGGGCAATTCCCTGCCCCATTACAGGCCTTAGTCTCCTTATCTTTAAAATGAATGCATTGGACATTACTCTGAGACAGGTTGGCTTCACCATAATGACAGAGGGGTCCAGTATGCAAAAAGAAGTTTAAAACCCCCTGGAGGAAATGATGATTATTGCCGTTTGGACAGTGAGGTGGCACCGTGACTAGAGGGTTGGGCCTGGAGTCAGGACTTCGGACATGAGCGGTGTGATCCGGCCAAGTCACTTACCAGTCTTACAAGTCTGCCTCAGTTCCTTCAACTATAAAATGGGGATAATAATGGCCCCTACCTCCAGAGTTGTTGTAAGGATCAGATGAGATAATATTCTAAAAGGTGCTTAGTACAGTATTTGGCACTTTAAGAATTATTTATTCCCTTTTCTTTCCCCCTCTTTGTACATAGTAAGTGCTTATAAATTTTATTTTTTATTCTTGTGATGGAAGGAGTCCTGGGTTTGGGTTTAAATCCCAGCCCCATTATTTAATAGGTTTTTGGCCCTGGGTAAATTATTGTCTCTTTGGATCTGTTTCCTCATCTGAGAGAAAGGAAGGGAATGAGCTAAATGACCTCTCCCCCAGGGGCCCCTTTGAGGGTCCTTTCTGGGTGACTGCCGAGCCTGCGATCCGAGGCTAAGTGCGTTGCCTCTCTGGGTAAGGGAGCTCAAAGGGGATCAGAACTCTGTGTCTCTGAATTTGCAAACCGTGGTTGCCTGGTTTGCCAGCCAGTAGGGTTTGGGTTGGATGCTGCTTCCTCTGGCCCTGTTTATCAGGTCCAGTTTGGGGTGGAGGTTGCTCTACCCTTCAGTGATTCGTCTTTCTTATCTGGGAAAGTTTAAGACATGAAAGATGAAAAGCCTTGGGCAAGGGGGCCATGGGCATGTGTGAGTTAAGTAGGCCTAAGGTACAAGGATGTGGCAAGCCTTAGGTAGGGAAGCAGGTTGCCTGCAAACCCTCCAGCTGTGACCTCTGGCCTTGGGGGAGGCCCGGACTGGAGGAAGGACTTTCTCAAAAGGCTCATGAAAGCAACTGTACTCAATGGAAAGTGTCCGTATTTCACAATCCCTCACCAAGCTTGCTGTAACCCAGATTCCTCCCACGTGGCCTGATGCAGAAGCTCCCTGTAGAAAGGTGGTGATTGTGGACCGGCTGCCAGGAGCCTGGCAATCCCAGTCCCAGGATGGTGTGAGGGGTGCAAGGGGTGCCCATGTTGGTAAGTCTTTGTGCTTCTGATCTTATTTGTACGAGGAGAGATGGTGCAGAGGATAGTCTATCTGGTCCCGCACTTGGAGACCCCAAGTCTAAAGGCAAGGCCAAACTCTGGGACTATCATTTTCTGTTCTTTTCCTCCTTGTGCTTTGTCAGCCTTAAAATGATCTATAAATGACTATTATTATATCGGGGGAGAAGGAGACTGTTGTTGATGACTAGCATAGAATTGGACTGGCTTCACCATTCATTAGCTTTGTAACCTTGGGCCAGTGCCTTTACTTCCCATCTCTAAAATGGGAATTGAATCCTTTGAGAAAAATACTGAAATTAGAATGATTATTGACATTAATAAGACTGACAGTGATGAGTTAACGTGGATTCCTCCATCACCCCCTAAGTCTTTGGAAGTATCTGTCTGTTAACATTAGAAATTTAACCAAAAATTCCCTACCCCATCTCCTTGCTCTAGATGTTTTAGTGGTTCATAGTCCCATGTCTATGAAAAATCATGGCCCTCGTGCCTAGCAGCTGTTGCTGAGATTTATTTTGCAATAAATAAAAATGGTTCCCACTGGTCCAGCACTTTAAGTTCGGTGAAGGACAAAAGGATGGGCTGAAAAGAGGTTTTCTTAAGAGGACTGTGTTTGCCTTTTCATTCAGATGCCATTGGAATACTTGGAGTGTTGACTCAATATGATTGATGCTGTAGCTTTTTGGGCACCGGGGTGAGGTAGAGAAAGTCACTGGCTTTGGGACTGGGTCCATCTCCCAGTCTGCTCCTGTTAAGGCAGAGATTCTCATGGAATTACACAGTTTGGGTAGTGGTGGGGGTGTGGGGAAGAGGGTCTTACATGGCTGATGACCAAGCCTCTTGTTTTACAGAGACAGGGAAGTGCGGTGACTTGGCCAGAAATTAGCCAAGAGCCAAGGACCAGAGCCTAGGTTTCCCTTTCTTGGGGTTTCCCTGTTCTTCATATTACATAACCCAGGGCACTTAACCTTTGGGCAGAACTGTGGGAGAGGTTGTTTCTAATCTGTGAGCCCCACAACCTCATGAAAGGTCTCTCTCATATTCTTTGATGTTGGGTGGACACTAGGGCCCCTTCCCTGCCAAGCACACACCATTTTTGATTAGGTGAAGACGTTTATAGAAAGGAGACAGGGCAAGACAAATGTGTCAGGACTTTCTTCAGGGCCAAAGGACCAAGACACGCTTCTCATAAACATGTGGTTTATAAAATGCTTCCTTGGAATAAGATGCTATGCTCTGTCCCAAGATGTCAGAGATGAAGAGAAAAAGTCCAGGACAGAGAAGGGATGCTGAGGAGAGGACCAGCCAGAGCTGCTCAGGAGACCTTGAGGAAGCCATTGTCCTTTCCTGGGGCAGGGAACCTATGACCTTAAGGCCATATACAGCTTTTAGGTCCTTAAGGGTGGCCATTGGACTGACTCAGTCCAAAGACTGCACTTAAGCACCTGTGGTCTTAAGGCTACAGGCTCCCCAATCCTGTCCTTTCCTTTGGAGTCAGATCTGTTTTGTCTCCATCTTGGTATCTCCAGCCCAAAGCCCAGATTCTTCCAGTGAGGCCAATGTAGAAGTCGTCTTGCTCCTGCATTCTCTTGTAAGACTTTTTGCAACAGAATTGACCTTCTTTATGTGTTCATTCTTACGACTTATAAAATGTCAGGTATGGAAAGTTGTTGACTGAGGCATGCATAGGGTCTCCCTCCTGCATCCCATGTTTGGATTAGTTCAGAGAACTTCCTCCATGGCTGCAGAGAGGGATGTGTGCATCTGTGAAGCTTATAGTCCTAAAGAGTCAGTCAGTAGGCATTTATTAAGCTCCTGCTGTATGCCAGGCACCATGCTAAGTGCTAGGGATACAAAGAAAGGGCAAAAGACAGTCCCTGCCCTGCACTGATCGATTAAGGGACATGCGCAAAGTCACATGGTAAATGCTTGTCAGAGGGAGGACTTGAGTCCCCACCTTTCTGACCTCTTAGCTTGGCTGCCCTTCATCCTTATTTATTGCTACTCTGTAAATCAAAAGGGCAAGGACAGTCCTGGAAGCTCCACCCCATAGCTTATAATTAAGACCTTTATGGCCACTTTGAGACTCAATTTCCTTAACTAAATAAGAGGGATGGACCAGGGGTCCATTCCTTTGTCTGGGAGTGTAACGGAAACGGCACTGACGTCCCAGTCCAAAGGCGGATACCTCAGAACCCATTCTCACCCTAGCTGGATGAGGCTTGTCTATGAAATGGGGATAGTAATTGCACTACTTACCTCAGTGGGTGGTCATGAGGAGAGAGCTTCGCAAGCTTCGAATCTGTAAAGAAATTATTATAATTAATAGTACTTTTCATTGACCTCTGGTGGGTTTTTTCCCATATTCTTTTTGGGCACATGTAAAGTGATTTTCATCATAGCCACAGGATAACCTAATGATATAAGAAAGAAAGTCTGTCCCCCAATAATTGAGCCACCTACACCTGTGAGTTGTATCCTTATAAATGTCTATGGCCACATTTGTTCTAGCCCTGTCTCCTCTCTCCCCCGAAAGCTGCTGAGCTTGGTGCCAGGGCCCCTTCCCCTTCCTGGCAAGCAGTCTATCTCTAGAAGCTTTGCCTCTGGGTGCCCAACTTGGCACTGCCTCCCTGATCCAGCTCTCCCTCCCACTCCAGGATGGGCACACAATATGCCTGAGGCCTTCTAGATTCTCACCTCCCTTTCCCATCTCTTCCCCTTCAGGCTCTCAAGGCCATGTCAGGTGTCTAACATAGCAGCTTAGCAGATGCTGAGAACTGGGTTGAGGGTGGAGGGCCCCTGTCACTCCCTGGCAGCGATCTCACTTTTCTCATGCATGATTATGGAATGTCCACAGAAGAAAGCAATGATAATAAGAAACCAGCCTGGCTTCCTCCAGGAACGGCTTGTGCCAGACCAACCTCGCCCCCTTTTGTCTCAGTTACACCTCCCTAGTGAGGTGATAAGAGCCCCTCTGTCATCCGCCCTGGTCAGAACACACTGAGATGATTCATTACTGGGCACCATGTTATAGCATGGACATTGATGAGCCCTGTGGGATCATAGAAAGAAGCGGAGTTTGTCTAACTGGAAGAAGAAAAGACTTAGTGGAATCCTGGTGGCAATCTTTAGGAACTGGATCAGTCATTTATGTGGCAGAGGGAAGAGATTTGTTCTGCCCTCCCCAGAGGGAACAAGGAGGGGAAGGTGGAAGGTGTAAAACTTAGGGCTGATACAGGATCCTTTTTCAGTACTGGGCAGCCTCCAGAGTTGAGGCCAAACATGGGGTTTTTTCAGCCTTCCTCAGAAGCAGACAGACATTTGCCCCATTGAGTCCCAGAGGAACCAAGTTCATGCTGGTAATTTAGGTCTGCAAGAAAGGTATGGAAGCCTCCTGGGAGCAGGTGGAGATGTTGGTGAGCTGATAGACTTGACACCATTTGTCATTAACCACTGACCTTGCTCTGTCCCAACAGTGTGAGCCATCAACTGGTTTCATTTAACACCATGTGGGAAGGACAGATGTGATACAATGAGCCCAGGGTTGAGGTTAGATTTGGTTTTGTCCCAGAGGAGAAATCTAGGATCATTTGGGGGGATACATGGGGAGTTACTGGGAGGCAAATTTTGGCTTAATCTAAGGAAGAACTTCCTAATGATTAGAATTGTTTTAAAATGGCATGCCTTAGTAGTATTGAGTTGCCCATCCCCCAAAGGTATTTAATTGGAGTCAAGATGACCAACTTTCCAGGATGTTACAGGGGTTTTTTTTCCCTCTTTCAGCTGTGGCTTTGAGCAGATCAGAGAAGGGGAACCTGTGGTCACATGTGACCTTCTAGGGCATGGCTTTTTGACTGAGTCCAGGTTTTACAGAACAGATCCTTTTATTAAGGGAATTTATTCTGTGAAGTGTGGATTTAGTTGAGGACCTAGCTGGTCTCTGACGTCCTAATTCTGTGAATTTTATGATCTTCTAAGTTCTGGGTTTTTCGCCAAGTAGTATAAGGAAGGAGGATGGAAATACATGTGATTCTCACTCTGGGAAAAGAATGATTTCCTTTGTCTTTAAATGTGCATTCCCAGTGTTAGATCTCTGCCCTTTTCTTATTTTTCATGATGGTCCTATGGTGTTGCTCTCTCTCTCTCTCTCTCTCTCTCTCTCTGTTTCTAGATGATGAAACTAAGGCATATGTAGGAGCATCAAGTGAGTCACTCCCAGGATGTGACAGTTAACATTAGTGCAGCATTACCTTTTCTTTCTTTCTTTTTTTTTTTAAGGCAATCTGGCTTAAGTGACTTGCCCAGAGTAACACAGAGAGTAAATGTCTAAGGTTAGATTTGAATTCAGGTCCTCCTGGCTCAATTGCACCACCTAGCTCTTCCTGGCTTAATTTGTGAAACACAAGCAGAGGGCAGCATGGTCCATTGGAGTAATTACTGGATTACTGAAATCCCCAAACCTAGGGTTAAATGCCACCTCTGACATTCCAGTAGCCATTTGATCCTGACAAGGTCATTTCATGTCTCTATGTCTCAGTTTCCTTATCTGTCACATCAGGGGCTTAGACTAGTCCTTTTATCTCCAAATCTGTGATTCTATGCAATAAAATTTTTGAGCTGGAAGGGAAATGATTTTACATATGAGGAGAAAATACACTGATCGGGGAGAGAAAGTATTATCTAAAGTTCAAAAAAAAAATAGCCTTAGACTCCAAATGTATACTATGGCTTGTGTAGAGTTACATTGGGCAACTAGGTGGCACAGTGGACAGAGCACCAGGCCTGGCATGAGGAGGATCTGAGTTCAAATCTAGCCTCAAGATGCTCACTAGCTGGGTGACCCTGGACAAGTCACTTCACCCTGTCTGTCTCAATTTCCTCATTTGTAAAATGAACTGGAAAAGGAAATGACAAATCCCTCTGGTATCTTTGCCAAGGAAACCCCAAATGGGGTCACAAAGGGTCAGATATGACTGAACAAAGAGAGTTATGAACAGACTCGGAATCAGTCATTTAGACTTACCAATAGAATAGTATAGAAAGAAATCAGAGGACTTGGTTTTTGATTTTTGTTCTGTGTCTTATGTGGTTTGGACCAATGAGTTAATGGTTTAAGGCTCTGTTTTCTCATCTGTAATGGAGGGGGCCAGAAGACACTATCTCTTCAAGCCTTAGTTCTGTCTTCCTATGATGTCCACATCCCCCAAAAATCATCCTTTGACCCCAAAGGTTGGCTCCCTATGGCATTTCCTCCTTCCCAGTCAGTATTGTTGGGCCATCCGGAGCATTACCTGTCTGCCCTGGCTTGGTCTTGTCTACACATTCTTTAACTGTGCCACTTCCAGTTTCTTCTCAGTCATTGTGAAAATGTTATGTAGGCTGTCTAAAGTCATCAGGTTAACTGGCAGTGTGGGTGGGCCCTGGACCCGGAACCCTGGTTTCACTCATTTCCGTTGCTTCTCAGCTTGGAATTCCCGTTGACCAGAGGTTGACTCTCATGTGACCAGGTGGTTGTTACTGTTATTGGCTCATTTTTCTACATAGAACATGTTATATAGGAGTTGACTCAGGAAACTGGGTTCAAATCCTGCCTGACATTTACTATCTCTGTGTCCGCCCTGGGTGTCCCTTAAAGCCCTCTATACATGTGAACTATGATCTCCCGTTCACAGAGAAAGAAACCAAGGCACCAGGAATCTATATAATATGCATGGCCAGCCAAGGCTCAAACCCTGGTCTTCGAATTTTAAGCCTAGGGCTCTTTCTACTTTCTGCTCCCTTTCAGTTTATAAGAAAATATTATTTTTCTTAACGAACCATACTAAATAATTCTTTTCTTGCTCCTTACAGAGTCCCTGAATGGTCCTGCTGGTCTTGTACCTGATTTTTTTATTGTTAATGTGGAGCATCATGGCAGATGCTAAGTCTGTTACCAAGAGTAAGTCTGAAACCAAAACCCAGAGCCAGGCACCTTTTTCATCTTGTGACAGCAAAGGGGAACCAGCCCACCAAAATGCAGACAATCAGTCATCTCTGGCGAATCTGAAACCGGACACTCTGACGTGCCTTGAAGGCCCTGCTGATGGCCCTCAGCGAGTGGCATCTCGTCCGCCACTGCACACGAAGCCATGCCAACCTCTGCCGTTAGACACGAACTCAGCCTGCGCTGAGCCTCAGACTGGTGGTCCGGAGGGGCCAGGGAATTCAGAGTCACCCTCCTCCCTTTTGGGTCTGCAGGGAAACCAAGTCCAGTCTTCTTCCAA